>OX453273.1:23043778-23193778 GCA_949710005.1 Ricordea florida | reverse complement strand
TCAACGCCGTTGTCTTCGTAAAAAATGTTCTTCTAAATTGTAAAATGTCTCAAATGTATGTTAGTCATTCACGTGTTGCGTTGGACCAGGTCTACTTATAGTTCACACTTTTACGGTTATTTATTTCTTTTGTTAAGTAATTACAGCTGATTGTAGTGAATAAATGAAGGCAGTAATTTTTTAAACTTACAATGTAATTAAGAAAAGAATAATTAATAATTATTTTTTCATTCTCGTGAAAAATGTTTTTCGGGCTGGTAGATGTTGGTTACAGCTTGCCCGAAGGGCAATGTGTAAAATTAATTTTCTTTGCACCCTGCTTGGAGTAAACATTTTTTTTACCGAGGTGTTCGTTTTAACACGAAAATGACAAGAGTTGTGTCCTGCATTTCCCAGTAGCGTGTACAAATCTTTTAAATACATTTACGCAAATAGAATGGTTAATTTCATCAGGAATAGAATACAGTACATTGATAATTTGTGTTTTTTGTAGAATATACTCCATGACTTTGTAGGTAGAAAGACCGTTCTTATGGCAGACGAAAGTTTAGACAAAAATCATAGCAAGTTAACCGACCTCGACACTTAACTATAGTTAAAAACGTTTGTGAATTCCTTCGCAATATTTTAGAATGGTTTTACAGTTTAAAGTGAAATGAAAGTACTAACGGGAGCCCCGCTTTTAGGCTTGGCTAAATCTATATATTTTATTTATTTATTTATGGCAAAACAGATAGAGAAACAAAGTAAAAGAAAGAATTTTAGTTGTTCTTTTTTATTCAGACGGCGAGTGTAAATACTTTCGAGCAAGTTTTAGCCCTGGAGCAAGTTGGTACGTTCTATCTTGCTACGGTAAGTAACGTGTGCATTTTCTTATTAATTCCGGGAAAACTTTATGGTCCCGCTGCATGCTTGATGAACTGAGTTACCGAAAGTGGTCATATCGTTTTCGAGTCTGAAATGAGTTTAAATGAGTTCGAGTTTAAAGTGATTTAAATTTGTCTAATTTTCTGCTTTAAGTTGCGTGTTTGATTTAGAAAAACTTTGCTTTAGTTAATGATTGCGATTACGTTCTAGTTTCCAAGAGTTTCAACCTAATATTTTTCTCTCTTTACAGGACCGAAAGTCCCCAGGGTCACGCTACATAAAACAAGTTCCAGTGAGGCTCAGTATTCTTCTGTTTTGTTCGTCTTCTTTCTCTTTGTTTTGTTGTTGATTGTTTCGGTTAAGAATTCTGGCCGTGTACGCCTCCAGTCCCAGACCAAGAGAAAATGAGGAAAAAGAACATAACCCCGTCTGATTAACGTCTGATATAATAAGGGGACAGAATCTATTTTTAGCGCGGAATCTATTAATTTTTATCTCGTTCCATGGCTGAGTGGTTTCCACACGGCGCATTGAAATAACAACCACGTGATGAAAAGGCTATTAACCATTGGTCAGTTAAAATAGTTTCCAGATCTTAAAATAGATTCTGTCCCCTTATCGTAGTAAGAGAACCCAGTATGGAAGATGCGTTCTCTTGCCTCATTTTCTCTTGCCCAAACTCAATCGATGGAGAGTACTGCATACCTAACCAGAGTCGTGACCCAAACTCGGTCTTGTTACTGACAAAGTTGAACACTGAGTTTAACTACGTGAATTCTATTTGGGAGTCTTCGAACTCAACTCGATCGTATAAACTGTGAGTCGGTTGAACAGGTTTGTTGAAATCTGAGTTGATTGAGATCATCTGCTTGGAAGAAGTTGCGGCAAGATTTCCGCACAGGTCCCTACTTCATTATGCATACCGTCCTTTGTTTCCTGAAAACAATAGCGATAGTAATAGACGTCCTTTGGGACTGTGGCGCTTTGTTTGTTCTTCTTTCAGGTTTTAGTGGACTTCAGTCTATGTGGACTTTAAACAAATCCGTAGAATTTCTGACTGAAATACGGAAAATCGAACAACTCGGACCTTGATAACATAAAACTTATACTACGTCATTGTAAGAAATCAAAAGATATCTTGTCTGGCTTTGACACTGATGAAACCCCTTACCTAACTCCTAGCGCTTACTGTATAAACTTGGTGTTTTCAACCTGCATGGTTTTGTCTTCGTTTGTTATAATGACACTAAAATAAGTACAATTCTCGATGTTTTTAGGCAGCTGGTATGAAGAACTAGTAATGAATAAAAAGGTGCAAGAAAACATGAAGAATCTGTCTGCTCCCAAACGAAGGACCTTTCTGATTCCGGCGGGTGACTTCGGTAAGTTATGGCAGAGATGTTAAGTTCTTTTGAAACCATAACACTACATAAACTGTGAGTGAATGTCGTGCTCCCAGTCCCGGGTTCAGGGTAGGGGGAAATGACTTAAGCAGGTTTCGATTTGGGTGCGTTGCTACCTGAGTAGGGGGTTCAAAGTTGGACCCCGTTTTAAAATGATTTTAAGTCTATCCAACGATACCCCGATTTAGAAAAAGACCGTTTTAAATGCCCCGTTTCATATATAGAACTAGAAATACGACTCCCGCAAAAACCTCGCGAAGCTAGTTTTTGAAGAAGTCACAATGCTTTCATATTTTATTCTTTATTTTTTTTTATATTATATATTTTATTTTTTATATTAGCGTAATCCCCATTATTTTATTTCTTATGCTGTGTTTGGTACACAATTAGTGACACCTGGTGCAAATTACAAGATCAGTATACCGCTCAACACAGTGCTTAAAAATTGACCTTCATTTAGCTCTTTCACTGCCACTGAGATTGCACCAGAGGGAATAGAAGTAAAATTATTTATTATCTTGACAGGGAATACAGAGTCGATGAAGTATCACAATAATATTCACTTAACACAAATTGAAAATGATTGTAAATCTTTTGCAGGTGAAATCTTGAAGAGTTGATATGAATGCTTGTGTTTACCACGGTGTAAAAACCTGTGTTTTTTTTCTTTAGTTTTATTTTCTTAGTCTCTACTGCTTTGTCTTCTTTGTTGTACATCACTTTTGAACACAATATGTTCTTACACAGAGGATGAGCTGAACGCTCCAATTATTTTTTGTTTATGTTTTTTTGGTTATAATTGCATGAGATTCATTGTAAGAAGAATCTTCTGATTAGATATTTTATTGTCTACTGCAGTCATTATTTCATTCCTGGGTAACCACAATTGAGAGCATTATGAATAGTGCATGTTTTAATGTGTGTACTCTTTCCAGTTGCAATGGTACCCCCAGTGGTAGATAGAAAAATTCCTCTTCCCTCAAAAGAGATGCCATATCAACAAATTGGGGGTAAAACAATTGGATTCTACAAAAGCTTTGAATAAAGGTTTGGTAATAGTGAGTGCCCACTGTATAGTATGTGGTTGTGCTATTTTTAGGTCATATCATAAAAACAATACATGTAAGAAAGAGTTATTGAAATCTTAATATGTTCAAAAAGATTGCTGCACTACGTACTCCTGTAAAAAAATAATGTGAAATCAACATCAATCAGTCAAAAGTATATACCACATGAAAGTTTAATTGTGCTGTTACAGAAACAGGCAAAATATCCATACCCAACCATAGAATAGTACATTATTTTGAATATATGAAAATTTCTATTATAAAAACTGCAGAAGAAAGATTTAATATAAGGACGGTATTTCATCGAAAAAGTCATGGCAGCCAGAGGTATTGAACTGTAACCAATGACATATAGTAACGAGAAGAACTATCATTATATTATTATCATTATTATTATCATTACTATTATTATTACTGGTATTGATATTATTATTGTTATATTTTTTATGTTAAACATAATATATTTTTATGGGGTGGGATTCATGTCTTAATCTTGGTAAAGTTATTGTTACTCTACTACTAAAAGCAATACAAAAATCTTCTTAATAGGCTTTCCATCAGAGGTGGTAGTAATCAAAACAGCTCCAAACAATACCATTTCTTCTTAAAGGCTTAGAATCTAGTGCAGTCATTTGTCTTGAAAGTTTGTGTGGAAAATCATTATTGAAAGCATAGGGCATTTAGGAAACTTGAAACACTTGTTACTACATACAGCACACTTGCAATGAATATATGAGAAAGATCATAAACATTTTGGCATTACAAAATTTATTTTCTTCTTTATAAAGTTTTTCCAATGTAAAAGGTTAATTGCATGTTGTGGTTGTTATGAAATATTGATATTTGACATAAAAATAAAGTAAACGGCAGAAAGTAACAAAGTTAATATGTTATGTCTAACTTTGCAAATTAAGGCTTGAATTAACATTTCATTTGTGAAAAAAGGGCAGGGGTTCTAGATAGCAATATTATCAGGGGGGGGGGGGGGGTCATTGCACTCTAAGGTAAAACTGACCCATTGTGAAAAGGCTATGAAACTTGTCTCTACACAATATTATTGAAACCTTTCAATCAGAGAATACATACATACATATATATATATATATATATATATATATATATATATATATATATATATGAATATGTGTATATGAAGAAACCACTAACCCTATACACCCCAAATAATCATATTAATTAGAGTAAATGTTTGAAAGAAAATTTGCCCTGAATGGGATTTGAACCCACGTCCCCCCGCATACTAGTCGGGTGTGATAACCACTACACCACCAGGACAACCATGCTGGCAACATAGCAATCGAAGTGGTGTATTGTGTGATTGAAGATTCAGGGCAAATTTTCATGATGATGCAACATCAAATGCAAAAATGCAAAAACACCTGAAACACCACATCTCCAATAACATATATTTACTGTATAGCATTATGTTCTTTTGTGGTCCACTGAAATCAGTTTCACAATCATGATGCAATCATTTCATGCAATCATGATGCAACATCAAATGATTCAGGGCAAATTTTCTTTCAAACATTTACTCTAATTATATATATATATATATATATATATATATATATATATATATATATATATAGCAAAGAGAAATACTACTCAGAATTCAGTAATCACATTTGCTTTATTTTAAAATGATCACATTGATCACTGATAATATTGCAGAACCAGTACTTTATAGTGACACAGGGTATACATTCTGTTGAAAATGTTTAACATAACTGCTAGATCAAGAAAATTTACAATATTTTCACTGTTGCAATGATATCAGATCACATCGTTATAAATGATTGCTATAACAACTGCAACTCTCTGTGTTGGAAATTACTTCAAACTGGAAACGCTATCGTTTTATTATGAAAAATACCTATTTACATTCTCTTGTAATCTGTTGGTCGTCTTCCGATTCCGGTTTTAGACTAATAGAATTATTTTCCAGAGACATCTCCAATCGTTGAAGTCGTTCTTACTCGGTGTCCCTTCTAAGTCGTTTTGCTAAATGTAGTACACCAATATATTTCGTTATGTAATCGTTCACTCATGTCCTGTATTTCTATCAATAACACATTCAAATTCAAAACTAACTTGATTGAATTCCTGGTCCTTTTCCCTGCTGTTTCGTTTGCCTTTTTCTGGAGCGAGCAGTTGTTGTCTTGGCTGCGATTTCTGTTGTTATTCTCCCTGCTGTCGTTTCTCTATCCCTGCTTTGAGTCGTGCTTTCCTCGTGTTGATTTTCACGGTATTCGAACTTACTCGGCGACGATCTCGTGCTAATATTTCTTGAATATCTTGGAGATCACCTTGCTGGGATGTACTTCCAGAACGAGTGAAATCGGTTTCCACAAAATTTACATTACTTTCAAAAAGGCATCACCGAATAATGGCGGAAATTCAGCGTTCTCAAGTGCGTTACTATTGCCAGGTAACCTGGCCTGCGAACGGACACCTTTAAAATATAGATATATATAAACATATATATAAATATATATATATACATATATAAAAACTCTCGGCTCGATTTACTCGGGCTTGCGAGCCACGTGGTCTGACCGGAACCGACACGATTAGTAACCTCGCTACGCTCGGCCTTCGGCCTCGCTTCGCGAGGAATAAAGTTAATTTTATAAAATCGTTTTTGGAGTTATTCTTTTATTGATGCTTTCAGTTTTGTTTGTCCAGCAAATTGAATTAAGCTTAACTATTTTAGTCCCAATGTGCAACTGCTCACATCAATATCAGTCAATACAGTCTCTTACAAAGAGATGACGAGAATTGAGAAAAAATAACCAACTTAAAGATCCTTAATTGACCAAACCTTTGACTCTTCAAACAGACACACAAGGAAATATATGAACATATTAAGGCGAATTGCTGTTCTGATCTTGGGCTGGAAGTGAAAGCGTTACCATAGTAAAGTCTAGCCTTACATGCAATTTTAAAATGTCTCAGTTAATTTAACGCTTAATTATTTTTTTCATTTTTAACAGAGCTGCTAGCTACAGAGTTTCTCCCTCCAGACTTTGACGAAAACAAGAAATATGCTGTACATTTTGATGTGTAAGTTAACCGAAGTTACTCGTCATTATCTGTTTTCTGTATCTCATACTGAAGAAATTGTACAAATTCATTTTAATGATCTGATCCACCAACTGAATAGTACTGTCCGCAATTCGCATATATTAAATTTTCATAATTATATTCACATTCATTTCTGTCACGTTTTGAGCGTTAAACGCAATTTCATTAAAATCTTTTACTGTTGAAAATAGAGAAGAAATACGTCCGTTATAAATAAGAAATCAAGTGCGCTAATGAGTGTGGGATGACATGGGCGACTGTTGATGAACTGGTGAGCAAGAGGGACACTTATAAAGAGTATCTTAGGAGGCTTACCATTAGCCAGAACTGGCCGGTCAGACCAGTCCATTTGTAAAGAGAATTCCGCTATTAGTCAGAACTGTCCAGCCAGATCAGTTTATTTCTACATACCATGTATAGCGACGACAGTTTTTTAGCGAAAACTCTCAAAAGAAGCCTACTTTACTTTCAATTTGACCTGCCCGGCTGGTCAGTTCTGACTTTTGATAAGCGCCCTTAGTTACAAAGAGCTTTACCAGTTTAACGACTTAAATCCAAGTTTTTTGGTCTTTTTTTCATGTAGGTATGGCGGTCCTGGCTCTCAAAAGGTTTGTTCTAATTATTTATTTTAGTAAAAACAATTGTGAATTTTTGGCAACTGGTTTTTCAAAATTTTACTGAAGAGAGAAAACCAGATAGCACGACAGAACTTAATATAAACAAAGCAGCTTTTTACGCAGTGGCATTTTGTCTGGGCTTTATTTTATCACAGGTATCAGAGACTTTCACTCTTGGTTGGATCGCTTATTTGGTCAGTAACTTCAACCTCGTTGTGGTACAAGTGGACGGGCGGGGAACTGGTTACAGAGGAGAAAGGTTCGTTCTTAGTATCTGTAATCTCTAAGTCAAGCGGTTTTCAGCTTGCCGTTGCAAGAAATTTCGCGATCGCTTTGGTATTGACTCTGTTGCAACTATAACAAAACACAGGCAAATCAAACTTAAACCAATCCTGCGTCTGACTGTATTTGCTGACTGACCAGAGAAATGATTTTTAGTTTACCTTTATCCACCCCCTGTACAAGCGAACTGAGTTAGAGCGGAGTCAATGCGACTCACCGTACACTAGTCGCAACAAATCAAACCTAGGCGTGAAGTATTCAGTGATATGTTTGACTCATTCGATAAGCGCGAGCAGACAAACGGTCGGAAATCTAAATAGACGCCATCACTTTTCTCATTGACGACTGCACTTCAGCGTAATCTGATTGAAAAAGAACAAACTCGCCTGTTCTCTTAAGCAATCCGTACAAAATCAGTTATGTTGCATATGTACCTTTCTCTGATTCATGGTTAAACTCCCCACAAAGAGTGGGATTCGTTGTTATGGTCTGGATTGGAATTGTGATCCGAGATCACCTGGATTAGGGTGCAGAAACACCGCTAAATCCTTGTCCAGACTGTAATCATCGGTTCCTTTTATGGATCATGATCCGGTTGAACTTGAATTACAAATCCTGATCCCAACCACACCTCCTGGGTTAGGAATTGTGACCCAGGAAAAAGGAACCGTGGAATCGTTGTCCAGAGTGGATTGATCGTTTCTTTTGATGCACGATTATCCAAATCATCCTGAATCGTGAATTCTGATCGTGAAAGCATCCCGATCGAATGTGCCCAAATGTTATAAAAATGCTCGTAGCTCAGTAAGGAGATTTGATATTGCGATGTTAAGAACTAAGGCCTTGAGATAAAGAGTTGATCAGTTGCTCGTCTGTCAGGTTTGAACAAGCCGTTTACAAACAACTTGGAGAATTCGAAGCTCAGGATGTTGTAACTGCTGGACGGTGAGTGAGATTAGATGGCTCAAATCAATAACCTTACTAGAAAGACATTGTCAGTTCGTTACAGATTTTTCGCTGTGATGTGACTCTCTACGTTCGTAGTTACCCACAGTATTCCCAAGTGCGACAGATAAGGCTGCTATCGCAGTTTCAGTAAGGAGGTTTGACCCCAATGCATAACCCCCGATGGATGTGACTCCCACTTTTGGAATTAAAGTAAAACGTTTTGCTTGTGGAATTCTAACAAAACATTACTATTATTGTTTTTATTATCATCTTTATATTTTAAGACTTTCAACAGCACACTCTCCCTATTTAGTTTCCTTTCATTTAAGACCCGAGGAAATTTGGTTCTTAATCTTACCAAGAAATTAATGGACTTGGCTGGAATAACGACGAATTTTGATCAGTCATTTGAATAATACCACGAAACGAGACCTTTTTCGGTTACTTTTTAATTGGTCATTCTTTTACACGGTGTTCCCTTCACAGTTTCATGCAAAAAAGGAAATACGTGGACGCAAGCAGACTCTCTATATGGGGTTGGGTAAGTCTTGAATGCACCGAGATTGTTACTTATTGTGCTTGACCTGTTCTCCACCAATCGGAGAATGCGCTTGAATTACGGTGTAGAACACTATCAGTTTGTTGCTTGTGGAGTTAATCAATATCATGTTCGTCATCATCATCATCAGTATCATTAAAATTATCATCGTCATCATTATCATAGTCATCATTATTGTTGACGTTATCATTACCATCCTGTTAATTAATTTATTATTTCAAGTAAGATATCAAACAAGAGAGGAAGTGTTTAATAACCAACTTACCGTGAAGCTGCAGAATGGAATAGAGCCATTGATCATGAGCTTGTTACTTTTGGATGGACCAATCTTGAGCGAGCTTGGAAAAATTAAGCAACGTACTTTAATCAGTTTCATCTCCTGAAGTGTCACTTGTAATTATGCTAAGTCAAGCGGGCTCCGCTTGCCCACACAGTCTCAAAAGCTAGGGTTTAATACGAAATTATGGATTAAAAGAAAAGACATCATACGATTAGATCTTGTATGCCACTTGGCGCTAGGCTGTTTCTATACACAGGTTATAGTGCTATACATTATCTGCATCCAGATGTGATGTTTCTGTATTTATAAGAGACTGCCAGTTTATACTTTTGCAGATTTTTTGTAAACTAGATGCATATTTGCGTTCACTCGGGCTTTTTTGTGCCTGCATTATTTAGCATTTGCATAACAGTACAATGTAGATGACATGAGTTTTCATGAAACAATACGTGCAGAGACAGATTCTCTAACCTTTCTGCTCTTCAAACTTCGTATTGGTATTCTGCTTGGTTCACGATCACGTCTACATACATAATGAGATTTGAGTTTATGCTCCTCTCAATTGACATTGGATAGCTCAGTTGATATAGCATGTTTCTGGTTGACAGGTTCACTCATAAATGTTCGACCTGTTCCGAAAACGCTGGACATCTTTTAGTGTGGGTCTACCATGAACGCTGTGTGCATATTTTGTATGCGTTTTGAGCGTATTGTACACAGTATGTGTGCTGATTTTCCACCGCAAAAACTTCTCTTCTTCCCTCTTCTTCCGCCATTACATAATGCCATGTGCTCATCAGAGTCAAAACGTCGCGCATGCGTGTTAAGCACTTTACTGAGATTTGCCACTGAACGAAAAAAAAAATGTGAAGCCGGAATTTCAACAAAAATTTGTCGTAATCGTTCGCCCAGGCTCAATTGTAACGTGCAGTGCGTTCTTTGATTCTGACAGTCGTATGGAGGTTTCTTGGCGACGTACGTCCTGAGTAAAAACACGGGAGTTTTCAAAAGTGGGATTGCTGTGGCCCCTGTCACGGACTGGAGATATTACGGTGAGGATTACGTAAAGGAAGAGACCGATAAGTTAACCCAAACGTTACCGAATGGATTTTAATACTGAATGACAAATGTACCAAAAGGTTTATATTTAGGAAATGTCAGACCAAACCAGCGTTCATTAGCTTTCCAAAGGGGGTCAGCGTGGACCTGATGGTCTTATTTGCATATAGATGAAAAAGTTAGAACCACACTGTATTTAAGAAATAGAAAACATGTACCGTGTTTCTATCGAGTTATAGAGACACGAGTGGAAGTTTGGGAGAACGAGAAATGCTGTGGGAACACGAGCCGCAGCCGAGTGTTTCCACAGCTTTTTCGAGTTCTCCCAATATAACTCGATAGAAACACGAAGAACATGTTTTCTATTTCTTTTAGAAAACACTGCGACGAAAAAAAGAAAAACAACTTGTTAACTTTGATTATCAAAATGTAAATTCACTTTGCTCGCGTCATCATGACGTCAATAGCTCGTGCTAGTTCTGTGTTTCTATCGAGTTTTAGTATAAATCTACTAGTGTTCTATCACAAATGCCGCGCTCTGATTGGCTACGCTACTCACTATCTATTCTGTGATAGATAGTGAGCAGCGTAATGGCGGCCGCTTCTTCACATTTTCGAAGTGTCCGTGAAGAAGATTTAGACAGTTTACTGGTCGAGGCTGTTCCAGAAAAGACAAAGTTTTGAACGACTAGTAGATTTATACTAAAACAATTAGATTATTCGGTCTCGATTTCTATGCGTGATAGTTGACTCGGGCTGCGCCCTCGTCAACTATCACGCGATAGAAATCTCGAGCTCATAATCTAATTGTCTAATAGAAACACGAATTCTAACCAATCAGCGCGCGTATTTTCTTAGGACTGTTTTCTAAAGTACAATAAATAGTTCCACAGTACAGTACTGTTTAGTAGCTTTACATAGAATGGTCACACAGCATGGTTTGATCCAAAGACAAAAAAGTTAGAACCATACCTTATGGTAAAACAAACAGCACCGCAGTACAGTAGCCCTGCAAAAAATAGTCACACTGAATGGTTTGATCCACAGATGAAGTAGTTTGAACCGTACTGTATAGTGAAACAAAAAGTACCACAGTACAGAACTGTTCAGCAGCTTTCTAGATAGAACCTAGTCTATATTTCGTAAAATTAGGATCTTGTCGTTTCTGTCTAAGAACGAGAGTGAGGCTGTAGGCGCAAGAAGTCTGGATCCAACGAAGAGCCAGCTTGGAGCATGCGCTTTGGAATGGAGGTCGTGGGCTCTTTTGTTACCATTCTTCGTTGGGTACTGGAACAAAGACGAGTGAAGCCCTTCTTTTTGGTGAAACAGGAAACTTGGATGTACTTGAAAGACATATAATATTCGTTATTCCTAGCTCATTTGTGCTGCTCTTTTTTCTCGTATTTACTGTAGATTCTGCCTACACTGAGCGATATATGCAACTTCCACAGGGAAATCCTGATGGATATAGAGTAAGTATATTCACCACAGCAGTAAGTGTAGGAGGTATATAATAAAACCAGTACGATAGTTGTTGAGGTGCTTAAAGGGAGTCCAGTTACAGGAATATGATCAAGCGCCCAACAGTAAGGTTCCTTCTCACAGATCGATGTGTCTGTTAGAAAAAGGCCACTTTTTTAACCAAAGAACTGTAACAGCTGATAGATCATGACCATACGTTTCCATTTAACGAAGGAAGTTGGTTGTAGTTTGAAAAGAAAAAAATGCTTGTTGAATACGATTGTCCTCCGATTAAAGGTAGTGATTGAGGAGTTCGTAACTGTGATGACGACTTCCGCTCAGGTTGTTTAAACGTTGGTGAACTTCAACAACAGTTCTTTTCCAAACTACCTATACCCAGACGATCGTTCTCGAAAAACAACTATTGAGCATGACCATAGCCTCAAAACTCAGTGAGGCAATGTCTATGGTTAAATTATCTTACTATGTGATTAGAGTATTTATTATAGCTACAATCAAACACATAACTGGGACCACGCAATATTTGACAAAAGTTAATTCCGAAATATAGCTCAGAATGACTACGGCAAGTGTTGAAGCCCTAAATGAAATAACCCGGGCCTTAAATGTAATACTGAAGTCCTAAATAAAATAACTTTGGCCTTACATGTAATAATGTCCTAAATGTAATAATATTTGGCCTTAAATGTAATAATGTCCTAAATGTAATAATATTTGTATATATAATAGGACTCCATGCTGTCCAATTAAGAAAATATTGGATGAGAAAATTCAGAGGAACACCAAAATTGGACAAGGCCGCAGGCCGAGTCCAATTTGGTGTTCCAAGGAATTTTGGAATCCTATATTTTCTTAATTGGACAAGCACGGAGTCATGTTATTTGTTAATTATAAATCCAATATTGGCAACTGTCCAATTTTTCTTAAGAAAAACTGGACAGTTGCCAATATTGGATTTAGAGGTAGTTGTATAATTAGGCCTTGAATGTAATAATATTTGGTCTTAAATGTAATAAAGTCCTAAATGTAATAAATTTGGGCCTCAAATGTATTAACCCCTCAGTGGGATAACAGTAATGGACTTAAATGCAGTAACATTATATTAATGCGATTAATGACAACAGACACGTGATCCGTCACGCCATTAATAAGGTCATCCTCAACCTCATAACCAGCACCCACGTGACTAAACTAAGCGTGACCTAACCTGCTTCTATGATTTTATTTGTTACGTAAAGGTCCGTTACGTACTTAAAACTTTCTTTTTGTGCAATGCATTTGAGAAGCTGCATCACATGTATCACAGTACAAACTGAAACAAATTCTGTCTGCAATCCAAAAAAGGATATTGAGAGGGAATCCATCAGGAAATTGAGTTTTAAGTGGACAAAAACCCTGTGCCAGAATGATTTAAACAATCTCGCATTCTTGTTAACATTTTTCAAGGGCTATAGGTATAATTGGTTATCTGTACTAACACCAAAGGAAATTTATTATGGGCTGACCCCGAGAACATAAATGTCAAATTTCACAAAATGGCATCTTCTACATGGACATTTTCAGAAATTTACCTATGTTTTCACAGTTCTAGTAAAATGTTACATTGATTTTCTTGGATTCCAATGAGAAATTGTCTTTGGTGTTATTACAGATAACTCATCATATCTACAGCCCTTGAAAAGTCCAAAAAAGAAGTCGATATTGTTTAAATTATTCTGGTACAAGGTTTTTGTCCACAAAAAATTGAAATTACTCAATTTCCTGATGGATTCCCTCTTGATTTGATTAATTTTATTCTTGTTTGTAAGGGTGCACTTAGCATAGGCCCACAGTCGTCACCTTTGCCTTCTTCCTAAAAATAATAACAATGGCAACTGTGGCAGCTATATGTGTATGCTGGAATGAAAATGTATTGTAATAAATTTGACGTGGAATTTAAATAAACCAAAGACATAAAAATTAGGAACAAGTCACTAGTCTGAAGACTCTTGTGGCTCAACTTAGTCTGAAAAAAAAAACACATCTTTTAATGTTGATGACAGTGAAGAAAATAGGCAACGTAACCTTGTTGAAATCAGAATTGGGAGATGTTGTGGTTGAATTTAGGGATGAAGGTAAGGCAGACAGAACAGAACAAAATACTTACATAGAGGATATTACACGGTGGTGCGAAGTTATGAATTTTATTTTAGAGTGGCAAAACGATATTTTACGAACGAGCGCAGCGAGTGAGTAAAATATTGTTTTTGCCACGACAAAATAAAATTCATATCGTCAAGCCGCCGTGCAATATTCTTTTTATTATATAGACAAAAAGAAGCTCGGAGGGAAATTACCGAAATTACGTCATCGATAAACTCACGTGTGAGATTATGGAGAATAAACCACTCGGGTCACGGAAGTAGTTTTTATGAATTTTACGAGTGGTATATTTTCCAGTAAAACACTCGTGTCTATATAATAAAATGAGATAACTGATGGCGAGGAGGAACAAGTAGCACTTACGTTTGTTCCGGATGACGTTAGCTTACTGGCACCCAGAATTAATGGCAATAAGTGTCATCGAAAAGCTGGCAAATTAATTGTTAGAAAAAATCTGCAAAATCATTTTGTTGTCGTCAGTCGTTCTTTTTGCCGGTAACTCTTGCAATGCATACCACAAGCTATGTGGCGTCCATAGAAGGTTTTAAAGCGGTGACGAGAAATCTAATTGGAATATTGCCGAAGCTCTATATTACCGGTGAACTAGATGATCAAATGATCAGTTAAGCTAATGAAGGAATATGGTACCTCAAGTGATCTGGTGTTCGAGCCACAAACGATTATTTCTTGCCTAAAATGGGCAAATGGTACACAACCAAAAGAATCTTTTGGAAGAAAAAGGTAACTGATAATGATCTTTTGATGAGACGGAAAAGGAAAAACAAGAGAAAGTGAACTAACGGCTAAAAAACACCACTTTCTGCATAACTGATCTTGGTTAAATGTTGTTAGAAAACAGTTCTAAGAAAATACGCACGCTGATTGGTTAGAATTCGTGTTTCTATTAAACAATTAGATTATGAGCTCGAGATTTCTATCGCGTGATAGTTGACGAGGGCGCAGCTTGAGTCAACTATCACGCATAGAAATCGAGACCGAATAATCTAATTGTTTTAGTATAAATCTACTAGTCGCTCAAAACTTTGTCTTTTCTGGAACAGTCTCGACCAGTAAACTGTCTAAATCTTCTTCACGGACACTTCGAATACGTGAAGAAGCGGCCGCCATTACCCTACTCACTATCTATCACAGAATAGCTAGTGAGTAGCGTAGCCAATCAGAGCGCGGCATTTGTGATAGAACGCTAGTAGATTTATACTAAAACTCGATAGAAACACGGTACATGTTTTCTATTTTTTAAATGTTAGATGACGTGTGATATAGTTTTCTGGAAAATCGTACCTTCTTTTGTGTTTGTTAGTTTTAGCATAAAGTATTGAATAGTGAACTTTTGAAGAGGCTAAAGATGAAAAATAAGAAAAAAAAATTTAAAGAACAACATGAAAAGAGCAAAGAAGAAAAAAACATACAACTAAAATAACGCGCCTTGCCGTAAAGAAATGAATGGAACCGTTAATGTTGGAATCCTAATGTTGGAATTCTTACACAGTTTTCAAAACTTAAGTCTTACCTTCTTTCGGGTTAGTATGTCCGTTCGGATGGTTTATGGGATCCTTTAAATGAGACAGAAATGTCGATGACGTTACATTTAATTTAGTCACGTGATTTGTCTCTTTTTTGCCGGTCACGTGGATGTTGCTCATAAGGTTAAGGGCGCCTGATGTGACTTATATCGTGACAAGTGGCGTGACAGATAATGTGTCTATTGTTATAACCAATGAGATGGCTCATGATGTGTTAGTCACGTCATTTGTGATTTATGACCTTTACTCTTGCGTTAGCATAATGTTACTACATTAAAGTCGTTAGCGTTATCGCACTAAGGGGTTATTACATTTAAGGCCAAAAGTTATTATATTTAAGGCCAAATATTATTACATTTGGGACTTTGTTACATTTAAGGACAGTCATTACATTTAGGACTTCAACAGAAGCTAATTGTAAAACGAGTCTAAAACGTATATCAAGTGTATGTGACGCCTTGGTTGCCTCATTGCAGGATACGTCACTGCTTTCTCGAGCTGCCAACTTTTCGTCTGTTGATTACCTGATTATTCACGGGTCTGGAGATGGTAAGTTTGTTATTAATGTTTTGTAGGTCCTTAGCAACTAAACCTGATTATTTAAACCAGATTTGCAGGTCACGAAAAGTTTAAGACCCATTAGTAGTATAGTAGGAATGAGTTAAATTACACTTGAGCTAGAAGCCGTTTTTCAGCGTGTAAAGGCCCCCAAGTATAAAAGGAAGGGGTTCCAATTTAGAAATGAACCGTTTTTGCCTATTTTCCGATTGAAAGCTCCAATTTAGAAATGAAGCGTTTTTTCCTATTTCCGAAGATGAACCGAAGATGCCCCGAAGATGACCCGAAGATAACCCGAAGATTTTCCGAGCGTTTTCTGAGAGTTAATGAGCTATTTCAATTTAGACAAATATGCATACTATAAATCTTCGGAAAAACGTTGGTGTGTCGTGTGAAACATATCGGCGACACATATTTAGAGAAAAGCAGTGTTATATATAGACATGCCCACCGACAAAGAGTTACGCTCTTTGGCACGAAGCTATGGACTACCTGTGGTTTCGAAGATACGAAAAGCTGACCTCCTACGAGCGATCGGGGAGGCACGCGCCGCGGAGTGGAGGAAACGACTCCGGCGAGCGTTACAGACGGGGAGATACCCGGCTATAACCAGAGGGGGGATAGAGAACCCACACAAGAAGTGGCAACGCGCCCGTGAACTCCGTCAACTTGCGAGAGAGGTTGACGCCGCTCTTCTCGCGGAGGGTGTCCGAAAGAGGACTACTCCAACGATGAGATCAGAAGCTCGTAGAAGGATTGAAAACCGGCGAGCACCCTTAGCGCGATCTATTGTCGCAGAAGGTCCACGAATACTCGAAGCGTTGGATGGAGAAAGAGAGGGCGAGCAACGCGGGCGGCGCTTCTGGAAGTGGTCTTTCTTCCGAGGCGTGGACGACCCTCTGGTGGATCGGATTATGGATAAGCTCCACGAGAGGGTCACCACCAGCTGCTATCTCCGATACAGTTACACCTATCGACTAAGGAATATCGAAACGGGAAAAATTATGTTGTTGTCCAAAACTGTGAAAGGGAGTCCTTGGATTCAGCGCCTAGAGCCGCAAGCTAGAGACTGGGTGCAGGCGGAAGACGAGAAGCGCTTGAGTGTTAACCAAATCGAGCGACCTAGCACCAAGTGGACCTTCATTCGCTTTATCTCTGTGGAAGTCAAGGTTATAGTAGATCGGCAGGCGCCTCTGTTGGGCACAGGGCCACTACCAGATTGGCTCCGAAGAAAGCGGGGGTTGTACTCCTTGGACACGTACGGAGATAACCTCTGCCTCTTTCGCTGTATAGCGGTCCATCGAGGTGCGCACGTGTATCGTTGCACCATCCAAGCCCGAGCTCTTGCTACAGAGTTATTCAAAACGCCAAACATCCGAGGTACACACCTGGACGACCTTCGGGCAGTAGAGGCCCACTTCAAATTCGGGATCCGGGTATACGAACCGACGGAGTCTGGAGATTGGGTGCATCGGAGGCATCCATCGCACTATGAAAAAGTAGGTACTCCACCAATGACTATCGGCGTCTACGAGGGGCACGCGTTTCTCATTCGCGACATCCGGAAACTTGCGAAAGGGTTCGTGTGCGGGGAATGCAACGCGCGGTTTACACAGTCCAACAACCTACATCGACATGCCGATCGTTGCACCCAAGGTGAGACAAAAGTTGTCTGCAAAGGAGAGAAAGTGGAAGCTCCACCGTCTGCCTTTGAGAAGGTCTTCTACCCACAAAAACGGGATAGCATCCAAGCTGTACAGTGGCTCGAGTATGAAGCCCGTACTAGGGGTATCCATATCCATCACCAGCTATGTGGACATGGGGGCGAGCCAATGATAGAAGGTATCCCCGTAGACGGTTATGATCACATTTCAAAGACCGTCTTCCAATACAATGGGTGCCTTTGGCATGGGTGCAAAGTATGTTATCCATCGCCGAAGCAACGCCAGGAGCTACTTCAGAATCTTTCCAGGAAAAAGGACAGCCCTGTTACACGCGAGATAGCATACCAACAGACGCTCGAGCGTGAAGCCAAAATCCGCGAAGCTGGCTATCGTCTTGTGGTCAAGTGGCAGCACGAGGAGCCTAAACCTTGGAGAAGAAAACGTATCCCCGATCCAAAGACGGTAACCTACCCCCACGCGATCGTGTACGACTTCGAGAGTTACCTCGACAAGGCTCGTGCGAAAAAGCCGACCGCCGATTTGACCATAGAGGGAGATCACGTTCCTATCTCCGTCTCACTATCAGACACCCTCGACCCTGTTCCTGAGCACCTTTGTAATCGAGATCCGAAGTTGCTTATCGAGGAGTTCATTCGCGTGCTAGAACGCCGAGCTGCTAGGATACGAGAAGACGTCCGCCGTCAGTTCCTGCCCGACACCCTCGAGCTCTTGCCCAAAAAGTATCGGCTAGCGATTGAAGAGTGGTGCGACCAAGTCCCCGTGCTCGGGTTCAATTCGGGTAACTACGATTTGAATTTTGATCCGGAACTACTTCGTCGAAGAGCTCTGTAAGACGACCGACCAGTCCATCAAAGTAGGATGTAAGGCCAACCAGATCATGTTCATTACGACTCCGGACTTCAAATTCCTCGACGTTGTGAACTATATTGGTCCTGGGAAAACCTACGATGCCTGGGTCAAAGCCTACGGGTGTACCCTCGCGAAGTCGTGGTTCCCGTACGACTGGTTCGATACCCCCGACAAGCTCGACTTTCCCGGCTTACCGGACTACCCACAGTGGTATTCGAAACTGAAAGGCAAATATCTCCTTTCCCTTTCGGATTATCGAGCTTGCAAAAAGCTATTTCGAGAGAAGGGGATGAAGACGTTCGCGGACTGGCTCCGCTATTATAACAATCTTGACGTCGGCCCGTTTGTCGAAGCCCTCCAAAAGATGCGCGACTTCTACACAGACTATGGCATCGACATCTTCAAAGATGCGGTAAGTCTACCGGGTGTCTCGATGAGGTTTGTCCTTCGAGGGACGCTAACAGGACCCAACGCGCCTGAGCTGTACGCCCCCAACAAAGAAGCGTACGACATGCTTAAAGCCAGCGTCACAGGCGGGCCCTCGATTGTGTTTACGAGGTACCACGAAGCGGGGGTCTCGAGGATCCGTTCCCATCAGGTCGCAGAGGCCCGCCCCTGTCAGCGCATCCTCGGCTACGACGCCAACGCGCTCTATCTCTCCACCATGGCTGCCCCGATGCCCTGCGGGGAGGGCCACTGTCGTAGGCCGGACGATGTAGAAGGGTTCGTGGCGGCTCTCCGCGAAGGAAGGTGGTTCGGGTTCGCCGAGATTGACATCGAGGTCCCCGAACACCTCTGGCCAAAGTTCGAAGAAATGCCCCCGCTCTTCTACAGCAAGGAGATTCCCGTCGAAGCGGTCCCCCAAGAGATGCTGGACTGTCTCGAGCGAACAGGACGAACCCGCTCAACAGATGCGAAGCTGGTTGGGGCCCTATGGGCCAAGAAGATTCTGTTGTACGCCCCTCTGCTCCGTTGGTACCTCGACCACGGTTTGGTTATCACCGCGGTCTACAGAACGATCGACTACCAACCCCAAAAGATCTTCGGGTGGTTCGTCGATCAAGTAACCGAAGCCAGACGCCAAGGCGATACCGACAAAGACAAAGCACTATTCGCCGACCTCTTCAAACTGCTGGGGAATAGCTGCTACGGCAAATTCATTGAAGCCCTGGAGCGCCAGACGCTTGTCTCATACACAACAGACGAAGCGGTGGTCGATCGTGCTCTCCGATCTTCCTGGTTCGAGGACCTCAACGAAATATGTGAAGCCACTGAACTACACAGGAGGAAGCAGAAGATAGAAATCACCCGCCCGTTTCAAATAGGGATCACGGTTTACCAGTTAGCGAAACTACGGATGCTCGAATTCTATTACGATTTCCTTGATCGTTTTGTAGATAGGAAAGACTTCGAGCTGATCCAAATGGATACGGACAGCTTATACATGGCCATCTCCGGGACCAGCTTAGATGAAGTCGTACGCTCAGAGCTCCGCGGAGAATTCGAGGGCTGCAAGAAACAGTGGCTCGCTTGGGACAAGTGGAGCGGCCGGACGCCGGGCCTGTTCAAGCTAGAGTTCGAGGGCACCCGGGCGATAGCGCTCTGCAGCAAGGCGTACTACGTCGACAGCGAGCCAGCGGCGTCAGGGACAGGAAAAAGTAAAACCTCGGCGAAGGGGATGGCCAAGAAAGACAACGACTTGACCTGGGGGAGATACAAAGCAACCCTCGATGGAGCGCTCGACCGGGCAGAAAACCGAGGCTTCCGCATGGTCGACGGGAAGATGACAACCTACCACCAGGAGAAACTCGGGCTCTCCGCCTACTACGACAAGAGACGGGTGCTACCCGACGGGATTCACACCGAACCCCTTGAGTACACCTTCAGGAGGTAATTCGGTATTCCAAGGTACTACCTGCAGCTCCTCGCGGACGAAGCCTCGTTTTGGCCCGTCTCTGAGATAGTAGACCACAGGTTCGCCTGGTCGAATCTCCGCACGCGCCTGTTCGTACACCTCTAGGCTCCAAATTGGGTCCGTTGCGCGTCTTCGCCCACCCTCCTGCTCACCAGGCTGGTATAAATACCGTAAGTCGGCATCAGACGAAAGTCTCTCCTCCTCCAAACCAACCGCTTGCCCCGGTAAAACAGAGGAGGACCTGCTTTGCGCCACCGATTTGGCTTCGATGGCATCCTGCGGCTTTTTTCCAATCAACCGCGTCGGTTCGTTGTTCAAAGCCGCGACAACAGCAGGCAGCCGAGCCACCCATTCAACCGATCTTTCTCCTTCGGGAAGAAGCATCTCCTGGGCGCACTGGTAACCGAACAACCGCTCGGCTAGAGTCCTGTTGAACGATCGCTTGGTCTCGGTGGATATCCACGCGGCCACGCCGGACTTCGGTATTGTGGCGAGCTAGTAGCGGCAATACAGCTCCCATGAACTCTTTTCCCGGGTCGACTTGAAGTAGCTTGGGCCAGGACAAAGGGCTTCGCTTGTAGATGCGCTCCAACGCTCCAGCGACTTCTCTCGTTTCCTTGGAAGCCAAAGGTTCAGCCTCCTTGTAGCGCGAGGCAACATCGACCACGGTGAGAGCATACTTGTAAAGCTTCCGCCCTCGCCCAGGTCGGTCGTGAGGAAGAAATAGAAGATCGGCCTGATGAACCTCGTTTGGTGTTGAGACATTGAATCTCGGTCTTGGTATGCGCTGTGGAGGCGGGAGGTAGATCTGCCAAATTGCCTGTTTTTCTAGCCAAGCCAGGGCTGTATCTTCAAAGACGCCAGCCGCGTCCGCCAACTTCTTCGACGCGGCGTGCCCCTTCCAATAGCCCTGGGAGCTGTAGTAGATGTCAGACAGCTTCTCTTCCATTGGTCTATAGCTCCATCGCGAAAAAAGCTATTGTGGTCTCACAACCATCGGCTAGCAGCATACCCAATGGCGAGCATCCCACCCCCTACATAGGCCAATTCACCTGTTCGTTGGGAACTCGAAGGACGGTAATAATCGCTCCATTGCGGGGCGTCGTGGTCATCAACCGCTGTGGGGCGAGGATGGGTTTTAGCGTACAAGTCGAGAGCGCGGTTAGTTGCAGCTGTGTCTTGGTCAGCGCGATTTCGCAGTCGTTCCTGCTCTGCTTTCCAATCAGCCAGATTCTCGCGGCGTTTCTGAAAGGCAGCCCAGTCAGCCTGGAACTTTTCCAAAGCTTTGTCGTGACGCTTACGCTCAGCCGCCATTGCATCGGGACCTTTCCCAGAAATCGCCCGTGCGAGATACGAACCACCAACGAAGGCCGTAGCGTTCAGGATAGCCCCACCAAGCATCAACGCTATGGTTGCCATCTCTACTCAGTTGGGATTATCTTTTTATCGACTAAGTATTGCCTAGCTGCGACGGCTCCCGAGAGAACTGCAACCCACTTCGCGTAGTTTTCAATCGACGAGGAAGGGTCCGAGATCATAGCAGTTTTGAGAACTTTTTTTCCCACCCAACCGATACCTGCAGCAATGCCTGTCAGAGTTGCCGCTTCGACAACAGTGGAGACGACTTTGTTGTCCATCGAGTCTATATCTAGCCAAAATTTATTCCATAATTCTACGAGGAGACGCTGCAGGACGCGGGGTTTCGGCTGGTGGTTGATGATGCTTTGGAGGCTGCTCCGTGTGCTTGAGGTACAGCCTATACAGACTGACCAAGAGGCTCCCTGCGGCAATCAGGATGCCCCAATTGACAGAGCTCCAGCTTGTCGAAGCTCGGTGTGATTCCTCGCGCTCGCTATCTCTCTCGTGGTCCTGTTCTCGAGCCAGGGCCTTACGAGCTGCTTTGTTTCTAGCCGCGAGGGCACGACCAGCCGCGACCTTCTTAGGATCCTTCTGTTTAGTCGGTTCTCGGGGAGCGGTCGGTGCTGTAATACGATCTTCTTCTTCCATCACTTTCAGACAAGGATAACAGAAACAAGATACTATACAAACATCAAAAAATTGCTAGCATCTGCCAGCAAAACTACTAGCGTTCGCTAGCATCTGGGCCTGCGACCGTCGAAGACTCTGTGTGGCAACCTACATGAGCCAGTGCAGCCACTAGTGCCACCAATCGACCTCCGTTGACAGCGATCCAGCCGGCTCCATAGCTCAACTCACGTCGGATCAGAGCATCCTGCTGGAGGTCTGTTAACAATGCCTGCTCAGAATCCAGCTGCTTACCTACTGCTCCCAACACACGGTTTACCACCTTGCACGCGACCTTCAAAACCCCGCTAGAGAGACTTTGGTCGACCTGCCTTCCGAGGGTCGTCTGGTAACGAAGATGGAGCGAAGCAACCTCCTTCCTCGAGAGCTTGTGGACGTCGCCCAGCGACAGCTCCTTCCCCAAGTACTCCTTGGTATTACCGGAGGCCGCCAGAATAGCCAGTGCCTCACGTTCTTCCCGACAGTCGTCTACAGCGGGATCGCGCTCGTACGAGGGGATTCCTTCCTCGCGGAGAATTTCATCCAGCACGTTTCCTTCGACGTCATCCATGACTATATATCTGCCGAAACAATTTTGCTGGGAGCTGGGATTTCCAACACTATATCAAATGGATGACGGAGACGGAAGCAAAGTCTGGCGTACGGATGCTCCTTGAGCGCGGATAGCATTTGTTGTCGCTCCTCCTTGGGATGTCCTACCCCGTAGTTTTCCCAAAGTATTTTCCCATCGAGCTCGCTCGGACTGTAAAAAGTCAACGTCGCGGCTACATTCTCCCGGAAGGCTTTTGCCACGCTCGTGTACTGTTGGGTCAAAAGCCATACTGAAAAATTCTTGTGCCTGCCAGAGAAAGCCAACTCTACGAGAGCGCTCCGTTGTTTTTTGACGTCTTCGCTGGCGGCGCAGTCGTCCAGAATAAGCAACACCTGGCCACGCCCTTCGAAGACCGCGGTGCAAAGTCGAAGACACTTCTCAATCTCCCCGCCCGAGTTCCCTGGTGCCAGGGCTACAAAGCCGGGGTCTTTGTGAGCAAATCCCCGATATGTTTTGTTGTGGACGTACGTCGGGCAAATCAAGCACACGACGTGGAACTTCCCACGAAAAGGACCGCGGAGAGCTTCGACGACCAGTCTCGACTTCCCGGACGCCGTTGGGCCAACGATAAGAAGGTGGCCGGGTATCAAGTCGGTGAGAAAATCCATGGCCTATATAGGGGCGGTGATTAATAGTAGGTGACTTGGCTACCGAGGTCGAAAGCTGCGTCGCCTAGGAGGAAGACGTGGCAGTGGCCGTGCCCAGAACCGCCGGTCTTTCGATAGATCCGGAACTGAAGATTTTTTCCAGGCCCGAGTGCTGCTTGTCCGTCGCCGTGGACGAGGTGGTCGCGTGCCATGCGGAGATCGATGAAGATCCCGTATTTGTCATGGAAGAACCTAGTAGGGGTGACCACCGAGAGTGGAGCTGGGGGGTGCACCAACCATTCTGCTCCGGCTCGAGCGGTCTCCCAAATATCTGCGGGGAGCATACCGCTGGGGTAAAGCTTGTTGGGGACGCCGAACAGGTCGAACTCAACTTTTGTTACGTCGGGGTTCTGGAAGACTTCGCTTTCTCGTGCTCCCGAGGAGTGCGGGTTGACGAACAGGAACAGGACACCCACAAAGCTTTTGAGTTGCACGGGGATGTTGTCCGTGATAATTCCCGTGGTGGCCTTCGAGAAGGATAGCACTTTGTGGTGCGAGATGTGGTTGTAGAGAACCAAGCTAGGGACGTGATGCATCATAATGGGCGACTCGATGACTTGGTACACCAATTCGATGTTTTTGAGCGCGTAGGTGCCAACCTTGTTCGGATCCGAGCTTCGGACCACATCTTCGGGGGCGGCGAGTGTGAGCTCCAACCGAATCGGTGGAAGACTAGCCGTATGGAGAGCGCCGTGGGTGCGCAGGAGCTCGAGATCGAGTGGGAGCCGATACTTTGGGAAGGCCACGGCAATTGCCAGGTCCACCGCCACATCGCCTTTGTCACCGGCCTCTGAGCGGATTTTGTTGACCGCGGTTGTCTGGATCCCTTGCTCGATACGGTTAGCTCGCTCTTCGGTGGGAAGCCACAGGTCGGAGAACACTCCAACAAGGTCGGCTCGCTCCAGGTCCTCTAGGGTTTTATCGCCAATCTTGACGATTCTTCGCCGAATCAAGCAGCGCC
The DNA here is from genome assembly GCA_949710005.1 of Ricordea florida. Taxonomy (NCBI): domain Eukaryota; kingdom Metazoa; phylum Cnidaria; class Anthozoa; order Corallimorpharia; family Ricordeidae; genus Ricordea; species Ricordea florida. The sequence goes on along the minus strand of OX453273.1, from coordinate 23,169,170 downwards.
CCAGGTTATCTACGACGCGATTGTTGACGTGCTTCGACGCTCCGCCTAGCTCCACCTCGGCCACAAGGGCTAGGGTGTCTGGGACTAGGACGGTGTCGTCTGGAAGCCTGGGGATGTCAACGTACAAGGTCTCTTTGGGGTTCGCCGAGCTCGGGTTGAAGGTCAACCGGTGGGTGACGCGATTTCCTTTTGCGCCCATCAAAGCGCGTGGCTCCTCCCGCGGTTCAAGCTTCTTGGAGATGTACGCCACTTTTATTTGTCTTGTATGTATAGACAGGAACAAAAATGGATATCAACCCTGATGAAATGACCCCTTTGATGTCCCCCGATGACGACCCCGACGATACCGCGCCCGCCGGCGCTGAAGGTGGGAGGGTTAACCCCAGCTTCGACCCCGCCGATCTGCCGGAGGGTGGAGAACAATTCGGGATGTATGACTTAAGACCGCGAGGTCGTCCCCGTGAGCCTGCCACAGCAGAAACGTCGTTTTCGACCGACCCTGTTGATACAATGTTGTTGCAGGGGGCACGACCAAAAACGAAGATGGTGACCAACCGTGTTACTGGGAAGCCAATCCTACAAAGAATGCTGGAAGATGCGAAGCTCGAGGTGGAGAGCGAGTTTCCCTACCTTGACGGAGTCGATATCGGCGTGCGCGATGGTCGTACTATGATTCGTGATGGGTTGGACGAAAACGCGACGTGGCGCCCACTGAAAACCTTGGATGGAAGTTTAACGAAGAACTTCTCTAAAGAATTGAAAGAACGTCTAGGTCCATCCACGGACGAGATCTTGGAACGGAATAACGCCAGAACTCAGGAGCTCGAGCAGCAAAACCTACAGGACAAGGAGATAAGAGACGCCACCGATACTTCACCGGAAGATAGGCGTGCCGCTGAGGCGCGGATTGCGGCGCGCGAGGAAGAGATTCAAGAACTCGAGCGAGAAAGTGAAGCCGTTGAGGAGCGAATGTCTCTGCGGGACCGCGTTCGGGCTATTTTCAAGAAATACGGAGTAGGGGTCCTGGGGGTTCTCGTAGCGGCTGGAACGGTCATTGGGGTTATCTTGGAGGCTTTACAGCGGGGGCTCGCCGGCGTAGCGCAAGGGGTAGGGCGGGGACTGAAGGCCATCGGAAAAAAGATCGGGGAGCTACTACCGGGGGCCATAGGCGCCATTGTCTCGTTCCTCTTCCGCACGGCCGGAGAAGCTGTTGGTTTCTTAGCGAAAAACGCCTGGCTCTTGATCGTAGCCGTGGTCGTGTTTCTCATCGAGCGCTACAAGAAGAAGTCTACCTAAACAACCACCAAGTCGTACCTGCGGCCACAACAGTGACTGCAGCTAGATTTCGCTCGTGCGCCGTTGGGGCAATGGGGTCTAGGGCCGGTTCTTTTCTTTTTGGTGTTATTTTCGGTACAAGGGGGTCTGGGGCTTTTGTTTTCGGCGTTGTTTTCGACCGCAGGGGGGTTGGGGGTTTTGTTTTCGGTGCAACGGGCGTGCGGCGTTGTGTCCGCTCGTTCACACGCGGATTGACCCCGAAAGTCATATCACTGGTCGCTTTCTGGAGCTCGTTGTTGTACCCGAGAACGCTGTTTGAATTAATAACAAGACGGCTGGGGAGCAACCAGAGCCCTGGGGCGACAGCCAGATTCAGCTGCGCTCGAGCGTCGGACAAAGCCCTTTGATAGTTCTGGATGCCGGTGGAGATATCGTTTACTACGATTGTCTCCTCTAGAAGTTGTCTAAACATTTGGCGGGTCTCAACAGCACTGCCGCTCGCCCCCACGATAGTAGATCGGGTTTTGACTTGCGAGCCAAGAACACAATAAACTAAAGCCTCGATACTACGATTGAGACGCCCCATGCCAGCCTCCGTCAGACCTTCACCCTTTTTCGGTGAAAACCAGCTGTATTGCGCTCCGCCGTGGGCATCGTTTCGGATAAAGGCCAACAGATTACCTTTATTCTTTTTACCACCCTCATCTGAGAAGAGGTTCAAGCTATCTGGCCATGTGTTGGACTCGGTGTCATAGCGGCGGATGACGTACTCGTTCTTTGGACCTTCGACCGGATAATCCACGAACACGTCTCCAAGCCCGTGGTTTCGACCGCCCTTCCAGCGAAAGTCCGGGGCTCTAGGCAGACCGAATTCGATGCAGAGGCTTTCAAAGGCGGACTTGCGGTATGGGTTTTTTGTTTTCTCGAACGCCTTGTCTCCGGGGATGGGACAGCCGAGCTCGTATAGGATCCGACGGACGGAGAAGTATACGTGGAAGCGAAGTAGCCCCTGAACTATGGGCGGGAAGGTTTTATTGACCGAATCGGTAATAGACACCCCACACCCCGCAGTTGCGCACCATGTGGCGAAGTTCAGCTGTTGAGGCCAATATTCATAAGTCGGAGAAGAGAGCCATTGGTGCGCCTCCTTTGCCGAGCGATGTGTAATGGTCATTTCTTTCCATATGTCTCGGACTCCTGCTTTGAAAGAAATTTTTGGGTCAACAAAGATCTCGAGCTCTTTAAGCAGCGGTGCTATATCAGAGACCGTTTCAGAGAACGGAAAGGTAGGGACGGGGTAGGTTGCTCCGGCACGGAGAAGGAGGGCATCGGGGAAATTGCTCTGTTTCGGAAATTTAATTTTTTCTAAGGTTTTACCGAAATGTTCTACGGTCTTTTTTGGAAAAGATCTTTTTATAACAGACCAAAGATCTATTTCGTGGGTTTTATGCATGGTGAATATATACACGGGTAAATAAAATGTCCCTCAGCATAGCAGCAAGCGAGGGTGTGAATGAACTTCACCCTCCGGTCGATGACGAGCTCTCGAGTGTTGCGGTTAGAACCGTGAAGATCCCAGAAACGAAAATCACACTACTTAAAACGATGGATATATATTACTTCGCTCTCCACTCATTAGAACTATCCCGCATTCGCGAAGGAACCGCCGATTTTGCCATGATCAAGAAAGCGCAAGGAGCCGTTCTGGTCACCATTCCGAAAGGCGAGTACAACCTCCACTGTCTCCAGCAGGCTTTCGTCTCTGGACATGGAAAGGACATCCCCGCTGGAACTTGTGAACTTCGGATAACCGATAGTGGGGTGTATTTCTTCTCGAAAATACAGGTAATCCTAAACAGAAACCTAGCCGAATTGTTGGGGATATCCGAAGTCCCACGCAGCACGATTCCCGTTCCTGTAGAATGGGGCCCGCCCGCGGTTTCAATCTACTGCGATTTGGTAGACCCCAACAAATCGTACGAAGGGGGAAAGCCCTCCTATCTGATGACGCGGGTCGAGCCTTTGCAGCTTCAAGGTCCTTCGGTGTGGCATTTGCGACCGTTTTATCTCCCCCTCGACCCCACAAAAAGAAATCTCTTTCGAGTTTGGACGGTGCCGACGACCAAGGCAGAAGTTTTGTTGGAGCTCTGTATATAGGACATGGAATCTGATTGTTTGTATCCAAAGGTTCCCACCGCCCCCAACGATGAGGGGCATTCGTTTCGGCTTCAAAAGATTTGCGATATTCAGACCACCCTAAAAAACAGTATCGCCCACTATGAAGGTGTTCGGAAAAAATATACCCGCTCTCGGGCAATTTTGAACGGGGTAGCTTTGACGACTGGAAGCCTGAGCGTTATACTTTCGGCTTCAGGCCTAGCCGCCTCTTTGACCGGCCTTGGGATTGTCGTCGGGGTTCCACTGGGTGCTATTGGGGGCATCTTCGGAATTGTATCAGCCACAATGGTCCGGGTTAGTAAACGTATCGCCTTAAAGATCTCCAAGCATGAGCGAACCGTCACGATTGGTGAGACGAAGTTGAGTACCATCAACGACCTGGTCTCGAAAGCCTTACAGGATAACCAAATCAGCGCTACGGAATTTCAACTCATTCTCTCCGAGGTTGAAAAATATGAAACACTCAAGCGCGAGATTAAACAAAAAGCTGTGACAAAAAACGAAGACCTCGATCTGACAAAGCTGCGGACCGAGATTCGCAGCGAACTGGTCGCAGAGATGCGAGAAAAACTCGCTTAAGTGGAGGTTGTTATTTCCATGTTGAGCGATGACTTCAGCTTGATCCATAAAGCATCGTATTTTCGAAGCGTCGTCGGTCGAATGTGTGAAATGTCGCACCTGGCGGCTCTTTCGTGGTCCTCTCGGAGTTCGAAGATTACTTTCAACAACCATATCAGCTTTGGAAGCCGGCGGTAGTCTGAGACAAAACTCAAGTTGTCCTCAATACGATTCACAAGGTTTACTATCGATTTTCTTTCGAATAAATCAAGCCCGAACTCTTTCATCAACAATTTGTTCAACGCCAACCTTTTACTTTTTGATATTGGTCTTGGTCTATACCCCTCTTTTCGCCTCTCAATTGGAGGTCCCCATGTAAGATGATCAAACTCACCCGAAACCACACGCTGGCAAAGTCGAGGGCTGGCTGAAAGATACCCCTCGATGCTTTCTGGGTTGGGATGGGGAGAAATTGGAGGGTCTTCTAAGAAAGAGGTTGCTAAGAGTTTTAACTGCGAGAGGTAAGTAGAGGAATAATTTTCTTTTTTTCAAGCTGTCAACGACCATTACATCCATTTTTGGGGTCTATTGATTGCTAATCTTTAATTGCCTGCCCGAAAAAAGTGAGGCTGGTCGGGTTAGTCGAGCCACAACGAGCTCAGCCAATTCATGGTTGCTCCGAATTCAGGCGCGCCAAACTCTTCGACATCTTCCACCTGCCGCTCGAACATGGCGAGGGCGTCGCTCACCAATTCAAAGAAATACTGTCTTGTTTCATCACGAGGGAGAAATTTGCCGCCCCTATTTTCCAACCAGCGATTGTGGGCGAGCTGGCACTCGCGGTAAATCAGTCGGGCCTCTGCGACCCGTAACTCTTTATAATAGAAATACTTAGTTCGATCCAAGACGTCAGCGAAATGCGCGTCACGAACTTCATCGCAAAGAGCTGCGAATTTTTGCGGTAGCCCGCGTTCCTGAAACTCCCTCCGGAGTTGCTCATCGACGGTATAGAAGGTGCCGTCACAAAGCTGTGTCCGCAGTGCCGCATCTCCACCCAACCACACGAGGGCGACATCGCGGGACGGTAGATTGAAATTCGCCCGCCTATCATCGAGCTCTATTTCCACGCGCGCTCGAGGGTGCGCCAATAAAGCGCGACGCAGTTGAGCTTTAACCATCGTAGACCGGCCAGGGATCTGGTATCTTGTTGCCAAAGCGCGTAACACTTTGACTGAAAGCATGTTTATGGAAATACCTTTTATGAACCACTCTCTAAATGGAAATAATTTTTGTGTCGCCTACTATTAATCACCCATGGATTTCTCACCGACTTGAAACGTTTTTTCCGAAGATTTATAGTATGCATATTTGTCTAAATTGAAATAGCTCATTAATTTTCGGAAAACGCTCGGAAAATCTTCGGGTCATCTTCGGAAATAGGAAAAAACGCTTCATTTCTAAATTGGAGCTTTCAATCGGAAAATAGGCAAAAACGGTTCATTTCTAAATTGGAACCCCTTCCTTTTATACTTGGGGGCCTTTACACGCTGAAAAACGGCTTCTAGCTCAAGTGTAATTTAACTCATTCCTACTATACTACTCCCATTCCTATTTGTAATCACGGGATAAAAACGAAATTATAACAATTGTGGGAGTGCAGCTCGGTCTGCGAGATTGATTCAGCGATTAACACCGTTGACAGTCAACTACATTTATTAATCAATAGCCATATATTAAATCTGCTGGTTTAATGATGTTACCCAAGCTGTGAATTGTGTCCCGTCTGGAAACTAAACAACCGTATCAAAGAAACATGGGAACGTATTTGCGAACCAAAGCGCTGGCGCGCAAACCTCAGGAAGTTTTACAGTGAAATATAAACAAGAACTACACTATAAAAAGCTGAACGGTTAAGAGATGAGCTGAGCTGAGGTGAACAAGAGATGAAAATTAATTAGCGCATGAAATGGAATTTTTCACGCTGTAATTCAATTCAACAAGCTCGACAGAAACGCTTCCAAAGTACAGTGTGAGTTATTGCGCCCGGAATTGACCCGAACATGTCTGATTGCCCCGACAAGTTCCCGGTCTTTCGAGAAACGTGCGCTTAAGTTCCTAGAAAGCCGATTAACACCAAACCAGATTAAAACAGTAACTTTACGCTGATTAGCAAGAAATTGGGTAAATCAAACGAGTTGATTAAGTAAGTTATACCACCGTAAGGTAAAAGGAAGGTGCTGACGTTTCGAGCGTTAGCCCTTCGTCGGAGCTAGAAACTATCCCCACATTACGCTTATTAGCCCTAGACAAAACTAAGTCGATACCTTATAGACTCTGCATAGAAGCCTTAGCCGAGCGTTGCCAAACTGCGAAGACATCAGGGCTGTTCTGAATTTCACACCTTGCCTCCAGCCCCTCTCCCACTGCTGTCAACTTTAACTTTGCCGGCCTGAACTAAAAACGACTTACGGGGAGAAGTGTGGGTGAGGGGAATGGGGGGTGGGGGGGGGGGCCTAGAGGGGTGCGGTAGATAGCCTAGGTGCTTCCGACATTGTGAAGTGTCTGAATCTAAATTCCTCGATTTCTGAAAAGTCGACTGGTTTTGCTGCCCCTACAGACAATGTCCACTATCAACACACGGCGCAGATGGTAAAAGCTCTTACCGAAGCTGAAGTCAGCTTTAGAGTGCAGGTATAGTATAAGACACTCGCCACCTATTTCGTGGTCTGTTAACATAACGGTGTAGTAGCTTAGATTATGGTTTGTACAAGGGCGGATCCAGGGGAGGTGAAATGGGTGAATTTCCCCCCTCCCCCCTTTTCTGAGCCCCCTTCTTTCTTTTTTTCTTATCCCTCAAATATTGAAATAATATTTGATTTCTCTGATTGAGGTGGAGAATGTGCATAAGCGATGACCGGTTCTACCAATCAATTTATTTATTTTGAGCCCACAAACACTCTGTCCAGCATGTAATCCAAAAACGCCTCGGCCTTACAAAAATTCACCCCCCATTTCAAAATCCTGGATCCGCGCCTGTTGTAGTGTGTGGATAGCTAAGTTCAAATCCGTTACTTGTCAGGTGCATTGCACTTGTTGTGATCACCATTCACTTTCTCCGAGCAGTTGAAAACATTACTACTTTTTTTCTGTTTTAGTACTACACCGACAAGGATCATGGTATTGTTGGAGCACATACTCGGCGCCATCTTTACCGCCTGATGACCAATTTCCTGAAAAGAAGCCTGAAATTAACTTGAGTTCCCTTTAAAGCCATATTTGCTTCCTCATAAGTGTTCCACATTTGCAATCGTACTTTTAGGATTTACCAGATTGTCTATTTTTTTTAGGGTTGTCTCAGCTGTTCTGAATTATCATCGGCTCTCAAACTTGTTTGCATTACATTTCATGGTCTTCGTCTGTTTTGCTGGGATGCCATGCATCTCCTAAAACCTTTTGTTCTCAGCACCGGGGGCGTCGTTTGTGTTGCTTTTGCGAGTTCTATTCTGTTGTTAATCAATGTTGCCGTTCTTTCCTTGGAGCTGCGTGTCTCCCCGCTTTGTTGCGGGGTGGTTTGGAACATATTCCCAACCAACTTGGTTTCTGAGCCTGACTTGTTGTTTAATATTCTTGCACTGAAGTAGTTTTCTGACTTGTTGAAATATTCTTTGAAAACTAGAGGAAATGCTCGTAAGAAATGTGATGAAATCATCTAGAACATTTGATGTTTTTGAAAGAGTATAAAATGGTGTCAAACATGGGTTGTCCTCCTGTCTCCTTTGAGATCATTGAGTTTTGCGCAGTATTACACGCCGCGAATCTTGCGCATGTAGAGAAATTTTTTTTGAACATGTACCAACACTCCATAAGCACATACTGCCGTTTGCCGTGATCATCGCGCCTGACCAAGTGGGCATTATGAGATAAATTTCCTTCGAGCTCCCTGACTGCTTTCCCCGGGATTTTTTTGATAAAAACACTCTCTGTCGTCAGCTTATGCAAATTCCCGCTGTCAAGTCAAGCCAATGGATACAATCTTTCGCGAACTGCGATTGGCGACTCATACTAAACAATGATGTTTGCTATGAACTTAAAGTGTTCGTTTCCTGCGGCCATAACTACGACCAAGGAGAGGTTTTCAGACAGTTGAACCCTTCCTCTCTTCAAGACTGGACTGATTTTCTTTCTGCGCTATGCAACAGTTATTACCATTATACACATCTGCTTCGGGAATAATCAATAATTATTGCCTTCCCAGTATGATGCCACGAAGTCCATTATAGTTTTTTGCGCAAAACTTGATTCAAATCATAATTATCACTTATTCGGCCATAACTGTGATTATTTTATGCCTGGTTCCACGGTTGCACAAGATATACCGATGGGCGCCCAGATCTATCGATCCCTGCTCTGTGATTGGCTACCCTAGCTATCTTGAGGGATGACCCGTACTTTGACAGGTAGAGTGTCGACCAATCAGCAATGAGATTAATTCAAAGTCAAAGGAGTACATATTAAATATTTACAACTAAGAACTTTTTATTACATAATATAGTAAAAAATGTAAGATATACGTTAACGATATTGTTTCACGGGAATTTCGCAATGTACGTAAGTTTTTCTTTTTGCTTTGTTGTGGCTGACGTTTTCATTCTAAGGGGGACTGTGGTGGTGTTAATTTTGTCAGGGTAAGGATATTTGTCCATTATGTACAAACGTGCTCTAATTTTCTTTTTTTTTTTTTTTCTCCCCAATTTCCCCCTTCCTTTAAAAATCAAATTGTCGGCCACCAAACTGCTTTTGAGTGAGAATCTAACCCATTATTCCAGTCGTCATTTGTCGGTGAACTGGGACGAGACCCAGGCCAGTCCCCACTTCAAGTTAGTAAGCACGAATTTTAATGCCTTTGTCCACTGCTCCTCGGAGTTGAACTGAATTCTGAAAACAAACAACAACACGAAATAAGGATCAATTAACACTGTTCCTTCCAAGAGCGAAATAATATATATATAATGTATATACTAAATACAAAATGAATTCATCGTTAAATTTTAATATGTGAAATGGTCAGAGCCACGCTTTGTGGTACCACAAACAGTACCACAGTGCAAGTGCTGTTCAATAGCTTTTCAAAGAATGGCGACAATGTATGGTTTCATCAATCAACAAAAAGGTTATTGCCAAACAAAATAACAGTGCAACAATATGCACTTAATGTATGGTCTCGCGGGAAACAGTTTTGTTTTCCCGAGAGTCCTGATGTTTCCCGAGACGCAGTAGCTTTCCAAAGAGTTGTCACACTGCATGGTTTGATCCACAAATGACAAAGTTAGAATCACACTGTATAGTAAAACAACATGAATTTCCGTAGCCATTAAAAACCGGAGCAACTGCGAAGTAAAGCTCTGTTAATCTGTCACTGCTTACTTTATAGAAAAAGCTCCGCCACTGCCACTCGAATCATAAATCTTTCCTTTTTCCATCCTAAAAGGAACAATGGAAATTGACATGGTTTTAATAAAGCAGTGAGTCTCAATTTTCTTCACAGTTAAGTTGGAACTAGTGTCGCAAATTACAAGGCTTTTGTACTGAATGTTTCTAAATCCTGTGCAACTTTTGGAAAGAAAAGACAAACAAACTGGATGAAACAAAAAGTCATGCTCCTTGTTTGTTAATAGCCACGTGATTTAGAAACCTGATCTGTATATGTATAAATATCTGTACCATTTAGCAATCATTCAATAAATCAACTCGCGCATTACACGGCTTGTCTCTGCTTTTCTTCGAATTTATAACACTGGATAAGCAGTTTTAAAAAACCGGAGACAAAAAGGAACAATCTGATCGGTTCTCTGAGAGTTTTAAATTTTGCTCTTCGGAGCCCGACGATTAATCGCTCATTAATTGATTTTGCTAATTAGTAATTACGAAAGAGAGCCTAGAAACAAACCGCCTCGTGAAGAGTAGACATGCACTCTTGTCATTTTCTGCCTTCAATTTGACCAGATGTTCTTCCAACGCGACTCGGAAATATTCTGTTCCCATCTTAAATTTGGTGCGCGTGCCAGGCGATTTATGCAAGTTTGAAGAGTAAACCCAATAATGAACATTTCATTGAAGTTAGCTGTTTGGTCTGTAGAAGGGTAATATTTCTCTGATTGTTTGGCAGCTTTATGGAAGTCAAGTCACCATTCAACTCACTCTTTAAAATCCAAAAATGAAAAGAACTTGGGGTACATTTTGCAAGCACGTGCCTCACGCATGTAACCTCCAAAAAACTCGCGGATTCTTTGCCAACTAACAGTGTTGTCTCCACTGATATTCAAACCCACCCCAATCTAAAACTGCCTCTTTGTATCCTGAGCAGCTTTGCAGAAACGTGGCCACAGAACTGCGCGAGTGCGCCTTACCGTAAAGTGCGCAAGTTCTTAAGAGCTTCCCTGTGACCACATCACGCAGTCACGATCATAGCGCTAGAGTTAACCGGCGCTTAACTTTTTTTTTTGTTTCTTTTGTGCAAAAACCCTACGAACTCTGCATACTCTTCTTGTCCTTCTTTTCTTTTTTCGCGCTACGCGCTAGTGCTATGCATGCCTTTGCTACGTTGCACAAATAATCAAACGTTGTTAATCGTCCCGTGTAACGCTAACTTTGATTCGCTTGCGCGAGAGTTTCCTTTTAATTTAGAGCGCCTGTTTGCGCGCAATATTCATACTCTTTCTTCTTAGCATTGCTCGCGCATGGAAACGCTTGTAAAAAAGCCCTCCCACTTATGTCCCACTCCTAGCCCATCCTTAAAAGAAAAGAAAAAAAACAACAACGTTTCCATTCTTTGTTTTATTGGACCCAAGTCAGGTTTGCGTGTACAGAATCCAATGGGACAAAGCCTTTTTCTGATACTACGCTCTTAAAGACTGTTATTTCAGTTCTGCTTTTTCACTTTCAGTCTTATGTTCTTTGTAAAAGCGTCAAGAAGCTTGCTGTGCAAGTGCGCACAACGAAGACAGGCTTCTTGTGCCAGCAGTTTACTTGCGCGATGCTTTGCGTCTGCGGCGGCGAGCTTTCTTGGCGATGGTGCGCCTTCTCTTGGTGACGGGACGACTTTTCTTCATTGCGCGCCTGGCCTTTCTTTTCCCGGACTTACTAGCCTTCTTGGTCGCTTTCTTCACTGAGCGGCGCTTACGGCGTGTGCTCCTGGATCGTGAGCGGGAGCGGGATCGGGCCTTGGACCTTGATCGCGATCTCGATCTTGATCTCTTGCTGGATCGTCGGCGTTTCCTGGATACGCTTTTGATCTTGAAAGCGGCGCCGTTTTTCACCAGCTGCTTTCTCTTCACTCCACGAGCCAAAGCAATTTTGACTTGGACTGGAGAGATTTTCTTCGAACCGGACTGTGCATTCAGGTAGTTGAGGATTTCCTGGGCGCTTGAACCTGAGCGGCTCTGCAGTGCCTTGATGGCAAGGAAAACCTTTCGGCTGGCGACTGATCGGCGTTTGCCAGATGCTTTCCGCAATCCCTTCCTTTTGGCAACGACTCTCCTCTTCGAGGCGCGACGGGTTTTGGCCATGTTTAACTATGTAGGAAGCTTTTGCGGAGCTGAAAATTGTACGTCTGAACGGTTCGGCGAGTTGGCAAAAATGATTGGTTGTATACTCTCACGTCATAATAACCCCGACCAATTAGCAAAGTTGTAAACAAATTAACTAGAACAATTATTGACGTACATTGTACGTCACAAATTCTAAGTGCCTATTACAATCTTTCAAGTGCAAGTTTGTAAACAATTCATTAAGTTCGTTAGTGACGTAGTCGCTACGTCACAAAGTTATAAATAATTTGTTTACTTCCCCAGATGTTTGTAAACAATTTGTTTAGAATGATTAGTGACGTAGTCAAATTGTCATAATTTAACTGTCACGAAATCCGTGACAGTGTAGAGATTGCGTGACAAGTCGGCTATCGATCGCTTGTTGTACTTACCAAAAGCACGAGCAGTCAAAATACGTTTTGAATTTCTTCTCGATCGCTGACTTTATTTTAATCCTGAACGCAACCGTAATTGCGAAAAGATATGAAGATAATAATTCTGATACCTGTAAGGAAGGCAGAATCTCTTGTCCACTCGCTCGACGGCTTCTTTGAACTATGCGACAAAGAAAATAAACGTTTAATGGAGGCTCTTAAAGATCTATTCAAACTACTTTCCACAAGTAAAATTTTACGGGATTCGGTCTACTATTATGCACTGATTGACTAAGTAGAAGGGCCGAACGGGAAAACATTCAATGGCTCGAGTGCTGCAAGACAGTATGACCATTTTGCAGCCGCTGTATTTCGCAAGGCCACACGCACGGCCTTGCAGCTTTTTGCGGCCCTGTTAGCGCCATGGCTTACGGCCATTACACGGGGATTTTTCATTTTTCCTTCATTGCATGAGGGCACATTGCAATTACCTTGCATTGCAAAATTATTCCGCGACAAATGACAACCAAATTAACTTGCCACTTGGTTTATATGAACATATGATTCTTAAGATCAGAGCAAACACGATTGCAAATCGTTGCTGCCAACAGAAAAAGCGCTTATAACGTAAGATATTGACAATGAAGCTTCGTTACCAAGCAACTGTTAACCAATAAATAGCAAGTAAGTAATCACGCCCTCTTAATTAAGAAAATATTCCTCTGTCTCAGCCAATCAGAATTCAGTAATTTTGCCCGGTAGGTGATAATCAATAAAAGAGTGCGCTGGACCGCAGGGGTCATTACTGGGATTAGCAGTTCCTTCGAAGCAGCGATACCTGTTGTAAGCAGTCTAGAAACCCAACCATGGCATGATCAAACCTAAACGGAATCCAAAATGAGATTAACGATCATTAAAGGGAATTACAAACTGGAACCCTACGCAAATATGACAGCTTAAAAAGTCATAGCTATAAAAAACCACTGAAATACAACTGTCTCGTTGTTTTCCAAATGGTATCATTACATGGTTTTATTTTATTAACCGAACCTCACTCTATAGTACAACGAACACTAAGTACCACGGTTCAGTATTGTACAGTACCGTCCCACAGAATAGTCACACTGCATGGTTTCATCGAAACATGGAGTATAAATGGTTCAATCCAAAATTTTCAATCCAAAATTTAAGTCACATTCTACGGTAAAACAAACAGCACTTGATGTTTAGTAGCTTTCCGAAGAATGGTCATACGGTCAGGTTTTGTCTACAAATGAAATACGAACGGCACCACGGCACGATACCATTCAACTGTGTGTTTTTTTGTTGTTGTTGTTGTTTACAGTTTCTATATATTCATCTGCATGGTTCCACCCAAAGAAAACAGTGTGACTAACAGAAACGGTCAGTTCGGCATGGCAAAATACGGTAAAAGTTCCTGTACATGCCGCACCTTTTTACCCAATTTTCGCGGATACGGCTTATCTACGGCGCCATTTGAGATTGAGGCTCGTAAGGACTTCATTAATATTCATTTAAAAAAAAACTTCTTTCAAACAAATGCTATTGCCCATTTGGGATGTCAATGAAACTCCATCGCCAGCGATGTGACAGCCGGTCACGTCATTAAACTGCTGATCTAACTATTTTTCTATATAGCTATACAAACTACTGTTTCCTGTGTTATAGAATTGAACGATAAGGCTACCCTTACTTCACTTCATTCGGTGAAGGAATTTATAGCGAACAATCAACACGTTAACATGGTGAGTGACGAACTTTTCCCTCAAAAGCTTGGTTACTAAGCATTTGTTCACTCTTACATGTGCGTCCGGGTTTCTTAACGGAGAATTTTAAAGTGTTGATCCTCAAAAATCGGACCAATAGAGAGTTACGAGTTTAAGAGTAAACTCAAACGGAAAGGAAGGTACTGAAGCAAAACCGTCGATACCTAGAAAATTCAAGTCACAGTCAGTAACAAGCGCTATGGCAGTGATATGCAACGGCGAAGTTCCGTACGTTTGTCCACTGTCTACAATTTTTTTTCCAAAATTTGAGCTTCCAAATAAGGGGTGCGGCTTGTCTATGAGTGCAGCTTGTACATGGAGCTTTACAGTATACATTTTGGTAAATTCTTTGAAAAAAAAAAACAAACAAAAAAACAAAACAACTAACATATAGTGACATGAAACTTACTTTGTGTCCCAGAAAAACCGAAATCCTCCAGACCCATATCTACACAAAAGATTAAAGGAAAGAAATTTGATTTCTTAATTATTAATTCATGGCTACAGGTTTCCTACCCTGAATATTAGATTACAACTACAGCGGAGAAAAACAATAGAGGGATCGACAAGCACCACCGAGGTAGAACACCAAGACACATGACAGTTAGCCTGTTTCAGGCCCCCAGATGGTGAGGGCGAGCGTCAAGCCGAGCGGGAAAAATGAGGAGAGCTGGCGCTGACGTTCGCCCCACACCATCTGAGGGCCTGGTACTGGCTCCATAACGATGCGCTATTTAACAATTATTCGCTGAAGGCGAATAATTGTTTCAGTATAAATACACAGGTGATTATTTCAAAAAAAGAAAAGAAAAAGCATTGTACAACACGACAACACACACACACATTGTACGACTGGCAGCCATTTTGTTCGTCGAGGTGATTATCGGCTGACAATCCGAGATAGCGAAACAATCAGAGCGCGTATAATCACCTGAGTATTTATACTAAAACCAGTTAATCCTATCGTCTGAAGAAGACCAGGTGTAAGTAAAGGTAATAAAATGTTTTCGATTGCGAATAAATGAACACATGAAAATTCTTCAGTCACTGAAAAAAATTGCACAAGCCTATAGCGCGATTGTAATTTGTTGTGTTGAAAAAATTACGAGTGCTTATTTATACAAAATTGTACTCGAAATCATTTGATTACTTGGTAATCATAAACATGAAAAAGTTTATTTCAAACTTCTGCTTTCAGTTTCAAGTTTCTGCACTGTTTTTGATTAATTGACGCGCTCTCAGCCAGTCAGCACGTTGAAATTTTTGCCATGAATATTATCAGCGGTCGAAACGTCGTGATTAATGTCAAGTTTAGTAAGTTAACACTTATTTATCGCTGCATCCCCAAGATGAGTAAAAACCCATTCTGTTACATGTGATTTGTTTATAAGTTTGAGACATCCATGAGCGTCCGAGTAGATCGTCTGGCCGCAAAAGCCCATCTCCAACACGCTTATGGATTAAAAGTATAGATTACATATATTTACGCTGCAAACAGATGATGTATGAAAAAATATAAAATTCCTAACACGGGCATATATGGACCCAAATCTTGGCCTGCTGTCTACATAGATAGCTGGGTAGCTCAGCTGGTAATATTCGTGAGGCCGTGGGTTGGAATTTGGTTGTAGAATAAATCGCATTTTCCCCAGTATTTTTGCTTCTGTTGGGCATAATTGGTTAAAATTAAAAGATTTAAAATTTCAAGGCAATCCTGTTCTCTTCATCTAACGCTAAAGGGAACAAATCAGCTGAGTTTCGTGAACAGAACTATTCCAGCTATTCTCTTACAGTTTCCCATAACATGAAAAAAAACCAACACATTTTTAGCCAACGTTTTCAGGATGCAGTCTTTTTCCATCCTTCTGTACAGACAACACTAAATAGGGTTACAGTAAAATACCACTTTCTAAGAAGGATGGGAAATTCCAATACAATCGTGTTTCGACTTTCCAAAACGTCACCAGGTAACAGTGATCTTTTAACCTGCAAAGAGTCAAATCCTTAACTGCGCTCATGGTTACCAAGAAAGAGATACCAAACATTTGAAACCTATGGAAGAAGTTGCCTGCAAGATGTTAAACGAAAGGCCTGTGTTACTTACAGTGGTAGTTCCTTCGACTTGTCAGTAAGTGATTCCAAATAAGAGTGATTTCCAAACGGCACAAGACGAAACCTGAATGAAAATACAAAGGTGTGAAAAGACAGGTGTTAATATAGGGTGCTGGAATTTTCTTATAATGCACAGTATTGTCCCTAACTACTGCCGGTAGAATTGTAACTGGCAGCATGACCGAGCGATGGCCAAGTGGTGACCGAGCGATGGCCAAGTGGTGACCAAGCGGTAAAAGCACGGCACTTGCAATCAGGAAAAATCAACTTCAGGTCTCGCCAGCGACCACGTGCATACAAATGGCCAACTGGCTTAAACTATATATAGTTTAGGAAAAACGACGTTTCTCCCCATCATTCTCTTCCAGAGATGACATAAATTTTCCTGCTTTAAAACACATCACAAATTTATTGGTTCAATGTGTGCTTTATATTTTTGCGATTGCCTTTTATGGAATGAGCAGTTTCTGAGTATTTTGAGAGCGCGCGTCTGTAGTGTTTGAATAGAAGTGATTCTGGAGGTGATATTTCTTTTACAAACTTTCCTGACTCCTTATATGTAAATGTAGATTTACACATGGAAGACACTAAGCAAGGTTTGCGAAAAAAACAAGTCAACCCAAGCCACACTTCCATCCAAAGGCTAAAGACGCGCGTTTATCGAAATGCGAGAGTCAATCGTAAAGATATGAAGCAGTTAGTACTCATTTTATCAGCAAAAAATCTGTTTTAAACATGTTTTGAAGAGAGGGGTTTATATATGCCAGTGCATGGAGTTTAATGGGTTGAAACAACTAAGTTCGTGTGAATTCTTGATTTCCGAAATCGAACTAACAAGTTTCGCACACCTGGGGTCCAATTACTTTACGGGTCCAGAATTCCAGTTTTAAGTCGGAGCCTATCGAATGCTTGTGTAGTTCTCGTCGTACAAACCAGGCCAATGTACAAGTTGAAATGTAATAAGGGTAGGTTGAAGCCACACATATGCGCACTGAGGCGACAGTGGTAGAAGGGGTTAAACCCTGTTGCTACCAAAAAAAAAAGATGAAAAAATTGAGCTCAAAAGCCAGCAGCCATGGACAGCTGTTTCGGCCTTGTTGGGCCTCAGCATATGTGTGGCTTCAACTTACCCTTATTACATTTTGACGTTGTCATTTCAAGCCACATCCCACAACCCTACCATTTTTCATCAATGCAAAAGTTGATTTAGAATTGCCTGGCTTAAACTCAAAAATCATTAAAATTGTAATTCTCGTTGTATTGCTGTCGTAAGATAGCTTTCCGGACCCGGTTAATAACCAGGTCTTTCGAGAAACGAGCCTCACGGCACTGAGCAAATACAACTGTGAGATGGTTTATCATGGTGCACAAGTTAAAGTACCTCGATTTTCTTTAGAAAACTCTGATTTGAGTCATGACGAAGGAGTGGAGAAACTTAAACAATGTCATAAGAATGTCTTTACATTTACCTCTCAAATCTCAGGTCCATCTTACGAGCTAACGAGTTGAGTAAAAGCACAGTTTGTCCCCAGGCTGCGTTTATTTCACTCCACTCTACCTGTGAGAAAAGAGACAGATTTTTCAATCATTCAATTGCAAGCATCATATGTAAAGTCATTTTAGGGTCAGTCACACCCATTCTTTACATGTAGGTCCTACAACATTTGATAGCGTGCATCACTTGTTGCCGTCATACAAATAAAATGGAATAGGAAGAAAAGAAACACAAGCAGCAAAATGTGGAGAAACTTGTTGAGTGCATGCATCATACCGGTACACTGGGAAGGCGGCCAAGGCGAAAGTTGTTGATTGTCCCAAAATGACCTTTATGCCTGGAGACAAAAAATACACTATACATAGTTTGATGCTGGTAGGTGAATGAATTTATTACAAGGCTGCTTCCGCGAGAGAGCAAGATAAGGTGAATCCTGAGTTCTGATTAGGTACACGAGGGGCGAAGACGGGACTATCTTGCCCGCTCGGGATTTCCCGTTTTGTCCCGTGAAACAAAACAAAAATAAATAAGCCATATAACAGATCCTTTATTGATCAAACTTGTTCGGTCAAGATAACTGGATATTGGTCTTGTTCTTTTTCGCGTTTCTACTGGCCAAGATACAGTCACCGAAAACGCAAAAAAAAAGAAAATAATAAAATAAAAAAAGAACTCCGTCAATAATTTGTGCAGCCCTCTTGACCTCACACTTGGCCAATAACGGATGAGTACGCTACATGTATTTTAAAAGTTGAAACTGAGAGCAAAAATGTTTCTCGAATTCTTATTGGAAGGGGCTAATTCAGGGTTACATTCAGTAAGACCATCGTAGAGCTAATCGCTTGGTCAAAGCTATAAAATAAATTGCTCTCTTATGGACTGATCCCAGGTTATGAAAGGGCAGAAATAAGAATAATGACCAGTGAACTACCAATAATATACGGCCCTTACAAAGTTACATATCACTCAAGTTTAACCTTAAGTTAATAACTAGCATTTTAACTAACCCTCTTGCAACTTTGCTCTGAAATCTAAAACTCTTTCAGATAATTACTTTAGCACTTGGTTCCAAAATAAACAATATATAAAGGGATAATGGTAACATAATGGTAAAGTAACTGTACAAATACCGAAACACAGCTACTTACCAGATGTGAAATGTGCTGTTGAACACATTTGTCTTTTTCAGTTTGTCCAATTGAGCTTGTGCATATCTGATCTGATTATCAACACTGGAAAAATTTAACAACAGCTGTTACTAACAACAGTTACAAATGAGAAAATTGAAAATGTGTATGAAGAAAACTTCAGATCAGTTGTAAAGGTGCTTAAGCTAATGATCAGTCGCTATCATCCTTTGCACTCCAAAAAGTACAGTAATGCGAACATAACCATAATTATTCTCAATCAGTATAATCATCAAATGATACAATGTTAAGCTGACAATGAGGGGAAGTGGGTTAATTAGTTACTTTCATGTACAGATATTACTAGAATTGTTGACACTATGTTCTTTAAATCAAAATATTATAAGGAAGTGCACAGCCATCCCTCAGAATGACTGATACTAAGATCTTCCAAAATTCCCATTGGCAGAATTACTCCATACTGAAAAGGTACGGAGGGCATACTTGACCTTCCAATCATCATTTTCTCATATAAACAAAGTAAAACGAGAGTACAGTGTTCATAACAATTTTCAATTTTGCTTTCTAATATTTATAGTACATGTACCTCTGTTGCTCATCCTCAAACTCTAAGAATTCTTTCTGATAATCATTATATTCTGTCCAATATTTCTTCTCCTCTTCTTCAAGCTGTTTTGATCTTTCCCCTTCTTTCTTCATCTTCTTAGCTACCTTTTCTCTTTCCTTCTCCACCTCCTCCAGTTTACTAATCAACTCTGTTTCTTCTTTCCTGAGTTCGTCCAATTCCTTAGACAACATTTCAGCATCCAGGGCTGGCTTGACATTTAGCTTGTCGAGGAACACCTTGTAGTCCTTTAATTCATCTTCTGTGATCTTCAGCTGTTGATCAAGTTGGTCTAAAAGAGTATCTGTGCACTCTTCACACAATGGATGGTCAATCTCTGACTGTCCTGACATGATGTCAAAAAGCTGACTGGTCACCTAAATTGGGAAAATGGCAAAATCCAATAACAAATTTGATGTTGCTGGAGCTTGAAATGAAGTTCCAAGTTTTTTACTAGTCTTCACTGTACACCTACAGCGTACTGTAGTTCGTCTTGTACCCTTGTAAATCCAAAGAAAAATCTTACATACAAGTACCGTACTATGAAAAATTATAGGGCTTTTTCCCACACCCTTTAGTTAAAATTGTTAAGAACATCATAATGCTTCATACTGCATACTTGTTTAATTTGAAGTATAAGTAGGCAAACCTGTGTGTTTCTTTGCATGTAAAAACACATAAGCTGTGGACAAAAAACACATCTAGCATTGCACACATACACATAGTTGTTCCTTCTCTTCAATAACCTGTTAAACAGGGTTTACAGAAGCACTTATACTATCAAAAACAATCAACCTATGGTATGATGATCAGGGAGCTGTTTATAGGCACTACTTACTTCAAGACATGTACATAAATTACATTTCTGATGTAGTATTGCAGCATGCATGTACCTTAAATCTGTGGCTAAGATTCTCAGTGTTAATGGGCTGGGAATTTCCAATGACAGTAAAACCACCTTCAAGGGACTGAAGTCTAATAGAATAATCAAAAAATACATGTACATCATAAAAAAAAAAATTATTGAATCACTGGTATGTTCATCACAGTGAGAGCACAAGTCTTCGTCTAAATGATGGTTCTGGACAGTTTTATTGAATATTGAAATGTTAATAATTATGTTAAACACTTTTCAATTTAGGTCTATTTCTAGGTGACAGTACTTATTGAATAAGAACATTGAAACATACTCTCCTCCCAATAAGGTAAAGTTTCTCATTTTTCCAGTTCTGTACCAATTAACTCACTGGTGAACGGATGTGTGGGTAAAAACACTATGGTATAACCTAACCATTGGCAAAAAAAAAGTATATTTATCACCTCCATTGATAGGAAGTCTTATCTTTTTTAGTCTATAATAATTTACAACAATGCTGCAGAGTGGATGCTAAAGTAATTACAATTACCTGGCAGGAGGAATTATTCTCCGTACAACAGTGTCTTCCTCCCCTGCATTAACTGATGGCTGAAAACAAAAAAAAAAAAAAACAAGACACAAAATATTATCATTACTTATTCAAGAGACTCTTTTGTTCTCAACTTTTGGTATACAAACAAACTTCTGGCACGCTGCAGGGAAAATATTCTCTCTAAATTGCCTGGAGGCTTGACTTTTATCATACACGGTACTGGTATGACAACAGGACCTGTAACAAACTTAGACGTTTTATAGATACATTTCTCTGTAAACAATTTGGTTGTCCTATAGGCTATTAAACATGAGGTACTAGTACTACATGGGAGAGTAATAGGTTACATCATGTACGCTTGCTATATGTATACTGTATCAAAACTAACTTCTATATTCTACATTGTATATCTAAATAGCGAAGATAATTAGCCCTGAGGTGCAATAACAAGTGCCCCAAATTACATGTATTAAATACTTAATGCATGTATTGTACACCAGTTTCACGAAGATTGATATATTCCCAACTTTGGAATGAACATACAATGTATGATATGACTGCAGCATTGTACTGTGCATTTTTGTGCAACAACTGGGGTCTGGACCATGCAGTAGCTTAACTTTAACAGACAAGGGCACAACAACCAATACTCAACTCACTATAAAAATTTGGGGTCTCAAAAGAAACATGAGCAATTAAACACTGATAGTCCTTGGCCTTCTAAGAGCTACATGTAATTCATTCAGACAATTTTAAAACCTACTATTAAAAGGAAACTATGAAACTTAACTTTGTTACCTGATGTGATGACTCACACAGTCTGCCATTTATATCTACTCCTTCATCTGTTCCAGACAAAAACTCTGGTAAGGGTGCTGAGTTAAAAGATGAAAGGTTTACACATACTATGCAATTATTATTTGTAGTAGGTTAAAATGAATTTTAGGTCAAAATGGTTCCAAAGTAGTTTAATTTGTTTTTTCCTTTGTTTCTATTTATAGTCTTCAAAATTTAAGAAACGGACTGGTCTATCCTGTTGGCCATATTCTCTCTCACTCAATGTCTGAAATCCACTGTCATCCATTTTTCTACTTGTTAGGATGTCAAATTTTGAAAGTCTGTAGAAACCGCAACCGGAAATAGAAATTTGTCGTAGTTGTCACATGTTTCATCCGGGGATTTAATAGAGAAGCATGCTCAGAATATGTATCTGTACGTTGAGAGAGTATTAATTTTAAGAAGACAGTTGCGTTGAAAAACTGTGTCCTTTTTGTATGGTGTATGGGGAGTGGGTAACATTTTGGTGACCTCGCCAGGACGAACCGTGAATCTCAAGTGCAATGGATAGTATTTTGGCAACACAAGAGGAAGAATTCGAAGGAACGAGCGAGTTATAGAATGTAACTGGTGCAACCACAAGGAGTGAAGGAAGGACAAACAAATCAGTCAGATGCCTATGGTAGGAATATAGTTGAGATTTGTTTATGTTGTTGTAGTAGTTTGCATTGTGGTTGGACTAACTGGGTTTTCTGGCGAGTCTGTAATCGAATTGGGCAAGTTCAAAAGTTATTGTGTTCATTATTGTGGAAGCATGAAGCAATTACAACTTTGTGTCGAAGCAAGATTATTTGAACAAGATGAGCAACGCTTCGCCGAAATTATAGAATTATTAGGAAAGGATGAGGACATTTTGGGCAAAAACAAGATACAACGGATAAAAATCATCACGAAAAGTACGACAGTATGATGGAAGGTGATGAGAAGGCAGTGCGCACATGCTTCAAGCAAGTACTCGCTTTCGTCACTGGTAGTATGCCACCCCTTGAAGATGTAGAGTCAAAACCAGCTATTAACGGAATAAAAGGCGAAGAACAAGTAATCCATGAAAAGGCTAAATAAGGACAAGGGGTTGAAGATGTTTCAGTCAACAAATGAAGGGTCATCCGACAATGAAAGTTAGGGCTTTGAGGTATGTTTCCCACCCAAGTATGATTCAAGACCAGACGCAAACTATCCAGAGATAACAGCCACTGAGGAACATGTGCTGAAATCAGCAAATCCTACAGACGGGGAAGTAGGGGACCATCCCACGTCTGGTGAGACCCTGTGTAACAACAAACCAGATCACCGTGTTGCACAGCCACAACCACTAGACCAGAGCAGTGAGGAAGATGAGAACTGTGCAGGAGAGGAGGCCTCAGCAACACAGGTGTCCACCAACCATCTTGACCTATGACACTCTGGGTAACCCTGTGTATAAGAGACGAGCAGTGGCTCAATCAGTCCATGCTAGTGAGTCTCTGCCAGCCAACCAACCACATCTGTGCCTTCCCATTTGTTCAGCAGTTTGTGCCACAGATGTTCACTCTACCTCCTTACCACATGATCACCAGGGAATGTTTCCAGTGAACTACAGTTACCCAATGAACATTGTCTACCCAGTATCGTATATAGCAGCCTATGGACCTGTACCAATGCCACCTGTAGCAGTTTGAATACTGTTTGACAGCAATGTTGTTTCTTTTTCTCCTTTGCTCACTGATCATTATCAAGAATTGTAGAACTACAGAGGCTGTCCCTCTGAACAGGAAATGCTACCACAGAAGTAAGGGGCTTTAGCCCTATACAGAGCAGTACTGGTACCAGGAGAAGTCAAGAGAGAGAAACTTTGCATGAAAATGAGGATCCTCAAAAGTGTTATTATTTTGCAAGAAACATAGACTTTTTTCAGTAGCATTCTCCCCAGAGAATTGTATTCAGTTCATTACAGTGATTTCTAGTAAGTCACATTGTGTTCTGTTAACTGTCAGGAACGACACTTTTCCTTGGAGGAGACGTGTGTTAGGATGTCGAATTTTGAAAGTCTGTATAGCATATAAGTGGAAACAAGAACCAAAAATAGAAACTTGTTACAGTTGTCATGCGGTTCATCTGGAAATTTAATAAATTATAGAGAAGCATGCTCAGAATATGTATCTGTATGTGGTGACTATATTGAAATAGTATTAAGAAGACAGTTGTGTTGGAAAACCGTGTCCTTTTTGTGTGGTGTATGGGGAGCGGGTAACATACTCACCAAAACCGTTGTTACATGACCTTTAGTAACGTTCCACATAAGAACTATAGAAAAATCAGCAATGCAGCAAGGAGACAGGGGTGATCTAAATTAAAATCTGCCCTCGTGATTGGCTAGCACACAAAATTCTCAAAAAAATAGCTGTAAAATATTTGTAAATATGTTTTTTATGATCCATTTCTGTATATGGAAAACAACCAATGTTCTATCTGTTGTCAAAATTTCAAGATAATTGTATGTGGGGAACCAATAACAAGCACTTGTGAACATTCAATGCATATCTGCCATCTTGGATTGAGACCGTTCTCACTTGCGAAAACTTGTAGTTAGCAGGCTTACCTTCTCTACTTTCATTCAGTTTTGGAAAGGGAAAAGTATTTTTAGTATGTGCTGCCTTTCGGGGTTGTTTTTTGCTTTCCATTCCCTTCAGAATGGGATTTGGGGATCTATGCAGCTTGCCAATAGCTTTGAAAAAGGTGATCAAGTCTCATGCAGAGATAAATCCGGCAAAAATAATAATTATTAACGATTGAAGAACCATATCTTCCATGGGAGTTATTTTGGCAAACTAGACTATACTTCTGAAGGAAACATGGATAGGAAGCACCTATTTTCTATTATCTTTGCCAGGTACAGTATATTATCCGAGAGTTTTGTTTGCCATTACATGTGGAAAAACTTTTGGTGTCACACCAGCATGGGCAATGTGTGCAACAGAGCAGGTCTTGAACAAAGTTTTTGCAGATAAGGATTCTCATTTAGAAAGAATGTGATAAAAGTGATCCAGAATATAATGTTGCTAGTCTAGAAGACACAGAGGGAGAGAATGATCGTGGAGTCGCCGATGAAGACTGAAGAGGAGGTGACAACGCAAGGGCGGAGAAAATGTTCTAAGTCACCCATAAATAGTTCCAAAAAATGAGTAAAGTTAAGAAATTTGCATTTTAAATAAAAGGCAGTGTTATTAAAAGTTAATACACAAAATACCTTAGTGCATTGCTGCAAGAAAACATGGACCTAAAAAATCAAAGAAATTGGATAAATCAAACGAGTTGATTAAGTAAGTTATACCACCGTAAGGTGAATGGGAGGTGCTGACGTTTCGAGCGTTAGCCCTTCGTCGGAGCGAATGAGAGGATTGTGGGTTACGTACAATTTATATAGAGAAGTTTGGAGCCATGCTACTGGTGGAACCATAGCAATGTGTGAATGGAAGTGAATAAATTAGATGAATGATTAAATGAATGAGAAACGTTCGTTGATACCGTGGGGATTAAGAGAACCGAGTTGGAAGATAAACTTCTGTTCTAGGTTTTTTCGGCTTTCCGTGTTGCCCTGATGCACGGAAAGGCCACATACTGCCATGTTGTGAGTTGAGTGGTTGGGTAGATTAAAGTGTTGCGAAACAGGTTTCGATGCATCTTTGTCATTTCGTTCGACATCACACAGGTGTTCGCAGAAACGGTCACCTAATCTCCTTCCGGTCTCGCCGATGTATATCTTCTTGCATAAGGTGCATTTTATGCAATAGATAACATTGGCAGAAATGCATGTGAAAGGGTTGGTGATTTTAAACGATCGTTTAGGTCCTGCTATTTTGTCTGTGTTATAGATGAAAGGGCAAGTTTTGCATCTTTTGCATGTGCAGTTGAATGTGCCAGGTGATTCGTCTGATTTTAGTGTACTTCTAACTAAAAAATCGTTTACGTTTTTGTTACGTTTAAATGAGATGAGTGGTGGTAGTGAGAAGATGCTGCCTGTTTCGTTGTCATTCTGAAGTAACTTGAAGTTCTTCAGAATGATATTCTTAACAGGTAGGTTGAGTGGGTGAAAAGTGAGAGTGAACGGTATTCTCTGGTTCTCTTCCTTTTGTGACGTTTGTGGTGCTGAGTGTTGGTCAGTTGTTTGGGCACGTTGTTGAGCTGTCTTCACAACTGAGTTAGGGTAGCCACGGTTCTTGAAGAACTGGAGCATTTCTTCTGATTTGCTGGAAAAGTCCAACTCATCACTACATAAATGTCGAAGTCTGAGGAATTGAGAATATGGAATAGAATTTTTAACATGGCTGGGGTGAGAAGACGAGTGCAACAAAATAACTATGAGAGTCTGTAGGTTTGTAGTACACACTAGTTGATAGGCCGTTGTTGTGAATTGAAACGTTGATATCGAGAAAAGCTATTGAGGTTTCTGAAATTTGCCAAGTATATTTTAATGCTGGGTGGAACGAATTGACAGAGTTAATGAAATGCTCAAGTTCTTCCCTGGTGGATGAAGTTGCGCTAACACAGTCGTCAATGTAGCGGCGATATAGTTTAGGTTTAGGTCCGTTGTATTGGCTGAAAAATTGGTTTTCAACGTAGCCTACGAAGAGATTGGCATAGCTAGGTCCCATTTTAGTGCCCATAGCGACACCATTAATTTGTTGGTAGTTATAGTTAATGGAGAATGAGAAACAGTTGAGAGTTAAAACTAGTTCGGCAAGACGAAGTACTGTTTCTGAACTGGGCTCTTTAGTGGAGCGCTGGTTGAAATAAAATTTGAGTGCTAGAAGTCCTTCGTTGTTCGGTATGACAGTGTATAGAGAAGTGATGTCCATGGTGAAAATAAACTTGTTTTCGCCGGAGAAGTTGAAGTCACGGAAGATTTTTAGTGCGTGGTTGGTGTCTTTAATGTAGGATGGTAAAGATTTGACAATGGGTACCATGATTTTGTCTAAATAGCTGGAGATAAGTTCAGTTGGGCAACTGCATGCAGAAACAAACAATGGGTCGGCCGGGATTGTTCGGTTTGTGAATTTTAGGTTTAAAGTAGATTCGTGAAGTTCTAGGAGTTGTGATAATCAGATTCTTAGCCATGACGGGTAATTCTTGTTTTGAAATGAGATCTTGTATATCGCCGCTACATTGACGACTGCGTTGGCGCAACTTCATCCACCAGGGAAGAACTTGAGCATTTCATTAACTCTGTCAATTCGTTCCACCCAGCATTAAAATATACTTGGCAAAATAATGTCAGAAACCTCAATAGCTTTTCTTGATATCAACGTTTCAATTCACAACAACGGCCTATCAACTAGTGTGTACTACAAACCTACAGACTCTCATAGTTATTTGTTGCACTCGTCTTCTCACCCCAGCCATGTTAAAAATTCCATTCCATATTCTCAATTCCTCAGACTTCGACGTTTATGTAGTGATGAGTTGGACTTTTCCAGCAAATCAGAAGAAATGCTCCAGTTCTTCAAGAACCGTGGCTACCCTGACTCAGTTGTGAAGACAGCTCAACAACGCGCCCAAACAACTGACCAACACTCAGCACCACAAACGTCACAAAAGGAAGAGAACCAGAGAATACCGTTCACTCTCACTTTTCACCACTCAACCTACCTGTTAAGAACATCATTCTGAAGAACTTCAAGTTACTTCAGAATGACAACGAAACAGGCAGCATCTTCTCACTACCACCACTCATCTCATTTAAACGTAACAAAAACGTAAGCGATTTTTTAGTTAGAAGTACACTAAAATCAGACGAATCACCTGGCACATTCAACTGCACACGCAAAAGATGCAAAACTTGCCCTTTCATCTATAACACAGACAAAATAGCAGGACCTAAACGATCGTTTAAAATCACCAACCCTTTCACATGCATTTCTGCCAATGTTATCTATTGCATAAAATGCACCTTATGCAAGAAGATATACATCGGCGAGACCGGAAGCAGATTAGGTGACCGTTTTCTGCGAACACCTGTGTGACGTCGAATGAAATGACAAAGATGCATCGAAACCTGTAGCGCAACACTTTAATCTACCCAACCACTCAAATCACAACATGGCAGTATGTGGCCTTTCCGTGCATCAGGGCAACACGGAAAGCCGAAAAAACCTAGAACAGAAGTTTATCTTCCAACTCGGTTCTCTTAATCCCCACGGTATCAACGAACGTTTCTCATTCATTTAATCATTCATCTAATTTATTCACTTCCATTCACACATTGCTATGGTTCCACCAGTAGCATGGCTCCAAACTTCTCTATATAAATTGTACATAACCCACAATCCTCTCATTCGCTCCAACGAAGGGCTAACGCTCGAAACGTCAGCACCTCCCATTCACCTTACGGTGGTATAACTTACTTAATCAACTCATTTGATTTATCCAATTTCTTGTGTTTCAATTTCCCACAGACGCAGCACCAGTTTCTTTAGAAACTATCCCCACAATACTAAAAAATCAAATACTGGTTGCATAGGTAGAAATGGTGGTGGCATTCAAAGGGTTAATGAACCCAAAATCAAACCAGTTACTCTACTTTTGATGTCAATAGTAAAGTAATCATCTTGTTGGTGATAAGAATAAAAGCACTTGAACCAGTAAAGATTGAAGGAACATTTTGAAGGAATAATTATGGCAAGCCAAATGTAGCAAAATTCAATATCAATATATTCATTTAATTTAATCCGTATACTCATTAAGAATTTTGATATTCATTCAATTCAATCCTCCAAAATTCATTCAATTCATTCTTTTTAAATTCATTCAATTTTATGCGTCCCTACTGATTCAATTCATTGACCAAAATTCATTCAATTCAATCAGTTTATATTCATTCAATTCAATCCATGGAATATTCATTCAATGTTCGCACTCATTTATTTAATTTTGGGGACTGGGACGAGAGATGAAATTTGAGGGGTACTGGGACTTCCTCAACAGTTTTAGAAGTTGCCATCTTGGAAAAGCGATGTGCTCATGAGTTCATACGCTCCTGTTTCTTCGAGAAATTATGAATGAGGAGAAACTGAAACGGGCTGCTGGCCTCCTTAGAGAGGCACACATGTATATGCTAAGAGATGCCAGTAAGATTTCCTCACAGGTCCCTACTTCATTATGCATGCTGTACCTGTACGGTTTCGTTCTCAGAAATGTTTGCACGCGCACTTCCCAAGACAATTCAACTACAGCATGCATAATGAAGTAGGGAACTGTGCGGAAATCTTACCGAGATGCCTTTTGTAGAATACCTTTATTGCTCTTTGACAACTAGGTAAACTAGATTTACAGTATCTCAAAATTTGAAATTTTAATGTATCAGTTGCTCTTTCACTGATTTACAGATAGAAAGAAGTAAACAGTCATAATAGTAATTTTCTAAATGCTATATTAAAGTACATGTAGTGATAGCATGTGATTTTAGCTACCACTGCTGGCTTTGAACACTATAAGGACCTAAAATGCCTTTATAACAACCTACAGTATACCAGTAAGGATACTTTTTGTGTATCACACATGCTGTAGCCGCAACCAAAGGTGCCCTGTCTGCAGTCTGTTTATTCAATGCTTATGTAAAGGTTTTAACTAGAAACAATATGCAAATTGAAAAAATAAGAAATATACGACAACAAATGACGGCAAGCACAGAAAGCAGCTAAGAATACGAAAGAACCGGATCAAGGAAAACCTGATTCATTGGTTGTACACAATACTAGATCTGTAGCCTCATGTTTTGATAAGTATTCTCTCTTCCTTGGAACACTCATTTATTGATGACAATTCGCACTGACATGCCTTGTTTCCTTTATGTTCTCAATGAGTTATACTGGTCACTTCTACACAACTATTTCAAGGGCTCGAACATAAATGTCTATACCAAAAAACAATGACTCTTCCAAAGGATCAGCAGCATTTGTTAAATCAGCAGTCAGTTCATCACCGTTGATGTTGGAAACTAAGCAGGATATACCTCAACCTTGTTGTTGGATTCTTCAAGAGTCATTGGTCCCTCAGGGTCTTCTCCGTTTAAGAAATAGAAAACACGTACCATGTTTCTATTGAGTTATAGAAACAAGAGTGGAAGCTTGGGAGAACGAGAAATGCTGTGGGAACACGAGCCACAGGCGATTGTTTCCACAGCTTTTTCAAAGGAGGTTGAGAACTGTTGTGGCAAGATTGTTTGCTGCAACAAAGGAAAATTATTCTCCTTGAATAACCTTCAATGCATCCCTGTATTATAAATCCCCATCAAATCAGTGAGTGATGGCCATCTAAGTGCTATATAAGGAGTTTGGCCAAGGGACAAAGTACACTCTTTTTGAGAAACTAAGGCACCCCACCTCCGAGCTGTGTTCCTTGGATCCACCCTGTTCAGGCTCTCCCTGATCTGCCTTCTCTGTACTGTGTATCCCACTGCTCTAAAGTATCCTCGAAGGTAAGGTTCCCCTGTGGTTGTCCCATGGCATGAAATGAAGTCACAAGTTATATCATCTACATGCATTTGTTCATTGGTGACGCTACTGAAGTTAACTGAACAGAGATTAAATGTTTGACTTCAAGTAACCAAGGCGCCAGGCATGGCTGCCACGCTGAATTTGTTTCCATATATTTTACTTTATTATATCGCAGTTTACCGCTGACTGCCTTACTTTGCACCAGAAAACTCTATTAGGAGATCCTAGAGCTTATTATGGGCAGTTCCAATGCTGGAGACAGATTTCCACCGGTATTTTGCAGCATCCTTATGCCTGGCATCATCAACCTTCGCTGACGACGCGGAATTTGACACCCGCCGGTGTCTTTGCTTCAAATATTCCAGCTACAAAATGGACTAAACATGGCCAAACTGCATTGCTGGTTCCTGGACATGATCCACCGATAGATATCAAGATTTACATGGATGTTCACCCCCAACCCGGCCCTACAAATGGAGAAAACACAGCCATAATATCTACTGGAAGACTTATGAAAACAACAAGTAGTATGCAAATTCCTGCTACAGGGAAAATGCATTACTCTCGAAGCGAACTTCTTGCCATCCGCCGCCAACGAAGTGTTATGCTTCCTTGCGAACATACTCAGTTATTCTCCACACTAAAGGACTGCGGTTTATTTCGCTGTAGAGGTAAGTGGGGTGGAAAACGCAAAATCCCTACCATTTCCAAATATCAGCCGACAAACGATCCCGAGCAAGGACATGTTCACCGTATTGCTACGGTAGCAAGACTCCAGAGAACTCGAAACCCAGAAAATTTGACACTTGTCACTACGACCCTCGCAGACCCGACGAAAGGATCGACTACGGCCTACTTCCATCCTTTTTGGTCTCAAATGTGATGTCCTTGGCTCCAAAAATTGATGAATTTCGCCATGTTCTACAAAATGCAATTTTGGATTGTGTTTGCATTACTGAGTCCTGGCTTCGAAGTCATATCCACGACAATGTGGTTGCTCTTAAAGGATTTAATATCATTCGCAAGGACAGAGTCGAATCCGAGCATGGTGGTGTATGCGTGTATTTCAAGGATACGATTAAGTTTACAATTCTGGATGATTTACACGATCCATCTTTTAAAATGCTTTGGATCAAACTTAGACCAACACGTCTCCCAAGTTGATGTACTTCCATTGTAGTAGGAACACTTTATCACCCACCAAGTGCAAGTGACCTTGCGATAATGGAGTACTTAACCAAGTGCTTATCAATTATTGAATCACTTTGCAAACTGCGGTTTTCTGGTTCTTGGGGATTTCAACAGATTAGACATTACACCCCTCCGGAACAATTTTCAACTAAAGCAAATAGTCCACTTCCCTACCTGCGGCAGAAGAACACTTGATGTAATCCTCACCAATATTTCAGAATACTACCAGGCTCCCATTGAACGCCCCCCTTTCGGCCTATCTGACCACGCTTCAATTGAACTTCAGCCGAAAGAAAGAGCTCATATAAAGCAAACTACGATCACTATCAAAGCGAGGGATATGCGCCCTAGTAAACGCCATGCAATGAGCTCCTATTTGGAGGCGGTGGATGTGTGCGCCATGACCAGTGCCTTGGAGACATGCATGGAAAAAGTCTCGCTCCTAGAAGAGATTATGGCAACAGGTCTCGATCGCATCCTCCCCATTCAATCCCGGAGGGTGCATTCTACTGAGCCTCTTTGGATTACCTCCACTCTCAAAGAACTGATTCAAGCGTGCCAACGTGCCCTTTTCCGTGGGGTCAACCAGCATTTTCGCAAACTTAGGAATCGTGTGAATCGTGAGAGGAAAGCGGGTCAGGCTAAATACTTCCAAGCGAAGGTTGAGCACTTAAAGGAGTGTAAGCCGTCTGCCTGGTGGACTGAAGTTAAGAAGCTTAGCGGCTGTTCTCCGGCGTTTACGGAAAGATCCTATGTCACTACATCGCTTCAACACTTATATGGGCCTACAGATAACGTCAACCTTGCCAACATCATCAACAAGGCCTTTCTCTCGCCCATGCGTAGTTTCACACCTATCCCGGCTGACTACGTCACAGATCCTGCCAACAGCGCAACCCAGCAACCGAGTCTTGTTGTATCAAAGGAATCAGTTTTCAAGAAATTGATAAAACTAAACAGAACTAAAGCGCATGGTCCTGACGGAATCCCAGGGTGGGTGTTGAAAGAAAATGCAGACCTTTTGGCAGGGCCAATTGCAGACATTCTTAATTCATCTTATCGTGAAGGTCGCCTCCCTCCATCGTGGAAAGAGACAGATGTTGTCCCAGTGCCCAAGCAAAGACCTGTGCAGGACATAAACAAACATCTTTGACCCATCTCCCTGACACCAATTCTATCAAAGATAGCAGAGGAGTACGTCGTCGACTCTTACGTCAAGCCTGCTGTCCTCCAAAAGATCGATCCACAGCAGTTTGGAACAATACCCAAATCCAGCACTACGCATGCGTTAATAAGTATGATGCATTACTGGGCAAAATTAACAGATGGTAATGGATCGACTATGAGGGTTATGCTCTTTGACTTTCGCAAAGCATTCGATCTTATCGACCATCATGTTCTGGCGCGAGAGCTTTCCTCGTATGAAATCCCAAGACTGCTTATGTCTTGGATTATAGACTTTCTTATGGATCGAAAGCAAAGGGTGAAGCTCAGCTGTGATTGTGTCTCGGAGTGGGAGGCTGTTCCTGCGGGGGTCCCACAGGGGACCAAACTGGGCCCATGGCTATTTCTTATAATGATAAACGATCTCTCTGTAGCTGACACAACTCTCTGGAAATATGTTGATGATACCACTCTCGCAGAGACAGTATCCAAGAACGAAACCAGTTGCATGCAGTCATGCGTTGATGAACTAGTTCGGCAGTCTGAAGCTGATGGTTTTCAGCTAAACGAGTCTAAGTGTAAAGAGCTGAGAATATCCTTTTCTAGCTCATCTAGTACTGTAGACCCTATCACTATTAATGATAAGCAAATCGAAGTTGTTTCGTCCGCAAAGCTATTAGGAGTTTTAGTTTCAGACGACTTCAAGTGGAATGAGCATGTTAATCATATTTGCAAAAAGACCGCAACACGCTTGTATTTCCTAAAGCAGCTAAAAC
Organism: Ricordea florida; assembly: GCA_949710005.1. NCBI lineage: Eukaryota > Metazoa > Cnidaria > Anthozoa > Corallimorpharia > Ricordeidae > Ricordea > Ricordea florida. Next base: position 23,136,205 of record OX453273.1, on the reverse strand, counting down.
GCGCAAAGGTCAATCCGAAGGATATGTTACTGTTCTATACAACATGCATTTGTCCCGTCTTAGAGTATGCGTGCCCAGTTTTTCATAATGCGTTGCCGCAGTACCTATCTAATAACTTGGAAAGACTGCAAAAGCGCGCATTGCAGATAATATATCCTGACCTATCTTATGCTGAAGCTCTAGTAGCTGCAGGCAACACTTCACTGTATGAGAGAAGACAGGTGCTGAGCGAAACTTTATTCGATCAAATTATGGAAGATCCAAGCCATAAGCTACATGATCTACTGCCGCCACGTAATGAGTCTACTTACTGCACACGATCCCGGGGATACTTTGAGCTACCGATCTGTAAGACACATAGGTTTAGGAAAACTTTCATTATGAACCATAGTTTCAATTATAATTAGGTTGTAATATTTTATTTTGTATAATATAAATATTATTGTAAAGTATTTCGTAATTCAGCCGCTTCGGCGGCTGGAAGGAATTTGCAAATAAATCTATCTATCTATCTATCTATCTATCTAAACAAACTTGATGCACGATTGTCCAGCGAGACACTCCATTATTTACCACTTGACAAGGAACAAACTCGAGATGGTCTTGATCCAAAATGTTGAAGAAACTTCTCAAGTAATTTGGAAAACACCAGTCTTAAATCGTCCAATGTTTTCAAATCAGTTTCTTCCATAACTATCCTTGTCAACTGACCTGTTAATCTTTAATACCGTCCTCTCCAGGAGATCTACATGGATCGAAACCTTGGTATGCTGCTTATTGCTTTCAGTTGAGCTCTGGTTAATAATTTCCTCAATCCTGTTTAAACCATGCTGTAAGAAATTTTTTGACCTCTGAATCCTCTGATTCCATCATGTTTGGTAGAGTTATGTCCAATACCCTGTGAATTTCATCTCTCTGCCCAGTCCCCGAAATTAAATAAATGAGTGCGAACATTGAATGAATATTCCACAGATTGAATTGAATGAATATGAACTGATTGAATTGAATGAATTTTGGTCAATGAATTGAATCAATAGGAATGCATAAAATTAAATGAATTTAAAAAAATGAATTGAATGAATTTTGGAGGATTGAATTGAATGAATATCAAAATTCTAAATGAGTATACAGATTAAATTAAATGAATATAGTGATTTTTACAATAACTGAGCGAATTCTCGCTCGCTGATTGGCTAATTTTTATCATCAATAAGAGTACAGACACATAAAATTCTAATTTATGCAAGGTATTTCGCGTGATAAGTGAGCTGTCAAACAGTCAGATTTTTACCCAATCAAATTGTATTACGTGTTGTCACAAGCCAATGAGAAGGCGAGAAAAGTTATTGAGAATAGTTGCGCCCTGATTGCGTCAATTTAAATAAAATTCAGCATTTTTCGAGTTTACTTGCTGTTTACTTGCGGTTTCTTTTCATTTAAGTCTTCATTTGACCTTTTTCGCATTTTGTTATTGTAAAAAACAAATTGACGTCAGTTTTTTATGCGTCTGTCCTCTTATTGATGATAAATTGCGTCATAACATTGTCAAAGTTTGTTGTAGATCCACTCGCCTATCGGCTCGTGGATCTACAACACTTTGACAATGTTATGACGCAATTTGTCATCAATAAGAGGACAGACGCATAAAAAACTGACATCAATTTGTTAAATTGAATTTTGCTACATTTGGCTTGCCATAAATAATACTGGCAATATTTATTATTGATAATAACAATAATAACAATAATAATTATAATGATAAAACTATCATTATCACTATTAAAATAATTAATGATAACAATGACAATGGTAGTAACACTTAATACATGTTATAAAATATCAGATCAAACTGTTCAAAAAATGGAAAGGTGTGTAATGTACATGTATGGAGAATTATTCCATTGGCAAGATTTCCATATAGCCTCATACTTCATTGTACATTGAGTCTTTTATCAAAATAAAACAATAAAAAGGTCCGTTGTAAATTACAGTGTCTGAAATAATAATAATAATAATAATAATAATAATAATAAAATAGTAATAATAATAATCTCCTTCTTACCTGTCAATTCAGCTAACGTTTCTCCATCCAATGAAATAATAGAACTGTCCAGTTTCAACGGCTGATAACATCTCTGACAGACAAAGCTAACGTGAGTCGTACCTCGAACTTCTTTCGATGAGGCCATAGCTAAAGAAACACTTTACCTCTCCAGTTAGCTTTAAAATACCATAGTTTACCAGAAAACAAAATTTCAGTCTAGGTTAACTTGAGGAAATTCAACACAAACCGCCACACTGGCCCTGGATGTTACCATTGGGTACCACGCCTGTTAGTTGAAACGTTGGAAACTGAAACTAGTGTCTAGAAATACATAAAAATAAACACAAGAAAACCGTCATGGCGGCCTCCGGTGGCACCAAAATCTCCAAAGTTATAATAACAAACACATTACAGACGGGCAATTCTTCCTTCGTCTGAAAAGTGTGAATCAGGTGGAAAAATACTAGGTATAAGGAAGCTTTTGAAGTAATGACAAACGTAAAAGATGTTGTCTCAATGTGCTGTGTGAAGCACGAAAAGTGAAAGATGTCAGCTGCGACTTATTTCAGCGAGTCAAACAAGAAAGGTGAAGTTAGCGAGCTGAAGAGAAGCTTACAGTCACCTGAAGTACAGCGAGATGCAGCAAAGTACAAGAAAGTTATACAAAAAGTTATTGCCTGCATGACTTTGGGAATGGACTTGTCATCTCTCTTCTTGGAAATGATCAAGGTTCTCGTTATTCAGTAGTTTAAGACGTAAGGCCTAGTTACAGTGTAACTGGGAAACACTTGCACGCCCATGACTATTTCCTAGCTTAACTTTCCAAATCCTGCTGCACTCAAAACACTTTTGAATCATAAAAATATTCCATGCTTAAACAAATCCAGTTTCCCGCGTGTGTTTTGAATCAACTATAAAATGTTCCTGCCTGAACCTGGATGCACATTTTGTTGTGGCTTCAAAACAAATCGTATGAGCTTATCTCCTCAAATAACAACTGAATTTTTTTTGTTGGGGCTTTATGTTCTGATGACTTGATCTTCTTAGTTAGTTGCCAACAGGTGACTTCAGCTAGTTTTAATTTGGAGCCCTGGTACTAGTGCTATATGTTTTTTTGTTTATATAAATGTTTTTCCCTTTCATGTATAATGTACCTGATATGTTTTTTTCCAGTTTTAACTGCATGTGAATCACTTAAGTGCATTTTATTCAGCATCTTCAACTTGATTATCTGTGCTGTTTTAGGCTGGAGCTACTCATGATCTCGCACAGAAGAAGCTTATCTACCTGTACATTTGTAGTTATGCAACATCCAATCCCGAGCTGGCTCTTCTAACTGTGAATACATTAAGAAAGGATTCCCAGGACAGTAGTGCTATGGTCCGAGGTCTTGCCCTTAGAAGTATGTGCTCTTTGAGGTATGGTAATGTACTTTAGGTCACTTAACATTTCCAGTAATTAAAATGATATGTCTGATTGCTGGTAAATTTTAATATTGCAGTCCTTCAAGAGATTACTGGTATTTGGTTATTATGACTCAAAGGCTCTTCAAACTCTGGAACATTATCCCTTTGATTTCCAATAATTATTAATTTACATTCCAACACAATGTCAAAGTGTTACTGTACTGGATAGAACCACAAACTAGAATCTGTATCATAGGCTTAAATGTAATTTAATCTAGTTAACTACAAGGAGCAATGTGGTGTGTTTTTTTTCCCTTGGTGGTTTCATCCTACAGAGTGTTAAGCGTATCATCAGTCAGTGTGTCAGTTGTCAGCGTTTGTAGGTTAGTGTTTGTAGCAGCGGGCGTTTGTAGCGGTTAGCATTGTAGCCATTAGCGTGTTTTACTGGTGATCCTATCATCATTTGGTGTCTGTGGCATCTGGTATTTTGTCAGTGGTCCACACATGTGGGGCGTGTTGTTTGATCTACAGATGGCTCACAAGAAAGTGGCATGGTGTCATTTCTGGTGTGCAGCAGGTAGCCATCTTGGCATGTAGCCTTCATTGTCAGTGGAGCCCTGGGGCAGTTGATTGGGACGGCAGCCAGCAGTCTTCTCCTGTTGCCTTGGTTCATCATACACATATTGTGCTTTTAGTGTGTACTTTGCCTTCCATATTGGCAAGTGGTCTTAATTTGTTGTGATCTGTTCTTCTAGTCCCTCTCCTTCCCCATTGCCCTTAGCTTTTGTCATAGTTAATTGTTTTTTGTTATTGTTTCATTTCTATTATTATTTCTATTATTAATATATTATATTATTAGTTACAGTATCTAGTTTTACATGCTGACGTCCGATCTCACCCAGTAGAAGTGTAAGGCGCCTTTGAACATATTCATATGAAAAAGTGCGCTATATAAATTCATTATTATCATCATTATCATTAGTTATTTTTTTCCCTTTGCCTTGGTTATTTTTTTCCTTTTTTTCCACTGAGTCTGCTCAGTGTGACGGGTGCCCACTGTGCGGTGTAGGGTGTGTGGGGCTTGTGGCTGGGTCAGCAGGCTGGGTGGTCTCCTTAGGGGAGGGGGTTGGGCAGTCATTCAGGCCCATATATAGCCTCCTGGGGCACCCAACCTCCATCTTGCAATGATTGTTGTTAATTGACAGTGGGGCTTGAAGAGCCAAGAGGCGGTACTTGGTTTGTTGGAAACTGGCTCTTTATACTGTACATAAAATAGATTAAGTGCATTTCAAAACAGCAATGTGCTTTCTTTGAAAACTCGCAAAATGGAAAAGTTGAAAATTTATCTCATCAAAATGAAGAACCTCGAAACAGGACATAGGTTACAATTAATATTTCAAAAAAACATTTTTCTGTACCAGTGATAATTATGTTATTTCTTTCAGGCTACCTAATCTGTTAGAATATATTGAAGAACCAGTGCTTTCAGGGCTGACTGATCGTAGTACATATGTGCGTCGTTCAGCAGTGATGGGCTGTATCAAACTCTACCACCTTGTCCCTGATTTTATTGAAGGTACAAGGCTTTCTCTATGTGTTATTAAGAAATCCATCTTCATAATATACAGTGTACATGTATGTGCTTTTCAGTTAAGTATGACTTTACTTTCTACTTAACCATTAAGTATTAAGGTCTTGTAGAATGCTGCCAGAATTTGGTGAGGAATTGAGTAATGATTACGTACATGTACAGTGTGATAGTAGCACATCTCTCAACAAGATTCTTGAACAGATCATGGAATCAAGGAGAAGCTGGAAACCATGCTGTATGACACAGATTCTCAGGTACCGTAAGTATTTTAATTTATTGTATGTGTTGAAGATTTAAAATTTGGGGTCTCAAAAAGAAACATGAACAATTATGTAAACACTGACAGTCCTTGGCCTTCTAAGAGCTATGTGCGCTTCATTCAGACAATTTTAAAACCTACTAAAGGAAACTATGAAACTTAACTTTGTTACCTGATGTGATGATTCACACAGTCTACCTGCATTTACATCTTCTCCTTCATCTGTTCCAGACAAAAACTCTGGTAACGTTGCTGAGTTAAAAGATGAAAGGTTTACACATACTACACAATATATGTTGTAGGTTAAAATGAATTTCAGGTCAAAATGGTTCCAAACTAGTTTGATTTGTTTTTTCCTTTGTTTCAGATTATTGGAGGATTAAGGAGATAAATCTGAAACAAAGGAAAAAACAAATCAAACTAGTTTGGAACCATGTTGACCTGAAATTCATTTTAACCAACACCATTTGCATTTAAAACAGGCCTTCTGACAGGGTGCGGGAAAAAAAAAGAAAATTGTGCGGGTTTTGGGAGGCAAATTGTGCGGTTAAAAACGGCAGTTGTGCGGGATTGCGCAATCTTGTAAACAAACAAATATTCGATCACCGGGCCCAAAAAAAAACCGACATGGAGGAATTTCTGGATAAATGAATAGTGCAACAACTCCCCTCTTAGTTTGGCTAATAAACATAAACCAAATTTCTATTTTGCTACAACTTTTGCCAAAGTTTGTATCAACAAAATCATGTTGCGTGACACGATCAATTAAGTTTATTCAAAACCGTAATTCCCGGGCGTAATTCCGCTTCGAAATAAAATGTTTTCGACCAGAACAAGTTACTTTATGAAGAATCCCGACATTTTTGGGTAAGATTTCCGCACAGGCCCCTACTTCATTATGCATGCTGTAGTTGAATTGTCTTGGGAAGTGTGCGTGCAAACATTTCTGAGAACGAAACCGTACGGCTACAGTATGCATAATGAAGTAGGGACCTTTGAGGAAATCTTACCCATTTTCGTACTTTCTTTGATATGTAGAGCGAATATTATCTCGTGAAGGTTTAAAACTCTTCACGATCACACTTGAAATGCTGCAAAAAGCACAACACCGAGACAAGATTAGAATGAGACTAGTGCCCAGGCTGGCACGGAACTATGAAGAGCCGCCTTGTTGTTTTTATATCCGCTCGAGCTGTTCAATCGCGGAAAGCGGCAGATTTCTCGATTGTTTTGCTAGGTAAATAGCCTAAATATAGCCTAAAAAGTTTCTTTAAACCTTGGCAATCGATGGGAATACCGATTTAATTAGATTTTTAACCAAATCTTTCCATATTGTGCGAGGTTTCGTGGATTTTCAGAAATTGCGCGGGATTGTGCGGTCCCACACCCGCGCACCCTGTGAAAAGGCCTGTAATAAAACATTAAATTTCATCTTGTTAGTTTAAACTAGAAATATCTCTCACTAAAGCTGTCCCTGCTTTTTTATATTATGTACAGTAGAATATAATGTAGAACATCTTCTGAAGTGAAACTTTGTACAGGGAATGACCGTTTATTTTCCAATACATTTATTCAATGTGTTTTGAATAAATCTGGAAAGTGCAATGTCAGGTTTTCTATCATTATGGGATCTCTTGCCGAAAAAGACGGTCATTGTTGTCTTAGATAGGCCCAAAGAGGTTCCTTGATTTCATACAACAATCTACTGTTTTCAATGACTCAATAATATATATCTTAAGTATCCGTTAAAAAGAAGGTCTGGGAATTCATTTCTTACAGTCAAAGTTTATTGTGGCAAAAAAAAAAACACAATGTTATTTCCAGAAAACTATCCAAGGCACAAGAAAACATTCAAAGAATGCTTAAACCTGAATTCATGAAATGGCTTTTTCATTTTAGCATTCTCAAGTTTAGGTTTTAACTGAGGTATTACCGTATGAACAATAATTCAAAACTTGGCATAAGCTTATTTTTTATGCTAACTTGTGACACACTACACAGAACAGGACTTTTCAAAGCAATTTCTGGGCCTCTAGAACTCTGAAAATATGCCAATATACCACAGCCCATGAATCACTAAAAGGCCAATTCTTTGTTCCCTTCTCAATCAGTGAATATCAGAAATAATTATAATACTGGATTGCGGTGTGAGTATTTCGTGTTAGGTTTGATTTAAAAAATGAAAATGAAACCAACTGATGATTGATGAGCAAAGCGAGTTTCCTCAAAGACCTCAATCAGCAATGCAAGTTTCCATAATTTTGACTCTTGATTGAACAGACTTCCATGGGGTTTTTTAACAAATAAACTTACATTTATCTGAATTCAGAACCTCTGTTCCCAAAATCCTTTGAGTGTTTCATTTTCAACCCCCAGTGTAACTTTCAGCAATCCTTTGCATACTTGTCGACAATCCTGTTCTCAAAAATTGAGAAATTTTCCTGCTACAGAGATATTTTCTTCCCTATATATGGGGGCTTCTGAGGTGCCTCATCAGGTTTTGGCCATCTGGGGGCAACTACAATTAATAATGATAAATAACTGTTATAAATTATTGTGAATTAAATCATTTAAATAAATTTGAATTAAGTGATTGCAGCATGTACTTGGTACTGTATAAAACTGTCCTGTGTGGTTCTGGCATGGTTCAACTTTTGACTGTTATATGTTAACAAGCTTCAGACATAATGATGAAGTATATGTATTCATGTAAACTCTCTTGATGAACATTTTCTAACTCTAAGGTATCCTAGGTAGCATTTCATGTAAGTTTGATTTTTTTTATTTTAACACATGACCTCACAAGAATTGCTGCTCCAAAGAAGTTTGTTTTAAAATAAAACGCGTAATGACAATTATAATAATAAAATACAAAACATGTATATACATGTACAGCAGCAAGCTAGTTAGACTGATGGTGTAACCAGTAAATCCCTTGATTTTAACACACTGGAATATAGTTTAATACTACAGTACTGCCTTATATATTCAAAAAGTGATTTGTAACAAAACCCTTAAGACTTGAAATGTGTAAGTTCCTCTGAATTTCATCAACCACAGCTTCATGTCCACATCCAATCTACCAAGTGCCTTATTTGGAAAGCAAAAGAAACAGAATTCAGAATTTACTAACCAAATTGGCTTCAGTAGCGTGGTTGGAGCAAGCAGTTTGAAGGTACTTGGGAAAAATATTGAAGTGACTTGTAATTTGTGAATTCATGTTACACATTTCAAGTCTTTTAGGTTTCTAGTAACACACACGACTACTCACGTACTATGTATTTCACTTTTGTCAGGTTGTTTGCAACTGCATATCAGCGTTAGATGAAATTCTTGCTGCTGAAGGTGGATTGATGATGGATCAAAAACTTGCATATAGTTTACTAAAGAGGTGAGTGTTTCAGCAGGCGGTTGATAACCAACAACTGACAAAATCCTTTATTTTTTTTGAAAGGTTGTTCTTTTTATATATACATCATAACGAGGCTAACGTGCATGCTAGTACCCAGGCTGGCAAACCTACCCTACCATACATAACAGTGAGGACGCAGTTTTTATCTTTTGCTTAATGTTCATAATGTGTTTTTGACAGCCTTACTGATCTGAGGCAGTCTATATATAATTATATGTCCCGTACAAGTCATATGCAATCTTTCTCACTGACAGTTGTGTGTCTTTACTATGCAGATTGAAGACCTTCAGTGAATGGGGACAGAGTCTCATCCTGGAAGTTATGCTACGATACACACCAAGCAACACAGAAGAGTTATTTGACATTCTGGTCAGTACTGTACATGTAATATAACTTATGATATCATTTCTTTAACAGTTGCATCTTCTAACTACTCCCTAGCCTGCATAGCAGGTGCTCTTAAATCAATTATATACAACAAAGAAACACCCTGCGTTAAAAATTATTTTTTTGCAGGGTGTTCCGTGTTGTGTGGAATCTCCCAATGCAGTCCCAAAAATCCCACTGAAATGCAGTCCCTGAAATCCCACTGTCTCCTGTGTTAGTATGGTATCTCAAACCTAACCCACTATCAGAAATACGTAATAATTACCGGTATTTTAAGGAATCTTCGTATTCTGTGTAAACTGACCTAATTATTCATATCTTGTATTTTTATATTTATTTTAATTGTTAATTTCTCTTTATTTTGTATTGCATGTTAAGATCTAATAGTTATTATTATTATTATTATTATTATTATTATTATTATTATTATTATATTACAATAAAAAGCAAAACTTTGTGTGATTTATTTATGGATTGTTTTGAACAACACAGAATCTACTTGATGACCGTCTGAAACATCCTAACAGTGCTGTTGTGATGGCATGTATTCGTCTTTTTATTCACTTGACGAAAGATATTGAAGGCTTATCTGAAGATGTCTATAAGAGAATCAAAGGTACATGTACATGGTAAATTATTCAAGATGTGCTGGACTGAAGTTGTCTGTTCTTTCATTTTTGATATTCACAGCTAATTTGTTTTTTTGAGCATTGAGCATTCTATTTCTTCACGCAGGTCCACTGTTGACAATTCTGTCCTCTAGTAATTCAGAGCTGGTATACATTTGCCTGTGTCATGTTGAATTACTTCTTAGCAAGGCTCCACAGATGCTGGATCAAGAGTTTCGTACGTTCTTTTCCAGGTAAAAGTGGGTTGATTTTATTGTGTCTGAAGGTTTTTCTCCGGGTTCTCAGGTTTTTCTCCTCCATGTAAAGTCCAACATTTCCGAATGCCAGTTTAATCAGGAAACACTGGATAAACAGCCTTTAATATTGTAATGCACCACATTACTGCAAACAGAATAATTTTTTTACTGGTATTTTACATTTATAATATTATTATACCTGCAGGTTTTAGTAACATTTATCTACAGTTCTGTAGTAGGCACTGTCGAATACAACATCACATTCTACCAAAGATCATGTGTGGGTGTTTTATGTTTGAACCAGGTAGGTACAATATAGGAGCAAAAAGGTTAATTGTTCCTCTTTCAGCATGCTAAGTGCAGTATAATATATGTATCTTGTAATTTATTTGTAGGTCAACCTTTTCTTTAACCTAAAAATTTTTGAATGGGTTGTCGCCCATCAAGCCCCCTTGTATTATCTGAGGATGCTTATCTGACTACTGCAACTGAACAAATTCTAACTGGTTTTGCAAATTTTTAAGTCAAGGATAAAAAAATTCTAAAATAGAAATTAGCTTTTTACCTTCTTTGCTTTGTTTTGTTTTTCTTAACAAGGCACAGCGACCCTCAATATATAAAGACCAGGAAACTTAAACTTTTGACATCTATTGCTTCAGCTTTCAATGTTGAAGAAATTGTGACTGAACTGAGGTAAGGAAGTATCCCTCCGGCTTAAGTAACAATATTCTTGCCCACTCCCATGAATGTTTATCAGGAGAAGGAATGTCAAATTTGAGAGTTTGGTTTAAAAAAAACATACAGTGGGGTTATACATGCATGTACATGCATGGTGTTTAATAATTATGATTTCTTTACAATGTTATTTCATATATCCTGTATAATTTTATTGTGGGCTTGCATAATAATATTAATAACGAAATTTATTATATGGCTGGCTCTGTGATTGGGTAAAATGAGGTGAATCCTGAGTCCTGATTGGCTACCCGAGCAGGCAAGATGGGCCTATCTTGCTACCTCAGGATTTCCCATATTGTCCAGTGAAACAAAACAAAAAGGTCATATGATAAATCCTTTATTGACCAAGCTTATTTGGTCAATGCAGCTGGATATTGGCCTCATTCTTTTTTGTGACACTTCGCCAGCCTTGAGTTTTGTTTTTCCCTAATGAACCACACTCCAGAATAAATGCTTTTAATATTGTTAAGTTTATTAGGCCCATTTGGTCAGAGCAATGATGCAGGTTCTTTATAAAAATGGGCAAAGGTAGCTACTCCAGGTGGGTGGGATGTTAGTCCATTGCTGACTTTTCCCAGCATTTTTTGCTGGTACCCATTTAAGGTACAGCTAATTCCTTGTCTGAGGAGACAACACAGTACCATTGTATGGCCTAGAACTGTGGAACCCAGGCTGCTTAATTCCAAAACATTCACCATTACTGATGCTCATGACTCTTTATAGTGTCACCCAACAAGCATGTCACTGTACATCACCTGCACATTTAGAAACCCTGGTCCACAATGTTCAAATTTGCCATTATTTTAAAACATTGATATGTTATGCTTTTTTACAGTGCCAATGTCCATGATGTGGATATAGGAATGTCAAGGGAGTCAATTAAAGCCATTGGCAAAATTGCTTTCTGTTTACCAGAGGCATCAGAATACTGTATTGATGCCCTGCTGACATTCCTCTCCTGGGAAATTGAGTACATCACATCACAGACTTTAGTTGTCATAAGAGGTCAGTACTGTATGAAATGTTTGCCTTTTTATGCTGGGTCCTAATTCTTCCATGCAAGTTTTAAGTTTCAGACGAAGGTTTCACTTTGGGCAAATGTACATGTATGAAGTATTCCACAGGGGCTGGAGAGGGGATGGTGTGAGGGGTGAAGGGATTGGATTGGCAGTGAAGGAGGAGGGCATGGGCCAAAAGAAGCCAAACGCTTGGTTTTCACACCCTTGAATTGCGAAGATGTGGATTCTCTACTGAATGGGAAGTTCAAAATTTCAAATCCTCTTCCAGCCTGTTCTTTTTTCAGGCTTGTCCACAATTGCTAATATTGCATTTGCTTTTACATGTAAGGTGAGGGTCAAATTCTCAGTAAGACAATTACACAGTTGTCTACTACAGTGCTAATATCTGATAAATTTCATATATATATTCTCAGATTTTTAGGTTTAATTAACATTAAAATAATGTTTATTTAAGTTACTGTGTAATTTCCTTGTTTCTTACTCTAGTGTTCATGAAACAGGCTTCAGTTTTAAAATACTGTGTTTAATAGTGCTAATTGATATAAACTTTATTCAGAAGATGACATCCCCTCAGGTGGGAAATAAAACACACACACACACACACAAAAAAAAAAAATTCTTTATCACTGAACTGGTTTGAGGAATCATTTTTTGGTGTAGAAGACTCCTAACTTAAAAAAAAAATAGCAAAAGTGAACTTTATTTAACTAACTGTCTTGCCTAAGTGGAAGGTGGGTGCCTGGGATACCCGGGGGCTTCCACTATGGCCAGCCAGCCCCTAGATAGAATACTGTCTCCATGGCTGGCAAATCCCCACAACCCAGCCATGAGCCCCCATTCCAGACACCCGTCACACTGATTAAACAGTGGAAGGAAGAAAACTAGAGATTAGGGGGAGGGATGACGCTAACAGAACCACTCCACAGACCACTGCACAAACACTAGACAAAGAAATCTGCTGATCCTAGCAATGTACAAGGCTACCGCATACCATATGAGCCAGCACTTATGGGATTGACCGCTGGATGTCCGCCAGGCTTGTGGACCGCTTGACCGCTAAGCTTGCAGACTGCTTAACTTGTGGACCGCTAGACTTGTGGACCACTTAACCGCTAAGCTTGTGAACTGCTAGACCGCTAAGCTTATAACCGCTTGACTGCTAGGCTTGTGGACTATTAACTGCTAAGCTCGTGGTGGTTAACTTAGTTAAATTAGATTTAACCAAATTAGACAGTTTACCTTATGTCTTCTATAAAATAAGCTTAAATGAAATTTAAGCTAGTTGACTGCAAAGAGCAATGTGGCGTGTTTTTCCCTTGGTGGTTTCATCCTACAAAGTGGTAAGGTTAGCATATCTCGGCATGTATCCTTGATGGTCAGTGGAGCCTTGGGGTGATTGTTCCGAATGACAGCCAGCTGTCTTCTCCTGTTGCCTTGGTTTATCATACGCATCATGTGCTTTTAGTGTGTACTTTGCCTTTCATATTGGAGGGTGGTCTTGAGTTGTTGTGATCTGTTCTTCTAGTTCCCCTCCCTCCCTGTTGCCCTTAGCTTTTGTCATAGGTAGTTGTTTTTTGTTATTGTTTCAGTTCTATTATCTCTATTACTAATATATTATTGTATTATTAGTTTTCTAGTTATTTATTTTTTCCCTTCTTCTTGGTCATTTTCTTTTCTTTATTTTTCCCACTGAGTTTGCTCAGTGTGATAGGTGCCCAGTGTGTGGTGCAGGGTGTGAGGGGCTTGTTGCTGGGTTGGCAGGCAGTGCCTGCCAGCTGGGCAGTCTTCTTAGGTCGAGGGGGGGGGGGGTATTTGGGCAGTCATTCAGGCCCATGGCCTCCTAGGGCACCCAACCTCTACCTTGCAGTGATTGTTGTTAAATTCTGTATTTCTGTAGACCTGTTACTGAAGTATGAGAAGTTGGCCATTGCTGTTCTCCCTCAGCTTCCAGAATGTCTTGAAATAGTTCAGGACCCAAAAGGCCTGGCAGCAATTATTTGGATGGTTGGGGAATATGGTCAGGTAAGGGCAAAAGAGCAGAAACCGGTAACAAAAATTCTGATAGAGAATGAAAACCTGCTCAAGCTTTCATGTTACATACACTGAAAGATTTGTACAAGTATCTCATTACATTATGTGACTTTTATATGTTTAATTACCATGTTGCATTACTCAGGAGCTATTGATACTGAGGTACAGTTATGTGTAACTCACAAGTACCATAATTGTTATATGAATAATTATGTTATTCAAGCTTGAACACTGGGGGTAAATTGACAATTTGTTCTTGGATAATATTTTTATCAGATACTCCATTATTCAGGTCCTATAAATTTCAGTAAGGAGAAAATGCTTTAGTCCCTTGAAAACTACAAATTTTGAGAGGCTTGTATTTCAACTGTTACAGACTCTTATTCTACACCTGTATCGGACGGAAAAGACAACTGTACTTTTACTACAAACTCAACTAATTTATTTGTAGTTAACACTTGAAACGCTCTAACCTGAGTAGTCTACCAGGGAGCAATCGGTTGACTTCAACTTACACTAATGAGCTGTCTCTTAACTTCACAACTAAGTAAACTTCAGTCACCACTGACACTACAACTCACATACTCCTTAATAATTTCCACTTGAGGGTAACAACTCCTGCATACTCCTTCAGATAGCTTCTCCAGACAACTTCACGGCAAACACAATCTCCAGACCTCAACTCTAGACTACTTTAGACTAATACTAAAACTGTGTGGTACTAGCTATCCTTACATACAGTTACAAAGAATTCAAGAACATTCCAAATGTTTACCGCTGTACAATTATATACCTCTTATTAATCGAGTTCGAGGTCCGTACTGTAAAATACGGACCGAGTTTTTTCCTGTCACTTTATGGCCCAAGCGCGAAGCGCGCGGGCCATAAATCGACGGGAAAAAACGAGGATCCGTATTTTACAGTGCGGACCGAGAAAACAAGGTTAATAAGATATTTATTATATCTCTGGAGTCATTTTGGCGACCAAAACAAACTTTAGCGGGCCGTACAGTGAAGTACGGCCCGCTAAATTGACCAATCACAGCACGCGTACTAACTGAGAGATATAATAAAACTATTTATAGTAAAATTACTTCATACAGTTTACATCATCATATAGTGTTCTAGAACTTGCCAGAAAGAATATTGCGTGACTCAGCAGATATTGCATATTACTGAGTTCTAGAAAGGTTCCCTTGTAAAACAACTCCCTGAAGAAACGTTGGGAAGGGTGGGTGTTTCTTTTGACTTACATGTACAGGGTACATGTATGCTAGTGATCTCTAGTAAGGAGAATATTGTGTTAGTCAGAGTTCCTACTCAAACGCAAATACCTCTTACTAACCGAGTTCATAAATCCGAGCGGAAAAAACGAGGATCCGTAACTTACAGTACGGACCAAGAAAACAAAGTTTGTAAAATATTTATG
Source organism: Ricordea florida (assembly GCA_949710005.1). Lineage (NCBI taxonomy): Eukaryota > Metazoa > Cnidaria > Anthozoa > Corallimorpharia > Ricordeidae > Ricordea > Ricordea florida. The sequence continues at coordinate 23,121,024 of OX453273.1, read as the reverse complement.
ATATCTCAAAACAAACTTTTGAATTTACTGGCCCATACAGTGAGTATGGCCTGTTAAACTGATCGACCAATCACAGCATGTTTACTAACTGAGAGATATAACAATTATTATTATGTTTCATTTGTGATCATTTCTTTATATAATTTCCCATTTTATACAGGTAAGGTATTTATCTTGTGCTTGTGCACACAATCATTTAGAGCCCACATGGTCTAAACATATTCCGATTTCAGTGGCATGAAGCACCTGGGAGTATTGTTACTCCATCCTGGATAGGATGCTAGTCCAGCACAGGGTCACCCCCAACATTATATATATTTGCTGGTACCCATTTATACACTGGGTATTGAGAGGGAGTGTGGAGTTAATTTTCTTGTCTAAGGAAACAACAATGTGCCATCACCAGGGCTTGAATGCCGTAGACCTCTTACCTGCATGTTGTCTTGTATATTTTGGTACTGATCACTCACTCAGTTTGGACTTTAAGAGTGTAAGGTGTAAACCTGCATTATACAGGGTATGAAGGGATTAAACATGATGATCGTATTATCTTGAATCTTACACTGTATGCTGATTTCTGTAGTTGATTCCTGACAGTCCCTACATGCTGGAGCCACTAATAGACAGAGTTTCAACTGAACAGTCTGCAGAGGTGAAACTGCAACTTCTAACTGCTACAATGAAACTGTTCTTCAAGAAGCCACCTGAATGTCAGGGCATGTTGGGAGAATTACTTAAATTCTGTGTTGGTAAGTTGGAAATCATAACAGTACAAAACATTGATTACAAGCACCAGTCTCTTGAAAGGCTTGGTGTAAAACAGGCAATATTTCTCTAAAAAAAAACAACAGAAAACTGGCCAAGCAAAATACAGGTAAAACAAGTCTGTAATATGAAAAAAAAACAAAATCAGGAATTATGGAGTATTAAAAGTGAAAACTACAGTACCTTCAAAATGCACTTAGCATAATACTTCAATTCTTGGATTCAATAATTATCAGCTTTTAGTCGATATACATGTAAATGCAGTATTCAGCTTTTAGTTTAGGTCAAATGTGACAGAATGCAACATATATTCTTCATTCTGTCAGACTTAGCCCAAAACCTAAAGTAAAAGAACTTTTTGTCCCTTATTAAATTTCTTTCAGGATATAAAAAATTATACTTTAACCTATTGAATATGACCTACAATTTTTATAATTATATTATATCTACAAGGGTTTACAATCACACCCTGTTGGTTATTTTTACTGTTTCAAAGGGATAAGAAATTTCTTTACAGATGATGAAAACCACATGGATGTACATGACAGAGCACTCTTGTATTACCGACTGCTCAAAGCTAATGTGAAAGAGGTGGGAATTAGTTACCATACATGGCAAACGTGTACATGACAATGTGACATGTATACATGCAGCAACAGTTGTAATAATACTGTAACTAAGGGACAAGGCAAGGCAGTTACTGGTAACTGCAAATGGTGTGAGGCCAAGAGTGTCAGCAGTTGTTTGTCAAGTTTACTTGTCCAGGAGAACAAGGTTGCAAAAGGAACTGTCATTGTTTTTACACAGAAAAATTCATTTCATTAACAGAAATTGAAGGAGAAGGGTTTTGAGGATAACTGGATACTTCTTTCTTGAAACTAATTAGCGTAAGCCCTAGCATTCAGGTCCCTCCTATTGATATTAATACATAGCAAATGAAGATCAATAATGAGAATAGAGAGAGAATAATCACCTATACTGAACTGTAATTAGATGGTGATATTATAAGGTTGTGTAACACATTTCCCTCATTGGAAGCCTGTATGAAATACACTCACTGTGAAGAGTATGAAGGAGGATCTGTATGGTATCTTTGGTTGGTATAAGCCCTGGCTTTAAAACACAAAGCAGCCATTATGATGCCAGTTATTGATTGGGTTTAATATTCCAAATAGATTTACTCTCTTGATGGAGGTTGAGTTATTTTTACACCCTTTGTACTCTTTCCAAACGTGGAACCCTGGATAACTCCTATGGATCCATAAATCAGACTTTAAGTATAAAGAATTTTTCCTTCAGACAGTTTTAAGGCTGGGTTCACCTTCTACCTGGGTTTTGTGAGCCTTCAGTACCTCCCTCCCCTCCCTCAAGTGTCATACTAACTTTTTATTCATATGGTGGGGATGGGGTGGGTGGATTTCCTCAGGAATATTAACCTCTGTAATCTTCTTTTGACAGGCAGAGAGAGTTGTATGTGGTTCAAGTCCCAAGCCATCCTCACATTCATTAGATGCCAATAATATTGATGTTAAGACAAAGGTAAAGTTAAGTATCACTGAGAATTATAATTATTCATTAAAATAATAATGATTATCATTATAATTGTTAAAAGTATATTTTTTAACCATGCAAGTTTCACAAATGTACAGTATAATTTTATGTTGGGGTTCAATTTTATCCTTGATTTAAATTTCATATTCCTTTTTTTTTCAAACTCATTATTACCATACCAAAAAATGAAGGAAAATAAAATTTAAGCCAAAGAAAAAATTGAACCAAAACATACATCCAACTTTGTGTATCAATATCAGAGCTCTATCATTTGATCTATTGTAAATGGCAGCTGAGTAGCCATTGCAATGTTCAGGATTTGAGAATAAAATTTATTCATTTCAACCTAAAGAAATGCTAATTTTTTTAAAGTTCAAGAGTGTTTCTTTACCTTTTGATAACATTATCTCAATGTCACAGGAACCTCTTTTTGAAGAATTCAACACACTGTCGGTTGTGTATGGGAAATTGTCATCTCAATTCATCCCCCAGACAATACCATACATCAAAGGGAAGCCTTACACACAAGGTATTTTTTTTTACTATAGACTGGTACATAACAGTCATATTACCTGATTTCAAGGTCCATACTAAATGTTTGTTCCATGCATTACCCCAGTTAACCAAACTTTGGATTCTAATTCAGTACAGTATGTATTCAGTTTAGTAACCTATTTAAGAGCGACGGTCAGGAAATATCGACCAAAATCTTAATTTCGTGGCAAGAGTTGAAAAATCGATTTCTTTCATTTTTTGTCCATAGATAGCTTTTAGGTAGATAAGATACCTGATGTGGATTGTTCCCGCCAAAAGCTTTTTATTTTTTAGAAAAATTAGAACATCGTTTTTTGTGGTCGGAGTCACAAAATTGGCTAATTATTTGCGTGAAATTTGCATACATCAACTTGCCTCTCGTTCGCAAACAAAGTCGCAGGGAGAAATTTGGACACTTTCTTTCAACAGAACCACTGTTCTTCTTTTACTAGAAGATTCTTTTAGAGCAAAAGCGACACTCACCGAGCAGAAATAATTCAAAAATGAGGAATAGGTTTTATGGATAACAAAAACTCCGTTTTGTTATTGATTTTCGACGGCAATATTGCACATGTGGTATAACTCCAAATTGACTTCATTCTAGTTAAATCCCACATTTAGACATACATCTAAAACATACCTGGGAATTAGCTTGGGTTATTGAAGGAAGTCTCTATAAAGCGGTATCGAAGTTGTGGAATTTTCATGGTGGGTCGGCGGTTATTGTGTAAACACTTCCAGTTTCGAAATCCATGAAAGTGGATATTTGATCTCCAGATACTCATTTTTCTTAACCCTTGTAGGTTTTATAGTTGCAAAGTTGCGTTTCTACTTAAAGAGTGAGATAGAAAAGCCAAACTGGGTGAATTTTAGCCATTTTGAAACGCTAAACTCTATCGACCGGAGACTCCGCGTGACGAATTGTTTCGTGACTAAACGTGATATTGGGGAGTCGATCAGTCACGGAATCACAATATTAACAATGCATTTCTTGACGGCGAATGAGAACAGTGTTTTGAGGAAGAAAAAATCGTTCGTCCTAGTCAAGTAAATAGAAAGGTAAAAGATTCAAACCAGAAGGGGCTCCTGATTCAGGCTTATGTCTTGGCATCTGTTGCGTGAAGGCGAATATGGAAATGATATGCGCAAAGCGCAAGCTGTGGGGTGGGGGACGGGGAGGGGATTAAGGCAGCCAGAAAAATAGTCTTTCATGGAATACATGGACGACATAATAATCGCTAAAAAGACTGTAAAAAAGTCGTGCTTCGAGATTGGCGGAGGAACTCGGCACAGATTCGATCCTCGACGCCACCCAATACCAAGAGATGAGCGGTGCCGGGGACAAATCGTTAATTCCGAAAGGTTTAACTCCGAAGAAAAGGATGTAGATACCTCTTCCCAAAATAAGTTCGATTTCGGTTTCTACGTCTACGCCAGTATTGACAACGAAGACTTATGACCCGCGATGTCTCTTTTGTAGTTCAGAAATGGAATAACCTCAGTTGATCTGCTCCTATCTCTGGGGTCATAAGAGCAAGAACCGCCGACTAAGGAGCTAAAAGAGCACTTAACGTCCACGATGACACAAAACTGGCAAAGCAAATTCACTCCAACTTCGCTAATTAAATTTTTCTGCATTTAATTGACTAATTAATACGCTAGAGCTAGTAAACTGCTTCGAGTTTTTGCCAACTCTGTCATTTCTTCAACAAATAATAAAAATAAATCCTCACAATTGAAGTAAATATCAATTTAAAAAGCATCTATCATTTTTGTCTCTGTTCCGATTCTTCTGAAACCAAAGGAAGCGAAAAAAACAAGTATAAAAGTTAAACAGGTTAACCGAGAGCTAATCAAATTACATCCTGATATTTATCAGTGAAAACATCTTATAGTGAAAAAGAAAACTTCCACGTTAACAATGAGAACAAATAACCTCTCTTTGACCGCTTACCTTTTTTGCAATAAAAAAAGGACGAAAAGCGCACACCAGAATCGTTTTCAGTACGCTTTTTACAATAACTGAGCGAATTCTCACGCGCTGATTGGCTAATTTTTATCATCAATAAGAGTACAGACACATAAAATTTTAATTTATGCAAGGTTTTTTCGCGTGATAAGTGAGCTGTCAAACAGTCAGATTTTTACCCAATCAAATTGTATTACGTGTTGTGACAAGCCAATGAGAAGGCGAGAAAAGTTATTGAGAATAGTTGCGCCCTGATTGCGTCAATTTAAATAAAATTCAGCATTTTTCGAGTTTACTTGCTGTTTACTTGCGTTTTCTTTTCATTTAAGTCTTCATTTGACCTTTTTCGCGTTTTGTTATTGTAAAAAACAAATTGACGTCCGTTTTTTATGCGTCTGTCCTCTTATTGATGATAAATTGCGTCATAACATTGTCAAAGTTTGTTGTAGATCCACTCGCCTATCGGCTCGTGGATCTACAACACTTTGACAATGTTATGACGCAATTTATCATCAATAAGAGGACAGACGCATAAAAAACGGACGTCAATTTGTTAATTCGTGTATACTCCGGTCAGCTGTGTAAAAACTCCGCTTGACGTTACAGTCACGCAACAAGAATTGTATACTCAGCCGTTGTAGAAATTTGAATGAATTACGGTCATTTCAAAACCTTGGTGTGAGGCGCTGTAAAAAAAACCCATGCTGATTCTAACATATTATCAAGAACAACCTTAAATCCCTCTAATGACATAGTTAAAAGGAAAATCTGAATTATACCACATAGTGAAAAAAAACATTTGAATTAAGGAGGTATTTGCGGGATTTTTCACGTTTGAAAATAGAGCACTTTCCTGCGCGTTGTTTGCTATTTATGAACAACAATAAAGATAAGTCATATAGTTTCTATGAAAGTACGGCACTCACTCTATCAAAATTCGGTGTTATGATCCTTTGAATCGTTTTTCCTTGAAGACCAAAAGTCAGTTTAAAATATCAATTTCACACTTGCTTGCGGGACCTTTCGGGATCGTCGCGGGTCAAATTCGTTCTTCTCAGTTTTCTCAGAATTAAAGAGCTCCGGAAGAAAAAGAAATACATTAAATTTCTTCTATTCTTAGTGGCTTCTTATAGTCAGAAAATAAGCGAAATTAATTTTTCAACTCTTGCCACTCAATGGTCGATATTTCCTGACCGTCGCTCTTAACTCTTTATATAGTAGCGTGTGGTGATTCAGTCAGAGTCAAGACTGATCACCAAACCTTCATAGAACAATAGTAATTATTATTGTTCTATGAAGGTTTGGTGAATATAATGTAATTATTATATTCACTCCTATTAAAAGCTAAGTTAACCCAAATAGTTAATGAAAATATGGAGCTTGTTCACTTTATTTTATAACAGCATTTAATGGTGATTTGAATTTCTTTTTGATGGTAAAATGATTTTTACTTCAATAATGGAAGTCACGAACATGATGATGTAACATGTTTCAAAGAACACACAAGTAATTTCTCCATGAAAAGCTTTATTCAAGTGAACAGAACACCACACTCTGTTTAAGGGGTCAGGTTACTTTACACATGCTTGTTTTCAAAAGCTCTATAATGTTATAAATTAAAACTCACTTATTTTAACACATGTCATATTGCAGCCACATTATTATATTTGTCCCCAAAGACCAGAAAACATTTCGAGTTGTCGATAAAGCATGCCTTGATTGGGTTAATTGTAAAATGGAATTTCCATTTCACTTTAGATGATGATGAAGACATTTCCTATCTGGCTGAAAACTTTGAGAAGCATGAGCTGAAACCTCTCAAGGGTCAGAATGTCACTGTTGGCAACTTGTTGGTAATTATTTCCTTTGTGATATCAAAACCCTTTGCCTGTGTTGAGCTACACCTGTACCTCGATCCTGATCCCTTAGGGTTTGATTGAACACAGCGAATGACAATAAAAGAACATATGGACAGTAAACTGAGCTGTATATTTAAGCAATAAACCGCAGTTTCTATTGGTTTACTACGTGGTGTAATAAATCATGTGGGATGTTGGGAGAATACTTGAAGAGCTGGTAAATCACTGATTTACAAGCCCTTTGAGTGTCCTCCTAACATCGCCAGTGGTTTATTAGGCTGGTAAACCCATAAAAACTGTGGTTTATTGCTATTATAAACTAACTTTAAATGAAAACAGAAATTGTTTCTCTTTTCTATGGGTTTTATACTGGCACAATATCCCATACAATTTGAGAATTGCACCATCAATGTTAGGATGTCTAAGATGGAATAGTATTTTGTAATACTGTAATGATCTCAGTGGGAATTGGTATTCATAGCATTAAGGTTCATTAAAATTCAAGTGTTTTGATCAGTTTTTGAACTAACATGGGTGTTTCTTGATCTTTGTTTTCATTGGGTATCAAGATACATGCACCCAACCAAAATAGGGCTCTCCAGTTGGCTAATAGTGTTGTGAATTATTAATGAGTTTGATAATTATCAATCAAAATTAATGATTCTTAGTCCCATAATGCATCTTGACTCCTTGAGGCATTATGATATGCGGGCATTGCAAGAAAATTGTACATTAATTACATTTTTCACACCTCTTCTGAATCTAGTTTCATAAAAATTATAATTGGATGTTAAGTCTGCTTAAATCGTGGACATTCACCTCAATCAAGCCTTTGCTAGTAATGCTCATCCAGTGTTTGCAGTTACTGGTATATTTATTGTTGCATTAATTTTGGTGAAACTTGCCATTCGATCTGAATGCCTGAAAGAGGCAATTAGTACGTTTTGTCAGATTACAACTGCGTACCCAAAAGTAGGGAAACACTTACCTGTATGGATGGAATTTGATGGTTTGAATGACTTGTATATGTTAATTATGGTTCAATAGTATCAGTAGATTGAATAACTGAATTTCATTTCCTTTGTGTTTGGATATGGTTTACCATAAGATATGATAGTGCATGAGTTTAAAACATTGAAAAATACAATTAAAACCAAGGATAAAATTGTACATAAGTTGGGCATGAAAACAAATGAGGCATTTCAGAACCAAAAAATGATGGATACATGTATAGTGTAGTCCTGTACCATACCCTGATGTTCATTTTCACATTATTGTAGGGGGATGATATCAACCCTGAGAAAGACAAGGAGGAAATTGTCATTGATCTCTGTCCCCACCCAGCACTTACTCCGGCACAATTTGAACAAAAATGGAAGTCCCTTCAACAAAGGTATGCCTTTTCTTATCTTTTAGCAAAATTTTAAATTTTAATAGTTACAACTTTAGTTTGTAGCCCTGTTTTCACATGAACCATGTGGAGATGTTGTAGGTTACAATGAATTTCAGGTCAAAATGGTTCCAAACTACAAATTTGATTTGTTTTTTTTTTTATTTCCTTTGTATCAGATTATTGTAGGATTATGGAAATTTATCTGAAACAAAGGAAAAAACAAATCAAACTAGTTGGGAACCATGCTGACCTGAAATTCATTTCAACATACAACAGAGACACTGTTATTATGGTGGACTTCTCAACTAGAGGACCAGGGTTCAAGCCGTAGTGATGGAGCTGTGTTGTTTCTGCAGACAAGAAACGTCACACTGTCTCTGTTTGCTTTTGTGTACAATTGCTTACTGGGCGATACAATGCTGGGGTAACCCTGTGGTGGATTAGCATTCCATCCAGGGGGAGGTAACAATATTCCTAGGTGCTTTGTGCTACAGAAACTCTGGTAAACTCTAGTTGTGTAGCCTCACAACTTGTGAGCACATTATTTTTTTTTCGCAAGCCCGTCACTGGTATGTGGACTGCCTTTTTGCAATGCCTGCAATAGAGTCCACAAACTAATAGCAATGAAAACAAGTCCTTGTAGTATTCAATCCTGCAACCAAGTTTTTGGGGGCTTCAAAATTTCACATTACCATGCAAACATAAATGAAAATTAAAACAAGTACATGTAATGTTTTCTTGGATACAAAAAAGGCATGTAGCCATTTCTGTTATTATGAACCCTCCTTTGGATAGCTTTATCATATTTCATATTTTATTTCAAATGAACTTGTCCAGTAGCATGTTTGTAGTTCAATTCGTTGCTTGTCATTTGTAAAAAAGTATGTCATGGGCCTCTGGAGATCTGCCTACAGTTGTCGTTGGTCTTGTTTGCTTGCTTGCTTGCATAATTCTATTTTGCCAAGCATTCTGTCTTACCGTTGAAACTGCTGATCATGCTTTATAGAAAAAAAGGGGCAGGGTGCTTTTGTCAATGCCTAAAGTGAACTTTCATTGGCAAAAGTGGTTTATTTTTCTTAGTTCTTCCTGGGAGGAGGAAATGCTGACATCTCCATCCACTCCAGAGGAATTCCAACGGCAATTTGTCAAGAACAGAATTGCATTGATGGCAAGCAGTCCCCCTGGGCAGACTATACAGAGATACTTTTTCTATGCACAAGAGGTAAAAGAAGACATCCATCAAACTTCTATCCTTACAGCTTCCATTTCGTTCGACGTCACGCAGATGTTCGCGGAAACGGTCACCTAATCTCCTTCCGGTCTCGCCGATGTATATCTTCTTGCATAAGGTGCATTTTATGCACATGCATTTCTGCCAATGTTATCTATTGCATAAGATGCACCTTATGCAAGAAGATATACATCGGCGAGACCGGAAGGAGATTAGGTGACCGTTTCCGCGAACATCTGCGTGACGTCGAACGAAATGACAAAGATGCATCGAAACCTGTAGCGCAACACTTTAATCTGCCTAACCACTCAACTCACAACATGGCAGTATGTGGCCTTTCCGTGCATCAGGGCAACACGGAAAGCCGTAAAAACCTAGAACAGAAGTTTATCTTCCAACTCGGTTCTCTTAATCCCCACGGTATCAACGAACGTTTCTCATTCATTTAATCATTCATCTAATTTATTCACTTCCATTCACACATTGCAATGGTTCCACCAATAGCATGGCTCCAAACTTCTCTATATAAATTGTACGTAACCCACAATCCTCTCATTCGCTCCGACGAAGGGCTAACGGTCGAAATGTCAGCACCTCCCATTCACCTTACGGTGGTATAACTTACTTAATCAACTCGTTTGATTTATCCAATTTCTTGTGTTACCATTAACATTGTATACTAAGTGACTTTTGTGGTCATCGTAATTTCCACTTTTGCATGTGGACTAGAGTTTCCATGTGGGTGACACTGACCCTGTCCTTTTCTTGCCACTTTCCACTTCTTTTTCCAGAAATAACTATTATGGCCCACATTTGCCACTGCAAAATGCACTTTCTCATAGCAAGACTCATAACATGTAATTAAAAGTAAGTAGTCCATTACATTAAGACTAACTTAAATTTTCTCCTCTCCTAAGTCTACCAGAGAGTGCTTCTTCCTTGTTGAGGCTGTGATCAATGTCCCAACACAAGTTTTGAGTATTGTCACCAAAGCAGAAGATGAATTGTTAGTTGAGGCTTTCGATGCATTACTTCAGCATTGTCTTCAGGGAAAGTGAATATCAAGTGGAGATCAATCATTATAAATAGTAATGATTTTAATAATTTATTTTCTTTATTTTCAGCTAGAACTACATGTAAGAGCAACAGACTATTATTACAGTTAAGGTCAAAATGTAACATTCAGTCATGGTACAGATAACTGGTTATTTGCAAACATTAAATGTACAGCAGAATCTTGTGATAGGCATGACATTTTGATTGTCTCTTGCTCATGGATTCTGAGGATTCTTCCACATTAAGGAAATAATGCATGTTTGATCTGCATTATTCTTGAGGAACACAGTTTACATTCATTTATTGGTAGCAAGTAAAACTTTAGGGGTTGTTTAATTTTTGACAGTGACAGTTGATAGTATAATAAATGAGCTGGTCTAAAATGAAACATTCCTTTTAGTTTATTATTACTTTGATCAGTGGGAAGGGGAGAAAGCTGCTTTTTCATTACCTTTGTTGGCATTTGTGCACTTTGTTAGGCAATTTACAAGTACCACACTGAGTCCCTAGGAGATTGTCTGGTACATGTAAAGCAACACTGAAGTTTTTGAGTCTAGAGCTTCTGCAAATTCTAAAGTTCTAGACAGTCAAATGAGGAGTGAAGCAATCAGAACATTACATTCAATTTGTATGCTTTAAATGTAACATGAGCCATTTCAGATATTATTTTATTACCTCCAACAGTTCTGTTTCATTAATTTAACACATCTCAATTGAATGAGTTACAACCAGGATCTCTAACATTTCTACCAGTACATTACATGACAAATTCCACATCTGATGAAATCGCTTAATATCCATTACAGCGACAAAAAGCATTTCTGTATGTCAACACTAGATGCAATAGTGGGTGGTGCACCAGCTTCCTGAGTGACATTATTTTAGTATTCTACTATAATTATATTTTTAATTTTTTGGTCTTTTACCAAATTCTTTCACATGTAAATGTAAGTAGGCAAAGAATATGAGTGCGTACTGTTGAAATTAAACTGCATTTCAAAGGCCACACTGATGTCCCTAGGAAGTACAATAAACTAAAGTGTTGGAAACTATGAAATCACTTATTTCCTTCACATTGTGGTATGGGTGCTGTTAGGTATCTTTTTAAATAATTGTTTAACATTTTGTTGACCATGCTTTCCTCAACACCAAGGAAATGCCAGCCAAGGACCCCATACACTATGCTAAATGTACAGCAAGTGACGAGATTACGTTGGAGGTGGTATGTTACCAGATACTATTAAACACGAGGAAACAAATCACTCGTTAATAATAAAGTACAAGCTGTTAAAGTGCTTTGGTTACTATTCACACTTTCTACTTCTGTCTGTAGTAACTTTTGTGAGTGTTTGATATGACTTCTCAGAGTTAGCACTGTATGCTGTAGAGCAACCTTATACATATACATACTGAAGAGTTAAATGATCAAATTATCCTTTACATATAACACAACATTTCTAGAGTTGTTGTTTAATTCATGAGTAAACTATATATATATCAAGCTTAACCTTTTGACTCTGTAGATATTGAGAAACCAATGCTCTTTCATTGTGGGGGGGGGGGTAAGGTGAGGTAAAGGTGCCACTTTCCTCACTTGCAGCTAGTAGCTGAATTACGGAGGAACCAGAGGGTGAGATCGGACATCAGCATACAGAAGGCGCCTCTGGCTGCCACCTCAGTCCATGAATGATCTCACCCCACCCGCCCAGACCAATGATGGCACAAGTCAGCTAGACCATGACACCAGGAACACTCCCTACTCTTTATGAACTGTGCCATGGGTTCTTTTACGTCCCACAGATTATCAGTATCCAGTGTTGTGAGATGGGACCTATGGTTTATCGTCCTTATCCGAGAAGACTAGAAAGTCTAACCATTTGCAGATAACATGACAAAGACAGCACTTTCTCCTCAATTATTTTAAGACTCTGAGTGTTGGTCCGGCAGAGGTTTTAGAGCGAGAGTCCGGTGCTCTACCAACTGAGCTAACCGGTCGGGGGGGGGGGGGGGTGGGGGGGGTAGGGGTGAATTGGTTATTTTCACATGTTAAGCTTACCTTGATTTCTTATACTGTTGACTACACAAGATTAAAACCCTTAGAAGTAAAGAGTAAAATAGTTAAGTGTAAATGCTTTTTGCTTATAAGCTTTGGTAGCTCTTGATGACAACATTTGATGTACATTAATTCTGGATTTTTTATGACTGTAATTATTTTTATTATTTGTGGCTTTTTCACTAACTAGGGCATTTTTGTGTCACATTTTTGGGACCTTTGTCAGTGATCTTGAGCCAGTGTTATATATTGACTATTCTTTAAGTGAACATAACAGTTCTGAACTACATAGGTGCTTGCACATAGCTGAAATAAAAAAAGAAAATAAAACCCAAATTAAAATAATTTAAACTCGCATCAATAAAAAATGATAAAATAAAACAAAAAAATTGGAGTAATACTACATGTGAACAACTTAGCCACTTATGCCCAGGATCGACTCTAATGGACCTTATTCGCTTGTACATTTTGTTTTCCCAATACAGATCATGTGATGATACTCAGGAGATTTGGTCCTCTGTCTTTACATGCATTAACAAGACACAGGATCAAATTCCTGAGTATCATCACATGATCTGTATTGGGAAAACAAAATGTACCAGCAAATAAGGTCTAGTGTTATTGTTTCATGTTAAACAGTGGGGTTTGACATCTACATGTACATCATCACTTTGTGTAAGTTGGAATTTTGCATGTTCAGGTGAGATTTCAGTGATGGAGACACCCCATGATGTCTATCATGAGATTTTCTGCGTTTTATGTAGTCCTGGACAAATCACCACCGAGGAGATTTACAAAGCTAATGGTAATAATAATTATTGATGACCTAATGTTGCTCAAACTACTGATTAGAAAATATAATTATTATTTTATTACATGTAGCTTGGTCTCAATACTAGACTACATAATTAGGGCTGCAATTTTTTTTTTCTTGAAGGGACATATGTCCAACCAAGTGACAAAACAAAAAAAGAGGTTGAATTTTATTCATAAAAAATTGTTCAGACATCGTGTCCCACTACAGTTGGGATCTTGTCGGACATGAGCTAACTTTGGTTGGCCAGTGACTGATGACTGACTGTTATTAGCTGCCCTGCATAATTAATAATACAGTACCATGTCATGTTTTGATCACCATCTTCAGTAACAAGGAGATCTTTAAGAAAAAAATAGATGTACCCTGTTTCTAGCATTACCAGAAGATTTAAGGTTACAACCAATTGTAAGGAAAAAGAGTGCAAGATACTGAGTTATGTTTCCCCAACTGGATGTCCTACGCATGTCAAACAGTATTATATCACTGCATTTTGCCAAGATGTTACCTCGGAGAGAATTACTGCAATACAGGATGCTTTGCATATTTCAACCATGTCTTTTCAATCCAATCTAAAATCACTCATCATAACTTCCTTCTTACAATTGATTTGCCTTGAAGTTCCTTTCGTGTCAAAATGCATTTACTTTCTTGTGGTAAGTAAAGATCACATACATTTACATGTAAAGAAGTTTACAATGCTTGCATACATTCTCAAGGAAAAACCCTATTTTAAGAGGCCACTAAAATGCAAGTCCATTCTTCTTAATTCTGAAGCAAGCAAACAAAAAATCCTACTGGCTTTAAGCAAACTTGCCCTTACTGTACTACAATGATCAAAGGACTTTGGACTGGGTATAAAATTGAATGTAGATGTTTGCTGGTCAGTTACAACAGTCTAATTAAAAATATTTTGTAGTCAAGTACTTGTTCTCATTTTCTCTGAGTGAAAATGTCATCCATGGAATAAAGAATATCTTAATCTTGCTGTTTACGAAAAAGAGAAAATTTATATTAGCTACATGACACTGTTTCCCCCCGCAGCCTTTATGCAGTTAAGTTTTACGACCCCTAAAGGAGGTGAAAAGCAATCTGCCACTGACAATAGAAGCAGTCTTCCTACTAAACACATACAGCTGATGGATGTACAGTATTCAATGGCTAATCAAGACAAATAGAAGTACAGAAAGTCTAAATCTAGCATGTTTCTGTGTTGGAGCATCTTATCAAAGTCTTCTTTATGTCACAACCCTGAAATATCAAAACAAATAGTACTCAAACAATATAAAACACAATGGAGTGGTTTATCCTATAGTTGGAAAATCCCTTAGTTGTATTCAAACCAATCAGTGCATAATGAAATTATAATAAGTCCCACAAAACAAATTTCCATCTAATCTAGGGAGAAAAGGTATCCTCAAAATACTTTAACGTATCATTATTTTCATTGCTTACTAATCAAAATGTAGACAGCTGAACCTAACCAAGGTTGGTCCCATCTGTTGACTAGTAATAATATCTATTCATGCTGGTATACATGTATACATAACTTCTGCTGTAAAAATCAATCTAATTGGTCAGGTAAGAACAGGTGTCTAGATTATGATGATTTATTTGAAAACTGCAGGTAATCTTGGATGGAATGCTTCTAAACAACAGGTACCTGGTGAAAGGAAATACAATGTGCTTTATAACTTTCCATGAAAGATCAGAAAAGCTAGAGGTACAGTTTTTTCATGACTTTGCAGTAAATAAAAAATGAACTGTCCTTGGTTTATCTTTTGCTTGAGATCACAGTCAAGTGCTATACAATAATTACGTTCACAACTTTATAATTATGCTAAACAACGATTGCTCGAAAAAAAAACCCAAAACACAGCTTGTATATTTACTAGTAAATATAACTGCACATTACGTCATGTAACTTCCTTTAGGTTCAATTCACATTTTGAGTCTACAGCTGTACTGACATAGAAACCTGTACAACAAAGAAACCTGCATGTTTTACAATAAGGATTGCTCCCTTATTGGTTACTTTTTTATAAGAGAAAACATTTCATTGGTTGGAAGGAAAACCACCATCCACTAAATAATTTATGAGCTATATAAGAAAGCAAAGTCAGCTTAGTTTTGTTGACTGCAGTCAAGTGATCTTACTGTAAACAATGAAAGTTAACACATTGGTCTCATCTTTTTAAGTTTTGAAAATATGCACCGCAAAATGACTTCCAGAAATGAAAAAATAGAATAGAAACTTGTAGCAACAGTAACTTTACAAAACAAAAAATATCAAGTTCGACTGTCACACTTTTTCTGAAATTTTCAAGTTTTTGTAGAGTAAGTACTTTGCCGATTAGCTGTCCCTCTTTTATGCTAAATTGACTAACATAAGCAGTGATAATTTGTATTTTGCCAATTTTTCTAAGACAATAAAATTTGAATTGAACATTAAGTTCAAAACAGTCACATTACAACTCTCAAGACAGTGGAAAGGCTGTTAAATTCATAACAAAGATTCCAAACTTCAAAATTCTCAGACTGTAAGCTATCATGCAGTGTTTCGTAAAGCCATATATCAGCTCTCTAGTTTGCCAATCTATATTTCTGATGTATGTTTGGTGAGGTAGTATGCTGTCCTATTTAATTCAAGTAAAGTACTGACTGCATTTAATTCTTGATCAAATTAGTCTGTACAGTAGACACTTGAATTTGGGTTCTTTATTTAAATCCTGTTAAAATAACAATAATTGAAAATTTTGACACTGAAAATCAGATTGAAACTCCCTGAATTAACATTTGTAGTTTTAAACAGAGCAATTTTTCCTAATTACTTTCAAGTATCACACAGTAAAGCAAACTGATGAACCATTTCTTACATATTGAAAATGAAAAAATGTCCAAATGTTTTATGAATCCAGGAATTTGCCACAGGTACAGTAATACGGTAACAACCAGAGGCTCTTAAAATAATTTTACTTTTTTTTTTACAAAGTTCTTAACACTGTTTATTGGCAGTAAATAATTGTAATAAACAAATATTAATTGACTGTGGCTGATTCTCTCAACCAATTGATGCCTATCCATGATATAGAACAAATAAATACAATTATTTCTCACAACAGAAACTTCTAAAAAAATAAAAAAATTTTGAATTGCTTCTTTCACAAAACATGTTTTTGATAACAGCTGTTTTTAAGTCCATACAAATCCCGCTTATTCTTCTCTTTTCTTAAAGCATGATGTAATGAGTCCAAATTCTGCATTATTTCAAGTAACATGAACCTAGCGTATATGAATATCCAGTATTCCAATTATGCAATTGCATGTAATGCAGATACAATGCACATGTACTTAACAAATTGATAAAATCTAAACAACTGCTTACTGAATGAAACTATCACTTGTATTGAATTGTTAAATAATTGTGTAAATAAAGATTTAACTATGCATGCTGTAAGCATGTTTAATGCTGTAAATTTCTATCCATTCAGTATTGCCACTACTGAACATCATTGTAAGTTGCAGCTCAGATATTTGTCTCTTTAAGTTACTCTTAAATTAAGCTGTGATGCAGCTATAGAGGAAGTTGAATTCTTGCTCAAGAGTGAGTCCTAGAAAAGCACAAGAGAAAACATATCACAGAGCAGGGGAAAAGCATTTTGTAGCATTACTGTTTGATTCCAGACTATTATAACACTGTGTTACTAAAATATGATAATAATAATAATAATAATAATAATAATAATAATAACAATAGAACATTTGCCATGTGAAACACTGAGAACACATGTTATTTACCAGGTGGAAGGTCCGTATGGGCAAAAACTGTGCTCGAGGTCTTGAGTATAGCCTGAAGACTTTGACCTTGGTTCATACTCAAGACCAAGGGCACACTTTTCTCCGATACAGACCGACCTAAACGGTAAAATTAATAACTTATTTATTTTTTTGGGATGTCTTTTTAAGGTAAGAAAAGAGATAGGAAACTGCTAAAGTAGGAAAAAATTCAGCCCATGGGCCGTATTGTAAAAGGCTGGACCAGTTACACGCGTGTGATTAGCCAATCAAATTCAAGGATTTATGATTCCAACTCGCTCAGATGCTTAAGAAAAAAATAAAGTAGTTTAACCACAGATATGTAATACCTAATTACATCCACTTTGTTAAACAAAAATTTTTATGGGGTGATCAGTGGCTTGGCAATTGTATTATCGTGCACTGTTTGCTTAATATTGAATTGTACGAGTTTCGGATAGATAATTTGGATGTTAATAAATACCAGTGTTGTTGGGTACTATTAAGAAGCCCAACACAAGTCTTCAGCATTGCTTCTTTAAAATTGTTTAGAAACACTCAACTACATGGATGGTACAAAGACAGTAAACAGGCCTTCTGACAGGGTGCGCGGGTGCGGGACCGTACAATTCGATCAAAGCTGCACAATATGGAAAGATTTGGTTAAAAATCTAATTAAATCAGTATTCCCATCGATTGCCAAGGTTTAAAGAAACTTTTTAGGCTATTTACCTAGCAAAACAAATGAGAAATCCGCAGCTTTCCGCGATTGAACAGCTCGAGCGGATATAAAAACAACAAGGCTGCTATTCATAGCTCCGTGCTGGCCTGGGCACTAGTCTCAGTCTCATCTTGTCTTGGTGATGCGGTTTTTGCAGCAAATTCAAGCATGAAGAGTTTTAAACCTTCACGAGATAATATTCGCTCTACATATCAAAGAAAGTACAAAAATGTCGGAATTTTTCATAAAGTAACTTGTTCTGGTCAAAAACATTTTATTTCAAAGCAGAATTACGGTTTTGAATAAACTTAATCCATCATGTCACGCAACATGATTTTGTTGATACAAACTTTGGCCAAAGTTGTAGCAAAATAGAAATTTGGTTTATGTTTAATTGCCAAACTAAGAGGGGAGTTGTTGCACTTTTCATTTATCCAGAAATTCCTCCATGTTGGTTTTTTTTGGGCCCGGTGATTGAATATTTGTTTGTTTACTAGATTGCACAATCCCGCACAATTCCCGCACAATCGCCGTTTTTTACCGCACAATTTGCCGCCCAAAACCCACACAATTTTCTTTTTTTTTTCCGCACCCTGTCGGAAGGCCTGAGTAAAGCAATATTAGGATGGCTCAAAATAACGTTAACGAACAAAAATACCAAATTATTAGTGATTTTATCATAACAATTACAATTTTCAATGTATGTTTCATGAATTCATCCACGACATTGCGATTGGACAGTATAATACGAGAGTTGCCTATAAGACAGCTGTAAATCACAATCACTACAGCAACAAATTATAGTCACAATCCTTTTTTTTCAAAATGGTACTAAGAACTGCACATGTAAATGCAAAAATATACTTAAATGAAATCATCAATCTAAATAAGAAAATATTATTATATTTTTTGCATAATTATTCCATTAGTTTACAGTATTCTCCTTATTGCCTTCCTATAAATTGCAAAAGTTATGATTACTGATAAAAGGGCTGTGTCTCATCCAATTCTGTCTGCAAGCATACTAATGATAAACAAATCAGACTTCAACATGCTGTGCGGTCATCTGACTTTGCTATCACACACATACTTACAGATTAAACCAAATTCCACTCAGTCCTACTATCAATTATACAGGGCTCAACAAAAGTCCTGTCTGAGCAACTGGGACAGCTGGATTTTGCATTCAGGTAAGTTAATTTACCAGATAACTGGCCAGCCAGGTCAAGATGCCTTGTGCTTCAGCAGTTCAGAAATGTGTGAATTCTTATTATATTTTAAGCTTTATCTTTGGCAAAAAACAACAGGCAAAGCAACCATCAACTTCTCACTAAAGGGCCTACATGTATGTGAATTGATTTTGACTGGTAGCCAAATGACTAGACAGCCCCAGGCAAACAAAATTTGAGAGCTGCTTGCTCACAGGTCAAGCTGAGAATGAAGTTTATGTTGAGCCCTGTAATGCATAATTATGGACAGCTTTAACTTACAGTGTCTGGTGAGCATCTCCTCTTCTATTGTTTACCCATTTTTGATGAATTGATAGTAGAAGGGTAACTCCATATATTCCTGCTGCTATATAACAATTTCTAGAAAATAAAATCAAACAAAGAACTTTTAGTACAAGTGCCTTGCACAGAGTAATACAAACTATGGTACTTTACCATCTACTAGTTACAACACAACAACCTTGGCATTTTGAGTAATCAGACAGACTCACTCCCTCAGGATATTGAACATTAGTATACACCAACTTAGCAACCTTAGCATTTTGGGCAACCTGATAGACTCACCGTCTTGCAATATTTAATATTGTTATATACCTAGACTTTCACTCAACAAAACGAGCACTGTGATTGGTTGATTCTCGATCACGTTCCCCTGAGGAATGTTTTGTGCAAGTGAATAATTGCCTACATGTATCTGAGTGAATGGTGGCTTTAGCAATATTTACCTTGCTGCTTTGCAACTCTGTAAATACTTCCTGCGCAGGAAGTTTTCTCTATTCCATATCTTGTTGCGCGCAAAACGTATGTTTGGTCGTTTCAATACAGAGTATTGAATTTTATTTTGTTTACAAATGATAAATTATTGAAAATGTGTTTAAGCAATTTGGACAAGTGTTCTTTTTGTGGAACCTATACGGAAGATCTGTACCACCTTTTCTTTGACTGCTCCTTTGTGCAAGTCTTTTGGAACATATTTACAGTCTGGTGGTTTGATCTTAGTGGTGAATATTTAACTTTGTCTTTAAAAGATATTATGATTGGCTTACTTCAGAGGAACGATTTATTAAACTATTTGATAATTTTAGGGAAATTAACTATTTGGGAATGCAGAAAAAATAACACCCCTCTAATATTTAGATTGTTTTTGCACAAGGTCGAAGTTAAAAAACAAGTTGATAAAATAATTGCTATAAGAAACAGAAAGCTTCGCGATTTTCAAATTAGATGGTAGCTTCTCATATAATTTTTGTTCATCTATTTGAAAGAAAAGAATGGAAGACCAATGCATAAATTTAGATTGCATATTCTTTTTTATTTATTAGTTTATTAGTAGCTTAATTTTGTTAGAGAATTAACTGGGCATCGCCTTTGCCGGTATCTGTCATTGTGTAATGTTAAAAAGAAAAGAGTTTATTTTGTAAGTAATAGTAAAATCAGTCGAAATATTGTATTGCTAATAGAGTTGGATATTGTAAGTAGTGTAATTATTAGTGACTGTACAGTACTGTAAGTAGAGTAATGTAAATAAGCATTGTAAGTAGTGTAAGTGGTAAGTAGTGTAAGTGGTGTTTCATATTGTAATGTAAAAAAAAAACTCTGTAAATACTCTGCCACTGTTCACCTCAGTTTTCGATAATAATTGTTAAATATTCTAACTTGCACCTTTTTAGAAATCCTGGCATCCCCATGACTGCTGGAAAAGCGTTAATGATTAAAACGTGAAATTCTCCTTTTTCAAGACCTCTCGAGCTCCTCTTACCAATTTCGAGAGTTCCAGCCTTCCAACTTTATCTTATATCTGTATCATTTTCCTTGGAGAGCATATTTTGATTGACTTACAGATATGTCGTTACTTGGACAGAAAATAATATTATGTTACTGCCACAAACACCAAATCAGCAGTTTCGTTATCTTTATAATTTTCCATTCCCTGAAAACAGCTTCACTCGATACCTTGCCGACGATGCGTAACCTTTCTGTTCCTCCATTTTATCAGGAATATCCTCTATAAGTGCTACACTTCTTGTGCTGAAAAATATTCCTAGAAGAAGCTACATGTAGAGAGTAAACCAACGTAAGTACAAATTCTGCTTAAAGTTGTTGTTCTTCTAGCGAGACGGTTGTGAAAAATTGTCAAAATTGAGAGAAGACTTACCAACATTATAACCCCCCATATGCTCACAAGGAAGCAACAATTCGCTAATTTTGGGCCACAAATCCTCAACATTTTCGATAATACTGTCAATATGGTGGATGGAAATTCTTCTCACGTGACAGTAAAGCCTCGCAGTCATGACACTGAAACCTAAGAAGACTCGGAGCAACTCCCCAGTATTGCAATATGGCGGATAAGTGTCTGCCTTGTAAAACAGTTTCTGTTGAAGAAATAACATTCGAAGTTCCTTGGGGTGTTATACAGGCCAAAGTCTGGGGGCCTATTAACGGTAAACCTATCCTTGGGCTTCATGGATGGATGGACAATGCAAACACCTTTGATAAGCTAGCTCCTTTACTGCCTGCCAACGCTCTCTTTGTTGCCATCGATTTTCCTGGCCATGGAAAATCTTCTCACAGATGGCCTGGCATGTTATATAGAAATTTTGAATACGTGACTGATGTCAAGAGAGTCGTGACTCAACTTGGTTGGAAGAGGTTTTCGATCATAGGTCACAGTATGGGAGGTAATGTTGGGTCACTGTATGCTGGGACATTTCCAGACGAAATAGAATTTCTTGTTTTAATCGACTACAGGGCTGAATTTACAACGCATTGCTCAAAGATTCCTGCAGAAATCTTAGCTACCCATACAGATGAAATTTTACGTGTAAATGCAGCAGCTGTCCGCGTTTACCCAACTGTTGAAGCTGTTGTTGAAAAGCGCTGTTTGCCATTGTTTGGTAACACAATACCAAAAGGAGATGCCAGTGTTTTGATAGCAAGGGGAATTCAAACAACAAACTGTGGTGGTGTTAAATTCTCCCATGATCCGAGATTAAGATACTTTCGTATCAATGGTCTCTTACCATTAACATTTTTTTTGACTATCTTGTCGAATATAAAATGTGCCACACTGATTCTGGATGCTAGAGATTGTGGTTCCGTCGTTCCCCAGCACCGAGAAGAACTTGACAAACGGCTAGATGTTATTTGTGAGCATGCAAGGTTTTCCCGAAGGAAGGAAGTACCAGGTGGCCATCACACCCATCTTCAATATCCTGAGAGGAGTGCTCAAGAAATTAAAGATTTTCTTGCTGTTACATGTAGCTGGTCACCAATGCAAAACAGACATTCTAAAAGTAAACTTTGATAAAGAATTCTCAGACTCATCAATAATACATAAGAGAAAGACAAAGGAAATCAAGCACTGTGAGGTGTTTGGATACTTGAAGAAACACGGCTCATTTTTGCATTGTTAATTTCTCTTTTTAAATAGTTTTGATTGATAGGTTATATCAAATACTTGTACATGTGTACCTGTGTACCAAGCAGCTTCAATTTTACTAAAAATACTCCTCTCCCTGTCATATTTTCAGCTCTCTTCTCAGTATTTGATATGTGATGAAACACCGTATCTTGTGTGGTGTATTACATGAGGACTGAAAAGAAATGGTACTTGTTCATCTAGCCTGATATAGCAGACTACTCCAACCCCCTTCCACCATTCATCTGAACTCTAAAGTACCCTACCCCATTAAAAAAGAGCTTTTTTTGCAATGACAGGAGTAGGGGTAGGGGTGAGTGGGAATTGCTTTTACAGTAAAATCTCCATGTACAGAAACTATCTGTCCATCTCAGTGAAGAATAAATTTATTGTTTCAGTTTTGGATCCTGCATGATCATATTTGCTCTGCAGCATTCTTTGTTTCTACCTTGATGGAACAAGACAAACATGAGCAAAAGTGCAGCTTGAAGTCTATAACACATCAAGGAAGCAACAATTCACTAATTTTGGGCCACAAATTCTCAACATTTTCGATTATTAACTGTTTATTGATGAACATTCTTTTCCAAATGGGCTAAACTACAGAATACAGGTATTGTGAGGGTAGTTTCTAAAGAAACTGTTGCTGTGTCAGTGGGGAATTGAGACACAAGAAATTGGGATAATCAAACAAGTTGATAAAGTAATTTATACCACCTTAAGGTAAAAAGGGGGAAAATTCTCCTTTATTATTACTAATACACCCTTTTTACCTTGCAGTGGTATAAATTACATAATCAACTTGTTTGATGATCCCAATTTCTTGTACAGAAAACAGGGCCACTTTAAATCATATAGCAAACAAGCTGCCTTATCTGCTCCTTGGTTAACAGAAATGCCCCACTCATCTGGCTTGGTTGCTCACTTGTTAACCATATAAAAAATGAGCTGGCTTGTTTCAGTTGCTTGATCCTAGTTTAATTAGCAGGAAGGACCAGCTTGTTTGGCTCAGTTGTTTGCAAGTTACATTTAACTACCAAGTCACATGAGCCACCACATATAACCATCTTCAAAAGTGACCCTGCATTGTGTAGTTGCTGCTTTTTGGTTTTCACTCTTTTCCATGGGTCAAACCACATGTACTGAGCCCACAGTTCAAGGAGCACTCCCAACAAACATGTGCATTGCCCAGTGGTACTGACGGGCGGTTTGGGTTATGGAAACAAGGGCTTTACCGTTCTCACATGAGAGTAAAGCCTTGCAGTCATGACACTGAAACCTAAGAAGACTCTGAGCTACTTGTCAATTTCAACATGCAAATAAGTTTCTACCTTGTAAAACAGTTTCATTTGAAGAAATAACCTTTATAGTTTCTTGGGGTGTTATACAGGCTGGGGACCCATTAGCGATGAACTTGCCCTTGGGCTCCGTGGATGGATGGATGGACAATGCAAATACCTTTGATAAGCTAACTCAGTAGTGATGTCGGGGTTCAACGAATACCACCTCATACACAGCTACAATGAAACTACTGATACCACTTCGCTAGTCCCATCAGAGATGTATTTCGGCCCGCATAAAGAGGTGGTATTCGGGCCCATCTCTGGTGTAATATAATTTACTCACACAAATGATGTAAAACAAAGGACACAAAGAATTCTTAACAATGTACCTAACCCTAACTAACAGAAAATGAATAAGTCTCGCATTTACCATTCGTCACCCCTTTATAAGAAAAATTGTACTGCTTTTTCCCGGTTATTGGTTATGGAGGTCCATTTCCGCCAAAATTCGATCTTTGTATTTTATACTCGACTTGCTGTATTTTATGCTACCTTACACAATGCGACATCCAACTGTGTCTATTGAACATGGTACTTGTTGTTTTTCAAATTCAATATCACCTATTTGTGTTGCCAAATTGACGATTTTCTTCTGTATTTTATAAAAATGTAAACAATGCAAGTTTCAAGGGCTACGGGTCAATAGCCCATGAGGCGAAGCCGAATGGGCTATTGATCCGTAGCACCCAACTAGTCGGACAGAAAGAGCAATAATAAAAGAAAGTTGAAAGAAAGATTTATTTGGGAATAAAACAAAAGAAAGCGCCACGAATTTCGCTAATAAAAATTTTTGGTTGTATCTGATCTTAAAATCGGTAAAAAACGTATAAAACTGAATTTTCGGTAACTCTCTGTTACCTTTATCAGAGTTAAAAATTTTTGGTTCAGTTTCTTGCATAATAAGTTTTTTTTTTTTTTTTTTTTATACACCGCCGGTCTCTAGGGATGTTCCCAATGTTAAATAAACTTGCGGGAATTGCACATGCTCATTCACACAGTGAATGTCCTGGATGGAATGTAGCGCTTCTAGGAATAGGCGTTGTTTCCTATTGTTGACATTTCTTTCTAACATTTCTACATAATCCGGATGAATGTCATGGTCTGTTGTTTCCGCGTGAAATCTTATTGCGCTTTCGTTATTTGATCTTGTGCCAGGCTTGTGCCCTGCGCCGCGCGAATTCCACGATCTTTTTCTCTCTCCCACATAGGCAAAATCACATGTTTTGCATTTGACTTTGTACACAATTCCCTTGATCTGATTTGTGGCGGGGCGGTCTTTTGGTTTCTTAAAGATACTGCCCAATGTTTTAACAGGCTTGAAAGTCGCTACTCGAGGACTATTATTAATAGTCCTCTAGTAGCGTAGCCAATCAGATTGCGGCATTTGCATTAGTCCACTAGTTGGGTGATACTAAAATCACATATAGTCGATCTACCTTCCATTTCCCACTCGTCGTCATCATCATCTTCACGCACAATAAGAGCGAATCTGAGGATTATGACAGCTCTTTCCAGAGGGGTACGAGGGGGATCTTTCCTTGTTCTTGATGGAGGAGGCTTCAACCTCTTTCAACCTTCCTGAGGCTGTGTCTGCAGGCTACCCCTTTGTTTGATAATCTCGACTCTAACTTCCTTGAGGTCGGAAGCCGAATAACCCTGGAACTTTGACTTTTTGGTTTCCACTCTGTTGTTGGGATCATGGCCGTGTTTTTTGATGAGCTTGTTGACCGTCCCCAAGTCAACCGATTCACTGAAACTATCGAGGAAGCTTGTCGTCGGAGGCCCCTTCCACGCTTTTCGTGAGATGGTCTCAGGCGGAGGGGGGAAATCTTCATCATCAAACGGTCCAGTGGTGGTAGTGATGATAGTGGTGGTAATGGTGTTGATGGTGGTGGCAGTGGTGGTGGTGACGCCCGCGGTGTTGCAGAGTCTGAACTCATCACCAAACGGTTTTTTTTTTATATCGAATTCGTCCTTTTCATAGTCTGAGCCGTCATCTGGTTCTGGCTCTGGCTTTTCAGCCGCCTTATCAAACCGCTCTATGATTGGTTCAGTTAAAAAGCTCTTCTCCCGAAAGCCTGCCCAACGCCTTGTTGATTTTGTACATGACAATTGTTTGGCGAATATGTCGATGTTGTGCTGTTGTGTTTCTTCCAGTGCGCTGCAAGTAGTCCAGCAACCGTTGGGGCACGGCTTCTACAGGCACCTCTTTTTTGTAAAAGAACGGACACATGTTTCGTAAACTTTGGCCGCAGGGGCTCTAGATCTGGAATCTCTATGTCAACTTCAGCGAATCTAAACCAAGTCCCGTCTTTGAGCTTTTGTGTCAACTCCTTCGCAGCCCGCTTGTAATGCCTATAGTGACAGACGTTTTCCTTCCCGAAAGGCTTGTCTCTGAGCATGGTTGATAGGTAGGGGCCTTGGCGTAATAACCAAGGATACGTTTACAAGAGCGCGATTCTGCTGCCTGATGATACTTTATTTTTGTGACACCGGTACCGGCTTTGTGATACCGTGTAAAATACGAGGCTCGGACCCGCGACAATCTCTCCTTTCAACATCTCATACGCTTCTTTGCTTGGGCTGTAAAGCTCCGCGCTTTGCTCAACCGTCCCCCGAAGCAAGTAAATGTAAACTGACGCCTGGTATTCTTACCGCGTCTTTTAAGATGTCGATCCCCTTTTCGGTGTAGAAGGCTCACGTTTTTCCAAGATCGAGATTGTTGTAGTACCGCAGCCAGTCTGCAAAGGTTCGCATGCTCTATTTTTTGATCAGACGCTGACACTCCTCCAACTCATCCCGCTGTGAGCACATAATCACCCTTCGGTTCTGAGTAACACGACGGATAGTCCGGCAGCCCGGGATAGTCAAGTTTACCAGGTCAATCGAACCACTCGTACGGGAACTACGATTTCTCGGGCGTATATTCATAGGCTTTCGTCAACTTTTCGTGGCTGATCCCTGGACCGACGTAGTTGATTATGTCAAGGAAACGGAAACCCCGAGTGAGCAAGAACATGATCTTGATGTCATTTTTTGCCACTTTAACCTGGGTAGGTGCGTCAGCTAGGCGCTCTGCGAAGTGGTTTTTGATAAGGTTCAGATCATATCGCCCAGAGTTGAACCCGAGAACCGGCACCTGATTGCGTCATTCTTCAATTCTGGTGCGCCGCTCCAACTCTTCCATAAGCTTGCGATTTAGCTCTGCAGGGTCTCTCTCTTCCACAAATGTGTGTGGGCTCACGGTTGAGAGTGTCTCCTACGCTCACCGAGATTAATACGTGTGCGCTCTCAATCATGAGCATGCCCGTCGGCTCCTTCCATTGATTCTTGTCCCCTTAGGCTTCGAAATCGTACAAGATCGCGTGCGGATAGCTGCGTGTCTGGAATGGAAACGGGACGATCACTTTCACATTGCTGCGAGCCCACTTCTCGATTACGCGGTAGCCAGCTTGCCGGAGCGCTCTTGTACGCTCCACAGTTGCTTTATACTTGTCCTCGCGTGTCAAGTCGTTGCGGTCGATGATTGTTTCGCGATCGCGGTAACACCTTGGACATACGTGCCAATATATAGCAACCATGGTATTGCTATACACTCTACGGTTTACGGTGATATCCATCCACAGGGAATACGTCCCTGACACCTTTCCCCTCCGTGCCCGCACATGGCGAGGTGAATATGAGTCTCGGTCGCTTGGCTTGTTGTTCGAGCCAGTGAAGAGATTCTGGAGAAGCTGTATAATAATAAATAATAATAAATAAAAGCTTTATTTATCCTGGAGTAAAATCTATCAGCAATTAAAAAAATGCTGGTCTTAACAAGATGTCCAGTAATAAAATCTAAATTAAAATTTCAATAAATATATCAACATGAAATTGGTATAAAAAATTAGACTGAGCATTTATGATTCTTAATGTCAGTTTCTTTCAGATGTTTAAAGAGTTGTAGTTTAAAATTGACTGGAACTCGCTACCTACAGAACTAAGAAAATCAACTAAACTATCTTCCGCGGCGGAAGATAGTTTAGTTGATTTTCTTAGTTCTGTAGGTAGCGAGTTCCAGTCACTTGCCCCAGCATGTTTGAATGTTCTTCTTCCTGATAGAGTTTTGGCTCGGGGTAGGTCGATAATGCCACTGTTCCGTAATGCTTTGCCGTGGAGTTCGCTTCTACTGATAAAATAACCTTCTAATTGCTTTGGACAATTTTGCTTATTTACAATTTTAAAAATATAAATAAATCGAAGAAATCTTCGCCTGTTATATAGTGTTAGTAGCCCCAGGTTGTTTCTCATATGTTGTGTACAGGTAGTTCTATTGGTCTTGAGAATTACTCTCATGGCTTGGTTTTGTAGTTTTTCTAGTTTGTCGGACAGAGACTTATTACTTTCATGCCATATAATGCATCCGTAGTCAATCACTGGAAGAATTGTTTGTTTGTAGATCCTTAGGAGTATCTTACGCTCTAAGAATCCTGCAAGTCTGCCTAGAAGTGCTAATTTAGGTGAGACTCTTTTGATTAGTTCCGTTATGTGGGGTTCCCAGGTTAGGTGGCTATCGACAGTCACTCCCAGGTATCTGAAAGTGTCTGTTACGTTTAGTTTATCGTTGTTTAGGTAGATTTCAACGCGTGATGTGGGCTTCTTTGTTGCTAGGACCATCGCTTCCGTTTTCTTTGTATTTGGAATTAAATTGTTTCTCTGAAGCCATGTAGAGATGTTCTGTAGGTTGTGATTTGTTTTTGCGATTGCATCTTCAAGGGTACTGCTGGAGTGATGTACTTCAGTGTCGTCAGCATAAAGGAACATGGAGCTATTTGGGGTAGTTGATATTAAACCGTTGATGTGGATACAAAAGAGGGTCGGGCCGAGAACGGATCCTTGAGGGACTCCATGGGTAATGATCCTTTCGTTGGAGTTGACCCCATTACACTGAACAAACTGTCTCCTGTCAGTAAGGTAGCTCTGAAACCATGTGTGCTCGGTCCCTGTGATTCCATTGTCTCTGAGTTTTTGGAGTAGGAGTGAGTGGTCAATGACATCGAAGGCTTTCCGTAGGTCTAGGAAAACAGCAGATGTAATTTGCTTATTTTCCATTGCCCATTTCCATTCGTCTACCACTCTGAGTAGTGCAATAGTGGTTGAAGAGTTCTTCGAATAGGCAAATTGATCTGGTGTGATGAGGCCATTTTCCCTGGCAAATTCTTGTAGTTGTTCGTTAACAAAACGTTCATGGATTTTTGAGACGGCAGGTAGGATGGAAATTGGTCTGTAGTTCTCCTTGTCAGTTTGTGTGCCACCTTTGAATTTCGGTAGGATTCTTGCAATTTTTGATATGTCTGGGAATACCCCGGATTCAGAGGAGAGGTTCATCAGTGGTGTAAATAGTTCAGAAAGTGGGCTAGCAGCAGCCTTTAGTATTTTGGCTGGTATATCGTCAGCACCCGTTGCTTTAGATGGATTTGTTGTTTTGAGTGCTGTAAAGACTTCATTTACTGTTAGCTTTCTGAAGCTGAAATGACTGCTAGTCTTCTGGGGTTCAGGTGTTCTTGAGATGTCGATGTCGTTATTGGGACGTTGGATGTGGTCTTGTTCAGCTTGGTGATCAGGCTGTAGAAGATTTGGTGCAACAGTAATAAAATAGTCATTTAGTGTATTAGCCAGTTGTTTGGATTCGGTTATTTCAGTGTCGTTTACAATTAGCTTGTTGATGTTTGCCTGGGATTTAGTTTTTCCTGGTAGAACTGTGTGGAGGATCTTCCAGAAGGCTTTGGGGTCTCGCCCTTTTGCTTCCAGTGTTGATTTAAAATATTGTTTTCTTTGCTTTCTTAGTATTAAAGTGCTTTGGTTCCGGAGCTTTCTATATTGTGCCCATAATTGGTCGTCGTTGGAGTTAACTGCTTGTTTATGTATTTTGTCCCTTTTCCTCATGAGTCTAAGGGTATCAGTGTCTAGCCATGGATGTGTTTTGTGCCTTATTCGCTTTGTGGTTTTTGGGAAGTGTTTCTCCATAAGTTCCTGTAAAATAGATATTGCATTTTTCCACCTATTGTTAATGCCATTTCCCGGTTCGTTTACGGTTTGAAAGGAATTAGTAGCAATTGTTCTAGTTAAGTCCTCGTTGAAATTATCCACCCTGTTCTTGTCATATTTCCTAGTTGTGATGAGTTTATGTTTCTGTCTGTCAGCTTTTGTCTCCATCACACCATAAATAGGATAATGATCACTGAAGGAGTTTGATAAAGTGCCAGATCTTTTAAATAGGTGTGGAGATGTTGTTATGATCAGGTCAATTAGCGAACTGCTTGTTTGGCTGGTCCTTGTGGGACTCGTAATTAGTTGTTTTAGGTGGTTTATGTGAAGGAATTCATTTAGCCTTTGTGTTTGTCGAAGGCTGGTGTTAGTGCAATCGCAGTTAAAATCACCGATTAAGATCACTTCTTGTTTTCCTGATCTTCTAATTTCTCTGATTGAGTCTTCAAGATGGTCGAAGATATCAAGATGGTTGTTTGGTGGTCGATAGACACATCCAAAAATTAATTTAGTGTGACCTATCTTTGCATCGATGTATATTTGAATAGAAAACGCTCTCAAAAACTGTAGCAATCGATCACTGTCTTTCCTTGGGCACACCTTTCAGCGTGTCGCAATGAACGCATGCGTACTTTCTTGCCAACTTTGTAATGTCCTTAATAACAAACGCGTGCCGCTCTCAGATACCGATTTTCAGAATGTTCGTCAGCTTTGCGGGTGAGTTTTGCCTAAGATGCCATATCAGTTTCCCGGTTACTTACCGCTCAGGCTCATAAGCCAGGATCCCGAGCCAATCCGAGAAGGCGGCCCCTGATTCTGGTGTCTGTCCACCTGATCTAATTCATCCAGTGATGTCCTTGACCGGAAGCGTTGAGAGTCTTTAAGAAACCCTTGGCGAACCCGTGAGCTGCATTTGTACTTCGATCCAGCCTACTTCTTCGATACACAGCAATGCAGCGCCAAAGACACAAATTATCGCGGTAGCTGTCCGGCGCCACCATCGCGTGGCCGCAAGGTCGCGAAGCCAGTCTGGCTAGGGGCCTGTGCCCAACAGCGGTTGTCTGTAAAGAATCACCTTCACTCCAACACCGAAAAAGCCTTCAAACACCTACTTTGTGCTCGGTCTTTCGGTGTCATCACAGTTGAGCCATTTTTTTATACTGCTCACTCAACCATTCCTCAGCCTCAGAATAACGTTCAAAGCAAGGTGAGCCATAGTTAGTGTTGAACAGAATAAATGTATCGTTTTCGATGTTGC
The DNA here is from genome assembly GCA_949710005.1 of Ricordea florida. Taxonomy (NCBI): domain Eukaryota; kingdom Metazoa; phylum Cnidaria; class Anthozoa; order Corallimorpharia; family Ricordeidae; genus Ricordea; species Ricordea florida. The sequence continues at coordinate 23,090,002 of OX453273.1, read as the reverse complement.
GTAGTTGATAAGCGTAGACGTGCCTAGCTTAGAGAGATGTCATCACGCTCTCACGGATCTTTTCCATAAAGCGAGGCGTGAGGTCCTCCTCCAGACCTTGAATAAAACGCCATCGGAGGGTACACAGCCCCCTCTATTGTATCTCGTGTTCAGCAACATCGTACAGATCACGAATCGCATTCTAATAATCTGTAATCCCCGAGATACTCTGTACCAGAAATGGGTCGAACAGCCTCAGGATTTCTTGCCTTTTCCTTCTTGGGCGAGGGACGGGTGTTGGTACGAAAGGTTGAGGGAGTATAGGTTCGTCCAGATGCTCCTTTACTTCTTGGAGAATAGGCTCGTCCAGTACATTTCGAATAGCCTCGGGGAGAGACCCTGATGGTGGCGTGCTCTCCGCAAGACGTTGTTGGAAACTCTCCAAGTCTGCCAACGTTATTTCTGAAAGCAGTACTTGGAAAAATCTTCAATGTCTTGTTGACTTATTCTGCCTGCCAAACTCGGTCTATATATACTAGGATAAAACATTTATCAAATGGGGTATATTTTCTGTCGCCGTCAGTCATTGGGTGAGAGAGGTCATATATTTTTGCAAATTTAATCGCCTCCGGGGTGACCGGGTTTTGGTATTTTGTCGGGCGGTCCTCAAATAAATTGGTTTTCTCCACATTATTAAGAAATAAGGCATTGGTAAAATGGAAGGGTTCGTAACTTTGAACAGCGGTTCGAAACCAATCATTGTTGATCCCAGGTAAAGGTTGGGCCAATGCATCATCAAAGAAAGCATCACTTAATGCTAACATCTCTTTGGAAATGTTGTAAACAACATCCCTATCTGGTTTATGATAGACTGAGAGGTTTACTTGTGATAAATCACCAGAAAGACGTATGGACCCATTCGTTCCATGCGATGAATTCGTTAAAATGAGTTATCCCCCGTAATATACCCTTCTCTTTGAAATATTGAATTGCAGCAGAGAAACCACTGAACAGTCCACCTTCAAAAAAAAGCCATTGCGGAAAACAAATCCGCAGTCGGATGTTCCAGAAGCCGTCCATCACCTTATCCAATCGGCGTCACATGCGACTAAAGGGTAGCGTAACACGGCTCTAAAGAGGTCGTCCTGTTCGTTTGGATCTGAGATGAATACAATTCATTGTGTGTGCCCTCCTGGCTCGTTTGCTCACTCAAATAGTATTGACCCTCCTTGGACGAGAGCAGTTTCGACAAGACCCGCCATGATAGCTTCGTCGGCTGTGACCCAGGACTTTTTTGGTAACTTTTTTCTTGTCTTCGTTGAGAGCTTCGAAATCTTCGGCATCTCACGAAAGATCCACTTCTTGAGCGACCCAACGTAGTCTTTCGAGAAGTTTTCGGAAACTGCACATTTCCGGATCCCGAAGTGGAAGAATCGATACACGATCCCTCTCATCTGTAAGGATAAGTTCATTCTCCTTCATCCCCATTGCAATTCCCGATTTCTTTGCACACCATCGTTTGAACGTGGTAGCGTTTATCGCGGGAAAAAGTTTTTGTTTTTTTTTACACCGATAAGGACCTTCTCCCCACCCCCTAATAGGAACGATAAGCCCAAAGTAATTTTGGAAATTCAGTAAATATTTGAGTATGAAAATTTCAAAATTCTGCAAAATATTCAATTTTAAATCTTCTAATGCCAAACTTTCACAGTATTTACATCAAAAAAAGTTCTTTATGAAGAAGCATTTAAAAAAAATATTGGCATCTCTTGACAGGTGACAGATGACGTCAAACTCAATACACAGTGTTATAGATATAAACAAAAAAGCAATGTTTACAGTAGTCCAATGCTCAAGCAGTAAACTAAAATTATGTTTTGTACATCATGACAAAGAACTATGTCTCCTGAGTATAGCAAAACGAATTTCTATGTTTCCTGTCGCTATACCCCGCTGTAAATGCCACTTTTGTCACATCACAGAGCATGTCATGTAATCCCATGACTACAGAAAATTAACCTTATGCCAAAACATTATGTTTAGTAGACAACTAAGCATGTATGTTATACTCAGTAGACAATCCTTTCTTGCTATATACTATTTCATGAAAAAAAAAACTATGGCTGATGAAATGACCATTTTTCCTTTATATGTTGACATAGCTGGGTGACGACAGAGTAACCCAGACCATTGCCAGTGTAAATATCAAATTCACAGAGATATCCATTTGTGCTGTCTGCTCTGCACCACATTTTAATACCTCTTTTGAAAGGTTTCATGGGATCTTTATGTTTTGCTGCCAACAACTGGCATGCGTAGCGATTGGTTTCCCGAACCATATTTCCTAAAATACGGTTGTCAACAAACAGCTGGAAAAAGTCAACAATAGTGCGGTTGTCGGGCATAACCTGAATTGGCCCAACCGTTTCAGAAGAGCCAGGAATCTCAACATTTCTTCTCTCACAACTCCATTCAAAGTCATCAACACTTACATATGATGGTTTTCCTCTCCCAGTATTTTCTACAATGTCAAAAGCTGCAAGGTTGACATCGATGTCATCTTCGTCTACGAAAACTATGTCTATATTCGCAGCTTCCGTGGCTAACTCATCGCCTTGTTCATCTAAACTACCTTCATAGAGTCCATTAATATCAGAATTGACTCCATCGTCAGGTACATCGAAGTTTTCGTCCAGATAATCGTACATTTCATCCTGTGTCAAGCGCAGAACGCCACTCGCTATAATAACAAAACCTTTAATATTTCCTGGGAAAATTTATAATCGAAGAAATCGCAAATTTTGCTTAAAAAAACGTCAAAACGAACTCCAAAAGGCTACTTAATTATAACAAAATCCAAGATGGCAACTGTTGTTGTTTTGATTTGGGAAGTCTGGGAACTAAAAATTATGAATCCGCTGAGCAGAATTTAGATGATTGTTGTCCTGTCCGATATAACGGACATCAAAGACGCTCTACCTGTAGACGGGAGATCTTTATCTTTAAAGCTTTATCTTCTCCACCATAATGAGGTGGTATTCAAGTGACTAGATGGTATGCCCCGATAGTCGACCGATCTTGATAGTAATTGACGTTGATGGTAACGTTGAGTTTAAACTTCTGTGAATTTTATTTGGGAGCCTTCGAACTCAACTCGATCGTAGAAAACTGTGAGTCGGTTGAAACTAGTTAAGTTGATATAAGTTGAAATCAGTTGGTTGAAATCAGTTGATTCGACTGGAAAAATAAATTATGTATATGAATGAGAAGAAGAAACGATAACAGAAAGATATATGCAAAAAGTACTTACAAAGGCTTCCCTTCCCTAGCGTAGCTGGAAATGAAAGTGCTGACAAACGAAAATTGAGTTTGAAATGAACTCTGGTGTGATACAAAGGAAGTGCGTAAAAATCAAAATATTAATTAATGCGTGACCGTGGAATGCAAGGGTCCCACGTTTGAATCCTACAGTAATGTCGAAGTCACAACGAATACCACCTGATTATGAGGAAGTAGATACATGTACAACCACCATCATGATGAAACTAGCGAAGCGGTATCGGTGGTTCCATTGTTGCTCCCGCTGTATCACTCCAGTGTATCTTGCCTGCTTGAGATTTACTGCCTTGTCAAGCAAGACAAAACAAAATTGCTATCTAATAAATCCTCTATTGAATTGACCAACCTTGTTCGGTCAAGATGACTGGATATTGTTCTTGTGTTTTTATTAACCTTGACTGTGCTCCAGCCAATGAAAATGCAAAAAGAACTCGGCCATCTTGAGCAGCAATCGTAACCTCATGATTGGTCAATAACTGCTTGACATGCAAGGTTTTCTATAAGAAAGCAAGTTCCAGGTGGTCAAGGCCCTTATCTTTAAGACTCTGGAAAGAATGCAGTAGAAATCAGAAAATTTCCCTCCTTTTATTTGGTCAGTTATGCAAAGTGGAAATTAACAGTAAGCTTCAATTAAGTGAGTGAAGAGCTGAGAAGGAATGATAAACCCTTAAAAATACTTAGCAAGAAGGGAAGGAGATGAGGATTGTACCTATAACTGTACCAGTGCTTTGAACAGAGCTGTCACCATTGTATCGTTGTTCGTATGGACAACAAAAAGGAAACCCACTAGTAGGAGAGAGTAACTTCAGTTTTAATCAGTCACACTCAGCCGATCTCATGACCAGAGTGACCACAAAACGGAAAGCATGGTCTCAAATACAGGATTGCCAAATAATGATCGTAATAAACTTAAACCGAAAGTGAACTTAAATCAATGTGTTACAACAGGAGCCCATTACCAGGAGCGTGATTCTGCCATACTGGGTCTGGCCATCAGCTCAGTCGCAAAAGTGCCTATTTTTAGATTTTCTTTTTCCGCGAAACAAACAAAGGTATTCGTTTCTGACCAATCACAATGTGAGATTTTATTACGTCACTTTAGGAGATCTGTTAGTATTCTTTACTATTCACTGAAAAATGGCGGACGAGAGTGAGCACCATGAGTTGATAAGTGGTTCAGGAATTTCTAGTGAAAGCATGGGTGAAATTTCTTCCGAAGAAAGCTCAAGTATAGGAAAAGGAAGCAGAAACGAACCGAGAAAAACAGTACATGGTCATCTGCATCTCACAAACAGCCACGCGGAGACTGTTTCGCACCTCGGTTTTGGGTGCAACTCGGGTTGAAGACTCACCAGGAAAATAATGTCAACGGGATCTACCAGTTGTTTTTGTACTACTTTAATGTCACAATTTTCAATCTCGCGACAGCTAGCTACATGTGTATATGCGTAGTCAACTGAAAATAAAGGCATACATTGCATTGCTTACTTGTGAATCGACTATAACTGAAAATGAAATCAGAAAACTTTCTTCAACAAACGTGAACATACTTACAATTCTGTAAGGCGTTATCCCGTGATGACACGGCTATTTTCCTATCTTACTTGAAGAGAAGGTGTAAGACACTGTTTTCGATAACAGGATTCTCTCTCACTGATCACTCGATTTCTCTGATCACGCTAGTCCCACAAGCGAGCTGAAAACTGATTGGCTAAATTCTAAGAAAGAATAATAATCTTGCGTGTCCGGTTTTATCGCTAATAAAAACAATCAAAAAAGATACCGTGACTCAAAATTAATTATAGCTGTCAACGGAGTGCAAAACAGAGACAACACACGCAGGAAGAAACAACGAGCGTCAAAGAAAGCCACCAAACCTTCTTTGGACGACAAGGACATTAAGAATCTGGCAGCCTGGGTTTTCAGTACAGAAGAAGCCTCGAAAGTTGAAGAGAAAGTTCGGGAAGAACTCCTTGAATCAGCAAGGATCAAGGCATTCCCAACTCGCCAAAAGTTCGTGGCATATTTGACCAGTGAGCTCCAACAGCAGAACTTTACACTTCTGGTAATTGGCGTCTGTAGGAAATTTCCTACGCTTATCGAACAATGTTCCAAGGAAGACAAGAAAGTCAGGAAAGCAGTGTTAGCGTGCTCCTAGATGAAAGTAATGGCGAATTTTCAATGTGGTAAAGCAACGCAGGAGCGCATGATTTTGGAACGCTGTTTAGCGAATGCCCCGCCAACAACTACAGAAGATATCCATTGTGTAATCAGTTTGGTAATGGCTCCTGGTTACAATCATACCCGGGGGGGGGGGACTCCCATATGGAATGGACGAGGATGCTCGTCGGAAATTTTGAATTTAACCCAAGCTTATGCAGACCCTAAAAGAGACCAGTTTATAAAACAGACAAACAAAAAGTACAGTGATTTTTTATTTCTTCGCGTGCAACCCTTAACGAGACCTTGACGGCTAAAAATAATGAGGCGAGACGACGAGCATCCCCGTCCATTCCATATGGGACTCTCCCCCCCGGGCAATCATACTCTTGCTTCAAATGAAAAATTTGGTTCATGACAACTGACCCGAAAAACTGGGCTTTTGAGTAGATTGCAACAAGATAAATAATTTCAACTTACAAAGCTTCCTCCTACTCGCTGGTGGATAAGAAACTGCTACGGCAGATTCACAGAGTTTTGAAAGCTATAAGTACGTGTGTCAATTAACAGTTACAGTGCTAACAGACACTGATATGGCTTTTAACAAAGCCATTAATTTGCTAATAAAGACCAATAAAAAATATCACCCTCGGACAATTTAAGTGGGTTTACTAAAAAAGACCGCATTGTCTGCCTCTTGGTCATTACCGGTCCTCAAGGTCATTACATTTCAGTGTCGTAGCAGGGAGAGGGCAACCTCGTTCCCAGGGCTTTTCCTGTCCGCCATTTTTCTTTCTAGGTAAAGCCCTGGGAACGAGGTTGTGGGGACCCCAGATTTGAAAATCTCCCGGGGGAGCATGCCCCAAGAACCCCTAGAAGCTCGTTCTTTCGGCGCTCGTGATGTCCTCCCCACCAATAAATTTAATCCTGCTACGACACATGCATTTCTGAGACAAAATATTTCACATTGAGAACTTGGGTTGCCTTTGCAGACAGTTGTTATATCACGGATGTCTCTGTAATGATGTATAAAAGTTAAACAAAATGTGCCCCAAGTATATATCTGATCTTGGTTCACGAAATAAAAGTAGCTATGATCTTAGAGTGAAGGAGTTTGTTATACCTAGATTCAATAGTATTAGCTATGGAAAACATTCACGGTGATGTTCGTAGGACCCTTTTGTGGTCCAAGTTGGTGTGCAGTACTCAAAATGTTCAGTCAATTAATGCCAATAAGAAAAAGGACTTGCAGCGGTTCACTTTGGACAACTGCAGAAACTGTTCTTTATGCACATCTTAGCTGTATATAGAGTAGAAATAGGTGTGTGGAAAATTTTATAATATTTTGATTACAATGTATAGCAAAGCATTAATTTATGTGATTTTATGACTTTTTAACTTATTGTTACTATTTAGAAGCTATAGTGTTTTATATTTACTTTAGTTTTACTTTTCTTGCTTTTGCTTCCATCCAAATTTGACACTAATCATCTCATCATCACAGCTCGATTTCCTAAAATCGCATTCCATGAGAAATACATGGTGTACTTTCTTAATTTCTGCAAGTGCCACATCACAGAGGAAAACCGGCTAAAATGGATGTAGACAGTGCTTTGAAAATTGTTGGAGAATTTGGCGGCTACCAGAAGAAACTCTTCTTCATAATATCTACGACGGCATTACCGACCTTTTTTCAAATGCTTATTCTTGTTTTTACTGCCGCGACACCAAAATGGACTTGTCCAGAGTCCTCGACGCACTGCTCCTCGCGCGAGAATTGTTGCTTGCTTGATGGTTCGATTTGTAAGGGCGCTTCTTTTACCTCAAATTTCACCTCCATCGCGACAGAGTGGAATCTTGTTTGCGGGAGGTCGTACAAGAAGGAACTCGCGCAGTCACTATACATGGCCGGAACGATGATCGGAGCGCCGTTGATCGGCGGTCTCGCAGATAAACATGGTCGCAAGAAGTTATGGGTGATAAGCTATGTTTTGTCATCTGCCTTCGCTTTGGTGTCGGCTCTTTCCCCCTCATACAATTTGTTCGTGGTGTTTCGGTTTCTGGTGGGGATATTTGCTGGCGGAGGAGGTTTAATTGTCTTTGTGTTGGCCACAGAAACGGTCGGTCCATCTTACAGAGGTATTAAAAGATTAAGTACAATGGAAAAGACGTCCGGACAACTCTAATCAGAAGTTACACTGGCTGGATTTGTATAGGTAATAGCATAACTTGTAGTGGTATCTAACAATTATTCGCCGAGGGCGAAGTGATTCTCGGTGAATATTCACAGGGAATCACTGAGCCTGAGGCGAATAATTGTTTTAGTATAAATACACAGGTGATTATTTCAAAAAAGAAAAGAAAAGCATTTTACAACACGAAAAAGTTTTATTTCATCAAAAGCGCGCAAACGACTGGCAGCCATTTTGTTCGTCGAGGTGATTATAGGCTGATAATCCGAGATAGCGAACCAATCAGAGCGCGCGATTTTGTATAATCACCTGAGTATTTATACTAATTGGCAATAATACCGCGAGTAATATTTAAAAATTGTCCAAAATACCACGAGCCACGAAGCGGCGAGTGGTATTTGGAGACTTGAAATGTTACGAGCCTGTATTATTGCCAAATACGACGTACAGGTCATGCTATTATTTGTTTTTAGTATAAATACTCGGGTGATTATACAAAATCGTGCGCTCTGATTGGTTTGCTATCTCGGATTATCAGCTGATAATCACCTCGACGAACAAAATGGCTGCCAGTCGTTCGCGCACTTTTGATGAAATAATTTTCTTCGTGTTGTGCAATGCTTTTTCTTTTCTTTTTTGAAATAATCACCTGTGTATTTATACTAAAACAATTATTCGCCTCAGGCTCAGTGATTATCAGTGAATATTCACCGAGACGGATAACTGTTAAATAATGGTATCCAGTCACTTCGTACCACGGTCATTCTGGTCACTTCGTACCACGGTCATTTCGCACCAAACAGAGTCAGGTTGTTCTACGGATCAATGGTCACTTCGCTCCACGTTAAAATCGATGTTTACGTCTTGTTGAGTCGAGAACAACAATTGCCAGAACATGAACAGGTCATGAGCGTTCCCGGAATGATTTCCGCACAGGTCCCTACTTCATTATGCAAACGAAGTCCCCGCCAGTAAACAAGGATTAAAACGATTATCGTGACGCTGTCAAGATTGAACTAGATCTTCTTTCATTCTCATTTTTCTTGAACCGCTCAGTCTGAAATGAGAGTGGATGTCTCTCTTTAATAATAATAATATTAATAATAATAATAAGCAAATTGACACTAAATATCTACAGATAGTATACATGCAGCCCTCAAAGAAACAAAACAAAATTAAATTATATAAGTCAAAGTATAAATCCCTAGCTACGTAGATCTAAATGACAAATTCATTACTAGAAAGCTACCTAAGCCGAAAGAGTCACACTTTTGAGTTGGCTACAAAAACCATCATATGATTTACATGCTTTCATTTCATTTGGCAGACTATTACAAATTTTTGCTGCCCTGAAGGTAGGCAGTTGGCAGCCTTCTTACACATACCTGTGATTTAAAATGTAGCAAAACATGGAGCAATTTGATTATGATGTTGAACGAAGTGACTATGACTGTATGGAGCAAAGTGACCATTCTGTGGAACGATCTGACTCTGGTTTGGTGCGAAGTGACTGGGATGCGGAACGACCGTGGTGCGAAGTGACTGTAAACCGTTTATAATAGATGCCGAGAAATTTTGCTTCGTATCTGACAATGTCGTTGTTGAGTTGAGGCCATTGCTTTCTGTCCATGATTTCCAAACATTCATCCACGTCTTAATAGTTTTGACTTTAAGTTTTGGCTGTATTTTCATTTACTGCTTTTTTGACGAGGTTTTGTATTTCCTCACCTAAAATATCCAGGAATCTACACCATTTTCAGTTGAAAACAAAAGTAAAATTGTAATCGTGTTCAGTGTTGTCATGGCAATGTTTTCCATCCAATTTTGCTGTTATACCACTATTATGCAGAAATAGTGATACTAACATCCAATCAAATGTCTGAAATTTCTTGGCTTATATTATAACCGTATTAACCCCTACTTCATTATGCATACTGTAGTTGAATTGTCTTGGGAAGTGTGCCTGCAAACATTTCTTGTTTTCTGAGAATGAAACCGTACGGCTACAGCCTGCATAACAAAGTATGGGGTAGTACGCAAATCTTGGTAAAAAAAAGGGAATGATTTCTGCACAGGTCCCTACTGCATTATGCTTGCTGTAGCCATACTATTTCATTCTGCAATAACAAGAAATATTTACATGTTCATTACCATTAACAATTCATCTGCTGCATGCATAATGAAGTAGGGACCTGTGCAGAAATCTTGCCAAAAATTGACTAGTTAGTTTTACTAAAACAATAAGGTTACTCATTATTGACTTTTTTGAGTCAAGAGTCAACTTGACTCAAATACGTACGTCTGAATAAGTCATAAAAATAAAGTTGCTAACTGTGGTGAAAAGTTAAGGGGAAATTGACTGCCTAAGGCCAGTATGAAATGTGCTCCTTGCCAAGAAACTTTGGTCCAACTTTTGCACTTACATGTAACAGGTGAATTGGATCCCTTGCAAATTTCTTATAGTGCGGGCATAATATAATATAATAATTGAAGTATTGTTGTAAATCGACTGTGTATGTCAAACACATTTTCAGCCTTTAAGCTATTTTCCTTCAAGTTTACTAGAAAATAAACTTTACTCCTGTCTTCCCACCTTAATTCAAGCCAGCTGCAGCCACACTGTTGTGATTATTATTAGTATAAGTGGTGTACTCCTAGTTCAGTCCCCCATAATAATTTTTAACTTTTGAATATTAAAATTCTCTCCTAAATTATCTTATTTCTCTCCTTAAGCACTGTAACTGAGGTCAAACAAAATAATTTGGTTTGACCCCAGTCATGGTTCAAGTGCAATTATTGTATTTGCTCCATCTAGCAATACTGATTTATTTATTTATTTATTTTTTTGTCATGGTTATTATTATCAGGTTTTGCTGGAACCATGCATCAAGTATTTTTTGCACTTTCTGTGGCTTTTCTTGGTGTGCTGGCATATATAATACGAGATTGGCGGCTGTTAACAGTGGCAACTTCTTTGCCTGCAGTGCTTGGATTGTTAGCATTTCCTCTTGTACCAGAATCCCCAAGGTGGCTAGCTTCCCAGGGAAGAGTTGATGAAGCTGAGGCAATTTTACAGGATGTGGCTATCACAAATGGTCTGGGAGCCAGGCATGTAACACTGCGTCGGTTGAAGCAGTTATCAAAGGCTAGCAACTCAAAGAAAACCCATGGCATCATTGATCTGTTTACTAACAGATCCACTTGTGTCATAACAGTTATTATGATCTTAAGTTGGTTTGTCAATAGCCATGTGTATTATGGACTATCACTGAATGTAAAGAATCTTGGAGGAAATATCTATCTGAATTTTATTTCTGCTGGTTTGGTGGAAATACCGTCTTACATTCTATCTGTCTTTCTCCTTTCACGGTTGGGCCAAAGGAAGTCCTTGTTCTTTTTTATGATGGGGGCAGCTCTGTCATGCTGGGCATGCATGAAACTTCAGCAGCAAGAAAACACTAATGCTGCGTGGCTTTCTGGTGCAGCCATGCTTGGAAAGTTCAGCATCTCAGCTTCCTTTGCTGTGATTTACGTTTACACTTCTGAGCTTTTTCCAACTGTTGTCCGCAATATGGGCATGGGTACAGTAACTGTGGCATCACGTATTGGGTCAATCTTGTGCCCTTTTGTTGTGTTGATGGGAGAACAAAGCAGATCCTTTCCTATGTTTATATTCGCTAGTTTGTCATTAGTCGCTGGAATAGTCGGGCTCAAGCTCCCTGAGACAAAAGGTCGACCAATGCCTGAGACTATGGAGGACCTAGAGAGATCAGGCAACATGAAAGGTATATTCAGTGCTTCAGTATAAAAAGGAAAGTTTGGCAGTTTTCAGTACAAGAAATAAGTTATGGCTTTAGGTTTCCCTGTTAAGGGAATGAAGTTTGAACTATACTATTTCATTAAAACAAAATATAAATTTATTGATAACAGTATTTTCCTGTGTATAAGCCACATCCATGTACAGGCTGCACTCCCAATTTAGCAATTTGTTTGGTGGAACAAAAGAACATTGGTAGTTAAACAAGTGATAACAAAGCAGAAGTGACGCAAATATTGAAATCAAATACGAACTATGGTCGCGTAAAGTGAATATTAACATAAATGTTCATTTTCAATATCATAGGCTTGGGCTGAACATCGAACGTCACATGAGATGAACTAAATGGTAGTTTGGGTTGCTCCAAATTATTTGGGTCAAACTTGATTAAAATTGTTGGGTCAAACATCAAACCTAACATCCATCCGAACATCGAACGAATGCAAGAGCAAAACTCTTGGTCAGCAGGATTCCAGTGAACGCAAAATGGCGTGAATCAATGCACAACAAAAATGTTTACTGATGAAAATGCTTCACAGTTCTAGAAAGCGAAATTCCATACTGCAGAATATTCCGAGCAACATTCCAGTTCGCCCTTGGGAAAATTAAGCACAATTTACAAAGACAGACCTTAACAGGAGACTTGCCAGCTTTCCAATTAGCAGTTTGTTTCTATTGAATGTCGATGTGCAACTATTTACTACTGAAAAAATTAGGATAATCAAATAAGTTAATAAAGTAAGTTATACCACTGTAAGGTAACAGAAGGGGATGCCGACATTTTGAGCATTAGCCCTTTTTCAGAATTGTGTTTCAGTTCCCCCTATTTTCTTATTATATGTTTCATTAAAACTTTCATTCTGTGTGGAACCTTGTGCATATCAATTATGCCACAAACTTGTGTACCTGCATATGGGCTGCAACCTTAATTTGGAGCATTCTTTTCCCTGAAAAAAGTGCCACCTATGAGCCTGTGAGGCTATTGTTTTCTTCTTTTCTCAGAGCTTTAATTCTAACATTAGGCATACTAACCAAAGAAGTTAGAACTCATGATTTCAAATTATGACAGAGGAAATCAAAGAAGTGTCTACACATTCTGTAGCTTTGAACCACTCCACAAGCAGTAGGCACAAACCTTTCTTGTCTTGTTCTGAAGTGATGTACGTGTCTCCTGTCAGGGCATTGATAAGAGTGTCGCTCAGTGGTCCCTCAAACGAGGAAAATAATGCTTCTCTTCCAGTAGCATGTTGGATGGAGGTGGGAGAGAGAAGTAGAAGGCCAACATTAGTAGATTAACTCTGTAATTACACATAATTATGATACAATGATCTACAAAAGTACAGTATGTAGTTTGAAAAACGTCATAGGGTTATTTTGGGTAACAAAAAAGAACTCTGTGCCCATTGACTATTCCTATTCTCCTAGCTGTATGCTTACTCTTAAAAATATATAGTTGAGCCCTGCACAGTCCCATTATTGTGTAAATGGGCATTCAATGTATATTGATGTTTATACATATATTGCTTTCAAATCTTTACTAAATTTATAGAGGAATACTAGGTATATTTAAATGAAGTGAGGTAGGCTGAATCCAAAGTGTTCTCCTATACTCAACCTCTTCTGGTTTGCTCAAAATGGTAGAAAGGCACTGGAGTTTTGTTATTTAGATCTGCCGAAGCTGTGCTTCCCATTCTGTTACAGAATAGATACATGTACATGTAGACAAGCAAGGTATGTATTTTTATTCCCCCTTCCCCTACTTTCAAAATATGTTGCTCAAGTCTCTACACCCCTCAAAATTGGCTGGGGCTGAAATGTGCATCATGGGTTGCAGGGCACAGGTAACTGGTCATGGATGGTCACAGTTCTTTATTCAATAATGTCAAAGGATAGGGCTAGGGTTAGGTTATGACCCATCATGTGACCCATGACCTGTTACCTGTGACCTTCCACCAATGACCCAGGTTTTAGCCCCACCGCTCAAAATTCACATGGCCCTACACACATACAACAGCCCATAAATAACTGTAATAATAATAAGAATAAATAATAGTAATAAAATAATGATAGTAATGATAATAATAGTAATAATAAAAGGGCTCCTGTTGACCTGTTTAAAGCCCTTACTGTGCTTTCCATAACTGAAAATAAAGAAATACTATAAAAATTATTAAAGGCTCTTCAGTCCTTTATAAAGAAAGTCGTCTGATCGGGGCTCCTGTCTTTCAGTATATTTTCTCTCTGTGGCGGAGGCGGGTGGGCGTGGTGGGAAGAAAATTGTTCAGTGGAAAAAATGTTTTCCTGAAGAAATTTTTTTGGAGGTTCTTATGCACATAATTTGTGCTGTCTCTGTTCACCCTCATTTCCTGTGATAAAATTGACCTAAGACCCAAAACCTAAGACCTATTTAAAGACCGACTAAATTCAAGTCAAACTACAAAAACAAGAACAGCTAGTTAATGAAGTAATCTGTCAGAGGTCAAAAAACGCTAAATCAGTGGGGTCTTCGTTTTGTAGAAAAGGCCGGGTCAAACTACAAAACGAAGACCCTGACTAAAACGCTTTGACTCAAGCCGAAAAACACGAAAAGGATAAGGTCTTCGTTTATGCTATTGCTTGGACCCTTGTTATTACACAATCAAACGTAGCAGACTACTAACGAATTTGCCCCAAGGTCAAGTATAATGTCCTGATGTAATGTTTCCTTCACAAGAAACTTGTACTCATATACCTTTCTCAATGATTGATACTAAGGTCGTGTTCCAATGATATGCACGTACATGTAACCAGGAGCCCATAATGGCTGTTGATGTAACCACAGGCAGCCCAGTAATCCCTTTGAGAGCGTCTTGCAACCTGAAAAAGCCGTTTAAGCGAAGATATATTTTGTCATTTGACAAGTACTTTTCTTCAAACGTAACAAACATTGACATCGTATCTTTCGGCTGTAACCTTAAGTGTCACTGATGGTCCCAATTTTGTAGGTTGACCCGATCTGTTGTACAAAACAAATTCCCACGATTTTATATCTAGTGTCTTCTAATAAAGCATCTTCGCATTTTTAATAATAATAATAATAATAATAATAAATGTTATTTAGCCAGGGTTATCTCTTCAGCATAAAATGCTGCTATCAATGAGGGCCCTGGAAAAAAATAAAAAATAAAAAAAAAATAATAATAATAATAATAATAAAATAAAAAAATATATATATATATCTAAAACTAGCCTAAATTACAAGTAACTAAAAAACTTTTGATCTATATAATTCCAAAATACGAGTTTTAAAAATCAGAACTGACTTAGTATCCTTCATTTCACTTGCAATATTATTAAAAAGTTTAGATCCATTAAAATAAAAAGACTTCCTTGCCGTTTCAGTTCTGACTTTGGGGAGCAGCAAGTTGTGCCCACTTCCTCTCGTGTTGTGAACTGTTCTAAAAACCTTAAAATAATCTTTAAAAAACATTGGAGGGGAACCCTTCAAGCATTTAAAAGTAAAATTAATAGTGTGCATATCACGCCTCATAGCCATGTGAAGCCACTTTAAATTCTTCTCGGCATCTGAGTCTTTGGTCTTCAAAACAATCTTAGCTGCCCTTCTTTGTGCTCGATCTAACTTATCACGTTCTATTTTCCCAATGCTGCTCCAAGCGACATCGCAATAATCCATAACCGGCAGAACAAGAGACTGATAAACTCTATTGGCTGCATCGACAGTTAGATTGCTTCTAATTCTTCCGAGGACACCAATTCTCTTGGAAATCTTAACCAATATCTTATCCACGTGCTGTTTGAAATTGAGATTTGCATCTATTAGCACGCCAAGGTATTTGTAATGTTGTGCTTGATTTATCGGCTTATCCCCGAGGAATAAGCTAAATGGCCCATCTGAAAGGGTAGCCGAAGCGATTCGTTGTTGGGTGCCGAAAAGAACGTATTCGGTCTTCACAGGGTGAATGCACAGCTTATTAAGATGGGTCCAGGACTGCAACTGTTTTAGATCTTTATTCAAAACGGTACTTATGTTTCCGATATTGGAGTCAGCGTAGAAAAGGACAGCATCGTCCGCATAAAGTAGGATCTTTGACTGAAGTAAACAATTGGGCAAGTCATTGATGTAAATCGAAAACAAAATCGGACCAAGTATGGACCCTTGTGGGACGCCAGATTTTATCTGCTGAGGTGCTGACTGTGCGCTGCCATAGACAACAGATTGACATCGACTCGTAAGATAATTCTTGAACCACCTCAGTTCATGGTTGTTGATACCACACCCAGGCAGTTTCTTTAGGAGAAGTTGGTGATTTACACTGTCGAAGGCTTTTCGAAAGTCGACAAACACCGCTGCTGTAACACAACCTTTGTCAATGCCTTTCCTAATACAATCCGTGAAGTATGTAACCGCGTCCTGGGTAGAATGATTTTTTCGAAAACCACTCTGGAAGGGAGATAGCTGACTGGAGTTATCTAAATGTTGGAGGAGCTGTATTTGCACGGCTCTTTCAAGGATTTTCGAAGCCACCGGTAAAACGGAGATGGGACGGTAGTTATCCATACACTTCTTATCCCCATCTTTGTAAAGTGGAACCACCCTTGCATATTTCCATTCCTCCGGTAAAACTGCAGAAGAAATCGAAAGATTTATTATGACTGTTAGCGGAACTGAGATGCTTGGAGCCGCATCCTTTAGTAAACGAGCTGGAATTCCGTCAAGTCCTGTACCTTTCGATGTTTTAAGCAGCCTAAGTTGACGATGAACAAACGCAACTGATACTGGTTTCAAAGAAAACAAAGATTGACTTGAATTATTCAAAAATGCTTCTATGCTCAGCTGGTTCCAGTTAAGAGGTGGAATACTAGAAAGTAACTTTTCCACAACATTTGTAAAATATGTGCAGAAACCGTTTGCAATAGTAAGGGCATCCGTGGTTGTCTTTCCATCTACTGTGATAGGCTCAATAGAAGCTGACGGTTGAGATGTAACCGATTTGTTGGGAAGGACTTTCTTAACAGCTTTCCAGAAATTCTTGGGATCATCAGAATTTTCTTCTATGATTCTGCGGTTGTAGCTGGATTTCGCTTTTCTAATCATGGCAGTAACCTGATTTCTCAAACTCTTGTATCTAGACCAGTGTAATTCGGTGTTTGTCCTACGAGCTTGGCGGTAAAAATGATCTCTCTCGGCCATTACTTTCTTTATCCCGTTTGACAACCAAGGGATGTTTCTGCCGCGAACTTTCTTGTCAATTTGAGGTGCATGGTTATCCGCCACGTGCAAGAAACATGTTTTGAAGTTCAACCACGCATTATCGACGTCCTGACACTCACTGAGGTTGTCCCAGGAGACAGATGACAGGTCTTCATTAAAACGTGTAGGACAATACTTGCTGTAGTTTCTGCATTTTATCGTTCGTGGTTTAAACTTTAGCGAGTTCAACTTTCTAACAAAAGCCGTCATGTCATGATCACTGAGTGCTGACTTGACCACCTTGACTAAGGTAATATTCTGTGGTTGAGAAGTACAGATAATGTCAATAAGAGTTTGGGATTCCCTTGTGACTCTTGTAGGCTCATTAACAACCTGTGTCATGTTCATGCTTTGAAGAATGCTCTTGAGCTTCTTTGTTTCTCCCTGACACCTCGCACCAGGTGAAAAATTACAATTTAAATCGCCCATTATAATCACTTCTTTCTTTTCGGTATTGGCAACTTCTAAAACATTCTCAAACGACGACATAAACTCTGCATCCAAGAAATCAGATCCATCTGGGGGTCGATAAAATGTTCCCAACAGAATCCCTTTTGAATGAGGCTGAGTAAGTTCTATCCAGATAGCTTCTAGCTCGGGTTTTTCTAAATCTACTCTTCTAAGAGCCGATAAAGAATCCGCTAAATAAACAAGAACCCCACCACCTCTGTGAATACTCTGTCGATCCTTTCGGTAAAGTTTATAGCCATCAATCGTTATTTCAGTATCACTAACATTTTTAGAAAGATGACTTTCAGTAACCCCAAGAATGCTGATTCCTTTATGTGACTCTAGTAAAGCTCGAACTTCGTCAATCTTTGGTAGCAGGGATCGGATGTTTTGATGACATACTTTCAAACCCTTCGAAAGTAGCAACTCCGAAAGACTTTTAAGTATAGGGTATGCTGTGTTCTCGCTCTCGCTAACTTGGTCAGTTAATACCACCTCTCCTTCGCTACAGCTTTTACAACACTTGCTGTCCTCGAACGAAATTCCAATACACTTCAGGTGAAAAAGACCATTACATGCTTGACATGAAGCTTCACCTTGGTTCCTTCGGATTGTCTTGAGACAAAGTGAACACAAAGGTCGCTTAGCGTGGTTTACCGGACCAGGGTTGAGTGATATATCACCCGCTTGCATTAAAATTCCGGCAGCGACAAAAAAGTTCACCAGTTTGATTAACTGTCCAGGGTTGCCAAGTTTGAAGGTAGTTTTGAGGTCCCGCTTTCGTTCACGAGGGAAACCTTCTAGCCGGAACGAGATTTCTCTTGCCTTCAAGTCTCTCGTAACGGCCATCGAGGTAATAAGATTTACAGAGACATAACTTGGCTCAAACCAAACGGACCTGTCCAAATGGTTCGCCGAAGAATTCACCTTATGGTTATGAGCACAGGATAACTTCTGGGTGCAAAAGTTAAACAGCGTCGACTGAACAACAAGGAAAACCACAGAGCACAGCAAAGCGTGACCGGACGCCATATTTCATAACTAACCATATTTTCATAACTATTTTCTTTTATAAAAAACGAGCACCCCATCGATTCCGAGTCCGTTCGGCTTCCTTCAAAGCGCTTTAGTGAGGGTCTTTTGTTTTGCACCGTACAGTGATCGCAGACCAAGATGCCAAGCCTGAAGACACTCATCAAGGAGCTACGCCAGGAAATCGTAAGTTACCTCTTTCCTTTTCCTTCCACTAGCAGTAGTTTAGGTTTCCGTCTAGCCACACACATTTTCACTAAAACTAGGTTTTGTAGTCACATTAACTTTATTGGTCGTTGCCTACAATCCAAAGTCATTCCAAAAGGTTTCCAGTCTAACTTTCACGCATCTGCCTTTTCTTCGTCGAACCGAGAGTACCTAAAGGAAATTCAGTGTGTCCAAAATGTTTTCTCACGCAAAATTATGAGAATTACCGTTAAAGCTATGTGTAAAAAACGTGACGACCTCGACCAACAAATTATGCAATGCCGTTCCGAACTTTCCAAAATCTGCCCTACCATTTTAGTTCAGTCTATTCGCTCCAAAATTCAAGAACTCAATTCTAAACTTTTCAATTACCTGCACGTAATCAAGACCCAAAAACTTCAAAATTTATTAGGGTCCAAAATCACTAATAGCCCACCACTCGAAAACAACAACACTGTAGTTACCATTCCAGCAGATTTACCACTTTCCGATCCCGAAAAGTCTGTTCTCAGCAAAGGTTTAAATTTTGTTCCCATAACTAAACGAACCGAAAAAAGTTTTATAGATCTCAAACCTAATGGTTGGTTTACGCTGAAACGAAATATAGAAGACACAGTAGATGTTGAATCTGAGTTCGTGACACCGTGACAACTTCCGGTCATGCGTGACGCTTGTTCGTGGCGGGAAATTTGCAGCACGTGATGTGCAGGCTTTTCAGCGTAAACCAACCATTAGATTTGAGATTTATAAAACTTTTCAGGATCGCTAAGCACTTCTTAATCGACATATGATAGTTTGGAGGTGACATTTCTGACTGCCGGGCATTTAGCGCATTTGAGACCGTACCCGGCAGTCGGGTCACAAATCTTCTAAGTGTGGAGAAACAAGCGATTTCACGGTATGCACAAGCTCGGAAAATTCGTCCACTACAAAACCAAAATAATTTTTACAATCGCTTGGCATATCTTAACAAACATCGAATACTCTCGTTAGGTTTGAATGAGACTTTCTGCCGGAATTTGGTGACTATTTCTGAATGCCGGGCTGAGCCAAAATTTTCTAAGTGTCGACAACACAGCGATTTTACGGTATGCCCAAGTTCAGATATTTCGTCAACTAGAAAATCAACATGGTTTTTGGAATCGCTCAACAATTCTAAGAACACATCTAATACTATCAAGAAGTTTAAAAGAACCTTACAGTGGAAATTCCGTAAAATTTTTCGGCTGCCGGGCATTTAGTCTATTTAAGACCTTGCCCGGCTGCCGGGCATATAGCCACAGCGTTTTTTTTTAGTTTGCGTGAGTTGACGAGGATATTCCGAATATTTGTTCAGCACCAGACTTCCATAGTTCAACTCTTTTGCCACGTTTCAAAATGGAGTTTGATTTAGCCCTCAGACGTATCGGAGAGTTTGGACCGTTTCAGAGAAGAATTTACTTTCTTGTCAGTATTCTATCAATTCCCCTAACGATGCAATCATTGATCTTTGTTTTTGTTGGTGCTGTTCCCGAATGGAAGTGCTCTTCTGCAAAGGGCAACATTGAACATTGCAATTCTCGGCGGGAGGGCTGCTGTCAGAGCGACGGGACCATTTGTAAAGGTGCTTCGTTTGCTCGCGATTTCACATCTATTGCGACCGAATGGAACTTAGTTTGTAGTGATCGTTATAAGGCAGAATTAACTCAATCTATCTGCGTTGGGGGATACATGTTTGGTGTCCTCGTGTTCGGTATTTTGTCGGACAAATTTGGTCGTCGGAAGCCATGGATCGTGGCATTCACTCTTGGAATCTTCGTGGCGTCACTATCGGCTTTGGTTACTTCGTACAAACAGTACCTCGTGTTGAGGTTTGTAGTTGGGATTCTCGTAGGTGGTGGAGGACTTGTCACGTATGTTCTGGCCACGGAATCCATTGGTCCTTCGTTCAGAGGTAGGTTTAAATAGCGGGGATGGATTTGTCGTTGGTTTTGAGTAAAATGTCTCGAGTACTTCATATAACGACAACCAACATATAGTCTACCCCAAAACAATGGGGGCCTATCAGAGGGAGACTACGAATACGTACATAGGAGATGGTCCAGTTCAGGATTCTTGATCAAGATTACCCTGATCATCACAAATCTCAAACTGCATCAAAAGAACTCGCAAATTCACCCCCAACAAGGATTCAGTTTTGGCTCTGTTCTATACCAGATGCTTGTGACACAACATCCTTATCAGTAATGCTTGTAGCATGGTAGCATCGCAGTTGTGACCATGGCAACAGGCAGTACAAATGATGCAATATTACGTGGGTTGTAGCAGTCTAACAATAATGGTCATCATACAATAACATACCTACTAACTCTCCCGGTTTTTTTGGAAGTCTCGAAGTTCTTCATCAGATGTCCCTGTCTCCAGGTTAGATCACCAAATCTCCCAGGAAATACCCTAAGGTGGCCTTTTTCAAAATTTTTTAATTAATTTTGTTATAATTTTTCAAGATGTCAGAAATGAAAATAAAACAAGAAGTAGATCTAGAGCTGTTATTTGGGAAGTTTTCAACCAGAAAATGTGAAACAGAACAATCAAAGCAAGCATGTCCACCAGTCAAGTTGCATAATATATGGTAGAAAGGTTGCACAGTTTTAGGCACCAGGTTTTTGTACTCAGGGGGTTGAAAGGTGTGCAATAATCAAAGAAAACAGTTTGGTGAAACATAATGGCTTCCTTTGCATAGGTCAAAGTACAGAAACAGACTGTTTCAGTTTAATCTTAAAAGACTAAACTTGTGTATATGTAGTTATCACAGTCGAGTGTTGATTATCTGTACTTTCCAATTATCTGAATGTTGGAACGGCAACAAAAAGCTTGTTAATCCTTCCAAACGTGTTGAAACTTGGGGCTTGAATCTGTTTCCAAATTTGTTAAAACTTGGGGTTTACAATTTGTTTCGGTTCAGAAGGGCAAAAGATGACCATAGTATACCAGTTTGGGGTAGTGACTCATGTAAGCCTTTACAAAATATCCCGAGATCTCCTCGAGGAGGGGGGGGGGGGGGGTAATCAGAAGATCTCGGGATATTTTGTAAAGGCTTACATGATTCACTACCCCTTGGGATATTTTTTAAAGGCTTACATGATTCACTACCCCCAATGTGTGTACCTGTGTGTGGGTTTTCAGCTAAATTCTGATTGGCCCAACTGATTTGTTATGGGTAATACATAGTTAATAGAGGGTAATAACTATGGGTAATACTCCACTTGATTAATTTATCAATGTCTGTAAGCACTTGTAAGCTGGCAGCACAAGTCTGATGATAATGAAAGATTCAGAGCATCAACCAGTTACCGTATTTACTCGTGTCTAAGTCGACCTTTTATGACCAAAAAATCATCCCAAAAAATCACCCTCGACTTATACACAAGTCATACACAAAGACCTGACCAAGCAATCCAAGGAATTAGCATAACAATTGCCCTAAGTCCATTACGAAAACCGAGTTAACAAAACCAGTTTTAATTGTGCTCGAGTTTTGTCAGTTTTCGGCACATTTTTCGTCAACAGAAAAGTGTGAAATTCTAAATGTTAAGTGGCCTAAATGCAGACCTACTGGAGATGATTTCTACTGTGTCTTTTGATCTGTAGAGCAGACATTTTCCTTAAAGCTTCGCTGGTGTTTACAGTGCTGAACTATTGTTTTCATCGTACGATTACAGTAGTTTAGTGGCCTGGCAAATGCTGTTGCTCGTGTGGTCTTGTTGTAAATCAAAGTGTTCGTGATAATTACTATGATATAAACAAGTCCTAATAAACTTCACAGCACACAATTACCGTGTTTTCAGTATATTCTTAGGAAGGAAAGATTAACTTTTTGGGAAATTTCTATTGGACTGAATTTCACTTCTTTAACCAGAAACGATGAAAAATCTGATTTTTGACCTTGAGAATGGGGGGTCGACTTATACACGAGTTCGACTTATACACGAGTAAATATGGTAGTTAGAGAAGTTATCTATTCCTTATCTACCACTACCACTACCACTACTACAACCACAACAACCTCTCCATGCCATAAGGCACATAAGGCTTTGACATTTTCTTTCCACCCATTACGGTTTGTTGCGAGGGTTCTGACTTTTGGCCAAGACTGTCACCCAGCTGTTTTCTTTTCATCTTCAGCCATCCTCTTCCATGTTGTTTTTGGTCAACTCTGCATTCTTTTCCCTTTTGGCCTCCACTCCATTATATGACCAATCCAATTCCATCTTCTACGTCTGATCTCATCGCTCTCTCTGCTCAGTCCTGTGTTCTCCTGGATTTGTTGGTGGGAGATGGTCTGAGGCCACCTTATTCTTAAAATCCTCTTCATGCACTTGTATTGGAAACTGTCCAGCTTCTTTGCTTCTGTTTTCGTAAGTTTCCAAGTTTCACAGCCATACATCAAAACAGTCCTAACAATTGTTTTAAACAATTGTACCTTCATCTTTCTGCCAATCTCACCGGTGTCCCATATTCTTTGCATCCTATAAGAAGTCTGTCTAGCATTACTCAGTCTATGCTGTATGTCCTTGGTTGTTCTGCCTTCCTTGTCCAGCAGTGCGCCTAAGTACACAAACTCTTTCACCTCATCTACCTGTTTGCCATTATCTCTATTCGTTGGTCATTTTTGGCATTCACTCCCATGACTTTTGACTTCTTTGCATTGATCTTAAGACCAACTCTTGCAGCTTCATCGGTTAGCTTGCTGGTCTTATCTCTTATGTCAGTGTACCTGGATGACAACAAGACAGTGTCATCTGCAAAGTCTAGGTCTAGTGTACTTCCATCGAATACCAGTTCTCCTACTTTCTGCTGTCCTGCTCACGACCCAGTGAATTACAAGTAGAAATAGGAAACCAGACATGATGCAACCTTGCCTTACTCCTGACTTGAAACTATTCTGTTGTTGCACCCTCATCTAGGACTGTGCACTCAAAGTTGTAGTACATCACCTTCATCAATACGATGAGCTCTTCTGGGTTTCCGTACATTGGCATTTTGTTCCATAGACTTTCTCTATGTACAGAATCAAAGGCTTTTTCAAAGTCTATGAAATGTGTGTACAGAGTTGCATTCCATTCATTGACTTGTCCCAGTATATTCCTGAGAGCAAAGATCTAATCAATGGTACTTCTGTTCTCTGGGAAACCTGCTTGTACCTTCCTCAGGATGTTGTCAATGCCTTTTTTGATTCTACTTATCAACACTCTTCCAAAGATCTTACTGATGACTGCTGGTAACAGTGCAATGCCTCTCCAATTTGTACATTCGCGTAGGTCACCCTTGGGTAACTTTACTATCAATCCTCTATTCCAACTTTTTGGTGCTGTGCCCTCTTCCTTCACCTTGTTAAACAGTTTTGTTAGCTCTTGTTAGCTGGTGACCCCATGGGACAGTCTTTTCTTTATCAAATTCTATCTTCTTTATCTCCATTGTTTACTTTTTTGTCTCAGTAATATCCATTTTTTCAATTATTCAAACTTTTTGCTTAAGGCCCAACAAGTCAATATAATCAAGGTTTGACTTAAGTAGCCAGTCATTTATTCACATGCAATATGTCAATTAAGTCCCTACATGCATGAATGCCCGCATGCCTGAAGTATGCACTTTATGGCAGACAGAATTCAGTATTCTCAGAGACAGTTCTTTTGATACATCCAAGCAATATTGGATCAGGAATCCTGATCCGGATCATCTCAAGCAAGTGCTTCTTATCCATTGAAAAAAATAATTAAAATATATAGGAAATGTATGCAACTTGAGTCAGTTTGGAAGCCTGTGACCCCCTTGATGTCAAACAAATTATTGGTATTCAATTTGCCACTATTAAACAGAACCTCTAAACCATAACAATCCCTGCTGTTTTCAAAGCACTTCTGGAGAGAATTTGTAGGCTAGATTTCCCTTGCTGAGATTAGGGTTGGATGGTTAGTGATATTAAGTGTACCTTCCATTAGTTAAGAAGGTTTTTTTTATATATACCTAGACGTTCACTCAACAAAACAAGCACTGTGATTGGTTGATTCTTGGTCACGTGCCCTTGATCAAATTCAAATGTGTCCCGACTGGGATACAATTGCACAGTTGTTGCCTGCGCGCCAGTTGTACTGTCTTTGTTTGCTTGTTTTT
This sequence comes from Ricordea florida, assembly GCA_949710005.1. NCBI lineage: Eukaryota > Metazoa > Cnidaria > Anthozoa > Corallimorpharia > Ricordeidae > Ricordea > Ricordea florida. The sequence goes on along the minus strand of OX453273.1, from coordinate 23,065,422 downwards.
GCTAAGGGAAGCTCTAAATAGATAACAAAGCACTTAATGTATGGTCCCTCTGGAAAATAGTTAATTTTCTTTTCCCTCGAGTCCTGATGTTTCTAAAGCCACTATTCACCATAATAATATACCAATGAAGCAACCTCAGTCATATAGTTTTTTTTATTTATTAATTTTTTTTCTTTATTCTTGCATCACTTGCAACTGACAAGTTACTCACGTCACTACAACAGTACACTACTAACAATACAAAAACTTACAGTACTTACTGTTTACTCACACAAAACCTACATACAGCTAAATCTATTACTTACAATACGGATTACTCACTCTACAAAAAAAATACATGTATATACATATATATATCCACTATATAAAAGGGGCAGGGATATATGGGAAAATGTTAGTGAACTGAGCTTCTAGTCTGCTAACACAAATGAGAAAAAAAAAATTAAAATATTTTCCCCGCTGATTCACTGAAGTTTAGCTTTATATACTTTGAATGTTGAAGTGAGTAAATAGGAAAGGAATGTCTAGTAGGTAGGTGAGTGTAAAAAGAGAGAGAGAGAGAGAGAGACTTCAAAATGGTAAAAGATTTCTAAAGAGAGAAATGTTCAATTTCTTTCTAATATTGTTTTAAAAAAGTCTTAAAATGTTCAATAGTTGGAGTATTTCCTTTGCTTCTGCAAAACCAAATGTAGAATCTCGCAAGTAACAGAACAAAGTTAATTGCAGCTTTGTTTTTTAGAAGTATCAGGCTTCAGACCCAAGACGACAAGATTGTTAAGATAATCGTTGGGTAAAATGTTACAATTCTTTAGAGAAGCATTATATATAAGGCATTTCCAGAAAAATTCTGTTTTGCTACAGAACCAGAAAGATGCATAAAATTTTCAGCTTCCTCATGGCAAAATGTACACCTAATGTTATCTTTATATCCCATTTTGACTTAAGATACGTTTGTTACCAAGGTTTGGTGAAGGAATCTAAATTGAAATTCAATCAGTTTGGTTCTTTTGGTACATTTAATAGCAGTCATGTATGCATTATGCCAGATTAAATCATGAGCTTCTGGGAAAACCTTGATCCATTTCTCCTGACTTGAAATTTTATGGTTACATTTTGCTTCCACCAGTCTTTGATAAGCTAGTCTGCTGGGCTCATTTGATTTTGAAAAGCTGGTTGTGAAAGACTCTTGTTCTTTTTTCCCAAAGCTCTCGAAGAGCAGATATCATTCCATAGAACATCAAAGGGCAGACCTTGATATGATACTTGCTTTCAAATTCTGTTGGTGACAAGAAAGTACTTGGTTCTTCCTTAACGATTTGATTCACATGAGAAATGCCCATTAAATTTTGATACCAACCTTTATACAAAACCGGGTTGTCCAGAACTTTAATCAAAGAATTATACCGTAAGCTTTGTGTGAGAAAGGACTCTACAGTTTCTATTGAACCTTCATAATTTAATACAGACCATGTCTCGAGAATCTCTTTCAGAAAGGGGGCTAAGATTTTTGACAAGCTTCTTCGAGTCTTTTATGTTAAGGTTGCCCCTAAAAACAGTTGGGCCTCCACGTTTTTCGGGCTCAGCGTCAAAAAAATGTTTTCCATTTCCCCTTATTACGTTCGTTTAGGTACGTTTTTATCCACACGGACTTAAAGGAGAAGTAGGGTCGAAAATGGCACATTTTTTTCTTTTAGCCAACGGAAAGGTAATAAACAGATAAATTAATCTCCAAAATTTCAGCCTTCCGAGTGCTTCCAAACCGTGTGAAATTCCTGTCCAAACTCGCACTAAAATCGACACAGAACGCCGCCATCTTGGAGTAACTTAGCAGCCTAGCGATGTATGGTTCTCATCTGGACCACGTTTTGGCTCGAAGCAATCATAAGGTTCCACAGCCGCCATTTCTATTAGCAATCACTGTGAGAGCTCTTTGACGTCACGCATACATCGCTAGGCTGCTAAGTTACTCCAAGATGGCGGCGTTCTCTGTCGATTTTAGTGCGAGTTTAGACAGGAATTTCACACGGTTTGGACGCACTTTGATGGCTGAAATTTTAGAGATCAATTTATCTATGTATTACCTTTCCGTTGGCTTAAAGAAAAAAATGTGCCATTTTCGACCCTACTGCTTTATTAAAAGAAATAATGTCGATCATTCTAAGTCCTCCGTTGCCATAGTTTTGGGTGAAAACGTTTCTCTTGATTTTATCACCTTTACTGTTCCAAAGGAAGTCAAAGAAGAGATCATTTATTTCTTTTATAATTTGAAAGATCAAACATCAAAGTTACTGTTTATGAAAAAGTAGGCCATAACAGGCTTTTCTTAGAATTCCTGGCTTTATTCACCTCATATGCCGTGGATAGTGTTGAATATCCTGAGGTAGTGAACCAGTCAGATTATTAGAACTGTCAAAGTTGCTGAGTTGGTATACTGATGATTGAGAGGGTCAGTGTAACAAGTGCAGAAGCAAAATCGGCTCACATCACTGAAAACCCATCAAATTTCACGTGTGTTTGATTTCATGAACTTAACATTCAGCAGTTCTGGTGTCTTTTTTTCCATTTTGGTACTTGGTTTATTACTTAGACCTTAGATTTATACGTGTGTGTTTCTTGCTTTCACTAGGAACTGCTGGAACATGGCAGCAAGCATTCAGTACAGTTGCTTATGCTTCTTTGCCTGTGGTAGCTTTCTTTATCCGAGATTGGCGTGTCTTGACTGCAGTGACTATTCTTCCTTCCATTGTAATTCCATTTATGGTCCGAAGCATTCCTGAATCTCCAAGATGGCTGGCGTCTCAAGGCAAAATTAAAGAAGCAGAAAGCATTCTTTGGAAAATGGCTGAAGAAAATGGTTGTGAACACAGTAAAACTGTAATACAGTTAAAGAATCAAACCATAAGTGATAACAAGAGCTCTTCACAGCATGGTGTGACGACACTGTTTACCCATTCATCTGTTTGTGTCATAACAATATCAATGCTAGTTATCTGGAGTGTTAACAGTATGGTGTACTATGGACTAGCACTGAATGTTAAAAATCTTGGAGGAAACATGTACATCAACTTTGCTCTTGCCTTTTTGATTGAAATACCGTCATTTGTTGCTACACAGTTTCTTCTTTCATGGCTGGGTCGCAAAAAGTCATTATTCTACCTTCTCCTTGGTGCGAGCATTTCATGCTTCACTTGTATGTTTTTGCTGATAAAAGATGCTGGTTATGCAGCTTTGATTTCCTTGTCAGCATTGGGTGGTAAATTCTGTATTGCTGCTTCTTTTGCTGTCATTTATGTGTACACCTCAGAATTATTTCCCACTGTTGTGAGGAACATTGGCATGGGTATGTCCAGCCTGTCGGCCAGAATTGGGGGAATTGTTGCCCCTTTTATCGTGTTGCTGGGAGACTACAGCGCGTCCTTTCCAATGTTTGTTTTTGCTTGTACTGCAGTGTTTGCTGGACTTGTAACACTGTTGCTTCCTGAGACACTAGGGAAACCAATGCCTGAAACATTTGAAGATATTGAGATGAATTTTTCACGGAAATCAAGAGGTGATAATGTAATTTAGTCTCCTTAGGGGTAACGGCCTTCTTACAGATAATTGTCTTAGTATCATTCAATACCTGTATATTGCAAGTAAGCAGATGATAAGAACAGAGAGAGTTTTTAATATATAAAGGTGTTGAAGTGGTCTAGCAATATTAGGGACCTTAAGCAAAACACGACGGCGACGTCGACTACACTGAAACTGCACGTGCAAAATACAATATGGTAGATTTCTTTGCTCTCCTCTGCAAAACAACAACGTGAAATGACCATTTTTTCAGGTTTTCTGGAAGACGCGAATGCACAGCGACAATTGCCCAAGAAAAATTTGTAATGAACTGTAAACGGATTAAGTTGGAAAAATCGGCGGTTTGAAAAGTTTTGGAAAGAAAATTAAACAAACCTGCAGCCATTGGTACAGGAGAAAAACAAATCAATTTTTTCGAACGTGCCGTCCTCGGCGTGCTCGTTGTCATTGCTTAAGCTCTCTACTATGATTAAGACGGATTTGGTAGTTCTGCATGGTAACACAGTTGTAGCAGGAGTCTCAGTAGTTGTTTGTTGAGTTTGATCGTTCAGGTGTAAGTAGTTCTGAAAACAACTGTTGTTGATAATGTCACCACATTGAACCGAAACATAAATACCACCACCTGACGACACGTAAATCACATGACGCTGATGATGACTTCCGCTCAGGTTGCCGAAACGTCAGTCAACGTCATCAACAACAGCTCTTTTCAAACTTCTCACACCCAGATGATCAAACGCCACAAACAACTACAGCTGTAGCAACATAAGCATTCTGTCAGGAATAAGCATACACTAAATACCTACATGTAAGAACCTATAGGTTGTAACAAGATGTTTGCTAAAATCAAAATCAAGTTCAAATTTAGTTTTGATGCAACTTTCATTTCCACAGACTCGGATACATGGATGATCACTGTCATAAATTGTAGTAAATAAGCTGATATGTCAAGTTCTGTTGAGTGATCTACATGGAACCCATAAGAATTGAAACACGTAATGCATGTTCACAGCTTGTCCAGATTCAGTACTTTCGACCACTTTCCAAGCACCATATTTGGAAACTGCTATCTACAATCCTAAAGCTTGTTAATTGGGACATTTGCATTTGACATAAATGACATTTGTCCATTTCCGACATTTGCGTCTATATTCTTGACCTTAATGACTCAGTTTCATCAGTCCTGATCTTTTCTAGGTTTTTCTTGTCTTTCGACCTTTCTAGGATCACTTAGGGGTTTGCTTCCCAGTATGGCCACTCCAGATAGCGGTGACATTAATTTACCGAACGAACCGGGAAACGCAGTACACGACATTATAAATTTCATCGCCATTTATTCGATCAAAAGGGTGCGAGCGGGAATGGAAATAAGGAAATGTAACAATCATTTTTGGTTACTTATCTGCTACCCACTGCATAGAGGTAGGCCTTTCATGATCTTTTCTGCAATGTTTCTATAAAGTTTTTGCATTAATTATTATTTACCAAATTACTGATTAACGCAAAAAAGGCTTTGAAAAGAGGGCAGGATCGGGATCCCCAAGTACAAAAGCGCGGGATTGCGGCATTAACAGGAAAAATGGTTGGGAAAACGGGATCTCAGAACCCATTGTGCACGCTACGGCAGTAAGTGTGTCCAGCTGCTGAAGCCAATTTCTCTTGTTTTTCCAAATATGGTATTTGGTAGATTGAATGTGGTCAAGCAGTGGTCTGAAAGACAATTCAGGGAAGTTACATGTTTCAAGTTTTATGGGTTTCTGGCTATATGTTAACTCCTCTCTGAAGATCAAAGTAGTAATTCTCGTTAGTAAATACCATAGACTTCTTTGCATGTTTATTTGGAGAATTAAGTGTTAGATCAGTGCAGCGTCTTTTAGTAGATAACCATCAGTCAGTCTTTTAGTAGATAACCATCTAAAGGTAAAACTCGTATAGATCACTTTTGAAATGGTTAATTTAGCTGCCCCCCCCCCCCCCCTAGCAAGCACCTTTTGAATATGAACTTGTGGGAGAATTATAAAAAAAGTCTTATTTTAGTAAGCAGGTATAAACAGCCTTTAGTATGCAAAAACCAGAGGAACCTAAGCCCTTCATTTATTCTTGGGTTTTGACTTTTAAACACAAGAGATCATGTGCCTATGTGGGTTTTTCAGGTTTGCTTACTGTCATTCTTCTGCAGATGGAAAAAGTGACTAGCAGTCTTGGCTTAAGAATGGCAACGACCAAGCTGCTCTTGCTATTGACGAACAATTGAGGTGCGAAAAAAACCTCAAATTACAATTTAATGAATTATTAACCTTAAGTTGCATGACCAAGTTCCTTTTGAGGAACAGAGAGAAGGGCTGCTGTGATTTAAGCAAAAACATTCTCTAGATATATTTTAAGAGGAAAACAAAAATCTTGCCTAAAGTTAAAACACATTTAGACATTAAACAACTGAGAAACAAATTAGGTCACACCAGTACACTTGGAGCAAATCACCCTTCCTCCTTTCCTTACAAAAAAATCAAATGGCTCGCCACTTAATTGTTTTATAGTGGAATCATTTAGTAAATCAATAACCGAAATTTGAACAGTCTCTGGGCGTGATAAATTTTATAATATATTGCTATTTTTATATAAATGCAAAGTTCTTTATTTTACCAGTTACAATGTAACGGACTCAACCGGGGCCATCCAACGTTTTTCTGCCAATCACAAGACGAGTTAAGAACAAGAATTGGAGCTCGTTCCAGTTTCGGACCAATGACAAATGAGCGACTTACCGCGAAATTTGTTCATGTCCATCAACGAAAAGGCTAATAAATATTTACTGAAAGGGGGCAGGAATTTTCGAGACTAAAACGGACCAAACACAAATACATTTACCCAACGATGGCCCGATTGCAGATGAAACAGACTCAGCGCAAATTTGATTTACCTTTACCGAATGCTGAACAGATAACACAAATATATTTCCGTGTAAAGGCCGCTAATTTTGAAAACAAAGCGTGCATGACAAATATGTTTATCGAAGTACTCGACGGTCGCGATATTGTTGCCAGTTGAGGGCTCGACAGACTTAACGTAAAATATATTTTATACTTCGAATGACGACAGTGTTGAAGACAAAACGGACTAAATACCAGTATTTTGGACCCGACAATGGAAACAACGAGGGACTAAATAAAATAACTAACTTCAAATTGATTACTGATCGGTCAAGAATAACGGATCGCCAGCATGTTGACGCGACGGCTGACAAAACGGAGTTTCATGACCAGCCACAATTTTGGAGACCGATAAGTTTTCACAACCTGTACCATCAATTCGAACAGAGTTATTCTCATCTTTACCACACAATACAGTGAATTACATTTCAATACTTCGCGGTGAAGGAAGCGTCGCAATCCACTTTCACATTGCCTTTCACATCAATTCCCAGTCAAATTTCCGTATGATCTGGATTTGTAACACGAGATCACACGGATCACAGCACATCAAGGGAACCGATGAATCCTTGTCAAGTGTGGATTCATCGGTTTCTTTGATGCGCCATTACCCGAGTGAAGTCGGATCACAAATCCAGATCCGGATCATACCAAAGGAACGCACATTTATTATTATTGGTCTAAAAAGGAACGCACATTTATTATTATTGGTCTAAAAAGGAACGCACATTTATTATTATTGGTCTAAAAAGGAACGAACTCCGATTCTTTTGTTCTTACTTCGTCTTGTGATTGGCAGAAAAACGTTGGGTGGCCCCGGTTGAGTTCGTTACACTCTAGTATCATAATGGCGTCATGTAATGCCAGCTGATACTTTGTTGTACTCACTGAATATTTTTGAACTATTGATGAATTCTTAGTTGTTAACTATAAAAAGCATACCCGCCTTAAAAGCAAATGTAATTTTAATCTTGAAGGATGAAAGGTATACCAAAAAAAAGTTATTAATTAAGTACAGCAGATCAGAAATAGTGGCTTTGTTAACTCTATGAGTGGAGACGCAGTATTGCAGTGGTGAGCCTGTCTGACTTCCCAGTAAGCGGTCTGGAGTTCCTGCTCTGGTGATGGCACTGTGTTGTTTCCTTAAACAAGAAACTTAACTAGATCGTCTCTCTCCACCCAGGAGAATAAATGGGTACTGGCAAAATAATGAAGGGGGCAACCCTGCGTTGGACCAGCATCCCGTCCAAGGTGGAGTAACAATACTCCCAAGTGCTTCATGCTACTGAAACCAGGTTGAGCTCCCGCCGTATGGGGTTTAAGGCTTGTGTTTGCCTTTACCTTATTAAGTAGGTGCTTAAGCTACGTGCAATGTATGATGAAGCAGCTATTTCTTCCTACATATATAATAATTATGATAATAGGTGACTTAAAATAGTGAGTAAATAAATAATTAAGGTTGACATCACGTAAAAAGCCTTTGGTTTATTTTAGGTTTAAGATAGTGTATTCTCTTAAATCAAAGTGAATAGCGGCAGAATATGAACCGAATTGCAAAGCAGCGAAGTAAATGTTTCTACAGCCACTATTTACCAAGATTGAAATACTCGTAATTGTTTTAATGCATACCAATGAGGCAATCTCAGTGACACCTCTCAGAAACAGCAATAAAGCGAATACTGTTGCCACCCAATATTTTTTTCTGTTCGACCTAAACTCACTTCCTGGAAGGGGGGAGAGGTCCTGATCCAGCATTCCCGCTTCTTTTTCACGAGAATCCCGCATCCCGAACTTTTTATTAACTTTATTGACTTTATTAATCCAACAAGCTCTTTGGTTTGGTTTGATTAGTGTTCACGTGGCTGATTCGCTTTCGCTGTTGGTACGTTTATTTCTGTCGTGACGATTTCCCGAATTCCCGACAGACAGGCAAAAAATCACGTATCCGGATTCCCGGAGAGCAGTCAATGCCCGAATCCCGACAATAAATTTTGCGTTTTCCCGAATCCCACACCATATTTTGATCAAATCCCGGATCCCGGGAGTACCCTTCCAGACCCTGACGTACCTAAGGCTATCCCAACCCCACTGGCGAGCTAAATAGTGTTGAATGTCCCGAGATGGTTTCCCAATCTTGCTAAGCGCCGAAAAGGAATGGAATGAGCCTGAATAAGGCGGAATGACACGGAATGAACCAGAATGTAAACCGGAATGATACGGGAATGATATACGACAGCTTATTTACGCCCGGGTTTACGACAGATGAATTGTTTACCATTCTTATTCATTTTAATGTGTACGACGGTCGATCTCTGGGATTCATAAGAGGCCAGCACAAAATTACGCATGTTTTAAGTAGAAAAGCCTTCCCCTCTAGTATTTAAGAGAAGACAGAGTGGCTGAAAAGAGGGTGCTGAGCAATCGTGAAATTGGAGCCCCTCTTCAGTCACAATTCCCCTGTTCCCCCCCCCCCCCCTGACTGAAGTAGCCTCACACTCGTTTAGTAGCAAGTTAAACGAGCAAAGAGGTATTTCAAATTTGAGCTTTTTAGTTAATGTAAAAAAGATAAGTTATTGATGATGCTTTGTTCCAAGACTTCCAACATCGTATGCGTCGCGTAAATCTTTTAGTGCGATAAGTTACATACTTCATTTGCCAGGCCGAACATCTGCAGTAGACTAATGTTCTTGTTGGTAACTAACATTATAAAGGTCAGAACAGTTAGGTTTCCTTTTCTACCGCAAATACGCTAGAGAATGGCTTGTCCCTCCCCCGACAATCACTGCTCATCCAAAAACAAATGTCGCTTTTAGTAAAATGCAACGTGGATATCGACATGACAATCTGGTAAGTACCCGGTCTTCCATGAAAACGTTGAATGTGGCTACACCTAATCCGTCAACATGTTTCTTCCATGTTAAGTAATGATTCGTGTAAGAACTAGGAAGGCCAAACGATAACTCTTAATTATTAATTACCATTAAATCAAGGAATATGATTGGTCGATATCCAAAAATCGCCAAAAAAAAAAAAAAGAGCAATGAAGAACCGGACCTAAACAACATTTTTCTCCCTAGTTTTCCCCATGTCCCTTCTGTCTGCCTCACGGTCAAATATTAGCATTGTTCTATGCGCCAATCAAAAGTTAGAGCGGAAAACGCGCACCACGACGATCTCCGTGAGACGCTATCTTGAATTTGCGATTTGCGATCAGAGACTTTATCAAACTTCCTTGTCGATTAAAGGTGTCTTTCGAGTCACAATTTTTATCGAATACAAAGGTTCTTTTGTTTATTTTGACTCTAAAGTGCATTTTGCGGGAAATGGTTTCCACAAGGTCGCTGATTGATGGTTTACGGACCCGATCCCGATGTTATTCTATATCAGTTTAAATTTCTCGGTATTGGCGTATTGGTGTATATGAATTGTCCAGATTTTAGATATGTTACGATTTTTCATGTATCTAACGCGCTTTTTGCTCACGGGCCAATCAGATCATTCGTATTTAATGCGATTAGGGGAATTAGCGCCTGAAACATAACTGCCGCTTATTGCACTAGCCTATTGTTGTTTTGCCTAGTTCTTACGCGGACCATTACATAAGGGTCATTTTTAAGATCACGTGTTAACTGCAAAATTGTAGCACTTTTATTTTACTTTATTTCATTGTCATCCCGGTACTATTCTTGTTGCATTCCGGTATCATCCGGTTCATTTCGGTACCATTCCGGTATCATCCGGTTCATTCCAGTATCATTCATTCCGTATCATTCCGTCTTACAATGGCTCATTCCATTCTGTTCCGGCGTTTAGTAACGCCTCCGATGGGCCCAATCGGATGATTTAAGGGGTGCTGACGTTTCGAGCGTTAGACCTTCGTCAGAGCGAATGGTAGGAATGTGATAAGACGTATGTTATCGTAGCCACGTCTAAACCCGTGTCTTTCTGTATCCATGATAATGGTCCTTTGCCAGTAAGCAAATTCTAAAGATACCATGAGTGGCTGATGAATTTTTGTTATCACATTACAATATCCATTCAAGAGATGATTGAATGAGAAAATGAACAGATCATTCCTAAATTAGAACAGGAAACTCTACTTTCACCCATGGGACCCCATTTTACGTAAAACGCAGTAAACGAGAATGCAACGAAAATGCATATCGCTATTCATTTCTGAGAACAAAAGAAACGTTGGTTGGAGGTGATCTGTCTTGACCCGAGAGACGAATGGGTCAGACGACGACACCGAGGAAGGCACGTTTATCTCGAGGTGCTGACCATAAGTATCGCAACCTCTGGGTAACGATCGATCGCCCAGTAAACTGTACAATTACTTTAATTTTCACCCACATTTTATTCCGGAATTTCTTCAGTCACAGTCAAATCTTCTAAGTCAGCCTTAGAGAATAATAAAGAAACCTACCTATCGACCATTATAAGCTTGTAGTTTATAAAGTTGCCCTGGTCATCGCATTGTTGTGTTTTGCTTCAACTCTCTGATTTAAGTTGTCCTGATGAGAATGGCAAAGGAAATTAACGGAATGTACTATGCATCTGCCGTTCCGTTTTTTTTTTTCATTATAGGGTTAAGTCTTGGTTGTTCACAAGAAAAAATTTCCGTTGCTTACTGCGACTTTCATAATTCTGCGAACTCCCGCGTTCAATTTCCAACCGCCAACTGGCGTCTTTGCTTCCGTCAATCAAACTTCCGAACATTTTCCGAGTCCAGGTCGACCATCCGCCATTGAAAGAAAATGCCACGTAAGTTCGGCTCTTCTCTTCGATGGCGAATTATTCGCCTGAATATGAATCGGCCAAACTAGAACTGACATCAAGAGAATCCGCCATCTTCGCCGTCACACGTGTGTTGATCCAGCTGGGCGGAGTCAGTGCTTCGGAAACTGTTCGACTGCCATTCGAGCGACATCCGAAGTTTGATTGACGGAAGCAAAGACGCCAGTTGGCGGTTGGAAATTGAACGCGGGAGTTCGCAGAATTATGAAAATCGCAGTAATTGTTATTATGCAAAAAGAGTATCGGAACTCTGCTTTTTCTAATTCCAATGTTGTATCCTTGAATTCGGCTTTCAGCTTGCTAAACTGTTCTTGTGTAACAACACTATTAGAACTCTGCATGCCGACTGTAATTTCGACCTTGAACTCTCGAAGCTGTAAAATTACTTATTAATGCACAACAACAGTATAAAAACTCTGTTGGTTGTAATTGATTCCCATCTGGAATTCGAACTAAGCGTTCAACTTGTTTAACGGTTATTGTGCACAAAGTATCAGAATTCTGCTGGTTCTATTTCCGATCTTGAATTCTCGAAGTGATCTTTCTCGATATCTTCAAATGTCTCTGGAAGTGGCCTTCCTTGTGTTTCGGGTAATTGTAAAGAAACTATTGCAGCGAACACTGCAGTACAGGTAAAACAAAGCATTGGAAGTGATACGACTTGATCACCGAGCAAGACAACGAACGGTGCTATCATTCCTCCAATTCTAGCGGACAAACTTGACATACCCATGCCAATATTTCGCACAACGGTTGGAAAGAGCTCTGCTGAATAGACATAAATAAGCCCAAAAGAGGAACTAATACAAAAGCGTCCCGCCAGTGAAGTAGTTGATATTGCAGTAATATGTTTGCCTCCATTCAGCTGGAGTAGCATGCACATGAAGCAGAAAAGGCCCGCAGCGAGAAGGAGCAAAAGCAACGACTTTTTGCGACCAAGTTTTGAAATGAGAAATTGCGTAAAAGCACACGAAGGAAGTTCTGTCACACTGGCAAGTACAAAGTTGATATACAGACTGCCTCCAAGGTTTCTAACATTCAACGCCAGTCCGTAATATACCATGCTATTCACGCACCATACAATAAGCATCACAGCTGTAATACCACTTATGGACCGACGCGTGAATAAGTCGATTATTCCATAGTGATCTCTGGAAGCGTGTTTGTGTGAGTCTTTCTTGAGAAATATGACTAAGTTACTTTGCAAGCCGTTTTCTTTCTCTATTTTCCTGACGATGCTCTCTGCCTCTTCGGTTCTGCCCTGTGACGCCAGCCATCTTGGAGATTCAGGGATACTTCTTAAGAGGATAAGAATCGCGAAGGAAGGAAGAACCGTAAAAATGGTTAACACCCGCCAATCACGAATAAAGTAGGCTTCGAGCGCCAATATGGCGTAACCCACTGAGTAAAACCCTTGTTGCCAGATTCCTGCAGAACCTAAAAAGATATAGGGAAGAGCGAGAGTTAAATAATGTTTTCACCCACAATGAATGAAGTGGATGGTTTAGAGACCCCCCCCCCCCCACCCCCCCACCCCTTCATTACCATCGAAATCAGATAGTACACAAAGAACAAAGGTCGTATGCGGAGAACATGCCCAGGTACAGTGCTTCAAACAACAATGGTTACGCAGATACCGATAATTATAGCTCTTCATACAACAATTATATTCAGGTAATTTATGAAAACTGGGATGATAATGATAATCCTGAGCTAATTGCAGCAATCGAGGCCAGTAATGAGGGGACGGGCGTCTCTAAGCCATCCACTTCATTCACCTCCGATCCGTCATCTTCAAATTTGCAGGGCTTAAGATGCTTCAAAAGTTGCTGATTTGGTCGCACATACACTGGCTTTCCGCAATTAAAAACTGCCCTTGAGCTAAAGTAGGCTTCAGTTTTGGCATGCACCGACTGCAAAATCTGAAAATCTATTAACAAATCCAGTGGCAGGACATCCTAGAAGGCTTCTATTATCTTGATTTAAACTTCTACTTCACTCTATTCATTCTCCAACGGGAAAGCCATAATAGCCTGCCCTTTATCCTGCAGGTAAACTCTGTTACCTTGACATGGAACGTCTTCCTTATTGGTGACTGTTCGGTATTTATGGCTGGGGGGGCGGTGTTTAGAGTGTTTAGAGTGAGGGGGGGGGGGGAATTTTCAAAACCAAGGGAAATGGGGGACATTCGGAGAAATTGTCAAAATCAGGAGCCCATCACCCGGAGCCTCCATACAAACTATATCCTTGAGTCAACCTTTGCTCGTATCTTTTTATTTTTAGAACAGTCTCAAGAGAATATTTTGTGAGACGCTATCACTCAGGGTTTGTGACTGCGTGTGACGTAAAAGAACAACTTTGTTCTGATTGGACGGTACAATGCATTCGTGGGAATTCGAACGACTAAAAATAGAAAGATACGGGCAAAGGTTGTCTCCTAGGGTTTATAAGGGAGATGGAGGCTCCGGGTGATGGGCTCCTGTCAAAATTTGTTCTCGTAAAAGAATTGTAAATTTACACAACATGGACACTGGACACCGGGTCCAACTTACGGCGAGGAGACATTCGAAACAGAAGAAAATGCGAAGGGAAAATCTTCCTGAAAGAAATTTCACGGCTCACAATGTTCTTGAAGCAAGACGACCTCAAAGAAATACTTGTTGACGCCGAAGCAAAAGGTCTCAAAACACACATAAGAGCGAGATAAAAAACCATTTAACGAAATATTGCCATACATCAATTACCAGCATTTAGTTCAAGAAGTAAATTTATTACACAAATTAGAAAAAAACAACACGTAAACGTCTATCGATCTACAAAAACGTGTTAAACGCTATTTCACAATCAGAGATAAACATTCTATGGAGGGGGAGGGGGAGGGGGGAAAAATTTTGAGCCAGTGGTTTAAACTGGGGGGGTAGGATAATTTTTGGATACACGCACTTTCGGGGAGTAAATTTTTAATCTGCCTCAGTTGGTTAAAAAATCCCCGACCCAAACCCCACCCCCCTCTAGCCATAAATAACGAACAGTCCCTTGGGCCTGCCAGAAGTGTCACGACGCGTGCACAGGAGCCTGTCGGCTTCGTAGCTTTGCTTTTTCCTTTGCGCCAAGAACGTTAATTGGTCGATCTGAAACTAGAGAAGTTCCTCTTCATAGTATACTAAGGACCACTCTGATGCGAGGTATTAACCGAAGAGGAGGAAGTAGCTGAACGGTGCAAGCACGAGACGAGCTGTAAGCGCAGAACTGAATATTTTGCGAACTTGGTGCTGCTTTCTGTTCCCCTTGCTGGCTTAGTGCGGCGGAACGTTCACCAATACTATCAACAATCCGCGTGAGAATAGCTTTTGTTGAACTTCCATTACCGTCCGCCATTTTTGTTTGTACCGCGCGCGTGATTACAATTTTTCGCGGTATACTCGTGGTGTATGGGGACAAATAGTGTATCGAAGGCCATCCTTAGCAGTACTTAAACATCCTTAAAGACTTAAACATCATTACAGACATCCTTAGAGTTTTTCGCAAAAACGCCCGCTGACCAGCATACGAGCATCTAATTTCTCAATAGACAGAAAAATTAACCCAACAAGTTCTACTAAATTAAAAAGTTAGCATTAATGTTGGGTTAGAGAAGGGGTAGGTGTACAGTTGCTCAGATATTTACATTGATCCGAGTTTTCTTGAGCCTTAAAAAATATATCTGGAATATCAAAAAAATTTCTTGACAGACAGAATTATTTCTCGACCAATGGAAACGTTTTCTTGATCGTCAGTAATATGTCTGGACCATCAAAAACATTTCTCGACCGTCAAAATTATTTCTAGACCAACAAAATATTTCTCAACCATTTTTGTTCAGTACGGCTTCAGTCCATAATCACGCTTGTAAATACGGCGAGACAGAGCTCTGTCACCGTTAATTTCGGATAATTTCCCTTTTGTAAGCAGCCTACAGAGCTTGTCATTTTCCCATAGATAGAGAATACGGGGCTCTAAGGTACTTTCTCCTTCGAACTACGGTGGCCCACAAGTATCACGGCAAAAGTTTGTGAACATCACGGCAAAAGTTTGTGAACACCACTGCAAAAGTTTGAAAACGTCACGGCGGAAGTGAAATTTTAGAGAGCAAGTGAACATCCCTCGCGCCAGTCTGGATGCTAACGCATACATAAAATGGCGGATAGAGATGCACATGCAGAAGTGGAGGCAATTCGCGATTATTTCAAGAAAGGATTTACCTGTGATGAAACACTTACACTTTTAGATGGATATCATGGTATTCGAATAAGTATGGCAACGTCGAAAAGGAGTACGGTCTGAAAAGAAGAAATGTGCGATACGATCTGAATTCTGTTAGCCTGTGCCAGGCTCTCGGTTCGTGGGCACGATCAAAACAGCGGGTGAACGAGGTCGAGCGAAAATCGGCGGGAGTTTGCGAAGGAAAAAAAAAGCGAGGAAAGACTCCCCGATTTGTGCTCTCGCTCTCCCGCTTTTCGATCGTGCCCACGATCCGGGAGCCTGGCACAGGCTAGAATTCAGTTCGAGAGAAGATCAGAAGTCTGTTAGATGGACCTGACTGTATGGGAGGCAAAAGACACATTTGGCAAACTCCTCTCAAGATGCAACTGCCAAGGTATTAATTATAGTGTTCCCCGTGCTGCTGTCGAAACTTTGCTTAGAGAATTGGACCCCGAAAGAAAAGAGGAAATAAGGGCGCACAGACTTCATACAGGGAGCTACAGGAATAGTGGGCCTAAGTGTGCCAAATGTGTCTTTTACCTCCAATCTAACAGACTCTGATCTTCTCTCGAACTGAATTCAGATCGTATCGTACATTTCTTCTTTTCAGACCGTATTCCTTTTCAACGTTGCCATACTTATTCGAATACCATGATATGTATCTAAAAGTGCAAGTGTTTCATCACTGGTAAATCCTTTCTTGGAATAATCGCGAATTGCCGCCACTTCTGCATGTGCATCTCTATCCGCCATTTTATGTATGCGTTAGCATCCAGACTGGCGCGAGGGTTCACTTGCTCTCTAAAATTTCACTTCCGCCGTGACGTATTCAAACTTTTGCAGTGGTGTTTTCAAACTTTTGCAGTGGTGTTTTCAAACTTTTGCAGTGGTGTTTTCAAACTTTTGCCGTGGTGTTTTCAAACTTTTGCCGTGGTATTCACAAACTCTTGCCGTGGTATTCACAAACCTTTGCCGTGATGTTCACAAACTTTTGCCGTGATGTTCACAAAATTTTGCCGTGATGTTCACAAACTTTTGCCGTGATACTTGAGGGCCACCGAACCGAACCGATGTTTTCTCTTATGAATATCACCGCGAATTCTGAAGCTAAAACCTTTCAGCAAACGCTCAGAACACGAGTGACAGGTCACGAAACACAGTAACTTTGTCTGCAATACTGCGTATACTTGATCCAGCTAGGTCGAAAGTTCACGATGCTTTCCATGTATGTTAAGTTTTTTTGCACCTACCTCGGTACGACGGTCCAATTGATTCTGTGGCGAGTATGTAAGTAATCAATCCACCACCACCATTCAGGGCACCGATGAAGAATCTTAACATCACGTACTCTTCATACGACGAGACCATCCCCGACATTGCAGCAAGAGTATTGCCTATCACAAAAGTAAACAGCCACGGCTTTCGACGACCGAATTTGTCCGAGACAACGCCGAATACAAGGACACCAAACATGTATCCAGCAACGAAAATCGATTGAGTTAACTCGGCCTTGTAT
Organism: Ricordea florida; assembly: GCA_949710005.1. NCBI lineage: Eukaryota > Metazoa > Cnidaria > Anthozoa > Corallimorpharia > Ricordeidae > Ricordea > Ricordea florida. The sequence continues at coordinate 23,048,364 of OX453273.1, read as the reverse complement.
CGATTTCCACACACCAAGCCCCATTCAGTGGCGATTGATGAATAGTTCGAAGAAAACACAGCTCCATGGCAAATAGACCCGTCGCTGTCACAACAGCGCCGTTCAGTAGAGTTGCAGTGTAGAATGTTTCCGTGTGTTGAAGTTGATGGGCAGCTCCACTCGCCCACAGCACTCACAAACACAAATATTAACATGTGAAAGGACAAGGGAAGCGAAAGAATGCTAACAACAAAATAAACTCTCCTCTGATACCGACCGAACTCTCCAACATGCTTCAGCGCGGAGTCAAATTCCATGTTTTGCTCTACAAAACCAGAACACGAGTAAATATAAGTTGGCATTGTATGCTTCCTTAAGCGTGGGCTCAGACCCTGAACAGCGGCAGGTGAACGAGGCTTGACTTTGTCTAATTTGGAATTCGACAGGGACTAGAATAGACAAACTGGCTCTGACGAAAGATTTACGGTAAACGCCTGCCTTTTTGCTGACTTCGTTCGCATTTGTTTGTGAATCATATCGCAACAAATTTTAAACTCCACTGGGTATTTAAATCCTAATGCAATTTAAATAAGAAAGAGAAAGTACTGTGTGACGTGGCTTCATTTCATATTCAGGGTTGTCAGTAGTCACTTTATCGTATGGGTGGCTTAGGAGCGTGAAAATGAGAACCGGCACAAGTAGTGAATAGAATAAAAACCTAAATCTCATCTCTAACTCAAGTGCAAATCTGCTATTGATTTCATGGCTCCGCCTAAAATTCTAGATACAGTTAACTCTGACACGGGTACCTAAACCCGGGCCACTACAGCCAGGTATAAATGCTTTTATAGCTCGATTATTTGCTAGAGCATCGCACTGACCAGTAACGCGAGATCGTTCTAAGATCTTCTAACTATCTACATTACTACTGGAGCTCCTCATGGTGTTCCCCGGAGGGTGGACATGTTACAAGCTCGGAGTTCAGTCCTGTTGGAAGTTCGCGTCACGTTAGGGACTTTAAGCAGCGAGAACGGCAACGGCGACGGGCGACGGGCGACGGGCGACGGGAGAGGCCTCCGGGAAAACCCAAATCTCATAATGCGCATGTCTGGCGGAAAATATCTTGCCGTTGCCGTCACGTCGGAACGTGAATAAAGGCAATCTCCGGTTGTGTGAAAACGTGAGTACTAAAATCCTATTTTCTTTGCTATTTTGTCGTAAGTAATGACATTTAAGCAATGAGTGACTACTGAAAAGTCTAAATATACTTTATAATCATTTTTTATCAGAAAAGTTTGTCCCCTTGGTAAAGGGGAAAGCGCCACTGAAGACCAAAGCAAAGTAAATTAAGCTCTTTGTTTGAAAATGAAATTACCCGTAGAGAATTTTTCTCGTTTGTTTGGCCTAGCTACATAACTGAAGTTATATGAAGTAAGCAGTAATGAATTGATTAAAATGATTTGACTTCAAAGCCAGAACCTTTCTGTCGCTGTCTAGACCAAGTTCCAAGGTGAATTAACAGCGTCGCTTGGCCCATTTTATTTTCAGTTAACTTGCAATCGTAGGAATTAAATACACTGAAGCGTCTTTGAAAATTTTCTGATCAAACTTTATAATGTGTGCTACGAATACATGTTACATTTGATAACAGACCTGATCTAAAAATTGAACTTCGATAATTCACATGTCAGAACTCTTGTGTTGTTGTTTGTAAACTTTATATTTCGCTGTTTTATTTATTTCGTGTATGTGTAGATGTGATTGAAATAAGGAACGAAGGAATTTTCAGTTCTCTAATCCACGTTGTTTTGCTAAATTTCAACTCCTTTACTTGTCTGGCGAACTTAACTGGTTAACTGGCGTGCCATGACTGCCGTCCCAGTTTCGCGGTATCGTGCTTAACTGCTTTAAAGCTCGCGCCACGACCGCGTTCTCTCCCCAGTCTTTTAGCTGTTCCGACGTTACCGTTCCCGTTCCGGTTCTCGTTGCTTAAAGTCCCTAAATTATCGCGGTTATGGCTCGAGGAGCGCAGAAATGTGAGTGGCTTATGAAGGGTCAGAGGAATAACTGTGGTAGGGGTTGTCGAGTCGGTCCATTAGTTCTGCGGGCAGCTAATTCCAGCTGAGTTGGGGAATGAAGGTATTTGCACCGTGTCGGGGGTGCGACAGGGGGACAAATCAAATCAAAATCAAATCAAATATCTTTATTGATACACGGTTCTCATCAGTTCATACTTATGAATTAAAATATTTACAAGATTAACAACTAAGACCACGTATAAAATTTAGTGATACTTACATACTCATGAAAAAAAAATTTACTTATAAGCATATTTACTACTTATTTAATAACTTATTTAATTTCTTTAAACATATTTGCTTACTATAAAATACTTATAATATCATCAAGCTAAAACAAACTACGAATAAATTAAGTTAAACTGCTTTACATGGGGAAGCCGCGTAAATTCAACGACGCTAAAAGAAGCCAATGCAGCCAGCATGAAAGGATTCTAGAGTCCCAGCCTACGTACCGCAAATGAGTTGGCAAACTGTTCCACGCCACTATATATATATTTGTAACTGGTCTTAAGAAAGTTGGTATAGGGTAGCGGAACAGCAAATTTATCTTCAGTGTTGCCAAGAGAATAGTCAGTAATGGCGCTACACTGAACAACTAGGTGCGAGTCCATTCAGAGATTTGTATACTATGCAAGCGTTTTGTATCTACCGCTGGGATTCAAGCTTTCTCCAGTTCAATACTCGGAAAAGATATTCAGTACTAGTGTCAAAAGTACAAGAGGTCAGGACTCTTGTAGCAAAATTCTGTAATATTTGGAGTTTATTGGCAAAAGGTTTGTTACCGTTACCCAAGACCACGTTAATTTATAGTAATCAAAATGAGGTTTCACCAGAGAGTTGTAAATAAATAGCAGTGTTTTGTGCGTGACAAAAGTCGAATACGCTTCAGTGCCCCAATACCAGAGTTGAAGCAATCTTCTCAGATAGATTCTCAATGTGTACATTCCAAGTCAGGTTTTCGTCTATAATTATAAACACCAAGAGATCTGGTGCTTGGCACCTGACTTATCGGGGTCCCGTCAGTTTTTGGTGAGGGGGAATGGGGAATTGTTTTCAACCTTTGCCGAGAACCAATTATCATGAATTCAGTTTTAGATTTATTTAGTGTTATAAGCAATAAGCCACTCATTGATGCTGGCAAGATCTTCCTTGAGAATAAATTTAATATTGTCCTCGCTATTACTTGCAAGCGTCAAGTGGGTGTCATCGGCATATATAGAGTCCTAAAGTGTGACGTCACGTTGCCATGGCGCTAAAAAACTCAGTTCTAAACAATGCAGATGATCAAGAGCGCGTAGGTCACGTTTTCTTTGTTGAAAAGTCAAAGCACTTAAAAATCCTGTAATTGTTTTAAAAAATCACTCAAGAGGAAGATCTGCGGGTGGAACAGTCAATTGCGTTGTCACAATTGACGCTTTTGTCTAAAAAGAAAGGTCCAAACGGTCATAAATGGTCTACTGCTTTGCTCCAACGTGTAACCATGCGTCAGAGAACCATACTTGCCGGTTCTTCGCATTTCCAAGTCCTTAAAAGGCAACAAACGAACACAAACGATGGATTCGTCTGATAAGGTTGGTAAAAATATTCACGATCGTGTTTTTTACTAAGAATACAACTTCAATATGTCGATTCTGAGCGTAAGGTTTACCGAATGATTCGCTTCACTCGGGTTTCACTGGGACGAAGTTGTGCCGATGCGAAACAATCGAACTCAGTGTTATTTACCTCTCGAGACCTATCATTGCTTTTATGATTCCCCAGTTAAGTGCCTTCGCTTCACCTTAGTTTGTTAACCTGTTATTAAGATTGATTTCTCTTACAACACAATGTGTTGGCTGAACATTCTAGGCCGTCAAGTCTAACAAGTTTATTATTTTAATATGAATATCGTTACATCTGATAAGGTGGTTTCTATTTGCTCCTTCCACAGAAGAGAAGATAAAATACCCAACAAATACTCGAGGGTGTGTAGCTGCCATTTCAGAGATGGTAAAAAGTCGAATGGTCCAGAGATTTTTGAGCGAAACAGGGACAAATTATTTCCTGAACAAAGAGGGTCCCCTCCGAAGAAAAAGAAGACTAAGACTGCCTTCAGGGAAAAGACTCTTACTGAGATGATCGAAGACGCTCGAAAAAATGAGTCACCATCCACTCAGGAAAGTAAAGAACAAAACGAGAAAACAACACGGGAGGTTATCCTGGAGGCAGAATTGGACCTAGTGAAGAGAGATCTTAAGAGTTTAAAGGAACACGTCCAGTACAAAACCAAGTGTTACACTGTGGGAGAACTGTCAGGAGATGTTATCAGAATGGAAACTGGGCTTCCTACAAAGGAAGTATTTGAAATTGTTGTGAGATATACCTTAAGGTTTAAAGATTCAATCAATTATTTTGCTGGCTGGACGGTTGAATCTATCAGTTTTGAAGACCAGATTTTCATTACTTTAATGAAAGTAAAACAGAACTACACCAACCTACACTTGGCTCAGCTATTTAATTGCAGTGTTGCTACAATTGCAAACATTA
>OX453273.1:23021278-23038778 GCA_949710005.1 Ricordea florida | reverse complement strand
GTTCAATCACTGTTTTGTGTAAGATAATTATAATGTTTTATTATACATATCATCTGTGAACACTTCTTCGATATTATGATCCTCTTACATAATCGTGGTAAGCCATTGCTGTAGACTAATAAATAAATATTACTTGTTTTTTAGAACTAATCATTGTCAATAGAACTGCCACCCTTCAGAATCAGGGGTCCCTGAAAATTTGTTAGTAAACAGACAACAGTGTATATTTGGTTGACAGTGCCAACCATCGACAGGGGCACTGGTGAATCAAAAATGTGGAACTCTTTTATCCTTCTAATTGCTCTTTCTACATGGATCCTAAGCTTGGCAATAGTTTTAGTTTCATGCACTTGTTTAGCCGTAAACTGGTCCCTGCTTTGCAAAAAAGGAGGGAGATTAAGTCCCACCCCCCTTTCCCTTAACATCCCTTCAATGTCAAAACCCTTGTCTGCCATAACTGAGTCATTAGGTTCTAAGAGATCTATTATACCAGAACATCTAGTTATTTCTTTATCTGATATGGCACCTGTAAATAAAGAAGAAATGAATGTAATTGCACCATGTGGTGCAATTCCTATTAAACCTTTAAGGGTGGTTTTGCTTTTATAAGACGAGTACAGCTGAGACTGTAAGAGAAGAGATGATGGTGTTTCCACAAAAATCTCAGTGCAGTCTAGAATAACTCTTGTTTTTGGATAGAGTTCCTTGAACTCCTCAGGCATGTTTGCATTTACGTCATCCCTAGAAGGCCAAATAGACTGAGAACCCAAAAGAAAATACATATAATTGGCCCAAGTAGTAATTTTCCTGCTCACTGATGAAATATGGATATGGAAACGTTGTGCAAGATCTTGCTCAAAGAGGCCTAATTTCACTCTAACCAAGAACATAAATAATTCATCTATCAATAACATTACCCGGGAATTAGGGCGACTATCTAAGACACCAGAAGCATAACAGTATGTCATTTTTTCAGCAGTAGGCTTGGCAAAATTGTAAAACATAGTTAGGTGTTTGTAGGAACAAAATCCTGTATAAAACTTAATGAGATCATCATTGGTGGAGAACCTCTCTAGTCCAAATCTGCTCAGTGCAAGCTCCTGTGCAGCAAGCTCCTTTTGTCTCTTGAGTTCTTGCTGAGCCTGAAGAATGGTTGAATCAGCTTCCCTGGCAGCAGTGGTAGATATCCTTCTCAGTTCCTCCAGTTCTGCTTGAACAACCAAGAGCTGAGATCTGGTTGCCTCAAGTTCTGACAGTTCTGGTTCTATAATAGCTGTTCTGCACTCACCAGGAATTCCATCTCCTTCATCAGTCTCACTCTCATCGGTTTGAGTGCCACTACATGTACAAGGACCAAAAAGAAAAGGATTATGTTTTTTTAGAGAGAGGTGACTGTCATGTGTTGAATTGAGAATGTAATCTTACATTGAAATTCATTGTTATGAAATGTCTTATGATGCCCAGGGTATATGAGAGGTAAGTAAGCAACATACCTGTCAACAACACGAACAAGTTTTCTTCTTGACTTTGGTGGCAGTGTCCAGTCAAAAATTGTTGGAACAGTGCCTTCCTTTAATAGGCGGCGTCCAGAATTGTCAGATGGCTTATAGTCTTCAGGAAGGAAGTGTTTAGAGCACACTCTGGTCTTGTTAGTAATCTGTAACCCAGAAATATGGAAATAAAGTATTAAAAAAAAGTTGGAGCATATACTTTGGGCCATGTATTGCAATGCGCTTTAATAATGTATAATGATTTTACTGCTAACGCGAAAAAAATGTACAAAGACAGCCAGCAAACATGTAAACGGTTGGCTTCGGATGAAAAGCTCATTCACATTAAAATAGAAGGCCATGTCAGCAATAAACAAGAACCACAGCAACATGAGGTAAACATATATATTGGTTATAGCTGTACCTTGAAAAATGGTCCAATGTCTCTCCTAATTTTGACCAGCCATAGTTTTCTTAAAGTGTCATCACTGGGTCTGCTCGGTATTCGATGAAACGATAAAGAGCTGTCATACCGTGAGTCTCCAGTACAATTTGGCACACAGCAATGATAACTTCCCCCTTTCGATTTCTTCTTGGGAACTGGAGACTGAGAGCCATCACACGGATCCAACAGAATATTCGATGTTCCTTCACCAGCTGTACATGTGCAAGGAACAGTTATTATTTTCGAATCTTCACAAAGAAATCCTTATCGAGGGATGTGTTGTTTTACTTGAAAGTGTCAAGTATGAAACAGAAATCACTGTTACTATAATCAATTTTTGCCACCAGATGCGGCCACCAAATACTTTCAACGACGCTACAATAACCTTTTCTGGAAGGCCTCCAAAGACAGTAAGAAAGTTAAGTGGCGAAAAGAGGAAAGTAAAAATTCATAACAAAAAGTTATAGGTTATTCCCTACCTTCAGAGTTCGCCATGTCGACACGTGTTCACTCGCCGACTTGCTGCAGGAATCGAAGAAAAATTGTCGCTTATTTGCCGGTGAATCCAGTTAAAAAGCACAAGAGGTCAAAGCCAACTTGTGTAAGAGAAAAATTATCCGCTATCGTAGTAACGGGAATCTTTTTGAAAGGTACTTGTCTCGCTTGATCGCACGCAACAACCTCAGTGTTCAGCCTTTGTTTTACAAATGGCGCTGGAACGCTTGCGTCCCAGCATGGCGTTGCTAAGTGGTATCCAGGCACGTGACTAGATCCTGCAAAGGGCCCATTCGGAAGATGGTTAATATATAAGAGAAAAAGGTGCGGCCCCAAAATTGCCCCCTGAGAGATAGCACAGGACAATACACGATTGCTAGAAAGGGAGCCGTTTAGTAAAACATTTCTGATTGCGTTCAAATAACTATGATTTAAACCAGTGAGTTGAGGCGCCTCCGATGCCATACACAGATAACTTAGAAATCAGGATATTGTGATCCAGCATATCAAAGGCTTCAAGTTAAAATCTAGGAATACTACATCATTCCTGGTCTATGTTAAACGCCCAACCATCAGTCTCCTCGAGTGATGAGGTAACTGAGGAGTGGAGCGACCGAAAGTCTGACTGGTGGGTGAAGAGTAAATTTTTATCCATTAATTAGGCATAGAGTTGATCATAAATGATCCTTTCAAAAGCTTTTGCAACTACAGCAATAATAGAAATAAGACGGCAATTGTCCAGATCAATTGTCCCCTGTTTAGGGGTGATGAATGGTCCATTAAAATTTTTAACTGCTCGCAAAATTTTACCTTTGCTCGATTTGCTCGCAAAATTTAAACGAGTGCTCGCTTGCTCGTGCTCCCTAAATTTTTGCAGTTGCTCGCATGCTCGCAAAGCAATTTTTTTACCTCTGCTCGTGCTCGCAAAAAAATCGCCTGCTCGCATTGCTCGCGAATGCTCGCAAAGACCATTCGTTACCCCTCTGTTTGAAAACGAGTCTGGGTTTTGGTCGAGGGTCTAGGGTAAAATGTCGAGGGTCGAGAAAATGATATAAATTTTTTTACGGGTGAGGAAAAAGCATTCCTTGCGAATTTATAGACAGTTTTCATGTCGGAACCCCATATTGCACATTTAACGACTTGATTTCTAGATTTGGCACTTCTAAACAACAAGACCTTTTCGTTGTCTAGACCAATGACGCTCGTTTGTTCCAATCTGAAAGAAAATGTCTTTCATTCCGCTTTGCTGTTGCTGTCGTTGTTTGTTTTGTTTTGTTATTCGGTTTGCCCTCGCTCGCTTGCACTTGCACCGACAGTAAAAAGGCGATACTACTCCCCGCCATAGGCGGCGAAAGCGAGGTGGGACTTGTAGAATGATAATGACTTTCTTTTATTTCACCATTAGGTCCGCAACAGTCGAGGGTAAGAAAATAAAGTTTACAACGCGTGTACAAGTCTGCTCAGAGAAATCCGAATTTTAACTCACTACAGCTACAGTTAATTATTGCGTCGCACAAAATACACATTTGATACAAAAGACGGACGCTTTGTTTTACACAAAAATTCTAAAAGTCTTGGCACTTAATAGCACTAATAGTTCAATCCATTGAATTAATTCTAACCAATGTCGAAGACAAATTTACGTTACAAAAGGTTACACTGTAATCAATCGTGTCTTACAGTTTCTTTTTCCTTCTTCTATTACAGAAATTTTGTGAGCACTGAGCAACATATCACAGTGGCGCCTTATTCTTGGCTATATTCTCCAGTCTTCTTATAATTTCGCTCCGACGAAGGGCTAACGCTCGAAACGTCAGCACCTCCCATTCACCTTACGGTGGTATAACTTACTTAATCAACTCGTTTGATTTATCCAATTTCTTGTGTTTCAATTTCCCACCGACGCAGCACCAGTTTCTTTAGAAACTATCCCCACAATTCTTATAATTTAGTTCCCGCGGGGACTGCGGGGCACCAGAGCATAGGGAATTCTTCGTGCTGATTACTGACAATCCATATTTTTCTTCATAAAATGCTGTCATCAGTGAAATAAGAAATGTGTCGAAGAAATACGTTATTGCGAACTCTTTCGTGCTAGTTGATTTCTTGTTTGTCGCGAAACAAAATTAAAAGTAAAAATGGGCACTGATATGGGGTTCCGACATGAAAACTGTCTATCAATCTCTTGCCATTTTGCATAATCATATTGGGCTGTAGATGAGATCACATCTTTTACGGATGGACTTAACTTCAGATCATATTTTCTCAATCTCTTTTGAGAATTCCGAAACGAAATGAAATCCGTTTGATTTGGCGGAGAGGAGTGAGATGCCCCAGATGCATTAACAGGTGATGATAATTCTTTGTTATTCATTTCTATAGTTATTACATCAACTTCGGCTCCACCTTGATGGCCGTCATCTTGGTTCACTACTTGCACGTACTCTTCTTCTGCTGGTCCTTGAGTCCCGCTTCCTGTAATTCCACATTTAATATCCTCGATACATTTGTCCTTGAGGCGTCCTTGAACTTGCAGCCTTTTTGTGCTGACATAAAAATTCAGAGTTGGCGCATTGCGTTCGTACACAGCAAGTGTTCCATTGAATGTTGTGTCAAAGTTCACGTTCTCTGCGGCTACTGCCGAGCGACGAATTCTCTCAGTAAGAAAGGTAGTCAGCTCATCTTTAGTGCCAACTTGAGTTAGTTCTTACCATCATGATTAACAGTTAAGTTTAGAGCCATTATGTTCCTGTAACCTGTAAACGAAAAACGAAGTGCTCAAGTCGTGGATGTTAAGTTGGAAATCCATACGAGGGACGGAAAGATGGCGACACACGAGCAGCACAAGCTGGGACTGAGCGCCTATTACGACAAGCGTTGGGTGTTGCCCGATGGGATACACACCGAACCAATCGAGTATCACACTTAGTTAACTCCAACCGGTGGGAGAACGGTATCGGGACCAGCAACTCCTCACGGACGAGCCCGCGCTTGGGTCAGTTGAGCAAGTAGTACAACACCGGCTGATGTGGTTTGATAACAGCCTTTTTAATGTTGCGGACGTTTAACGACCAGATGTGGTCTGTGGCTCTTCTAGTCCCACTCTCCAACTCACCCAGTCGGTAGAGATACCGCGAAGGATAGCTGTCTTGTGTTCCCCCATCTCCTTCGTAACAGCGCTCGGGAATTCCCTCCCGGGGTCAAACTGCAGTACCTGGGACCATATCAGAGGTAGGTGAGCGCTTGTATATAAAACTGACAGGTCTTCGCGACTTCAGCAGAGTCCTTCGAAGTCAGAGACTCAACTTCTTTGCAGCGACTGGTCACGTCCAAACCACTCAGTGCATACTTGAAGACTTTGCGCCTATGTACGCACATGGTGCGGATCTCTAATAACCATGGTACGCATTTGTGGCCATAAACCCCAATTCTCAAGTCCACCAAATGCGAAAAGCTCTACACTTTGGTCGATTGCGCTGAAATCAGGGTATTCACACAAATCCAGAAGAATAATAGGACTTTACATGGATTCCCCCCCCCCCCTCATTTTCTTGTGAGATCAGGGTTATTCCCACAAGTGTAATAATTGAATTATTGCACGGATTATACATTTGTGGCCTTCCTAAATCTCGTTTTCCCTAAGAACCAATAAAAGCCGAACACTTCCCCACGTTCTGTCCACTGCCGTGATGTCATGGTCATTTTTTCAGTAGTTCTGGCGAAATCTTGGACAACATACCAAATCCCATTTATCACCGAATGCGAAATGGTCGGCTATTTCATGGAAATGCCGTGCAATGGAGTATTATTTTAGGTAACTTGATGCCTGTGGAAAAAACGGAAGAACATTTGTGCTAATTGGAGTATTTGGTATTTAAACGCATTTCGCGTTCCTACGTTACATCTAACAGAGTGGCAAGCTGACAGAGTGGATTGACATACTACTCAACCCATTTCAAGTTTCGCCGCATGTTGGATTCTTGTTTGAGGCTCGTCATTACGATTGTAGATATACTCATTTATGTGGACATGGAAGTGGACACGGACTTTTACAGCGATTTACGATTCGATTTTTCCGTAATATTTAAGACTGTATTGAGCACAAGGACAACCAATCCAAATAAGAAAAGCAGGCCGTAAAACATTGTAGTCATATCAAAATTTGGCCAATCAAACGAGGGCTATGCTTTCTCCGTCATCAGTATTGTCATTTTCGAGTAAAAAGGGGGACGTAACGTACCACTTTCATAATGATCTGCGTTGTCCCACAAAAAGCACCTCACAGAGGACTCTGGGGATTGTTTCAGTACCGTAGTATCCTTACAGGTGAAAGGGATATTTCATATGGAAATGAGGAGACCTGGGAAGCCAAGGCTTATTTCCGTGGGAAAACTTTAATTATATGAACCTTGAAGAGGAATTTGCTTACACTCTACGTTGGGGGCACATGTTTAGTAATTGCTTTCCTTAATTGATCACTACAGAAAAATAAACGTCTCTTTAGAAAGGCAATTTTTCCACCAAGAACTTCAGAACAAAACATATTTGATGGTTTGCGACGCCTGGAGAAAAATATCAAAGAGAACACAGTTAAAGACTGTTATAGTACAATTTATCACCATCAACATAATCATCAATGAATCAATGGATCATCATCATTGCTCTCATCACTTATTTAGCAACGGGAAATGGTTTAGGCAGAAAATTTTGCATGAGGGCTTTTGGTTTTAGCCAGCAGCTTTAATACATCTACACTGTATATGACAATGTGGAAGTATGTGATTTTCAACAATATAATGTGGGTGCTTTAATAAGAAGAAATAAAAAATTAATTGTCCTAAACAATCCTTTAATAATAATCAATAATCAATAATCCTTCCACCCCAAGACTGAATAGTAAGATAATTACTGATCGTCATCCAAACCCATTGTTTTCTGTCTGCATTATATCATCAAATGCTGACAGAAAAAAATGCAAACCAAGTGTCTGAGAAAAACGGGTGCAGTCTTTTTTGGTAGCAGGGAAATTACCAGGGGTAATCTTACACGTGCTAAATCGACACGCAGCATTATCAAAACACACAGCGTTATTAAACCTATAATAACAAGCTGCATTATGCATTATTAAAAATAATGCTGCGTGTTTTGGTTTTAATAATGCAGCATGCTTTACATCCGTATATCCACTGGTGAAGCACTTCCTCATCTCTCGCCATTCCTCAAAGATATTTAGCACCCAATTCTACTTCCTTCGACTAGCATCAAAAAAACAGCTGTCTTCAAACCTCCCACATTCGTCAGATGAGATTGGTGCACGAAATCTTTCACTCCCTAGTAACAACAAGAGAAAATGAGGTAGCAACCAATACTCCTTGTTACACAAACAATTAGGACTGAAAATTATTAGGAAAATACATGACTATCTGTCTCACTAGAAAACAAACTAACCAAAGTCAAGAACATTTGTGTCCATATCCGCTTCTAATACTTTAATGAATAAAGTGAATATATACCTTCACTAATAACAATATTATCCTCTGATCATTTTCTGTGCCCTTCACTCGTCGACACACCCATTCCTGAACAACAATTACAACATCGGGTTACACACACCTAAGCAAAACCAAAAGAACTGCAACGACTGAGAAAGTACTTACCATCTCATTCATCTGACTTAATAGTAAACGTTGACTGCGTAAGAAACAATTCTTCCTCAGAACTGCTTTCGCAGATGTTTTCCACCATCATTCCAAACGACAATGAGTTGACTTTCAGAAAGAACTGTTTGTCGAGCAATATGCAAATTGAATCTACCTTGACAAACAAACAGTCAATAACTTGTTTCTGGTTGCATTTTTCACACGTGCATGTCAAGTTATGCTCATGAAAACAATAGCTAATGTGGCCGTTACCTTGAACAAAAAGTATCGATTGAACGCCATGAATTGTTTAAGTTATTGTTTTCCACAAAAATACAAAAGGACGGTGACATTCAATAATATAATTGCAGACTGAAGCCAATGGGTTAGGATGACGATCAGTAATTATAATAGATAATTAGAAGTAAGGATACTGAATGGTGTTGGAACCAAGGTCTTGAAGCTGCAAGTGCCTTACAGGCAATATATTTAAGAAAAACAAAACAAAATATTGGGGTACAAGTAAGTTGCAATACCCCAACCTTTCTAATTCTGATAACACTAAAGATTCGTTACTTACTAGTCATTTCCAGTTGTCTATCGTCATTTATTTGAACAGCTGGTGGTATGTGCTTGAATGCACCATCAACAAAAGCTTCTCTGTCATGAAAAACCAGCTGTTCATGAACAGTGGCATCACATTCAGGGCAAACCCTCCTCCCACCACAGCCAACACAGCGAACCAACCACGGCTTACGATCACAAAGTCCACACAGCGGTGAACCTGAGTTGGGCCCTTCAGAAATGAGAATGGCTTTGAAAATCAAGGGCCTTGATGCCTCCCAATTTTCATTCAACTTAACCATCCGCTTTTCCCAATTTAGTTCCACTGACTGCAGTGACTCAAGCATTGTCTGACATTTTGACCGCAGCACCTCAAGTGATTGTTCTGTGTAAAATAAAGAGAAATAAAAACAAGATGGGTGACTTTCCACTTTACCCTTTTCCTCACTGTGCATAATGAAGCTACATGTGTATACTGTTCGTTATTGGGCAACAAAATTATACTAGAAAATACACCTACAGCATGCATAAAGAAGTATGGGGTGATACTGAAATCTAGCCAAAACGCAATTGTCATCAATTCACACTGTGAATGCCTAACCATGTACTTGGTCCGTGTCTTCGTGTTCCAACAAAGTACTATCTCCATCACAAAAGACGACCTCTGGAGGCTCTAGATACAAGAATTTAAGAAAAACCACAGCTTAATAATTAAATTTACACACAGAGAGGATGCAATGTTAAATAAATACGGCCTAGTCGAATCCCGGTCTGTTATAAATTAAATGTGCTCGGATAACAGAAAGTCTAAATTAATTCAAGGCAACGAAGTTCTCAGTTGAAGAAGGTTACACGTGCACAGAAAAAAGTAAGATTTCCTCACAGGTCCCTACTTCATTATGCATGCTGTAGCCGTACGGTTTCGTTCTCAGAAATGTTTGCACGCGCATTTCCCAAGACAATTCAACCACAGCATGCATAATGAGTAGGGATCTTGCGGAAATCTTACCTCTTTTCCTTGTTTTCTTTTCCATTGCTTACCTTCACCAGAAGAGGAGGATTGCTCTTGTTCGCCGAGTTTCACGCGGGCTTCATCCTCAGACGCCATTTTGTTTTCAAAGCTGTCTTGTCACTCTTCCCCAGTTCATTCATGATACCACGGTCCAACAGATTGAAGTGATATGCTTTGAGGATATCTTGCAAATGATCATTACTCTCCACTTGAGGGGGAGATCTATGGGGCGCTACTGAAATCTAGCCGCCCCATAGAGATCGTGTTGCCATCTCAGGGTTATGGTGAATTCTGGCTGAAAAAATTATACTCGCTCGAAGAGCACTGGAAACGAGCGGGTTCGGTCAAAGAGATTTTGCATTTAGCGTCACGCGTGATATCGCTTCCTGGATGGCGTGATGGAAAGTCAGATTTCCTAATATCACTGAACAAATTCCTGTTAGCAAAGATGGATCTAGATTCGGTGTTAAGGGACATTGGAGAGTTTGGTCGGTTTCAGAGGAGAGCTTACTTCCTTATAAATGCCCTGGGAACTCCTCTTACCGCTCAGATGTTGATTCTTATCCTTGCTGGTGTATATCCACAGTGGGTCTGTTCAGAACCCAACGAAATCGAAAACTGTCAACCAGGAAAAGGTTGTTGCACTTCTGATAATTTGATGTGTTCTGGAGGCGAATTCACCTCGTCGTTTTTTTCCATTGGCATGGAATGGAATCTCGTCTGTGGGCAAGTTTACAAAAATGAACTCGCGCAATCTGTTTTTGTCTTTGGAAAAATGTTCGGCTGCCTTTTAATAGGGTCTTTAGCCGATCGATACGGGCGAAAACCGGTTTTGTGTATGACCTATGTCACTGGATCCACCGTCGCTTTGTTATCGTCATTTGCTGGGTCGTTTTATGTTTATGCCTTTTTTCGATTTATAACTGGGATTTTCGCCGGCGGTGCTGGTATAGTCTCCTTTGTTTTGTGCACAGAAATTATCGGCCCTTCGATGAGGGGTAAGCAAGTAAATTTAGGAATTAAGATCTCGTAAGCTCATTAATCATTCCTGTTATAACAAGTAGTTCTACCGTTCTTATCCATTGGTCGATCATCCATTGAATAGTACAATACTGTAGAACTGTTTATTTACTATACAGTGGGGTTCTAACTTTTCCATCTGTGGCTGAAACGAGTGACCATCATTGAGAAGCCGCTTAACAGCTAGCACTCTTCTCTGATATTGGCTTAGTGACAGTATGGTCCAAACGTTTTCTTCTCTTGGGCTAACAATGCAGTGCAATGTCCCGTTCCTTCGAAAGGTTAGTACTAACAGTCTTGAACTGTGGTACTGCTTGTTTCTGGAACTAAGTAGTGCCATTCTAGCTTTGCTATGTGACTATGTTTTTATTGCTGGCGAGCCTTAGCGAGACAGCACACTATTTGAGAGGGTCAGCGGTGTTCCATATCATATAAACGGTGAAAAATCTCGATTTTTCGGATGTCAGATTCGGGGCATGCGCAATTTAGCGTTTTCGTTGTGTGACGTTACAATGATTTCTTCTGCACGTCTCACCACACAATTCACGTTTTTCTGGCGGTTGACAAGTTCGGAAGAGTTGAAATGTTAGGGTTTTTTCCTTATTTCGATTGCCTACATGTTTCTAAATGCCCGGGGAAGTATTCATCAAGGTCACGATCAGTTTAGTGATGAATTGCAAGGACGACAGGAGGTTTTCATGAGTTTGTCTGCCTTACTATGCGACCAGTTGGGGCCAATTCAGCAATGGAGGTGTGAAGAAATCGATTGCGTCTTGCTTCATGGACATGAACTTCCCTTTGAAAATAACACGATAATTGAAGAAATATTCCAAAACACGCATTGAAAACATACCAAAGCGTTAGAGTATAAATAAACAGTTGCCGCCATATCTCCTTCCAAATACCACCATCCTTTTACTACGGGAATATCCAGAGGATCTTGAACTAACCTAATTTTCTGCTTACCCCTCCTCTATTCCAAGCCACTTCCCCTCGCCAGCACTCACTTTCACATTGAAACTTCTAGTATTATATTTTATGTGTACTATGCGCGTTGTGTTACCATACAGTGCTTTCCTAACTTTTTTCTGTGGTTGGAACCATCATGAAACAAGGCTACTTAACAGTGCTGCACTGTGGTACTGCTTGCTTTCGTAAGCGGAAACCACAGAAGGATTTTAGAAGTTGCTGTGGTAGCCTCATGGCGATATGTTAATGCGGAATTAGTCCCTTGTCACAGACCCGTTTTGCTCATGTAGACTGATATCTTCTCTATTGACAACTCCTCCAAAAAGCGATCAACATCTATTGCATGTTGGTTGATAGATTTTTCAATAAAGGTTCCTTCAGGTGCTGTTATCTCAATTAACAATTATTCAAGTAACTTAGATGTCACCAAGCAAACTGAACCGTTGAGTGCAGCTCAGTCAGTCGTTGAACTGCACGCTCTCACTCGAACCCAAAACAGGTTCACTGTAGAGTTACAGTATACCTTTTTGTTACATTCTAGGGAATGGTAACACAGCAAAGTAGGTGAGGAAGTTAGAACCATACGGTAAAGTAAACCAGAATGGTTTTATTCACAGATCGAGAACAGTCAGAACAGTGGAACCACTTTGTATAGCATTTGTATAGGTTACCAACCTCTTCCATAGCTTAACCGCAGAATAGTTACGCTTTATATATAGCTATGGTTTCATCCACAGATAAAACACTTCTTGTACCACAGTATATACGTACATTTAGTCTTGAGTAGTTTTCCTAAATCACTGATTATACTCTGTTTCTTAGAATAGTCACGCTCTACTGTCTCAAACTTTTATTACCGACTGAAAATGACATTCCGCACGACGCAACAATAATTGGCAATCAAGGACATTGACTCAAATGATTTGCAATTTTCATTATCCCATCTTTTCTTTACAGGGCCTACATCAACTTGGTCGAAAGCTTTTTATGGTTTAGCTTTCCCTCTAATCGCATTTCTAGCTTACATTCTTCAGGGCTGGCGCCTTCTAACATTTTTCTCCGTTCTACCAACACTGCTTATCGGCTTCCTCCATCCTATGATCACCGAGTCCCCTAGATGGCTGGCTTCTCAAGGAAGAACGGAAGAAGCCGAAGAAGTGTTAACACGTATTGCGCGGGAGAATAGAACTAGTCCCGTGCCCATGATTTCCTTGAACGAAATCACAGTTTCGGAATTCAACGTACACAAATATGGATTGCAAGACATTGTAAAGAACAAACAGACGCTAAAAATCACGGCCGTTTTGGTTATCTGCTGGAGTTTAGTCGCGTTAGCATATGACGGCGCGTCTTTCAATGTAAAAAATCTTCGTGGAAACATATACTTTAACTTTGCTCTTGCTGGAATCGTAGAGATGCCCAGCTACTTGGTGACGTCGATTGTTATTTCCTATTCTGGGCGACGAAGAGCGTTCATTTACTTCTTGATCGGTGCCTCTCTTTCTTGTTTTTGCTGTATGGCGCTACAGAATTCTTCCATCAGCGTTGTTTACCTAACTATCGCGGTACTTATCAGCAAGTTTTTCGTCTCAGCGGCTTTGGCAGCGTTGATGGTTTACTCCGCGGAACTCTACCCAACTGTGGTACGAAACATGGCTTTGGGCGTGGTCAGTCTGGCATCCAAGTTTGGTGGCATGCTGTCCCCCTTTGTAGTTCTGTTAGGCGCACGCGGGGGAGAACACAGCAAGTCGCTGCCAATGTTTGTCTTCGCGTGCGCATCCCTGGTAGCATGCTTGGCTGTGCTCAACTTACATGAAACGCTAGGGAAGCAGATGCCTGAAACGTTTCAGGATTTGGAGAAACTGGCGAAAAATCGCCGTTTCGAACAGTTTCCGCCCTCATAATGTAGTTTGTGAACTAATCTCCATACATTTTTATTTCATTCCGAATTCTCTGAGCTTAACTGATAATTTAGTTAAGAGGGCACTTCTTGATGACTAAAAAGGATCATTCCTGTACATATCCCCTGACTTGGGGAATATCTTGGCAAAGAGCTACGAGTGATTTTTATTGGGCGAGAACACGAGATTCATCTGAAGTTTGCTTCGGCTTGTTACCAGGATCATTTATATGACATTTCCCTCTGAGGTCAATAAATTGCGATAACTTTCCGAAGATAACTGTAGGCTTATTAATAAGTTCTCAGAGGGCTAGCCGAAACCGCCTGTTAAGAAAATGAACTTTACTTTTTTCCTTTTTTTTCTGTTTTTTTTTTCCTTTGGGGGAAAGGGGGAAATCTGCTCATCGCCTCTTCTCCGCCTACCGCCTTTTTGCTTCCCTTGCGCTTTGCCCTCACCATGTCAGGGCCTGAAGAAGGCGTCATCTTTACTGCTACTGCCTCAATCACCAACCACAATGGTTTTGGATCAGTTAATCGTAATGGTAATGGATTTATATACCGCACATATCCACTAATTGTCCATGAAATTACATAAACAAAGGCCAGAGCACAACGCCGGGATCTTGACGAACAGTGTGTGGGTTCTCTAACGTCCCACGAGCTATTACAACCAAGGGTTGTAAGACGGGACCTAGTTTATTTCAAGTTTATTTCGTGCCACAATAACAGAATAGATGGTCTAAAATGACAGAGTGTCCAGAAAGACAATAGAAAACTATAAAGCTTATCGTCTTTATCCGAGAAGACTAGAAAGCCTATTCATTTACAGATTTCATTGCAAAGGCAGCACTTTCTCCTCGGTTATTTTAAAACCCTGAGTGTTGGTCTGGCAGGGGTTTGAGCCCGCGACCTTCCTCGCGGTAGTCCGGTGTTCCACCAACTAAGCTAACCGGTCGGCGGTTAAGTTCTACGAAGATCAGATTTGTTAGAATTATTATTCCCTTCCGAGGCTAACGGGATGGGCTTTTATATGTCACTGCTCGTTTTTAAGAGGAATTTTTTTTATAAAGCCAGACAAATCTCTCTGATAGACCCAATTTCACTACTCTACACTACAATGAACGTTAAATGTGCACAGGTGTTATCGCATTTTAGACTGGTACAATGATAAATTTGGACTATAACTGCACAAAGCCAGCACAAAACACTGCCCGCTTTGTAGTTTATTTTTACTCCCTCGGAAACCCATAGACAAAGACAGTGACCAATCACAATAGATTCAGTTCAAGAAATAGAAAGAAATAAGGGCGCCTGACTCATTGTTCATTAATTCTCGGTGCAAAGCAAACATCATGAAAACCCTGAAGGCCTAGGTTGTTTGAGAGAAATTACACACTAACTCCATGTACAACTGAATTTGATTTAGGGAGTGAATAATAGCGGGGCTCCCGCGCGCGAAGCGCGCGCGGAGCAGAGCCCCATACTCATGGAATATGGTCAACCTCTTTTGGTTTGGTTGTCACGTGACTGACCGAGCGTACCTACGTACGTACGTACGTACGTCCCTACGTCCGTACATACGTACGTACGCGTCTACAGATTGTACGGGTAGGGTAGGGGAGACTATCAAAAGGAAGGGAGGGGTATCTCAGGCTTGTCTTGGCAAATCCACATCTTTTATATTGGACATTCACAATATGGTCAATTGACAGCTGTCAAAACGGGATAGCCACTGACCAGCATCACATGACCATATTGTGGGCTCATGTGTCAACTCATCGAGGTGACGTGTTTTATTTGGAAGCTGTTCTGGTAGCCCGCATATTTTTGGCGCGAAATTGCGTTGACGACTGAAAAAGAAATTTTCAGTTCATTGTCTTTTTGAGACACAATATTACTGCTCTACACTGTTAAAGTTTTACTAAAGGATAAACGAAACAATTTCTATTGCTATGTCAACAAACAATAGCAGAGAAAATATAATTTGCAGAACACAGGGTTCAGGCGAAGAGCAACGGGAAAGAGAGCAAGAATTAACTGAGGAAGAATGAGCGAAGTAGATCGCCAAAGAAGGCGCGCTCGGGAAAGAGAAAGGAGACGAAATTATAGCGAAGAACGCCGACAAGCAGAAAGAATCCGGGCTCGAGAAAATAGACAAAATGTTAACGAAGAACGCCGAGAAGCGGAAAGATTCCGTGCTGTGGAAAACAGACAAAATTGTAGCGAAGAATGCCGAGAAGCGGAAAGACTCCGTGCTGAGGAAAACAGACAAAATTGTAGCGAAGAAAGTCGAGAAGCGGAAAGACTCCGTGCTGTGGAAAACAGACAAAATTGTAGCGAAGAAAGCCGAGAAGTGGAAAGACTCCGTGCTATGGACCACAAATTTGCATAAGTTTTGTCTGCATAATATTTGCTCACTGATGCGTGACTCAGCACTCGCACTTTCCACTTTCCCTTAAACTTGACGCTTGACTTGGAAAACCGACTTCTAAACAATCCTTCAGAAAAATGATTTTCTGAATGCACTACTTTTGAATGAGAAGCAAACTGATGAAAGATTTCAAATTTTTATGTCCTTTAATCATATAAACATCTCCCCTGTCGACGGCTAAGAAATAATCCCGCGGGAATTTTCTCTTGGCGACAAATTGCAGAATGTAGCGCTTTCACTGGCAGCTTTTCGCGTTGTCGACGTTGTCATTTAGTGTGTCGATTGAGAACTTTGGTTTCAACGCCGTTGTTTTCGTAAAAAATGTTCTTCTAAATTGCAAAATGTCTCAAATGTATGTTAGTCATTCACGTGTTGCGTTGGACCAGGTCTACTTATAGTTCACACTTTTACGGTTATTTATTTCTTTTGTTAAGTAACTACAGCTGATTGTAGTGAATAAATGAAGGCAGTAATTTTTTAAACTTACAATGTAATTAAGAAAAGAATAATTAATAATTATTTTTTCATCCTCGGGAAAAATGTTTTTCGGGCTAGTAGATGTTGGTTACAGCTTGCCCGAAGGGCAATGTGTAAAATTAATTTTCTTTGCACCCTGCTTGGAGTAAACATTTATATTACCGAGGTGTTCGTTTTAACACGAAAATGACAAGAGTTGTGTCCTGCATTTCCAGTAGCGTGTACAAATCTTTTAAATACATTTACGCAAATAGAATGGTTAATTTCATCAGGAATAGAATACAGTACATTGATAATTTGTTTTTTGTAGAATATACTCCATGACTTTGTAGGTAGAAAGACCGTACTAATGGCAGACGAAAGTTTAGACAAAAATCATAGCAAGTTAACCGACCTCGACACTTAACTATAGTTAAAAACGTTTGTGAATTCCTTCGCAATATTTTAGAATGGTTTTACAGTTTAAAGTGAAATGAAAGTACTAAACGGGAGCCCCGCTTTTAGGCTTGG
This sequence comes from Ricordea florida, assembly GCA_949710005.1. Lineage (NCBI taxonomy): Eukaryota > Metazoa > Cnidaria > Anthozoa > Corallimorpharia > Ricordeidae > Ricordea > Ricordea florida. The sequence goes on along the minus strand of OX453273.1, from coordinate 23,021,826 downwards.
CTAAATCTATATATTAGGCAAAATGGATTTGGAGGGTGTACTTTTAACAATGCAAAATACTGTCCCAAAGATTTTGTCCAAAGTTGTAGAGCCACACTGTAAGATAACAAGCAATACCACATTACAGCACTGTAATCTCATGATCAAGTCGTTTTTATTTCCTGAATACAGAAGGTGCAATTACAGTTTTTCTTAACAGAGACCTTTCTGTGATTTTCTTAATTCTGGACTAGTGATTTCAACTTTTGTGTTATTGAAATCATAAAGTAAACGAATTTGACTATGACATCACCTCTTATGACTGGAGTCTTTCTGTCAGTGTTTTTTTATTCTTGGACAATCCTCTTTCGGCTCTAATTTGTAGCCTTGAATGGAGCAAAGAACGTTAATCAGCAATAGATAGATAGATATACATAGATAGATAGCAAGTCAGATAGATGGATAATAAGATAGATAGATAAATAAACAGATAGATAGATAGCTAGCTTTAAGATTCAACACTATCCACATCCTAGGAGGTGAAAAATGTAGGGGCTTCTGTGTGATCC
>OX453273.1:22953778-23016278 GCA_949710005.1 Ricordea florida | reverse complement strand
GCATTAAAGGGTTGACAAACAACAAAATCCCTGGAGGGGCCCTTAAACAATAAGCTGTAATAAGATCCCAGGCAGGGCCTTTGAGCATACCTAACACCCAAAGAGCTGGCAAAATCCAAGGAAGGGCTTTTGGACTGCTTTATGGCGCAAACGCATATTTACACAAGAGAAAGTTAATTATAACAAATTCTGTTTTTGGAGTGAAATTCTTTTCTTTTATTTAAGCCATGGGGAGCCATAGAAAACAGTTGAGCACTCCAATAAGCCTCTTTCGTAATTAAAAACCTATCGATCTCGTCTAAGTCATTAGGGGCCTGCACCTGATCAATGCATTGGAATTCAAAATCATCCAAGGAGTGTGGAATTTTATTGAAATGTACTGCTACCTCACAAGTGGTTTTGTTTGTGAGCATAGCAGACTTGTGGTTACGAAACCTAACCCGAAAATCGGTGGTAGTTGATCCTACGTACTGTAAACGACATTTCTTGCAGGAAACTAAATAGATCACGTTTTTAGAATCACAAGAAAGCCTTGAATGAATGGTGTATTTTCTGCACGTTCTAAAACTTAGAAATGATTTAGATTCAACAAAGAAATTTCGACAGAGATCGCATCTATTTCTTTCACATTTAAAGCAGCCATTGTTTGGCTGAATTGTTTGTCCCTCATCGGCGGTTTTAAAACGAGATGGTGCTAATAATTCTTTCAGGTTTTTTGTTCTACGAAAAGATGGTATGATAGAGCCTTGAGGGAAAAGTTCTTTCAATTTAGGGTTGGATTGCAAAATCAACAAATGCTTTCTAATTATGCTACTCACATTAGGCAAGTTAGGATTAAATTATGATTAGGATTAAAGGATTTAATCCTAACTTGCCTAATGTGAGTAGCATAATTAGAAAGCATTTGTTGATTTTGCAATCCAACCCTAAATTGAAAGAACTTTTCCCTCAAGGCTCTATCATACCATCTTTTCGTAGAACAAAAAACCTGAAAGAATTATTAGCACCATCTCGTTTTAAAACCGCCGATGAGGGACAAACAATTCAGCCAAACAATGGCTGCTTTAAATGTGAAAGAAATAGATGCGATCTCTGTCGAAATTTCTTTGTTGAATCTAAATCATTTCTAAGTTTTAGAACGTGCAGAAAATACACCATTCATTCAAGGCTTTCTTGTGATTCTAAAAACGTGATCTATTTAGTTTCCTGCAAGAAATGTCGTTTACAGTACGTAGGATCAACTACCACCGATTTTCGGGTTAGGTTTCGTAACCACAAGTCTGCTATGCTCACAAACAAAACCACTTGTGAGGTAGCAGTACATTTCAATAAAATTCCACACTCCTTGGATGATTTTGAATTCCAATGCATTGATCAGGTGCAGGCCCCTAATGACTTAGACGAGATCGATAGGTTTTTAATTACGAAAGAGGCTTATTGGAGTGCTCAACTGTTTTCTATGGCTCCCCATGGCTTAAATAAAAGAAAAGAATTTCACTCCAAAAACAGAATTTGTTATAATTAACTTTCTCTTGTGTAAATATGCGTTTGCGCCATAAAGCAGTCCAAAAGCCCTTCCTTGGATTTTGCCAGCTCTTTGGGTGTTAGGTATGCTCAAAGGCCCTGCCTGGGATCTTATTACAGCTTATTGTTTAAGGGCCCCTCCAGGGATTTTGTTGTTTGTCAACCCTTTAATGCTCCAAAGGCCTCGATTTGGGATTTTGTTATTAACCCTGTCCAGCGTAAACGTAGGTTTCTTCTGCATATCTTTGTAAACTAGTTTTCCCGTAATATTTACCGCATTGCAAGAGTCCGTTTTATCTATTTTAACTATTTTAGTTTTTAGGTTGAATTTAACCTAGTTCTGCAATTATCCCGCTTTATAATGTAATTTATGCACAGCATTGTATCTTTTTCGTTTGGTCTATTAATTATCACCCTGTATGACGTAATTTATAGTACAGCATTGTATTTCTCGTTTTGCATTTTTTTCCCTGTATTGTATTAATCACGATGTATTAATAGCACGATAGTATTTTTCATTTCGGTATGTAATCTCCCACACTGTAACCGTATTTAAACTTAGTTTCCGTCCTTTTTCTCCTGTAACTGACGAAGGTCTAAGACCGAAACGTTTTCTATTAAATTTTTAACTTTTTAACTTTTTTATCGTCAGAAGTTGTCCGTCCTTGCTTTATCTAACGTTTTTATATATATATATATATATATATCTAAGAAAAAAATTACACTAACTAATGACTAATAAATATATTAATTGCGTAAAAATCATGTTAACCATTAAAATTTGCTAAAATATATAAAATCTACAGTCTATCTAGTTATTTATTGGCCATGACAAAAATGAAAGCGTTCTTAGTCCTGTTGGTGCGTAGCTGTGGCATCTCAGGGGCATATTTACGGCTGCGGCTGTTATACGCAATATTGTTGTGTGGCGGAAGCAGATTGTGAAGCTTGTGTTCTTCATCAGGATTTAATGTTCTTGAAAAAATGTAGAGCATAAAAACCTGTCATGATCCCTCACTGGAGCTAAACTTAGTGTTCCGCATGCATTGTTGTAGCTGGTGTTGGGCATTATGATCGACAGCGCCCTTTTCCCAATACGCACGAGCTCGTTTATCAAATATTGGGGGAGAGTATTATAAGCGATTTTTCATCTGTGGATCAAACCATGCCTTCTGATCATTCCCTGCTAAGCGACAAACAGTACCATACTGTGATACTGTTTGTTTTCTATAACAAAAGATTAAAAAAATTTTCATATATTCACATTCATATCTTCATCCTTTACGGGTTTATTAGGAACTCATAAAACAATAAGCACCCAGTTGGCTTGATAGCTCAGTTGGTTAGAACATCGCACTGGAATCGCAAGGTGATGAGCTCGAATCTCATTCAACCCCGAATTTTTTCACGTCTTATTTTTGCACCTGCTTAAGTTGGGTGCATAACTGCGATAATCTTTCAATTGTTGCGCAGTCTATGTTGGTTAAGGTGAAAACAACGCAGTGTGACCAAGATACTGGAAAGATACTAAACAGTACCCTGGTACTTTTTGTTTTACTTCACAGTGCCGGTGTTTCAGTCTAATGTTTTCATCAGCGAATCAAGCAACGAAGTGTGACCATTTTTTGGAAAGCAACTGAACAGTATCGTTTGCGCTATTGTTTGTTTTATTATACAGCGTGATTCTGTTTCATCTGCTGATCTAACGGTGCAGTGTAGGTATTCTGTGGACATCTTTTACACAGTGTTGTACTGAAGTGATGTTTGTTGTATATACCATAAATCATGGCCTTTAATCTTTTCATCTGTAGATTAAACCATGCGGTGAGGCAATTCCTAAGAAGACTACTAATTAGTTTTGTTCTGTGGTACTATTTGTTTTCCTGTATAGTTTGGCTTTAACTAAGTCAATGTTTCTCTACAGTGAGGCAGCAATCTTTTTCTATGTGAATAATACCACGGAACCTGTTCCCCCTTTTGCCGCGTGTCTCAATGGCATTACCTTGAATTTACTGAAGTTTGATTTCGTTGATTAAAATTGTTATAGATAGTAGCTAATTTTGATACCATGTTTAACGTTATCCGAAAAGGATATTTCTGCTATGTCAAAAGAAAAAGGGATTTAGAGAGAATTGGTGACGGTGTCACAGCGGATTTAGACCTTGGGGGTCCAAATCCGCTAGGACAGCGGTCAGTATCTTGTTAGCCTCGTTCCTTCCTTTATTATATAAGGTGTCAATATTAAAAATTTTATACAATATACAAAAGCATATTTTTTTTGGTTATACTAATGTTTCTGAGGTTCAAGCTGAAAAAAGATCTTCTCAGCCGTTCTCGGTTTATAGAAGCAAAAGAAGACAAAATTTTTATTGCGGAATAACAGCTGTGTATCATTTGAGTGACCAAATTGTAAATATATGTAAATTGTGACATTTTATGGGAAACCTGTTTTTCAACTAACCATTTGGTATAGGTAATCAAATGATTTGTACAACAAATTGAAATAGACATGCACAAGTAAATTTTTCAAGTACTAAAAAAATTGCAGGAGCTCGCAAGGCGAGTGTAATTTGTTGTTTTTGAACAATGAGTGCTTATTTATTCCAAATTGTCCTTAAGAACATTTGATCACTTGTTAATAATAGATTTAAGTTTTCTGTACTCAGTTTCAACTTTTGCACTTAATTTCAACTTTATGGGATAAATTGACGAGCGTGTTCTCAGCAAATCAGTGCTTTGAAATTTTTTCATGCCACGGTATATTACTAACGCAGAGAATTAACTCTGTGCCAGTAAATAAAACCACTCAACGAAAGAACAGGTTTACTAAGGAAAGAACGTGGCCGCAATATGGCGGACTAACAACAACAACAATAATGTATCCGCGGCCAGTATGCGCTCATAGCTAACGAAAACGTGTCAGCAGGCGCTAGGAGTCTGTTGGCGCAATCTCTTCTTCCTTTTTGTCTTGGCATCTCGTCATTTCTTCTTCTTTGGGGGTAACATAGCTCATGAGCGGGGTATATTTACAGTTCCTTAGTGGTAAGTTGGATCGTATAGTGTATCTACGTAGTACAGTCTGTGCGGCTATTGTTTTCTGTTGTTGTAGGAACGGCTTAGTATGACAATTAGTCTTTGAGATAAGTGGAGGGTTTTCGTACTCGTTGAGGTGTCGGGGGATTGTTAGAAGTATAGAAAAATGAGTTCTTCAGGGGGGGATGGCAGAAGGGGAGGTTGGATCAGCAATTGGTTGACTTTGTATGATGTAGCGCGAAGTTGGGATCCTGTAAATTTATTAATGCGGCACCACGTGTCGCTGACTTCAGTAACAATGTAGCGATCGCGGGCTCGTAGTTTGTCACGGTCAGAAAATCAAATACACGAGATCTCCAACGTGTATCTGCGGGTGGTATGGAACGGAGCTGTGCTTACTTTTGGACTTTTCACTGTAGGGATGGTTGGTAGTAGTTGTAAAAGGCGGGAGCTGGGACAAATCAAAAATAAAAAATTAAAAAAAGAAAATGTACGCTAGGACAAAATCAAAAATTAAAAAATAATAGATGATGTATAAAAAATCAAAAAATTAAAAATGAAAAGGGGGCTCTAGGGCAAATTAAAAAATAATAGGCGAGGTATAAAAAAATTAAAAAAATTGAAAAATATAAATATGATTTAGAAGGAAGAATAACAGTATACAATACAAATGGATCAATTGAAAGATGCCGAATTAAAAGAAATTGTGAAAGAATTGCGTATACGAGGCAGAAGTCGTATGCGAAAAGCTGAAAAAATACAAGCATTACGCGAAATGGGTATCAATACAAACGAAGATTTGGAAAATTATAGGCAAAGAATTAATGAAGAACAGCCTATTATTACTACACCACAAACACCCGGTTCTCCCCAACCAACAATAATACCAGAAATACCACCCCCAAATTCAATAAAGATAAAACCCGCAAAAAAATATTTTTATCACTGTATTCATGGAAAATGCAAATATTATTGTAAAAAGTGTGGAGGGTCTCAAATATGTGAACACAATAAGCAAAGATATATTTGTAAAGAATGCGGCGGATCGCAAATATGCAAACATAATAAACAAAAACAACAATGTAAAGAGTGCCGCGTTTCTAAAATATGTGAACATAAAAGATTTAAGGATTATTGTAAAGAGTGTGGCGGCGGTCAGATATGCGAACATAAAAAAATCAAGGCGTTTTGTAAAGAGTGTGGGGGGTCTAAAATATGTATTCATGAAAAAATTAAGTATGATTGCAAAGAGTGCGGATCGTCTCGAATATGCGAACATGGTAAAGTTAAGTATGTTTGTAAAAAGTGTAGAGGATCACAAATATGTAAACACAATAAATATAAGTATCGTTGTAAAGAATGCGGCGGGTCTCAAATATGTATACATAATAATCAAAAACAACAATGTAAAGAATGTGGAGGATCGCAAATATGCGAACACATGAAACAAAAATCTTATTGTAAAGAATGCAGAATAAAAAAAAAATAATTGTGATTTAAAAAATATAAAATAAAAAAAATATGGAAACAACAAGTATTATTAAAGATTATGAAAATGATAAAAAGCTTAATATTTGCGATTTTATAGAAGAAATAAAAGAAGATTTGTTAAAAAATATATCAAAAAATCGTTCTATTATTGATGAGAAAAAATGTTGTATTTATTTTGAAATTATTTATGATGATAATTGTTATTATAATGATAATTGTTATTATGCAGGAAATCTTGGTTATTTTGGAGATATAGATTTTGGTTTGAATGGTTTATGCGTTAATAATTTTGTAAAAGATTTATTAAATGCTGCAAATGAAGATTATAAAGAATGGTTAAAAGAGTATGTTGATAATAATCTTTGTGGTATTTATGAATATGTTGATGGATATTATGTTCGTTCGAATGGTTATGATGAATATTATGGTAAAGTTGGAGAATATAAAGGCTACTATGATAAGGAATGTGATATTAATAAGTTTGATAAAAATTTTATTGTTGATTTATTGAGTGTTAAAATATTTGTAAATTCTGATAAGTTAACGCAAAAACGCAAATTTCATAAAGACTTACATAATGAGCTTATAGCCACAGCACGGCGCCCATCTAGATATTTGGATTGGTGTATTGATTTTGAGGAGTTAAGAGATTTGAAAGAAAGATGGGGTGAAGAATATTAATATAATAATATATTTATGTTATATAACCCAATAAATGGTTACATAACAAAATTTATTTAAATCTTAAACTAAAAGTTACAGATTCTCCTTTTAGATCAAACTTTTTCCAATCAGAGTCTAAAATGGTTAAATCAAAGTGATTAATCAAACCATCATATTTTCTAATTGGAATAGATGGATAATCTTTTGATGGAATGTTTGCTAGTAATTGGGATGGTTGTATTTTTACATTTTTACCTTTATTCGCGTATGACATTCTATTATCAACTATGCTGCATAAAAGTCTCAAAGGTTCTTTTATAGTTATATCTATTTGAGTTATTTTAAATAAAACCTCCGCCACCCCTAAAGAATTTTGCAAACCCTGGGTAAATTTAATGTTAACTGGTTTATTGTTGATTATGTAAGCAAAATTATCTCCGATAATCATTGTTATATTTTTACCCTTTTCGCTGAGCTCAATTAATATTTTTATATCATTTATGGAATATGTTCCCGGATTAAATATTACTAAAGTTTTATCTTGTTCATCGGTTATTTTTTCTTGATTCTTTAAAGTTATTAGTCTTTTTGTTTTAATATTACAATCTAAAAGCTGTAATTCACTAACGTGTTTTATTGGAGGGTCTAAATAAACCCGCGTTTCTGAATCATACATTGTAATGCTAAACATTTTTCATTTTGAAGGTATATGTTTAGATTAATTTTTATCGAAATAAAAACCAAGATAATAATCCTCCACCCAATATTAAAACAATAAGAGTATTTTGATGAGAAGATGTTTCTATATTACTAACTTCATCGCTATTGTTTGATTCATCGCTATTGTTTAATTTAGGTTTCCTTGGTTGAGGATTGGTATTTAATAAAACTTTTGATGTTCCTAAACTATGAGCTATTCCAACATTTTTTGTTCCAACATTTATTGAATTATTTACCCCAAATTTCATATCTTTTGTTGCTATTTTAAGATTATTATTGTATCCAATAACGCTTTCTGTATTTATAATTAAATTGCTTGGCATCAACAAAACATCAGGAGCTATAGCCAAATCAAGCCGTACTTTTGATTCTTGAATTGCCATTTGATATCTTTGATTTGAATTTGCGATATCATTTTCAATCACAGAGCTTTCAAATAAATCTATAAATTCTTGTTGGGTTTCAAATGCTCTTCCCCCATTGCCAATAATTGAATTCCTGGTATTAACTTGGGCTCCCAAAACGCAATAAACAAAAGCTTCAACTGATCTATTTATTCTTCCTAATCCAGCATTTGTTAATCCATATCCAGATTTAGGTACAAACCACGCATATTGAAAATCAACAAAGTAATCATTTCGAAGCATAGATATTAAATTCCCATCTATTTTTTTACCCCCATCATCGGAAAATCTATTTAAACTGCTTGGCCAAATATTTGCATCAGGATCGTAGCTCCTTATAATTCTAACATCTTGATTTCCACCGCCTATTGTTTGCCCACTAACGCTTCCGGGCGGCACATATCCTTTTCCATAATCGATGAACACATCCCCAACTCCATGGTTTGCACCCCCTTTCCATCTAAAATCAGCTAAAGGTTTATTTAATCCTTTATAATCTTGATTATTACTTAAGCCAAATTCTGCGCATAAACGATTATATGCATTTTTGTTGTATGGATTATTTTTTGAAGAAAAAGTTTGTTCGCCGGGTAATGGTACAGATAATTCATATAATATTCTTCTTATTGTAAAGTAAATGTGAAATATAAAAAAACTTCTAATAACTTTTGGGTAATTTAAACTATCATTTAAACTTACTCCGCATCCAGATGTTGCGCACCAAACCGCCATGTTTAACTGTTGTGGCCAGTGATTAATATTTGGTTTATTCAACCAAGCTCTAGCTTCTTTACCGCTAGTAAGTCCTACAGTTTGATTTTTAAATACATTTTTCATTAGCGCGGTGAAGTTATCTTTATCTGAAACATATATATCTAAAATAATTAACATTTCTGTTACATTTTTTGCTGATTCATCGAATTTAATACCGGGTATTGGATATGTGTTTTTTGCAGATGATAAAGTTTTTGGAAAAGATGAGGATGGTGAATTTATTCCTAAATCGCGCCATAGTAATGTTTTCAAATTAGTGGGAAGATCATCGGTCCATGTTTTTCCAGAAGGATCATCATCGGACATAACTGTTACCCCATTAACTTTCCATTTAATATACCCACCAAATGAATCATTAATAAATGTAAATTTATCAAGGTTCGCGTTTGGGTATCGGGTCTTGAAATCTGATAATAACATCTTATTCTTTTGTGTTTCAAATAATCTGATCTTTAGATCTAGAATAAGATGTAAATTCAATTAACCTCTCTTCTAATTCCCGCAAAACAATTGCAGCCAACATCAGTTTTCTCATATGAAATTTTTAATGACCTGGATTTGTTAATTCTTTTAATAGATTTTCGCGCACTTCTCTCCTTATCATAGACATATCTAAGTTTTTTTCTGCGTCTTTTCTAAATTTTTGTCGTATTTCTTGTTTTAGTTTTTGGAATTTTTCCAATTCCGCTAAAATTATAGAAAATTCTTGATCGGATATAACATTATCTTTAAAAGCTTTTGAAACTAAATCGTTAATTGTGTTTAATTTTGATTTTGCAATTGCGGCGGTTTGTTCGTGTTTACTAACTTTATTTGAAAGTTTTTTTGATGCAATTCCAAATCCAACAGATAATCCCCCAAAAACTCCACCCACAACCCCCAAAGGAACCCCAACAATAGCACCAAAACCGGTGAGAGAAGTTCCAAGCCCGCTTGCTGATAGAATAACTGAAATAAAACCGCCAGAAACACTTATTTTTGTAAATATGGTTCTCGCACGATTATATTTTTTCCTTACTTCTTCGTAATGTTTAATTTCTTTCTCAAGATTTTGTAATACTTCGCTTGATTTTTGTAGTCTGAAATTACCCGGATCTGGATTATTAGGCAATCGGGGGTAAATTTTATTGTAGTCATCCATATTGTATTTTACTGATCAGCGTGATATCTTTAGATCTGCTTTCTCTTCTTTTTTATACTTTCCACAAAATATAGAACTACGGCCATTATCAAAAGCCAAGCATTTTCACCTAAAAATCCAATAACTTGACCAGCTGTTTTGAAAAGAAAGCTAACAATAGCACCAACCATTCCCGGCAATATTTCGCCTAATTTTTTACCAAGAGTTTTTAAGCCATTCCCCACACCCCTCCCCAAAGTTGATAAACCTTTAGAAAGATTAGAAACTATAACACCAATAATAACGCCTACTGCACTAATAACAGAAAAAACTGTAAAACCATACTTTTTAAATATATACTTTATCCGCTCTCGTAATGGCAAATTTTTAAGTATTTCATCTTTTCGCCTATCTATATCCGATAATTGTTCTTTTTCTGAAATTATTTTATTTCTAAGTTGTTCTTTTAATTTATCATTCTCGGTTTTTAATCTTTCTTTGCTTTGTTCTAACTTTGTTAAATTTGATTCGCCCTTCTTATATTTGTCTATTTCTTCTTTGTATAATTTTTCCGAATCTAAAAGTCTCTCTACTTGTATTTTTAATTCTATATTCTGTTTAGTGGTTTGATCGAAAAGAATTTTATCCTTAGATTTCTGTGCCCGTATTTTTTCAATGAATTGTCTTAGTTCTTTTTCTCTTTCGACATATCCACTAATCTCCTCCGTGCGTGTTGCTAAAAGCGAATCTATTCCTTGTACTGCAGAAAGTAATTCATTATGTTTTTCTTTTTCTTCATTATATTTATCTAACATTGTTTCATAATCGGCGCCTAGAGATTTTCTCATTGATTTTGGTAAATCTTCAATCATAAGAACTTTATCTTTAGTAAGTATGACATGTGGTGCAGAACCCTTCCTATTACTAAATTCTGCTAATATACTACCATCTTCTCCATATGTTACATTAAATGTCGCATCATTAGGATTGAAAGTTGGTAAATAGCGTTTGAGTTCTTGACCTGCTTCTCGCCTTCTGTCATATTTCTCATCTCTTTCTTCAATATTTGGTGTTTTTTTCTCTTCATCTTTTATTTCCCATTGAAGTCGTTTTCTTTCCTCCATATATTCTGAATAACCAAGATAGCCCTGATCAACAGATGTAGATGTGTTTGGGGATAAATAAACTGTATCATCATTACCCCCGCCATTATCATCATCGGTTCCTTTTGTCAAATTTTCTAATGGTATATCTTCTGCCATGATTTTTTACTCATCAGTAAGAAATCTTTAGATACCTTAGTTTTGAAAATTAAATTTTGATTTTAATATTAAAAAAAGTTATAAAAATAAAATGATGAATGAAACTACACAATTAATAGATATTAATACTTATAATCCTAAAGTAAGTATGATTTTTTCTAAACCAATTGTCGGCGAAATTCCTGGAAGTAAACCAAAGGTTGAATTTAGAAGAATTAAAATTTTTACAAAAAATGATGATGGAACAGAAGGAGAACTTGTTATTCCAACCGGTAATTTATATTCTTTTGGTGTTTCTACAAACACAAATCAACAAACCGGCGCAATTTCGGAATATACATTTCCCTTATGTTTATGGAGTGGAAGTAAACCCACACCCGAAGAGGAAAAATGGATTGATTTATTCAATGATATAGTTGACAATTGTATTGATCATTTGCTTATTAATAGAGCAAAAATTGGTAAATTTGAGTTGGAAAGAAATGAGCTTGAAAAACAAAAAGGGGGTTTAAATCCTCTATATTGGAAGATGGAAAAATTTTCAATGGATAGAGTTCCAGATAGAGGTCCAACTTTATATGCAAAATTAATTTGGGATAAAAAACAAGACCAAATTTTAACCAAATTTTATAACTCTAAAAATGACAAGTTAATTGATCCATTAAAATTATTAAATAAAGGCTGCCGAGTTGAAGAAGGTGTAGTAAAAATTGAATCAATATTTATTGGTTCTTTTATTAAGCTTCAAGTAAAACTTTATGAAGCAGTTATAGAACCAAACAAAGAAATGAAAAGATTAACTAAATTTAGGGGTTTAACTATTTCGGATAGTAAATCTGCGGCTGAAGAAATGGATGAAGAAGATTCTGATGATGGGAGTCTAATGTAAACCCAATAATAAATATACTTGTGTTATATAACCAAATTACTGGTTACATAACAAACAATAATTTATAATAATTTACTAACCGCATAACCTAAACCTAACATTCCAGCTCCAACATATACCATTTCTCCTGTTTTTTGATCATCGCTTGGTTTGTAATAATCAGAGAATTTAGGTTCAGTTATTTGCCAGTACAATTCAAAAGCTTGGTTTGTAGTCGAAATATTTTTTGATGCTTGATATTTTTCATCTTTTTTCTTCATTTTCCAATCAATCATTTTTTGTCTTTTTTCCTGATATTCTGCATAATCCTTTTGATATTTTTCTAATGCTTTATCGCGTCGTATTTTTTCTGTATCCGCATTATGCCCTGAAAGACTTTTTGCAAGATAATTTCCGCCAACAAAGGCTGTTGCATTCAATATAGCCCCACCAATCATCATCGCTATTGCTGCCATATTTAACTATTTTGGTAAAATCTTTTGATCCTCTAAATATGTTTTTAGATACATACTTCCGGATAATACAGCCACCCATTTTGCATAATTTGTAATACTTGAGGATGGATCACTCAAAAATGATTCTTTCATCATCTTTTTAGCTACATATCCAACTCCAGCCCCTAATCCAATAAGTACCGCCGAATCAGTTACAGTTTTCACAAGTTTGTTTTCGCTTGACATTTTTTACTACATCATTAAGAAACTTTTAAATGGCTTTATGTAGTAAAAAATAATTTATAATTACATCATTCCAATTTTTGGCCTATCTGTGGGTTGCGGTAATTGTGGAACTTGTGATAAATCGGCTATACTATTTTTATATTCATCTCTAGCTTTTTCCCGATATCTCATAAACATATCAAATGCTGTAAAACCTATTCCAACAATTGATAATACTGTTGTAAAAGATAGTTCCGGTAGCCACGCTTTCGATTCATTATCATTTTGTTCCACAGCTCGTAGGGTCTTTTCTTCTCGTTTCATCTCCCTAGCTAACGCTTCTTTTGCTTTTTTATTATATTCCGCCAATTTTTTTCCAGCCGCTACTTTTTTAGGATCTTTCTCCCTCTTTTTAGTATCTTTATTTTCAGGTGCGGGATCTGCCGTAATTTGCTCAACTTCAGATTGTTCAGACATTGTTATTTATATGCTAAAATAAGTTTTTAGATATGTTTAATATACTGTATCAATACCTTCAGTAGATTGCTTAGTTTCCTGATCATTTGTGTTAGAATTTACTGGTTTTTGTTGTATTTTTCCTATTTTAACGTGTTTAGCTACTTGAAATAGCCCGCTAGCAAGCGCCGCCAGCCTTCCTGCTTTCAATGCTAAGAGCCCAACAATGTTTGTTAATTCGCGATTAACCAAATCATCATTCTTCAAATCATCGCAAAGAGATTCTATGTCATCAACCGGAACTAAATATGAAATAAGTTTGGAAACTAATTGTAGGGATGAATCTACCAACCCGCCGTTAATTTTCTTACCCATTACCGCTTGGTAACGATTAAAATATTTTTCTACATCGCGTTCCGATAATTTTTTTATATCACCCAAACTCATTTCAACCCCCAAATATTCCTTTGTTGTTCCAAGAGCCGCGAGAATGGCAAGTGATTCTTGTTTTATTTCAAGTTCATCATCATCTTTTCCAGACGGTTGGCCTGTCTTTTCTTCAATGTAATCTTCAACGTTTGTCATCTTTTTAAATCACCTCGGGAATCTCTAAATAGCAATTAAATGGGTAACGCAAACTCAAACATAGTCTAGAATATTTTTCAGTTTTTAAGAGTTGAACAAACTTTTTACCCAATTCATAATCCATATCTCCCCCATAATCTTCAAAAAACATTTTCATACCTTTCTGCGATGGATTATGGAAAGTAACAACGCAGGCTACATTTTCCCGAAATGGTTTTGCTATTGATGTTAATTGCTGAGTTAAAACCCACATTGATAAACCATGATGCCTTCCAGAAAATGCCAAATCTATAAATTTATTAGATCTTTTCTTCAGATCAGTGGATACAGCGCAATCATCTAAAATTATTAGTGTATTGAGTCCAGAGAATAAAGTTTGACAATCATTTAACAATTCATTAATCTCATCTACATTACTTGCATCTGGTGATAATACAAAGAATCTCTTGTCTCCGAGAGCAAAATTATGATATGTTTTATTTTTAGAATAAGTTGGACAAATTAAAACAATATATTCAAAAACTTTTCGGAAAGGACCTCGGAGCTGTTCAATTAGGTACTTTGTTTTCCCACAATTTGTTGGTCCAGTTATGATACAATGGAATGGTATTTTATCTCGTAAATCTTCCATGATTTTTGTATCATAACATTATGTTTTTAGTACTTAATTGATCTCAAACTTGAGTTCATTATTTCCATCATTGCATCGGCTACAACAAACATATGACAAGTTATTACTGCCGAGCTTGATGTGCCGCTTTTTTTCCTTTTAATTTCTATTTTTACTCCATCATGCGTATTATTTAGAGCTAGCCCCCCACCATGAATATTATTATCTGGGTGAGTTCTAGTATCAAGCCAAAGAGCAAACTTATTTGTATAAAAATCCCCTTCTTTTAGTGAAATTTTTAAACCATCATCTCTATGAAAGCGTTTTTTCGCGGATTCCCAAAAATCAGATGGAATCATACCCCTTGAGTATATTCTATTTGGCACACCGTCAACATCAATATTAACAGAAGTTATTCCGGGGTAAAAAAAATTTTCTGAATCTCTTGCACCTCCGGCATATGGAGCAATAAACAAAAATAATATTCCACTCATTGATCTTCTAGGCAAATTAACATGTTGATTAATAACTTCATCAGCTCCAGTTAAAAATGTAAAAGTTTTGTGTAAAGTAACATTTTCATAAAAGAATCCTTTACCAATTTGATAAGTTGATTTTGCTTCTTTAGCTAAATATTCGCTTGAAATTGATGAATATTCTAACTCTAAATTTTTTAGCGAATATGATGGTGTTTTAGTTGTATCAGAATAAACAACAATATCAGAAACTGGGGCCAATGTAATCTCAAATATTAAATGATTTTCTAATGCTTTTGGATAAAAAACCCCATGATCTTTTAAAATAGGATGATTTATTGGTATTCTATACTTTGTATTATGTACTACAGCAAGGGCTACTTCTTTTACATCAGAATCATCCTTATCACCCGCATTTGTTCTAAGTTTTCTAACATTTTCCAAAGAAATTCCTTGTTTTAATCTATCTTTTCTATCTTCTTTTGATAAAAATAAATCATGATATGTTTGAAATAGATCATATCTTTGAGTATCTTGCAATGTTTCTCCTCCAAAAAGAACTTTTAATCTGTAAACAAGATTAGCTCCTAAATTATTAACAAATCTATTGTTTACATGACCTTCAATATCCAAATCAAACAAAAGAGATACACTTCCAGGAACAATCACTAAATTCTCAGAAAGTTTTGGAATATTTATGTATAATGTTTCTCCCGGACTGGCCGATGATGGATTTAGAGTAATTCTATTCAATGTTGATTCTGCTTTCAAACCAAAGGGTTCTTTTGGTAATCTGTTTGGGTTAATTTTTTCAGAAGTCATTGTAATTTATAAGATACTTTGGTTAATCTTTAAACCCCTTTGCTCTAATTTGTTAATATGTTTTAATAATTCTTCTCTCGCCTCGGGAATTAAAATTAAAACATTAAAAATTTTATTGCCATCTTCCATATATAGAATTTTTTTTCTAATAATTTTTTTCATAAGATTAATTTGATATTCGCTAAATTTTATTTCCTCCACCATTTTAATTTATAAAATACTTTGTTAATTTTAAAATGATGTCAAAAATATATTATTCGGCTGAAGGGTATTGGAAAGGATATTCCGCGATTCCTAAATTAGCTGAGAAAGCGAAAGTAAGTGAAAATGGGGCAAAACAATGGTTGCAGAAACAGGCAATATGGCAAATCTATCTTCCGGCTCCAAAATATATACCTAGGCCGCATTGGACTGTGAATAAACCAAATCAGATTCACCAAGCAGATTTATTATTTTTACCGCATGATAGAGTTGGAAGAAAAACATATAAATATGCGTTAGTTGTGGTTGATATCACCTCGAGATATAAAGATGCTGAGCCATTAACCTCAAAAGAAAGTCGAGAGATATCAGAAGCTTTTACAAAAATATATTCTAGAAGATTGAAATACCCTAAAACATTAATGGTTGATCCTGGAAAAGAATTTATGGGTGAAGTTAGTAAA
The DNA here is from genome assembly GCA_949710005.1 of Ricordea florida. Taxonomy (NCBI): domain Eukaryota; kingdom Metazoa; phylum Cnidaria; class Anthozoa; order Corallimorpharia; family Ricordeidae; genus Ricordea; species Ricordea florida. The sequence goes on along the minus strand of OX453273.1, from coordinate 23,000,125 downwards.
CTCATGAATTACCATAATGTGGGTATACAAAGAAGTGAAGCCGGTAATCATAGAGCCCAAGCATTTGTGGAAAACGCAAACAAAATATTGGGCGAAAGAATATTTAGTCATCAATATTCACAAGAAATGATTAATGACGGGCGATCTAGAGTATGGGCGAAAAGATTACCGGCTATTCTAAAAACCTTGAATAATACAAAAACAAGAATAACCGGTAAAGAGCCCGATGAGGCTATAAAAATGAAAGAACTCGATGTTGAACCTAAAAATTATCGGCGAGAGGTGGGGCTTGACGAGGCTAGATTACCTCCTAGTGTTAAAGTTAGATATTTATTATCTCCGGGCGAACTTGAGGGCGGTGAAAAAAGGCGGGCCACAGATCCTATTTGAAGTATAAAAATTTATGATATTTCCAGGAGTGTGATTTCGCCTAATCAGCCGGTTTTATATTATTTAGTTGGCGGCCCTAGACGAGGATTTGTTAGAGAAGAATTGCAGGTTATTCCTTATGATACAGAACTTCCGCCAGATTCTGTTTTGAAACGGTAATGGCCTATAGCGAAAGTATTTATTCCATCTTTACAAATGATTCTCTTATCATCATCGGAAGATAGCGCAACTTTATTAACCGTTTCAGTATAAACATCATGTAATCGGCTTCTGATTACATTCATCTTTCTCATCTGAGGTTCTTTATTGAATAAGCATCTCTTATAATCATCAAAGTTTATGGTCTTTTTTACAACTACTTTCTTCATTCCCTTACATTTCTTTTCTTCTTCACCTTCATCCATTCTGTAGGAATAAAGCTTTGCTCGTAGACCAACAAATTCGGCTATCTGCTCACCCCCGGCTTCATCTTTGAACATATTTATAACTTTCTTATTCACATTAGTCTCTATACCAGATTTATGTTTTTTAGGAAAGTTGCTTGTGTCAAACTTATCCCAAACATCGGGGCTTATATCTTTATAGAAATCCTCCGTTTCTATATCATAAACAAGACTGTCTGTATCTGTAAACAACAATTTTGCTTTTTCTCCACATTTTGGTTTTATATAATTATAATGAAAATCGTACATTATTGTTTTACTTAAATCTAAAATACACATGCCTAAATAAACGGGTTTATTGAATACTAACTTTTTTTTCTTCATATGTATGGCAACAAGATTTTCGCAAAATATAGTGCGATGTTGATAATTAGGTTTTGATATTAATTTTTTTGCATCTTTTTCATTGGTAACTAATTTAATATCAACCCTATTTCTAATATTTTCCATAGTTTTACCAAACACACAATTATTCATTAACTTGAAGAAATCTTTCTCAAAATCGTTATTTCCTTTAGCTCTGAGGTTAGTATTCAAATCAATGTAAGGTTTTAGCCATTCTGATTCTTCAAATGTAATTCCTCTATGAATTTTTGTAACTTTTAATCCAATACTTTCGTAAAGTTTTAATGTTTCATGATGAACAACATACTTTACCCTATTGTTTAGATTTGGAATCAGTTTTTCAACCTTATTAATTAAAAGTCTCTCTGGAGCAAGCGGGTAATCATTATGTAAATCATGAAGGTGAGTTGGGTATTCTAAATCAACCTCTAGTATGCAGGGCATATTTTTCCAGTATGTAAGTTCTTTTTCATTCATCCATCTAAAACCATGAGTAGGTAGTGGCCTACTCATTGCTCCGCCATATAAATTATTTGCGTCGAGATATATAATATAACTTATTATTTTGTTAATATCAAAGTTTTTCATGTATGGGTTATTTGCTTTCCCATATCTAGTAGAAATCATGGATACGCCGCCCCGGATACCTCTCTCAATCATAAGCAGCATATCTATGTCAGTTAGCAACTCTAAATTTACTTTTGTTATCTTTAATGCCGCATCCCAAGCTAGCCCGGGTGCTGTATAATAATGTGCAGGATCCAATCCATAGTTTTTACTACAAACATCTCTAAAATTCTCGAATACATCGGATAAAAGTAATACATCTGACATAAGATATAAGTTATGATATTCCCTCATTGTTTTAATATTAAATGTTTTCCAAACATTTTGTGCATGTTTATAATCATTATCTGATATATTTTCATCGTTAAGTTTTGAGTAAAATTCCTCCTTTGATGGAAGTTTAGTTTCATTAAGTTTATCTAATCCATCAAACCAATCATATGGAAATACCCCCTTTCTCAGCAATAACTCTAATTTTTCACCTTTACAGAAAATATTTAAGTTTTTGAAAGATTCTTTTGGTAGATTAGTTACTAATTTATCTAGACTTGTCGCCATAAATTTAAATGAATCTATGAATCTAATATCTCGCTTAATCTCAATTTGCTTACCTTCTTTATTTGTAAATTCATCAACCACAATCTGCTTTGTGAAAGAAATATACTTTTCCTCATTATTTGGTATGCAGTTTATTTTACCTTCTGTTACACCGAGATTCTTGATAAAAATATGCGCATCATATCCAGATAAGTTGTGAAATATAACCGGAAAGAATTTTGGAATCTTATAATTTAAATTACATTCATTATGAGCTGCTCCTCTATACTTTCCTGTAATGTGGCAGTGATCTAATACCTTATCTTCCCCTAATTTTTCTTCGCATATATGGCAGTGAGTAGCATTTTCATATTCTTTTTTATCCATTTCTGACATATTCTCCGCCTTCTTATGATATTTTGTATTTTTGTAAATTTCCTTAATATCCCGCTCCAAATTATTCACAAATATCTGAGGGATATCATCATCTGGGGATTTGGCGGTATATTGTACAAGCCTGGGAGGAAATATTTTATCATCAAAAGACTTTATGAGATAGCTAAATCCTGATGCTTTATGTTTCTGATATTGATTAGTATAACTTTCGCTTTCATCTGGCGAACAGGTATGTATTTTCTCAGGAAAGCTCTCAAAATCCGCGTATACAACAAATGGCACTCGCATTTTTCTATTATAATTATTGAATTTAATATACTTTGGATTTCCATCTTCATCTTTTGGCATTTCAATCTTGACTTCTTTATTTGCGTCGCAATATTCTTGATGTTTTTCCAATGATTTTTCTGACTGAAATGCGTTTAAACATCTAGGGCAAAAGTGCATCTTAGATTTGTGTTTACTAACTTTTGCGGCCAACAAGCTACTCATATTCTTTATCCAACAGTAATGATTATTTTCATCTTCTGATATTAAAAGTAGGTTAATTAGATAACCTTTTTGCTTTTTACTTATTCTTAATGGGTACACATCATCTTTATCATACCCATAAACATTAATCGTGTAGTAGGGGTTTTGTTTTTCAAACCTATCAATCTGTTTTAATGAAGTGGGGAATTCTATTCCCGACCAGTTGAATTTCTTCGAATTTTCAACCATTTCTTTGTTTTTTCTCTCTGGGTGAATATCTTTTTTATATACGGCGGAGGTTACAGCCCACTTAAAACACTCATGATCATTCTCATTCCTAACATTAATAATTGCCTTTTTTGCCGCCAATTTTTGCGGTAAATTAATATATGAACTTCCAACAAACGGTTCAAAAGGATCGATATTGATATCGAAATATTCAACTTGATAGAATTGCCATCCAGAACCCTCATTTTGAAACTGCTCAATCGATTCAAGTTGGTAATTTGTCATAATATTAAATAATTCAGATAAATCGCTTGATGAAGTAATCGTTTCTACTGTTGAATGAAAGTAGCCCGAATTTTCATCGGTCTGTCTTGTAGCGTGATTTTTTTTTTTAAACTTACATGTAAATATAAATTTTATCTTTATCGGTTTCTTTTGCTTATTAATTAGATCAATAACTTTTGGTTTTATATTATTTAAAAATTCTTTGGGCCCATACCCCTTTTTTCCATTTATCCTGTGGGTTTTCAAATAACCTCGTAATGCTGTTTGTTGTTCTTCTATATTGAATTGTTTTTCAACTAATTCATCTCTCACACTATCAGATATATTTACATTTTTTCTGGGTTCATTATTAGCAAGTTTTATAATATTTTTATTGGTTAAATCTGTAAGCTTTTTATAAAACACATCTTTATCCATAACCTTAAATGAATAATTTCCCCAATTAAAAATTTTGTTTGCTGCCTTTTGCGGTTTTATAAAAGTTGGCGCTAATTTCCTTTTTCTAATATTTTTTCTTGGTTTTGGTGTTTCTGGTATTAATGTTGGTTGGGGAGAACCGGGTGTTTGTGGTGTAGTAATAATAGGCTGTTCTTCATTAATTCTTTGCCTATAATTTTCCAAATCTTCGTTTGTATTGATACCCATTTCGCGTAATGCTTGTATTTTTTCAGCTTTTCGCATACGACTTCTGCCTCGTATACGCAATTCTTTCACAATTTCTTTTAATTCGGCATCTTTCAATTGATCCATTTGTATTGTATACTGTTATTCTTCCTTCTAAATCATATTTATATTTTTCAATTTTTTTAATTTTTTTATACCTCGCCTATTATTTTTTAATTTACCCTAGAGCCCCCTTTTCATTTTTAATTTTTTGATTTTTTATACATCATCTATTATTTTTTAATTTTTGATTTTGTCCTAGCGTACATTTTCTTTTTTTAATTTTTTATTTTTGATTTGTCCCAGCTCCCGCCTTTTACAACTACTTTGGTAGATCTCTGCTGATGTTGCGCTAGGATGGTTTGGCAGTCAGAGACTGGGAGTTGGTCACCAGTGAATTGGCTGTGGGTTGAGGCGGGCTGTGGTCAAGGTAAGGCCCGTAGAGGTCACTTGCCCTCCTCTTGGTTCTTGACGTCGAGCCAGACATTTAGATGCTTTAGGCTGTCATTATGACTAAGCAATACAAAACGTGGTGCAGGGTCTACACGAACGACTCCTCGTGGGCCGTTAATACGATGTAACTCCACGATAAGGCGAGTGAGTGCTTTTCGCAGAGTGCCATGTTTCTCGTCGGGTATCAGACATGTGTTGGTGTAGGATGTTTAACACTTCCTGAGTAGCAAAATTAATTGACGCCGGCGTTTGATAACGTCAGCAGCAAAAGATATGCCAAAGACATCTGGTGGATCCTCAGATGTCTGAATCACAAGGGAAATTGGGAACTTCTGTAGGGAGGCACAGGTATGGCAGGTGGATGAAATTCTTGTTAGGGCATTGTTCATATCCAAGGCATAGAAATGCCGTTGCACAGGTCTACTGAGGAGAGACCGTAACCGCAGTATGGCAGACTAACAACAACAACGACAATAATATATGCGCGGCTAGTATGCGCACACGTAGCTAACGAACACGTGTCCGCAGGCGCTAGGAGTCTGCTGGCGCTGAGAGTAAATTTAAGTGCTACAAGTCACTTTCTAACAATCTGTATCATGGCGAAGGGCTAACGACTGAAAGGTCAGCACCCCTTCAACCCTACAAAGCCTTGTGCAGCACGAAAGTCCTTTTTTTGTTTTATTGCATTTGAAGTACGTACATTGTGACACATACGTGAAAACTCACAGGACAAAATGGAATTCGAATCTACCAACTAAGTGGTTGCTTTGCCTTTTTAATCAACTGAAGAACAATATGTTAACGTATTTTTTCCACAGACTAGGGAACACTTCATTACTTTATCGCCTTTGCTCAAATAGTAGCGACCTCAAATAGCTCTGCACTTTAGCGTTGCTAAGCATTCCATTGTGATTGACTGATGGATATGAGCGGAGTGTAACATTGTAATATTGCCGCTGGATCCACTTTTTGCAGGCCTCAAGACTGCGGCGATTCACTGTGCCATCTCCGTCGCCATTCGTCGCTTTAGGCTGAGTATCCGGGAACTCTCCTTCTCTGAATGTGAAGCTTGCTTTAGTGTCCACACCGATTCCGTATAGACAGTGTAGGGTGACGTTCGGCGCATGCTCAGCCAATGGGTTTATCAGGTTTTCTACCATGCGCCTGAGTCTCATACCAACAGGGTAGTTGATGTCGTTGAAGAAGTCTTCGTAGTCACTAACTGTGTATGTACGCTTTGTTGTTGTGACAAGCACTTCGTCTTCAGACCACAGTTCCCCACTGGGTAGTAGCCAGGCGTTGCTTGAAGCTGAGCGTTGCTCGCCTCGCACGACCAGCGGATTCACAAGAAACTGCGGAATGCCGAAAGTATTTCCGGAAGAGTAAAGACTTACTGTCTCAGCCGCTCCTCCCCAGACTCCTAGAGAAATGTCAAACACAAGATGAAGGGGTCGCCACAAAGTCTATCAATCATTTATTTCTGCTATTCAAACTTGCCGAAAAATTTATATTTTGGTTAAAAATTGCTTTTCTTAGAATGAAAAATATCTCCATAAATAGATTCCTCAAGCGTGAAAATATAAGTAAATACGTAGAAATAAAAGAACTTAGTTCAAAACTGCTTGTCTGCAAGCTCCATTGTTAAGGCTACATTTGTTAAAATTCTTGCAAGCATCCTTCGGGTAAATAAAATAATGAACAACAATAGGAGAATTATATTGGCTCCCTATCTTTCCGCGGTAACCATGCGTGGGTCTTTTTGGAACCGGAGAACGAACCGACGTCGGTGGAAGGTCTGTTTACAGCCGTTTTTGTTCTAGTTGTTTCGACTGTCGTTTATTACAAGTTGGTCATGTACCTGAGAGCGTTATCCACTGAAGAATGTATTTGTCTTTCCACTCCTGTGTTTGATGATTCAAGAAATACAATGTGTAAGGGCACCCGAGACTGTGAGTCAACAGTGTAATCTTCTTGTTCTCGTTTGCCGAGTACGTCTCCTCGATCAGCTGTGCGAGGTTCGTCAAATACTCCATCTTTGGATCTATAACATGTACAGGTAATTCAAACTCTCTGCTTCTTGTTATTCATGTGTGGTGCTCTAATTAAGAGCGCTTTTCAGTCGTAAAACCAAAAAGCTTTCTTTTTTTTCTCGCGGCCAATCAAAACAAATTAACACAGTTTAATTAATGAACCAATCCACACCAAGCGCTGGCAAACGGTGTGGACTGGTAACGATTTGTGTTCCAATTGGTTGAGGAAAGGCGCGCAGTTCTTAAGGTTATCGCCTGTCGTAGCACTTCAAAACAGAAGGAATCGCGAAATGATTTCCATCAGTCAATTCAAAAGGACTCTGCTTTTAACGCGATAGCAGCAAGGAGCCAAGAAATGCCAATTTTGTCTGCTTCTATTTTGGTAATAAATTGCCTCGAAGGTATCATTGATAAACTCGTAAAAAACATGTGATAAGCAAGCGATAAGCATATTTTATCATGAAAAACATGTCTAAGTAATAGGTACACCACCCTCACCCGGTGCGTATCTGAAGTCGTATGGTGCCGCTCTCACATTCACACCCCGCTCATATCCCCAAGAGACCAACGAGTCCACCATTGGTGCAAAATACTTCACTATGTGATCAGTGTCCAGGTATTCTATGGTGTCAGTGTTGCCAAATCCGGGAACTCTTGTTTCTACTCCTGGCGCGTTTTGCACAGTGTTGGTTTTTTCGTCGTAAACAAGTCTGAAAGCAAGAAATGAAAGGCTTAGAAAAGACGGAAACTATTCAGTAAGAAACAAGTCTGTATTTAACGCCATGTATTTACGCCACGTCTGTATTTAACGTTCAATTTTGTTTTCACTGGGATCATTATATTACAAACCGAGTTAAGCTTCACCAGGCTCCTGGCTTCACTTAACCTTGATACTAATGATTTATAACAGAAACAAAACCTGGAAATCGCTTGAGAAAATTTTTTTTCCATGAATTCCTATTTTCCTTCAAATTTGAGAATTGATTCCATGCTAAAATAGGCTTAATTGCTTTGTTTTGCCAGAAACCCTGGTTATCTGTAACATTCCATTGAGTTTTCCTTCTCAGTTCTCATTGGTTAATTAATTAACGTCCCATTTGACCTAACAGAATAGCGGGACAGCCTAGATCATATTTTGTCTTGATCACAGCGTTACCTCAGCAGCTGACGAGAAAAAACCAATCAAACTGAACCATTTTGTTATTGGTATGATTTCATTTGTAGCCACACAGGTCATATTTTTCATAATAATTAACAATGAATAAATAATAAAACTGAAAACAATAATATTGATAATAATAGGCTTCTAAACACCAATAGAATTTGAGGACTTATTTTCATACTTAAATATACTGTCTTATTTTGTATTAGGTTTATTCATTAGTTACAAGGTTTGACTTTTCTGACTCTTACCTCATGTTGTCCGCAAAACAGTTTATGGCTAGAGGAAGTAGAGACGATTTTTTTAGCCAAAGAGTAAAATACTCATCAGTTTCCTTATTACAGTACCAGGCAGGTTTTTCCGGTTTGTTCAGCTTTGCTTGCAACTGACTTCCACCAGCACCAGGCACTGAAGCGAGAAAGAAAAGTGCACATGCAACCGGGTGGACAGTCAGACATAGTTTGATGTTACGCTGGTAATAATGAATGCAAGTTAAAAAGTTACGAGTCACCGACTCGATTAGGCTGTGAACCTCCTTTTATATCTGCGACGATTGGCGCTGCTTGATTACAAAAAAAAGGGAAACTCTGCCTCAAAGAAACACGCGTGCCTAACCAACCACAGTATAATCCTGCGGTGTGATTCACAGATGAAAAACCGAACTGTATAATAAAACAAAAAGTACTACAGTACCGTGCTTTTCAACAGCTTTACAAAGAATGGTCGCACTGCACGGTTATATACAGATGAAAGAGCAAGAACCATATGCACAGTGAAATAAATAGTGCCCCAGAATGGTCACACTACATAGTTTCATTCGTGGCCAAACACTCTACGGTACTGTTAATTGGTAGCCTTTGACGGAATGGGTACACTGTATAGTTTGATCCAGAGACGAAGTAGCACACATTTAGATAAGTCTCATATACTGACTTAAGATGAGATGGGGATCGTAAAAGTGGTCATGGTATAGCATTTGAGACAATGCCATCAATACAATTTTGCTTTGAGCGTGTGTAGCGGGCGGTTTTGTCTGGGCGGGGCATCTAGGAAAGCGTGTATTCCATTCATCTCGTCGACCGTTTTGTGTTGATCCGCTGATCATATTGCCTGCATCGAACGACACCAAGTCCAGTTACCAAGTACTAGTAACTATAATAAAATTTATATGTTTTACAGACCCAGGAGATAGGGACCATTCAAGTGCACGGCTACATTTTTCTCCTGGAAACATTTATGGAATGTTCATCATGACTTCTTAAATGATTTAAAAACCGACAAAAGTGATAGTGGAATATTTCGATCAGTTATATGTAAACTATATGATAGTCTCAATTGCAAAAATAAATCAGTCATATCATACTGCTTCGAAACTTTACTTTGCTTGAAACTAAGTGCTCCGTAAACTGAGGATTCAATGAAGACTTGCTCGTTGAACGTGTGTTTTTTCCGCCGGATGTACGCTCCCACTTTCCACACTCCTCACTTTCCACACTCCTCACTTTCCATACTCCTTATTTTTCTCACTTTCCTTACTCTTTATTTTCCACACTCCGTACTCCACACTCTGCACTCCTCGTTTCCCATACAACTTTCCGGTTTCATGTAAAACGCCCCGAACTACAATATGGGGCGCCGTTTGTGAATTTATTATTTGACCTATTTTGGGAGGATTTTCTTGCGACTTACCCCTTTTAGTTATGATTGTGTAGCTCAGCGGTTAAATTACCATAAATAACCATTTTTACTCATTGGTTATTTCATATATTAGTTATTTCATATAACCAATTTGCTTCCACTGGTTATTTGATAAAACTGATATTGTGTTTTTGGTTATTTGATAAAATCATTTTTCTGTTTGCGGTTATTTCATATAACCAACGGGGCCACATTTGGTTATTTGATGAAACCATTTTATGCGCTGTTTCGTGAAAATGGTCATTTGAAATAACCAAATTGGCCAAGACCCCCAAAAATCGAATTTTGTATCACTCGGAGGGGGTAATAGTATCATACATTTTCTGAAAGCTTGGATGGTGGACTTTAAGATTATGCATAATAGCAATGTCAGATCGGTAGCTTAAGGGCCATAATCACGTGATAAAGTGACGTCATTATTTGTCGTTTTGAATAATAAAGTGTAACGACGCACAATATTCTACGACTACTGCCATTTCAAATAATGGAGTTTTAAATACAAATTGACACATAGGTACTCTTTATTTCTTCGCGAAGCGAGGTTACTAATCGTGTCGGTTCCGGTCAGACCACGTGGCTCGCAAGCCCGAGTAAATCGAGCCGAGAGTTTTTCCTCGCGAAGCGAGGCCGAAGGCCGAGCGTAGCGAGGTTACTAATCGTGTCGCTTTCGGTCAGACCACGTGGCTCGCAAGCCCGAGTAAATCGAGCCGAGAGTTTTTATATATGTATTTAGTAGAAATACTCAGGTGATTATACAAAACCGCGCGCTCTCATTGGTTCGCTATCTCGGATTATCAGCCGATAATCACCTCGACGAACAAAATGGCTGCCAGTCGTTCGCGCGCCTTTGATGAAATAAAATTTGTTCGTGTTGTAGAATGGTTTTTCTTTTCTTTTTTGAAATAATCACCTACGTATTTATACTAAAACAATTATTCGCCTCAGGCTCAGTGATTATCGGTGAATATTCACCTCGACTTCGTCTCGGTGAATATTCCTCGATAATCACTTCGCCTTCGGCGAATAATTGTTAAATATATATATATATATTTTAAAGGTGTCCGTTCGCAGGCCAGGTTACCTGGCAACATTACTCCATGTGAAATTCCGCCATTAGGAATTCCTTGAATGATGTTTTGAAAATAATGTGAATTTTGTGGAAACCGATTTCACTCGTCTTGGAAATACATCCCAGCAAGACGATCTCCAACATAGACAAGAAAGAATGGCGAGAGATCGTCGTCGAGTAAGTTTGAATGCCGCAAAAATCGGCACACGGGAAGCGACGACTCAAAGCAGAGATTGAGAAACGACGGTAGAGACGATAACAAGAGACATCGCAGCTAAGACAACAGCTGCTTGCTCAAAAAAGCAAAGGAATCAGCAAGGAAAAGGACCAGGAATACCATCAAGTTACCATCAAGTTAGATTCGAAATTGAATTTGTTATCGATAGAAACAAAGACTCGTTTTAGGTATACGGGACATGAGCGAGCGATTACATAACGAAATTGGCGAACAAAATTTAGCAAAATGACTTAGAACGGAAACCGAGTAGGAACGACTTCCAGCATGCAGACAGAAACAGAAGACGAACGACAAAACAGATTACCATATCGTCGTGAAAAAAGTGCCAGGAAAGGGGAAACAGAAACCAACCGCAAAGAAATGAAAGATGACAGTCACGTAGCATTAATACTGCAATGAGAATGCAAGTAGGTATTTTTCGTAGTGAAACGATTGCCTTCCATTTGAAAGAAATTCCCAATACAGAGATTGCAGTTGTGATAGCAAGTATTTATAATTTTGTGATCTGATATCATTGCAACAGTGAAAATATATTGTAGATTTGTTTGATGTAGCAGTTATGTTCAGTATGTGCAATATTATCACTGATCAATGCAATTATTTGTAAATAAAGCAGATGTTATTACTGACTTCTGAGTAGTATTTCTCTTTGCTCTATTTCTTTGCTACATATAAGCTAGTGCGATGATCAGTTAATGTCATTACCTACATATATGTATTGCGTAATCAAAAAGTTTGTTGGGACAGACAAGTTCCATTGAGCCATTTCAAAATGGGTTTTTACCTTTGAGTTCCATGTATCCCTGGGAATTACTCTCTTATCACCCATCCTTTTCCCACAAATGAAAAGTTAATTTAAGCCCTACTTTGCAAAATTAGGCAACATCTTAACCTTTTTCCTTAATGCTGTTTAATTCATTTTTATGATGTCAAATACAAATATTTAATAACAACCATAATATACAGTTGACCTTTTACACTGGAAAAACTCTATAAGGGAGAAACTAAAGTTTGTAATGCTAAAATTTTTAGCGATTTTTCTTATATATTCATTGCAAGGGTGCTGTATGTAACAACAAGTCTTTGAAGTTTCCTAAATGCCATCTCCTTTCAATCATGATTTTCCACACTAACTGTATGGACATGATTATAATGATGATAATGACTGCACTAGCATGATTGCCACAGGTTAGACAGGTCAGGAGTTTGGAGGTCATCACCAGGACTAATTTGTGACTTGGGTAAGGGAAAAAGTCAGGGAATTTAAAGATCTTATGGCTGTGGCAACCATGACTAGATTCTAAGCTTAAAAGAAGAAATGGTATTGTTCAGAGTTGAGTAATTTTTACTTCATATGAGACAAACCCTATTCAGAAGAAAAACGGAATTGCTTGTAGTAGTAGAGGAACAATACCTTTTCCCAGATTAGGACATACACCCCCACCCCATAACAGTATATTATGTTAAATATAAAAAAATAACAATACTAATAATAATATCAATACCAGTAGTAATATTAAAAATGATAATGATAATAATACAATCATAATAATCATGATAATAATTGCAAAAATGAGAAAGTACAAAATATAAAAATAATATAATAATAAGTAAATACATAAATTGGGGTTTCATCCCTCGTAGGAAAAACAATTAGGAGTCCTTTAAAAACTAGCTTCGCGAGGTTTTGCGGGAGTCGTATTTCTAGTTATATATGTATATATACCTCTTATTAATCGAGTTCGAGGTCCGTACTGTAAAATACGGATCTTCGTTTTTTCCCGTCGATTTATGGCCCAAGCGCGAAGCGCTTGGGCCATAAATCGACGGGAAAAAACGAAGATCCGTATTTTACAGTACGGACCGAGAAAACGAGGTTAATAAGATATTTATTATATCTCTGGAGTCATTTTGGCGACCAAAACAAACTTTAGCGGGCCGTACAGTGAAGTACGGCCCGCTAAATTGACCAATCATAGCGCGCGTACTAACTGAGAGATATAATAAATATATTTATTTATATATATATATCTATATTTTAAAGGTGTCCGTTCGCAGGCCAGGTTACCTGGCAATAGTAACGCACTTGAGAACTGCTGAATTTCCGCCATTATTCGGTGATGCCTTTTTGAAAGTAATGTAAATTTTGTCGAAACCGATTTCACTCGTCCTGGAAGTACATCCCAGCAAGGTGATCTCCGAGATATTCAAGAAATATTAGCACGAGATCGTCGCCGAATAAGTTCGAATACCGTGAAAATCAACACGAGGAAAGCACGACTCAAAGCAGGGATAGAGAAACGACAGCAGGGAGAATAACAACAGACATCGCAGCCAAGACAACAACTGCTCGCTCCAGAAAAAGGCAAACGAAACAGCAGGGAAAAGGACCAGGAATTCAATCAAGTTAGTTTTGAATTTGAATGTGTTATTGATAGGAATACAGGACATGAGTGAACGATTACATAACAAAATATATTGGCGTACCACATTTAGCAAAACGACTTAAAAGGGACACCGAGTAAGAACAACTTCAACGATTGGAGATGTCTCTGGAAAATAATTCTATTAGTTTAAAAACGGAATCGGAAGACGACCAACATATTACAAGAGAATGTAAATAGGTATTTATCATAATGAAACGATAGCGTTTCCAGTTTGAAGTAATTCCCAACACAGAGAGTTGCAGTTGTTATAGCAATCATTTATAACGATGTGATCTGATATCATTGCAACAGTGAAAATATTGTAAATTTTCTTGATGTAGCAGCTATGTTAAACATTTTCAACAGAATATATACCCTGTGTCACTATAAAGTACTGGTTCTGCAATAATATCAGTGATCAATGCGATCATTTCAAAATAAACCAAATGTGATTACTGAATTCCGAGTAGTATTTCTCTTTGCTATATATATATGTATGTATTCTCTGATTGAAAGGTTTCAATAATAAACCGTAGAGACAACAAGTTTCATAGCCTTTTCACAATGGCTCAGTTTTACCTTAGAGTGCAATGACCCCCCCTCCCCTGATAATATTGCTATCTAGAACCCCTGCTTTTTTTTCACAAATGAAATGTTAATTCAAGCCTTAATTTGCAAAGTTAGACATAACATATTAACTTTGTTACTTTCTGCTGTTTACTTTATTTTTATGATGTCAAATATCAATATTTCATAACAACCACAACATGCAATTAACCTTTTACATTGGAAAAACTTTATAAAGAAGAAAATAAATTTTGTAATGCCAAAATGTTTATGATCTTTCTCATATATTCATTGCAAGTGTGCTGTATGTAGTAACAAGTGTTTCAAGTTTCCTAAATGCCCTATGCTTTCAATAATGATTTTCCACACAAACTTTATAGACAAATGACTGCACTAGATTCTAAGCCTTTAAGAAGAAATGGTATTGTTTGGAGCTGTTTTGATTACTACCACCTCTGATGGAAAGCCTATTAAGAAGATTTTTGTATTGCTTTTAGTAGCAGAGTAACAATACCTTTACCAAGATTAGGACATGAATCCCACCCCATAAAAATATATTATGTGTAACATAAAAAATATAACAATAATAATAATATCAATACCAGTAATAATAATAGTAATGATAATAATAATGATAATAATATAATGATAGTTCTTCTCATTACTATATGTCATTGGTTACAGTTCAATACCTCTGGCTGCCATGACTTTTTCGATGAAATACCGTCCTTATATTAAATCTTTCTTCTGCAGTTTTTATAATAGAAATTTTCATATATTCAAAATAATATACTATTCTATGGTTGGTTATGGATATTTTGCCTGTTTCTGTAACAGCACAATTAAACTTTCATGTGGTATATACTTTTGACTGATTGATGTTGATTTCACATTATTTTCTTACAGGAGTACGTAGTGCAGCAATCTTTTTCAACATATTTAGATTTCAATAACTCTTTCTTACATGTATTGTTTTTATGATATGACCTAAAAATAGCACAACCACATACTATACAGTTGGCACTCACTATTACCAAACCTTTATTCAAAGCTTTTGTAGAATCCAATTGTTTTACCCCCAATTTTTTTTATGTAATGACATTGTATCTCACACTTCTGTTGATATGGCATCTCTTTTGAGGGAAGAGGAATTTTTCTATCTACCACTGGGGGTACCATTGCAACTGAAAAGAGTACACAAATTAAAACATGCACTATTCATAATGCTCTCAATTGTGGTTACCCGGGAATGAAATAATGACTGCAGTAGACATTAAAATATCTAATCAGAAGATTCTTCTTACAATGAATTTCATGCAATTATAACCAAAAAACATAAAAAATAATTGGAGCATTCAACTCATCCTCTGTGTAAGAACATATTGTGTTCAAAAGTGATGTACAACAAAGAAGACAAAGCAGTAGAGACTAAGAAAATAAAACTAAAGAAAAAAACACAGGTTTTTACACTGTGGTAAACACAAGCATTCATATCAACTCTTCAAGATTTCACCTGCAAAAGATTTACAATCATTTTCAATTTGTGTTAAGTGAATATTATTGTGATACTTCATCGACTCTGTATTCCCTGTCAAGATAATAAATAATTTTACTTCTATTCCCTCTGGTGCAATCTCAGTGGCAGTGAAAGAGCTAAATGAAGGTCAATTTTTAAGCACTGTGTTGAGCGGTATACTGATCATGTAATTTGCACCAGGTGTCACTAATTGTGTACCAAACACAGCATAAGAAATAAAATAATGGGGAGTACGCTGATATAAAAAATAAAATATAAAATATAAAAAGAAATAAAGAATAAAATATGAAAGCATTGTGACTTCTTCAAAAACTAGCTTCGCGAGGTTTTTGCGGGAGTCGTATTTCTAGTTGTAAATTATATGACTATCGGTCATATCTAAGTATCAATTTACACGTCGGTTACCATGGTTACAATATCAATATCTTTTCTTGTACATAATCTTCAAAAATTCTTTTTTATAGCGCCATATCTAGGTAAAAAGATGGAAAACAATATATTGTAATGAAATCAAGTTTGTCCTAAGATCAGATTGCTTTCACGTAGATTCCCTTTAGAAGAACCTTAACAGCTATTTATTACAAATAATCAAAATCATCCAGGAGCAATGTAAACTATTCGCGAAGTTGGGCTTCCTGTGGTGCCTGATAGTAATGCAGAGAGGCTCCTCCATTTTTTTTCGCGATGTCCGCATAAATTAATTACCATGGATACATAAATTACTTACGAGCGCATGCAGTGTTTATCATTATGTAATCAGCGGTAGCCTACGAAAGACATGAGCCAACTCACAACCACGAGGGTTCTCTTGGATCTGCGTTCTTCTTACTCGGTAGGTTACGAAATTTATCATGCTAAATTCTACTTTTTTCGCTCGTGGAAGTATTCATCAAGGTAATAATCGTTTCAGCGATATTTCTAGAGGAAGACAGTGTGCTTTTATGAGTCTTTCAGCTTTGCTATGTGCCAATTCGAGCGATATTATCACATGGTCGACCGACGCTATCGATAGAGTTCTAATCGAAGGAGATGATATGTACCTAAAAGCTTTTGAAGACTTATCTATACCTGACGAAGAGACGATTTCTTTGAACTATCTGCCTGATCGAGTCCTTTGCTCAACGATACGAACAACCATTGAGACAAAGCATAACAGCCAAACTATTGACTTGTGTCAATATAGATTATATTTCATATAATAACCATTATGTAAAGTTTGTATTTTATATACTAAGGATTGGAATTTTATACATTTGATATAACAATAGTTTTATACATTATATTTTACGTGATTACCATTTTAATGATGTCAGCTGTTAAAATTTTATAGTTTAAAGTTTATATTTAATAAATACATTGTTGAATGTAAAAAAAATGTCTGTGCTTTTCTTTGGTACCTCTATTACACTTTGTATATCTTAAAAGTCAAATCGTAGCATTTTCACCTTCTGAAAAGAACTTCTAGTCATAACTGTCTTTTCTTTTTCATGGATATCTTTGATGTAAAAGTATCATTTAACTATTGAAAATATAAGTAATGCAATTCTAAATTGTTTCCCTAACAGCTTTGAAAATATAACTGGTCATAACTGCTACCAGGTCAATTTTGTATTTTTTTTCTGTGGCCTTACATGCCATTGAAACTAACTAATACAAAACAATTTGAATCAGTATCAGAATGTCGGTTGTCCTTCCTATTCATAGACGTAAGTATGTTTGCTAAAATGTTCAAAGTTCAAAACCATCTTCCTCGTCACTGTCTGAATCATCATCGAAAGGTACTTGATCTTCAATATCTTCTTTTTGGTTGCCGCATTCCCGCAGTTTGCACATATCATTGCAGCGTAGCTTATTTGTAACGCATGTACAACTCGGTGGTTCACAGACTAGCAGGATAGTAGTTCAGTTTGAACCTTTCGCCTTTGTTCACATTAGTATCCAAGAATGTTGTTTCTGCATCTGATATTTCGGCCGTGAAATGGATTGCAAAGTGACTGGTTGTTAGCTTGTTTAATGAACTTTGTTACTTTTTTCTCTGTAAAAGTCCCAGAGTGAGACTGAAACACCGTCTTAGAAACGTTTCCAAAAGAGATCCGGGTTTTGTCGGGCTTTAGCTTAGAATGTCTGTTTCAACTTTTGCCATAAAGATTTTCGCCGCGGCGAAAGAGACTGCCCTGATTTTGGTCCCCTTAGCAGTACGCGGTACTGTCAGAGATCCGTTGAATGTAAATGAGTTTCCTGTAGGATTAGCCTTAGAGAGTAGTATTTCACCGATTCTAGCGCAATTTTTTGAAATTTTTAAAAATCTCTGGCGCAATTTTTGAAATTTTAAAAATCTCTAGCGGAAATTAAAAAATCTCTGATAAAATCTCTGATAAAATCTCTGATAAAATCTCTGATAAAATCTCTAACGCAAATTAAAAATGAATTTGAAAAATGATTTAAAAGAATGAATATTAGTAACAAAAGATGGAGAACTTAAAAGTGGCACAACTGAAAGAAATCGCTCGAGAGAGGGGTATTAAAGGATGGTATAAATTGCGTAAATCCGAACTCAAAGAAGCTCTAAAACAACCTAGACTAATATTCTTTGATGAACCTATTCCAACCCCTAGAACTAATATCCCCAACCAACCACAAAGACCCATTCCAACCCCTAGAAAAAATATACCAAACCAACCACAAAGACCAATCCCAGCCCCTAGAACTAATATTCCCAACCAGCAGCAAAGACCTACCACCTCACATGAACTGATACCTGAGATTAATGTTCCCATTTTTAAACCTCCCAAACCTGTTAAATTAATTAAACATTTAGCAAATAGATTTATAAAACCGATAAGTAAACCGATAAGTAAAGCGATTAACAAGTTTACAGATTGGATTCTACCTTATATCCCAGAACCTATCAAAAAGACTGCAAACAAACAAGTCGAAAGTCTGAAGGAAAAGGTTATCCGTATATTCAACCAGCAGCAAAGACCAATCCCAGCCCCTAGAAAAAATATCCCCAACCAGCAGCAAAGACGCTTCACTCCAAAAGAACAACAAACAGCGTTGATGGGGTATCTGAAAACCTATAGGATGGATGGACAGAAAGGGTATGATCCAAAAACGTTCATAGATAATATCAAACCAAAAGTTCTAGATCTCATTGATCAGAAAAAGAAACCATTAAAGGTGAAATTTATCTTAACATGTAAGTTAATAATAGAGTCTCTACTAACAGACCGGATTGATGAAACTTCAAAATACTTTCATTCACTTGTAGAAATTGTTACTGAATCAACCGATTTCTCTGACTTATTCGATACTATGACAAATCACCTACTTGAAGAGTTTGAGCGATTTATAGTTAACGGATACGGTTGGAAATTCAACCATGTGGAATATTTTGATATACACATCGACCCCTTTGAACCGCTTTCTGGAAGTTCCTATATTCCACTACCATCATTCTTAGCATCCAACAAGGCAATTATCAACGTTAAGAATGAGAAGGATCATGAGTGTTTTAAGTGGGCAGTAACCTCAGCTGTGTTTCCAAGGGAGAAAGACCCACAAAGACTAAATAAACAAATGAGAGAGAACTCTAAGAATTTTGACTGGTCAGGAATAGAGTTCCCCGTTTCACTAAAACAGATTGATAAGTTTGAAAAGCAAAATCCTTATGCGATTAACGTCTGCGAATATGAAAAAGGTGATGTACACCCTCTAAGAATAAGTAAGAAAATAGGATGTCAAGTTATCAGATTACTTCTTATATCAAAAGATGAAAATAATCACTACTGCTGGATAAAGAATATGAGTAGACTTTCATCCTCTCAACTCAATAATAACCAACATGCACGAGAATTTTGTGATAGATGCTTCAACTCATTATATTCCAAAATCTCATTAGAAAAACATCTCGAATATTGCAACACACACGAGGAAAAGAAGATTGAGATGCCTAGAGATAAAGATGGAAATCCTCGTTATATTTACTTTAAAAATTATAATAGAAAAATGAGACACCCCATTACCGTATATGCAGATTTTGAGTGCACTACAGAGAAAATAGACACCTGCTCTCCAGATGAAAGTAAAAGCTTTACTAAAAAATACCAGAAGCACAAACCCTCTGGATTCTGCTATTATATAAAGTGTTTTGATGATAAAATATTTCCACCCAAACCTGTAAGATACACTGCTAAATCCCCAGACGAAGATATAACACAGATATTTGTAGATAAATTAGAGTTAGATATTAAGAAAATTTATGAAAAGTTTAAATTACATATGTTTAAATTCCATAAGAAGGTGGAGATGACTGAAAATGATAAAATCAAACATAAAAATGCTACTCATTGTCACATCTGTGAGGGTGAATTGGGAGAAGATAAGGTATTAGACCACTGTCACCTTACAGCAAATTATAGAGGAGCAGCTCATAATGAATGCAACTTAAATTATAAGATTCCAAAGTTTTTCCCTGTCATCTTTCACAATCTATCTGGATATGATTCACACTTATTTATTAAGAACCTTGGTACATCAGAAGGTAAAATAAACTGTATACCTAATAATGATGAAAAGTATATTTCTTTCACAAAACAGATTTTAGTTGACACCTTTATAAACAAGGAAGGTAAGCAGGTTGATGTGAAGAGAGATATCAGATTCATCGATTCATTTAAATTTATGGCAACCAGTCTTGATAGTTTAGTTGATAATCTTACTAAATGTGGAAAGTGTGATGTCTGTAGATGTGTATTATCTGGAAGTAAGTGTCTTTCTCCAACAGATAAGAACCTAGATGAAACGAAAGATGAATTTGGAGATAAGACTAATATGATGTTGAGAAAAGGTGTATTTCCATATGATTGGTTTGATAGCTTTGATAAACTAAACGCAACCAAACTTCCACCAAAGGAGGCATTCTACTCAATGCTCAACGATGAAGATATAACAGAAGATAACTACCAACATGCTAAAAAGGTATGGGAAACTTTCAATATGAAAACAATGAGGGAATATCACGACCTATATCTTATGTCAGATGTACTACTTTTAGCTGATGTCTTTGAGAACTTTAGAGATGTTTGTATTAAAAACTATGATTTAGATCCTGCTTGGTATTATACAGCACCTGGACTAGCTTGGGATGCAGCATTAAAGTTAACGAAAGTGGAGTTGGAGCTTTTAACTGACATCGACATGCTACTTATGTTTGAGAAAGGAATTCGAGGGGGTGTATCTATGATCTCTACTAGATATGGTAAAGCTAACAACACATAAATGGATGAATATGATCCAAACCAACCTACAAAGTATATTACATATCTCGATGCAAACAATCTATATGGCGGGGGAATGAGTAAACCACTCCCTACTCACGGTTTTAGATGGATGACTGATAAAGAGCTTACAAACTGGAAAAATATCCCATGCATACTCGAGATTGATTTGGAATATCCCAAGCATCTTCACAACTTGCATAACGATTATCCACTAGCTCCAGAGAGACTTGTCGTTAATAAGGTTCCAAAATTAATACCAAACCTCAATGATAAGGTAAATTATGTTGTTCATCATGAAACCCTGAAAGTTTATGAAAGTCTAGGATTAAAAGTCACTAAGATTCATGGGGGTATTACATTTGAAGAGTCTACATGGTTAAAACCATACATTGACTTGAATACCAACCTTAGAGCTAAAGCAGCCAACGATTTTGAAAAAGATTTCTTCAAGCTGATGAATAACTCTGTATTTGGGAAAACCATGGAAAATATTAGAAAAAGGGTAGATGTAAGATTGGTTACAAATAAAAAAGATGCGAAAAAATTAATATCAAAACCTAACTATCAGCATCGTACTATCTTTTGTGAAAATCTGATAGCCATCCACTTGAAGAAAACAAAGATGGTATACAATAAACCCGTTTACTTAGGTATGTCCATTCTAGATCAAAGTAAAGAAATAATGTACGATTTTCATTATAAATATATTAAACCTGAATATGATGAAAAAGCTAAATTGTTGTTCACAGATACGGATAGTCTTGTATATGAGATAGAAACAGATGATTTCTACAAGGATATCAGTCCAGATGTAAGAGAAATGTTTGATACTAGTAATTATCCTAAAAACCACCCATCAGGTATCGAGACAGGTGTGAACAAGAAAGTCATCGGTAAGTTCAAAGATGAGGCTGGTGGTAAACAGATAGCTGAATTTGTAGGTCTACGGGCTAAACTTTACAGCTGCAAGATGGATGATGGTGAAGAGATAAAAAAGGACAAAGGGGTAAAGACATCAGTCGTAAAAAAGACTATATCATTTAATGATTACAAGGATTGTCTATTCAAGGGTAAAAAACAATACAGACAGATGAATGTAATCAGAAGTCATAAGCATGATGTTTATACTGAAACTATTAACAAAGTTGCACTGTCTGCTGATGATGACAAGAGAGTTATTTGTGAAGATGGAATACATACTTTCGCTTATGGACATTATCGTTGTAACACAAAATTAGGTGGCAGCACAGTATCTTCTGGTACAAACTGAAGTTCTTCTCTAACAAAACCACGCCTGGGTCCATCTAGTAAATAATACAAAACTGGCTGATTAGGTGAAACAACACTTCTAGAAAGATCGTAAACATGTATACTCCAGATGGGATCCGTAGCTCTCCTTCGTTCTCCACCTTCATCTTCTCCAGGAGTAAGTAAGTATCTAACTTTAACACCAGGCGGTAGTCTAACCTCATCATGTCCAACAACTCGCTTATAATTTGGAGGATCAATATCAACCTCTTTCATTCTTATAGCTTTTACAGGCTCTTCTCCAGTTATTCTCGTTGGTATACTATTCAAAGTTTTCAAAATATCCGATAATCGTTTTACCCAAACTCTAGATCGATCATCACTAATCATTTCTTGTGCATATTGATGACTAAATAGTTTTTCTGATAATGTTCTATTTGCTCTTTCAACAAATGCTTGAGCTCTATGGTTTCCAGCTTCAGACCTTTGTATGGTTACATTATGTTTTTCCATAAGTTTTGTTACATCTCCCATAAATTCTTTACCAGGATCGACAATTAATGTTTTAGGATATTTTAACTTTCTGGAATATATTTTTGTTAAAGCTTTGGATATCTCATGACTTTCTTTTGAGGTTAGTGGTTCTGCATCTTTGTATCTCGATGCAATATCAATCACAACCAGAGCATATCGATATGTCTTTCTTCCAACTTTATCATGTGGTAAAAATAATAAATCCGCTTGGTGAATCTGATTAGGTTTTTCAATATTCCAGTGCGGTCTAGATAGATTTGCCATATAGCCTGTTTCTCAAGCCACCGTTTAGCCTCAGCTTCACTTACTTTTGCTTTTTCAGTTAATTTAGGAATGGCAGAATAACCTTTCCAATATCCATAAGTTGAATAGTATATTTTTGATAGAATTTTTTCGTTACTCATTTAAAAGAATACTCTACCTATCTTTAAAATAAAACATTATGTCACAAGCTATATCCGAAGAAATTAATCCAAACAGAATTCCACTAGAGCCTCTCGGTTTGAAAGCGGAATCATCATTGAATCGAATTACACTAAATCCATCATCCGCTAATCCTGAAGAAACTTTATATATAAATATTCCAAAACTTTCTGAGAATGTAGTTATTGTACCAGGAAGTGTATCTCTAATATTTGACTTGACTGTAGATGGTCATGCAAACAACACACTTGTGAATAACGTAGGTAGAAACCTTGTATCCAGACTCAGGGTTCTTTTTGGTGGAGAAACACTACAGGATACTCAAAGATATGATCTCTTTCAAACATATCATGACTTATACTTAACAGCTGAAGATCGTGAGGATGGAATAAAACAAGGTATTTCTTCTGTAAACATGAGGAAGCTTAGGACAAATGCGGGTGATAAGGTAACCTCAGGAAATGATAAGGAAGTAACTCTTGCAACAGTATACAAAACCAAGTATCGAATCCCACTCAACCATCCTATTCTCAGCAAGCATGGGGTTTTCTATCCAAAGGCGTTACCTCATCCACTAATATCTGAGATTACACTAGCTCCAGTTTATGATATTGTTGTTTATTCTGACACGACCAAGACTCCAACTTACAAAATAGCAAATCTTGAGTTGGAATATGCTTGTATCTCAAGTGAATACTTAGCTAGTGAGGCTCAGTCAGCTTATCAGGTTGGTAAAGTATTCTTTTACGAGAATGTCCTTCTCCACAAAACTTTTACCATCTCCAAACCTAATGACAGTTTCATAAACGAGAACATTAATCTACCTAGGAGATCAATGACGGGGATATTGTGCTTGTTCACAGATGGATACGGTGGAGGAGCAAGAGATTCTGAAAAGTTTGTAAATCCAAATATTACATCAATCAAGATTAACGTTGATGGCATACCAAACCGCCTCTACTCTAAGGGAATGGAACCGCCAGACTTCTGGGATTCGGTAAAGAAACGTTTCGGTAGAGAGGGTGTTAGGCTAAATGATTTTTATACCAACAAGTTTGCTCTATGGATTGACTTGAGAACTCACCCTGACAATAATATTCATGGAGGAGGACTGGCTTTGAACAACACACGAGATGGGGTAAAACTTGAAATGAAACGAAAAGTTGGAGGAACAGGAAATATAACCTGCTACATGTTCGTAGTGGCTGATGCGTTGATGGAGATCATGAATTCAAACTTAAGATCAATCATGTATTAGTTAAAAGTATGGAAGAATTACGAGATAAAGTTCCTTTTCATTGTATTATAACAGGTCCAACAAATTGTGGAAAGACAAAGTACCTCATTGATCAGCTAAGAGGACCATTCCGAAAAGTTTTTGAATACATTGTTCTCACATGTCCGACTTATGCTAAAAATAAAACCTATCATAAATTTGCTCACGGAGATAAACGTTTTTTAGTATTATCACCAGATGCTAGTGACAGCGATGAGATTAACGAGTTATTAACTGATTGTCAAACTTTGTTCTCTGGTACAAATACACTAATAATTTTAGACGATTGTGCTGTATCGAAGGAACTAAAGAAACGCTCGAACAAGTTTATAGATTTAGCATTCTCTGGAAGGCATCATGGATTATCAGTGTGGGTTCTCACTCAGCAATTAACATCAATAGCAAAACCATTCCGTGAAAATGTAGCTTGTGTTGTTACATTCCATAATCCATCACAAAAAGGTATGAAGATGCTTTTCGAAGATTATGGAGGTGATTTAGATTCTGAAACTAGTAAAAAATTTGTAGAACTACTGAAAACTGAAAAATATTCTAGACTCTGTTTGTGTTTACGTTATCCATTCCAATGTTATTTAGAGATTCCCGCGGTGATTTAAAAGAATCTAAGTATTATCACAAAATTAAAAGATGACAAGCGTTGAAGATTTTATTGAAGAACAGCCAGAGGTAAAAGATGAGACCAAAGATGATGATATTGAAATAAAACAAGAATCACTAGCTATTCTCGCATCTCTTGGGACTACAAAGGAATATTTAGGTGTTGAGATGAGTCTCGGTGATATAAAGAAACTCACGGTAAAAGATGTTGAAAAATATTATAATCGATATCAGACAGTATTAGGTAAGAAAATTAGTGGTGGATTAGTAGATTCATCTCTTCAATTAGTTTCTCAAGTCATTTCTCACTTGGTTCCTGTGGATGACATAGAAGAGCTTTGTAAAGACTTGAAGAATGATGAGTTGGTTAATCGTGAACTGACAAACTTTGTGGGTCTCTTAGCATTAAAAGGTGGAAGATTGGTAGCACTTGCTAGTGGACTATTCCAGGTTGCAAAGCACATTAAAATCAACAAAATACAAGAGGATTCTAACAAAACTGAGCAGGTAACTGAGAACAACTGATTTAAAGATTCTTTACTATGGGAAATAAAATAATCATGTCTGATGAAGTTGTTGAACAAATTACAATGGATCCACCTACTACTAAAAATAAGAAAGCTGTTAAAGAGAAAGATCCTAAAAAGGTTGCAGCTGGTAAGAAACTAGCAGAATATAACAAAAAAGCTAAAGAAGCGTTAGCTAGGGAAATGAAACGTGAAGCTGAGACTAAACAGGAAGAAAATATAAATGAAGAAGAAACCACAAAAGCATGGATTCCAGAGCTATCTTTTACTACTGTGTTATCTCTTGTTGGAATAGGGTTTACCGCAGTTGACATTTTTATGAGGTACTACAAAAACAGAAAACCACCACCCTCAAATATTCCTAACCAACCACCACCATCACAAACCACTACCCAACCACCACCTCAACCAACTCCGAAAATAGTAATGCTCTGAGGAAAGTAGTTTAAAGATTTTCTGTATCCACAATAAAAATCATGTCAACTGAAAACAAACTTGTGAAAACTGTTACCGATTCAGCCGTCATTATCGGATTAGCTGCTGGAGTTGGATATGTAGCTAAAAAGGCTATGAAAGAATCATTCATCAACGATCCCTCCTCAAGTATTACAAACTATGCTAAATGGGTAGCTGTCCTATCCGGTAGTATGTACCTCAAAACATATTTAGAGGATCAAAAGATTTTACCAAATTAAAGATTTATGGCGGCAATAGCAATGATGCTTGGTGGAGCTATATTGAATGCTACTACCTTCGTTGGTGGATCATATCTTGCAAAATATCTCTCGGGTGATAACACAGATGTGGAGCGAATACGACACAACAAGGCAATAGAAAAATATCAAAAAGATTATGCTTCATACCAGGAAAAGAGACAGAAACTAATTGATTGGTACTCTCAACAGCGGGATGCTAAACACATAGCTTCACAAAATATTTCGAATACCGATGAAGCTTTGAAATTGTATAGTCAGACACATGAACCAAAATTCTCTGATTATTATAGACCTAGCAGCAATCAAAAGATGGGTGAGATGGTATATGTGGGTGTTGGTATGCTGGCATTGGGTTATATGGTTAGTAAATTCTTTTAGTTAATTGTCTGACTAGTTTAAAGATTTCTTACTGTTAAGTAAAAAATTATGGCTGAAGGCAGAGATATACCAGTTTATCATGATTTAGATCCGACTATACTAAATGATCCAGGTGATGATGGTAATACTAAAAATTATGACACCCCATTAAACACAATTACATCTACCACTCGTCAAACTAACCCTTATGAGGAGGGTGAAACTTCATTTGGCGGTAGTGAAACTGATCCCTTATTAGGAGAGATGGAAAATAAACAAGATGAAGCTTGGGATGAGATTATACGTAAATTCCCACACGTCGATCCTGCTAAATCTTCATTTACGGCTAGTCTAGATGAATATGGTCGGGTGTTTGTTAGAATAAAAAGACAAGGAGGTAAGAGCTACCCTTTATTTAGATCGGATGGTAAAGTTAATGATAAGTTACCAGATACGATTAAAACAGATCTAGGTATTGATTATGAAACCATTCTTGGAATAAATGATAAGCTTAAGTCACAGTTGGAGGAATCAAATAAAAAGAATAAAGAATTGAATGCTGCCCTTGATGGATTGAAAGCAACCATAGAAGTATATCCTCAGGAGATAGATCGCTATTTTGCTAAAGATAAAGAGCTGCGTGAATTCATTGAGAAACAACAAGTAGAAATCGCGGAAAATAAAAGCTATTTAGATGTAGCTATTAAACAAAAGATAGAAGCTAAAACAGAAAATGAGAAACTTTTAAGTGAATTAAATCGATACAAAGATGAACTCGACAAAAATAAGAAGGGACTGTCCAATTTAAGAAAGGTAGAACAAAGTAGAGATCGTTTACTCTCCAGGGTCAATGAATTGGAAGAGATGGTTAGAAAGCAGATAATATCAAACGAAGATCAAATAGCCGATCTAGAGAGACGAAACGAGTCCATAAGAGAAAGACTGCCATTAAGAGAGCGGGTAAAGGCCATCTTCAAAAAGTACGGTTTTACAGTATTTGCCGTTGTGAGTTCCGTTGGTGTAGTCATTGGTGTTATCGTTTCTAATCTTTCTAAAGGTCTAACCAAATTGGGTAAAGGTGTTGGTAACGGTTTTAAAACTATTGGTAATAAACTCGGTGAAATATTGCCTGGAATGGTTGGAGCTATCGTGAGCTTTCTGTTCAAAACAGCGGGGGAGGTTATTGGATTTTTAGGTAAAAATGCTTGGCTGTTGATAGTGGCTGTGGTTCTATATTTTGTAGAACAGTTTAAAAAGAATAGACGATAAGTAAAAACATGAATGATACAACGTTTCTATATATTACTATGCTAACTCCTGAAACAAGAATTTATCTGGAACCACCCTTAACCAATGTAAAAGAGATACAATTGCAATTTAGTTACATTACTAAAGCGCGGTATGACATGCCTTTCTTCTTAATGTGTGATCTTATAGAGTCAAAGTCTTCATATTTCAATATGATCCACCGAGGTGAAAATGTAGAACTTAACCCCTCACAACTACTAGCTGTTATTCCATCTACAAAGCATCCTTGTTTAAGAGTTCCAAAAACCAAAAATCCGGTCAACTACTTTACTTTGTTGCTTTTAGATGAAAAAGGAAAAAAGGTTAACTTAAATGACGAACCTATCCGAATTTATTTAAAGATTTCTTGTTGATTTGTAAAATATGGAAGAATACAATAAAATTTATCCACAATTGCCTCTGAATGGTGACCCAAATAATTTCAGACTTCAAAAATCGTGTGAAGTAGTACATAATCTTCAAAAGGAAATTAGACATTATGAGGATGTTAGGAAAAAATACAATAGAGCGAGGGGGATATTTACAAAAATCAGTGTTGGTAGCGGGGTGTTTTCAGTTATCCTATCTGCAAGTGGACTGGGAACCTCTCTTACTGGTTTTGGTGCTGTTGTTGGTATCCCAATGGGAGCGGTAGGTGGTCTTTGTGGTGGAATATCAGTTGGATGCGGTGCTGCTTCTAAACGACTTTCACATAAAGTTAGTAAACATGAACAGACAGTTTCTCTGGCAAAAGCAAAAGTAAATACCATTCACGACTTGGTTTCAAAGGCACTGAAAGATAATGTCATCTCCGACCAAGAATTTTCGCTAATTTTATCAGAGGTGGACAAGTTTGAAAAACTAAAACTCGAAATCCGTCAAAAAAACCGGAAAGATACAGAAAAAAACTTAAATATGAATCAGATAAGAACAGAAGTACGTGCAGAAATTTTAAAGGAGTTAACCGGTCCCGAACGTTGAAATTTTCATTTGAGCGAACGCCTGTAGGATGGAATTATGAGGTTGGTATTAGAAAAGAACGGTGTTGATTTAAAAACATCTTATTATCAACAAAAAATAATAAAATGTTACTCAATGATTTCAGAAATAGATATCCAAAGGCTGATCTCAGTCATTTCGTATTTGTAGCCGATCAATATGGTGGTTACATTAGGTGGAAAGTTGATGGTACAACAATCATGTCTTATGATGATCCCACTGGAAAAACTTGGACTGATGACCTATCACCCCGTTTGAAAAGACTGCTATGGAAAGATTTAGGATTGAATGATGATGCATTGTGTTCATTCCCAAAGAGTTTAACTATTACCAATCGATCTTACCCAATACCTGCCATTGATTTTGATGACTTTACAAGTAATATCACAAACATGTTGACCTCGCTGGATATATACGTGTCTAATACTAAAAAATTCACAGCAAAGATGAGAAACATATTTACATCTCAAGTTGTGACTTTCAAGTTTGGTAAACAAAGTAGAAAATGGTTGAACGCACCTGATATGAATTATTGGCCTCAACAACTGAATTTTGCAGTGTGGTGTGCGACCTCTGGTTGTGGTATAAGTCCTTTTGAGAGTCTCAACTATCCTAAAGTCGTGAGTAGCTTCATTAAGTTTCATGTGTATTTCACAATAAGGAGGATATTATATGAATTGAGTCTTCCCTTACCTGATGAGCAACCTTTTGTAATAAATAATAATCCATATAGTAAAGTCTCATATCAACGATTGTGTGCTGAATTTAGCATCTCAAAAAACTCTGACTTTAGATGGAAAGGTGGTCGAAACGGAGGTTTGGGTGATATATTCATAGATTATGGTTCTGGATACAATGGAAGAGGTGGTGGATATCAAAATGTTCATATGGTAAGGAACTATGATGTTGAAGCTGATCAGTGGCCTGGTGAAGGTGGTAAATTCGCTGATGAAGGAGGTAAGAAAGAAAAAGGTAATCTAATCTCATTTATCCGTAATGATGATTTTGCTGATTTCAAATATGCATGGTTTATCCCACCAAGTGGTCATGGACTCACTAAAGCTGGACTTGGTAGATTAAATCGATCTGCTGAAGCTTTTGTTTACTGTATATTGGGAGCGCAAGTTAACACTAGAAACTCTATTTATGGTAATGGTGGTGGAGCGATCGAGACTCAACAAGAATTCTTGGCTTTATTTGAGAGTAGTGTTATTGAAAATGACATTTCTAGTTCTATCCAAAGGTATCAATTAGCTATACAGGAAGCGAAATTACGGCTTGATTTAGCTGTTGCTCCTGGTGTATGGCTAATGCCTAGTAATATGATAATCAATACAGAGAGTGTGACTGGTTTTAATAACAAACTTATGAAAGCTAGTAGCGATATGAATTTTGGAGTAAATAATTCCCTAAACACTGAAGCAAAACAGGTTGGAATAAAACATAACATGGGATCTTCAAAGTTAAAGTTACCTCATATAACTGAGATGAAACCAAAACCCTTAATGAAAACAGACTCAACGCAAACAGACTCAACGAAACAGGAAAATAATATAGAGTCAACACAACATGAAAAGAATATATTAACATTTATGGTTGTAGCTGGTGGATTAGCGTGGTATCTATTTCGTTAGTTCATGATTGTATGTAAATTTTGTTATGTAACACTGACTTGCGTTATATAACTTAATATTTTTGTTTTTTCTCTTGTGTTGTGTGACATTCTTTACATTGTCCCTTCCGTCTGTTGTGTTCACATATTTGTGATCCTCCACACTCTTTACATTGCGCCTTCTGTCTGTTGTGTTCACATATTCCTTTCCCTTTACATTCTTTACACATATACCTCACCCGTTTATGCTTACAAATATTATAACCATTACATTCTTTACATATGTTTCTCCTTTGATTATGTGAGCATATTTGAGATCCCTTACAATCCTTACAGAAATATTTTAACTTTCCATGAACACACTTATATTTATTCATGTTAGTTACCTGTGGTGTTAGTATTGATTTTGTATCTTTGATGAGTTTATTTTCAGGTACTTGTGGTTGTGTTAGAGCTTCGATAAGTTGAGCTTTACGTAGTTCATACCATTTTTTAATACCCCTCTCTCGAGCAAGTTGTTTTAATTGTTTGACTGATTGGTTCTCCATCTTTTGTTACTAATATTCATTCTTTTAAATCATTTTTCAAATTCATTTTTAATTTGCGTTAGAGATTTTATCAGAGATTTTATCAGAGATTTTATCAGAGATTTTTTAATTTCCGCTAGAGATTTTTAAAATTTCAAAAATTGCGCCAGAGATTTTTAAAAATTTCAAAAAATTGCGCTAGAATCGGTGAAATACTACTCTCTGCCTTAGCTCTTGTTCGGGATGTGGTGTGGGGATAGGAGTTTAATTTTGGTAGAATGAAACTGCTGTAGCCAGATATTAGCGAGGTCGTCGTTGTTGGCCACGGAAATACTAAATTGTGCTTGAAGGCGATAATGCAGAAGTAACGATGCCGCGGAGAGCTATTGATGAAAACTAAGGAATTTCCGCTAAGATCTCGAATAACCCATTGTTTCAAAGTTGCGTGATCAGTATTTGGGTCAACAAAGTCACAAATGCTAGCGAAAAATCAGGATAGTGTCAAACATCCTGACACTTTGGTTATTTCAAATAACCAGTGTCGTGAAACGGCACATAAAATGGTTTTATCAAATAACCAAATGTGACCCCGTTGGTTATATCAAATAACCAAAAAAAAAATCGTTTTATCAAATAACCAAAAACACAATATTGGTTTTGTCAAATAACCAGTGGGAAACAAGATTGGTTATATGAAATAACCAATTTGAGTAAAAATGGTTATTTATGATAATTTAAGCGCTGAGCTTAATTATCAGAAAAAAAAGAAGTAAATCATAAGAAAATCCTCCCAAAATAGGTCAAATAATAAATTTACAAACGTCACCCCTACTACGATAACAGATAACAGGAGAGTGACGAAAATATGTCATCGTTTGGCTAATCCAGAATGACAGCATACTCACGTGCCAATCACAAGCCACTTCAACATGTCACTCGCGCGCGGGTCAGAATATTCCATTTTCTCAATTGCATTTCATGTTCTCCCGGACAGGCAGGCCACAAACTATGGTGTCATACATGAAGACTACGTCTTTTATAGACTTCAAATTATCTGCAAATCTTAAACTAAGCTAGCTCAAATACGTCTCGAATTAAACCTCGAGATTCTGAAGCAAAAGATTTCAGTCCCCTTTTGTCTCGTGACTTCCAGACCGCTTACCGAAAAAAGAAACTGACCTGATCTTATATTACGTAAAGTCCAAATATCTTAGTACTGTGGATTTCGTTAGCTTTGATTTTGATCAACATGGGTTTAATTTCTTTGTCCTGCTATTGTGAGCTTTTGTTTGCCACTCTAGGCGATGAGCTTGAAAGTTGTCTAAGTCATGTGCGGAGAAATTAAAATATTAAATTAATTTACATATTATTACCGATGACCACTGGCGTTTGGACTGTTTGAACCGCTGCTGTAGGCCTTAGCTTGTTCCATATCCAAAACCCTTGAGCGGAGCTGAGAAAACAAACCAACGCGACAGAACAAACAATCATGCGGAAAAGCATCTTATAGTGTCAGAGGAAAGCGTTCCTTGAGCTTCGAACGCTGGTGTGACAGAAATATCTAAATGTAAAAGGTATCTAGCCAGTTCTGAGTTAGTATTGTCCAATCAGCGAGTAGAACCAGGTTACCCCGTCTAAAAAAGGGCACTCACATTTTTTGTTGTCTTTTGTTTCCCTGGGGCCCATAAGCAAAAAAAGATATTGTTTGTAGGGGACTTTCGACTTTGTGTGGGCCTGTCTTCTCATGGAGTATTTGCCTTGAATGTACACTGTATCGGTAAATTACCAACTTCAATAGAATCTAAGACTGTGTTTGATCAGCACAGTTGGACAATTGAATATTTGCAAATTTGCAGCTGATCACATTTTTGCGTTTGCACCGTGAATAGCCCGTTGCGAGGAATCAGGAATTGTATTTGGACAAAGATGAATAAATTATGTCACTTGGGCAGTTGGATCTGGGTACGGTCAAATGTAAATGAAAGAGAAAGCTTGTAGACTTTCAGAGGATTTGCGACTGAAATTAAAATTACCAAGCATTTTTGTATCGTGTCCCAGGTCCTGACAGACGGTTAGAGGCCAGCTTGAAAACGAGATCCTGTAAATTTCGTTGCCACCACATTTCGATAGCTGGGTAACCATGTGGTAGTATCTGTAAAGCATAAGGAAAAGTTTGGATCATAACAATCTTGCCATCCTTCCAAATATATGAAACACTGAAGAACAACGCTTTTGTAATTCATTTGATCTTTTCACTGACAAACCAGTGACCTATTTATCTTCACATTTCTTTTCTATTTTACAGCACCAAGCTGGTCAAACTATTTACTATCTGCGGATTTCCGCGTCGTAACGTGAAAATGCATATATTTGTAATAACAATAGCTAGACCTATCCCATGTGCCTCTATGGGTTTAGTTTTTATGGCCTCGCTGATGGCCTCGCTCCCACGAGTCTCCTGTACAGGCTTTAGCTCAGCAGTAGAGTGTGTGAGCATAGTTATTAGAGGCTGGCCAGTCCCTCTACTAACCATGATGTGAGTAAGTGCTCTGTGTCAGCCGCATAGATTCGACTCCTGTCTGACGAACATCGGATAATTACCTTTCTCTAAGTTTGCCCCTTGACATACCAAGCAAAGCAAGTACATCTTCACTCTAAACATCCTTCGTACATAAGTCCCAAAAGCCCGCGTTCATCAAGAAATAACAATATTTTTCTCTTAAATATGAGAAACCCTGTAGATTCTAAAGGAGGGCAGAATTTCAACGAAATAATTTGAAAGAGCCCAACAATACACACCCTGAAAGAAAGGGAAACAACAAAATAACATCCACCGCTTGCGATTGCAATCAACTGTTTTGTCTGGCAAAAATAAAGAAAAGGAAGCCTACAGAGGCAGGAAACAAAAGTGACGAAAATATGGAGCATGGGTGGAGAGATTGAGTCAAGAGGAGCTAAATGCAAACGTATAGTAAATTAAACTGAAGCTTTCGCTGCCGAGAAGGTAAAGGGAGAAGGGACTGGAAAAAAAGCTGTCGGTTTTTTTGGGGAAAATAAACATTGAAAGTATACAAAGGAAAGAAAAAATATTGACGAATATATGAAACATGAGTTAGTAGACTTCTTAGTCCTTGTACTGTCAGGGGGTAGACAACATGAAAGCCTGGGTCAAGAGGAAATAAAGAAGAGCTGAAGGAAACTAAAACAACTGTTCCGCCGAACAAAAAAAGTATCATTTGCGTCATCCTTTGCTAGAAGATTAAGCCAGTTAAGAGATTGTAAACAAAGCCGTCGGCGTTTTGAAAGATAAATAAGGGGAAACAACAGAGGGAAGTTGAAAACATTGGCGAAAATACAAAACTTGAGTAGATAAAAGGGTAGGGAGCGTGTAAGCCTGGGTCAACATGAGATAAGGATGAACGAACAGGCGCATGGTTCTTCTCCACTAATGGGCTTCTGTCCCCACCCTATTCCCCTGCACATTTTCTACTATCTCCACCTCCCACATCAACCGTTTCGTGACCTTTTCTGTATGCCCTAATCAATACGGTGGCATGATAAGTGAAAAATGTTTGCGTCTGTGCCAATTCAATCGGTGTAAAACAGTAGTTCGTGGCTTTAAAGGCAACCAAAACATAATATATGGCACGGTATCAGACTACAATGCATTCCTGCTAAGGCCTGCCCTTTCTAGTTGATTATAATTATGCAAATAACAGTGTTATGTATCACCAGCCGCTGGCAAAGGGTGTTCTCCTTTTATTTTGACGATGATGTGACAAAATTTATCTTCATGAAGACGGCAGACACGTTATTTCTATTGTTTTTTCTTTATTATTATTATTATTATTAAAGATTCACACAGCTATTGATAATATAGAAGCTGGTTTCTTCATTGGCTCCGGGTAACAACAAGTTGCCTGGGGAAGCCAAGAAATATCCCTTGTTTTCTTTTCTTTTCTTTTTTTCTTTTTTTTTTCTTCTTCTTTTTTTTTTTTCTCTCTCTTCTTTCTACATCTCCAGCACCTTCCTAAGAATTCTTGCCGACCCCAACAAAGCACATCTCTGGATCAGTCCAACAGAAATGCCCACCTCAGTGGCTCTTAAATTGTCATTCAATCTCAGTGGTATTGATCCCAATGCTCCCACTACCACTGGAATAACCTTTGTCCTCACACCCCACATTTTTCAAACTTCTCTCGCTGGATCTTGATACTTTTCAACTTTTTCCTCTTCCTTTTCTCTCACCCTACCATCCTCTGGAATTGCCAGATCTATAATCTGACAGCTCTTGTCTCTCTTGTCAATGATCACCAAATCCGGTCTCCTAGCCCCTATTTCATGGTCTGTTCGCACACTGAAGTCCTATAGAAGTTTGTAATCGTCATTTTCAAGAACACTCTCTGGAACATGGTCATACCACCTCTCATTTCGTTCAAACCCACATTTTCCTGACAGGTCCCAATGGATCGCTTTAGCCACATTGTCATGCCTCCTTTTGTATTCGTTTTGTGCCAGTTTCGAGCACGAACTTACAATATGGCTAATAGTCTCATTATTCTGCTTACAGATTCTACATTTGGGATCATTCTGAGACTTGTCAACCATCGTTTTAATATAGTTTGTTCGTATTGCTTGATCTTGTGCAGAAATGATAAGAACTTCTGTTTCTCTCTTGAGCTTTCCTTCTTTTAACCAGGTCCATGTTTCCTCACTTCTTTGTTCCTCACCCTGTCTCACAAACTGTCCATATAACGGCTTTTCTTTCCATTCTTGAATATTTTCAGTTCTTCGCCTCGCTTTAAAGCTAACAGCTGTTTCTCTATTCTCATCCCCATCCCTCCTGACTGCTTTCAACAGTTCTTCCTGGCTTGATTGGACATAACATTCTAGTGATATCTTTGCTTGATTGACGCAATCCTCTACGGATATTAAGCCTCTCCCTCCATCCTTCCTTGGCACATAAAGTCGTGACACAAAAGTCCCGTGGATGAAACCCTCCATTCATGGTTAGCAATTTTCTTGTTCTGCGATCTCGGTCCCGAAGTTCTTGTTTCCTCCATTCAAGTATTCCTCCTGCATATCTAATTATTATTATTATTATTATTATTATTATTATTATTATTATTATTATTATTATTATCATTTCTAATTTTATTTTAATATTGTAAGTTAAACCAGAAACTTTTAAGACGTGTAACCCGTTTCATACTCGACCCTCACCAACGGACAGTTTGAGGCTGTATGCCACTGCCCTACCCCACCCCTACCCACTCCTTCGCTGTGTATTGTTTCTTCCATTCGGGAACATACGGGTGACATACGGGTAGACTGGGGCTTAAAAACAAAGATGGCGGAGTCGGATTCCTGTTCTCAAACAAGCCCAGCTGACGAGGAAGACAGGTGATAGATCATTGATACTTTGTAGGATCCTTTGCAAATACGACCCCCTGATTGCGTTTCTCCTTAGTCTGCTACTAAAGTATAGACGATATGCGATATTTAGAATTTCTTTTGGACACCAAGCTGTGCGCCAGATAATCGAGTAAACTTTATTAGGTTTCTGAAGTCAACTTTCAACTTGAAAGTTGACTTTAGAAACCTAATAAAGTTTAAGCTTCCTTATCAAAGATCAGATTTTTTCAATGAGATCGTATGATATTGTTTTGAGCGGTTTAGATTAGCACCTCACCTGTCTATATATATTTTACCTAATACCCAGTGAAAACTCTGATTTTTACCACTTTATGAATAATTTTCGATAATATTGTGATCAATTAACAATTCGATGTCGCTATTGATGAAAACCTAGAATAAGGTAATCTGATTGGTTTCGTTTCTTACAGAGCGCTAATTGGTCCGAAGAAGATATGGAAGTATCTTAATAGTGGGGTAAGTTGATAACAAGGTAGTACTTACATCAATGAAACGATTTTCATTCAACTTCAACGACATCAAAGTAGCCCAGAGACCTTTTAAGATATTTAGTTGAAGCCTGGATTTCTTACTGATACATGCCCATTAAAGCAAAACTCAAGTGATTTTCACTTTTTTTGCCTATTTGGAGAAACAGGAGCTAAATTCTAAAGTTCAAGTCAAAGGGGGTGTGGCAGATTGGTGTCTGTTTGTTGGAGAGGGGGCTGGGTGGGTGGGAAGGCATGGACCACAATTGAGTTATGATCTCCAAAACTGGGTTTTGTGTCATTCCCTTTATAACTTAAGATATTTTTGCTGTAATCTATAGTCCCTCACACTGGGCATGGAGTTATGTACGGTATTGTTGGACATTGACAGTGGATGCTTATTGGGTGATTCCAGAAAATAGCCATACCCTACCATGGGCAGCATTTTGGAATTCTGAGGTAGAGGGGGGGCTTCTTGGCCTTGAATTCTGCAGTAATGCAGTTTGAAATTCCAAAGGCATGGAGGGGGGGTTTCAGCTATGAAGTTTTAGAGTGGGACGGCGGTAAGAGCTTCGCTTGAAGTCGCAGATCTGTTTACTTTTCTAGTTTGTAAATCAAGCACAAACTTACGCCGACCACAAGCGGGATAAAGATTGATGAGTCAGTGTTCATGTGGATGAAAGTAGATCAAACGTGTAAGCTCTAGATAGAGGAGGCCTTAAAATTAATGAATAAGATCTTAGATTTATAGTAACATAGATATAAATGGTAAGTTCCTTTCCAACTGTTGTTTGATGATCTTGTTGCATGTGAAAAACTCGCACCAGTTTCTCAATTCCAAATGAAACGCCTGACAAATTTGTACTTCATTCCAACATGTTGCCAGTTGAACCTGATGCTGAAGGTATACCACAACATTAATAAATTTGAGTTGCTTGAGTGGGCCAGCAAAGCGAAAGTTCCCTGTTTGTTGGAAGTTTTAGGCAGTCAAACAGGAATTCCGAAGGGTTGAACAAAAAATCAGAAATTCAGAAAGGGAGGGTGGGTTAACGATTTTGGAATTCCATAGGCTTGGGGGTAGAAGTAGAGCATTTTAGAATTTCTGAAGACAAGGGGGTTAAAATGTTGATGCCACCCTTGGTACAGTAGGGTATGGATATTTTCTGGAACCACCCATTTGACTTGGGCACTTAATCAAGACTGGGTGCTTATTACTTTTTTACCATTTTCAGTAAATAATAACTTTATTTTGTCACAAAACAAGAAGTAATAACAAAACAGGAAGATGTACCAGGCCAAATGTGAACTGCTGATTGAACGTTTCTGTATAATAGTAAGAAAACTTGGTGCCTTTAAGTTAGAAGTATTTAGTAATTGCCACTCTCATTATCACCATCTGAGAACTGGTGGTGATAACAAGACTGCTGATAAGGGTCAAGAAGGCTTGAGGATGGACTCGTTTGTCTCAGGAGCATTCAAAGCACGAATACTGAGCACCCACTTTGACATAATGCATGTACTTCAGTTTATTTCTTTTTTGGGGGGGAGGGGGGGAGTGGGAAGAGCTTATTCAATGTGGGCGCTTATTTGATGTTGGACACCTTTTTGAATAAATATGGTATTGCTCAAAGTTGACATTTATACTTTATGTATAATTGATATTTGGCATTCTGTAGTACTGCTCAGCCTGTGGAGTTACACCAGAAACTATTGAAAGCCTGTTTAAACATCTTAAAGAAGACAAGTCAGTATTGAACAGTGGAGTGGATGAAGTATTATCAGACAATTTACAGGAACTTACTCTGCCATGTATTATCAAGATTATTCACCTAATTCATTCATCTAATCTTAGCAACAACCAATACAAAGTAAGTCATTATAATTATTCTTTTCTTTGTGGTTGGATAATTTTAGTCCGTGTTGTATAAAATCATGTTGGAATGTGTGATGAAATATTTGTTAGTTAAAGGACATTTCTCAATGTTGACTTCTAGTTGTTTGAGATCTTGTGTCTAAGCATGTGAACTCGTGAATATGCTATTCCGCAGTATAAGAACTATCTTTTATTTATTCAGTTTCTACTTGCACTTGTGTGTGCAGTCGTAACAGAAAAGTTGTTCGGTTTTGTGCATGTATAAAAACAGTAGTAGAAAATTTGAACAAATCAGTCTTGAAGTAAATGGTGGCCTTGCCTTTTTTAATGGCCAATGATATTATGATAATGGTTTGATGTATACATGTAGATACTGTGAAGCAGGGGTTTCAGTAGTAGCTGGGTAGCAGGTAGATCCACCTGCTTGTAATGAGATGACTACCTGTTTGTCATGCCCTTGTAGTGTAATATTGTCAAATAGACCTCACAATGAAGGAAAATGCATCTGTAGGAGTCTAGTAAATATCCCAGGGGAGGGGAGTGTGCCCCTAAACCCCCCTAGGGGGTGAACACTCCCTGGGCCTTCAAGGAAAATACCCATTTGCTATTTTCAACTACCGACTTGTGCCTAATTTTATTGAGACACATGGTGAAGACATGGTAGGTGGTGGTTAGTGTGTTGGACTTCCAAGTAATTCTAATTAAGTAAGAGGTCCAGCACTGTATTGTTTCTTTTTTAACAAGAAACATAACTCTTAACCATCTTTCTTCTCCCAGGTGTACAAATGGGTACCGATGATATAATGCTAAGGGTAAACCTGAGGTGGATTAGCATCCTATCTATGGGGTGTAACAATACTCAAAGATGCTTTTTAGTACTGAAACTGGGATAAGCTCTGGTTGTGTGCATTAATTAGGTCTTTGTGTGCCTTTGCCTTACCTTATATTATTTAAACTGGTTACATTCCTCTGTAAGGATCCTAACAACAGTGATCTACCGCCTCACAATGAACCAGTTCTACTTGCGAATACATTTGGGGAAGTCTTTGTTAAAAAAGTTGAACTTATCAAGGACTCCATCAATAATATCCAAGTTGACCCTCCTTGTTCTGATATCACTGCTCCAGCTGTAAAACTTGACAGTTTTTTGCCTTTATCAGTTGAAGATGTTAGTATTATAATCAGTACATTGTCTAATGCCTCATGCACCCTGGATCCGATCCCTACATGGCTTGTGAAGTCTTGTCTTGATGTTCTTGCGCCCTATATTACTGACACATGGTTAATTTGTCTATTCACCATGCCTACATTCCCGATGATTGGAAAACCACAATTGTCAAACCTCTGCTAAAGAAATCTGGCCTTGAGTTAACCTATAAAAATTTTTGTCTCATAAGTAATCTACCCTTTATCTCAAAGATCGTCGAAAAAGCAGTTCTTTCTCAATTGTTTAAGCACTGTGAAGGCATTGCTTCTCTGTGGAGTTTACAATCAGGGTTCCGAAGATTTCACTCAACTGAAACTGCCTTGCTTAAGGTTCAAAGTGATATTCTAATGTCAATGGACTGTCAGGAAATTACGCTTCTTGTGCTACTTGATCTAAGCGCTGCTTTTGATACAATTGATCATAAAATTCCCCTTAAAGTGCTTGAAACGACTTTGGAATTACTGGCTCTGCCCATAAATGTTTTGCGTCTTATCTATCTGGCCGAAAATAATGTGTTCTCATTAACGATTGCACATCTGATGACTTTCACTTTAGCTGTGGTGTCCCACAAGGCAGCTGTGTGGGACCTATTTTATTTATATTATACATATCTGGACTACATCATGTGATAGCTATAAACCATCTTCCCTCTGCTCATGGATATGCCGATGATACACTTTTCAGCATAGCGCGGCAACCCTCTTCAATTCTCTGCCATCTAATGTTAAATGTTGTGATAATTTTAAATCCTTCAGTAAGCAAACATTATGTATTTTAAGGGAGCGCTGCTGGAATAGGGCGGAATGATTTCTTACCTAGTTTTAGATAATGTATGTATATTTTGAATAATCCATTTTACTGTTTATTACTTAGCTTTTTACAAATTCATAATTCAGATTTATGTTAATTTCCTCATTTTACTTTTATATCAGGCGAAGAGCCATATCATGGATGTACTGATATTAAACCGTTATTATTATTATTATTATTATTACACAACTTTATCTGTCGTAGGGGCCTGCATCTCAGATGTCCACGCATGGTTGATTTATAACCGCCTGTTAATCAACGATTCGAAAACTGAGTTCTTAGTTGTTGGTTCCCGCCATCAATATTAAATCGCAATTGATTCAATCACTGTCGGTGATTCTACCATTCAGCCTCTCGACAGTGTTCAAAACTTGGGTTCCTGGTTTGATTCCAATGTCTATGTCCATTCACATTAGTAAGACATGCAGCAAGGCTTTTCATGGCTTGTACAAAATTCGCCAAAGTAGGAAATTCCTTAGTCCTGAGTCCACGAAGACTCTTGTGCACGCATTTGTGACTTCACGTTTGGACTACTGTAACTCTCTTCTCTTCGGTGTCCCCAAGTACCAGACAGATTGTCTTCAGAAGGTGCTTAACGCTGCTGCTCGATTAATCTTTAGGATTCCAAAGTTTGATCACACTTCGTCTGCCTTAATATCTCATCTTTACTGGCTTCCTGAGACCTATTGCGTTCAGCTTAAGTTGTTACTCTTAGTTTATAAATCTCTTAATAATCAAGGCCCACAATACATTCAAGAATATCTGCAGCCACACTCCATTTCTGGTCATCACCTACGTTCCTGTGACCAGGGCCTTCTTAAGATCCCAAGAACTAGTTTTAAGACCTTTGGTGATTGTGCTTTTGCCTGTTCCGGGCCACTTCTGTGGAACACACTGCTGCTTGAAATTTGAAACAGTCAGAGTGTAGCCATTTTTAAGTCCAAGCTTATTAAGATACATCTGTTCAAGCTGGCTTACAATTTGCTTTAACATTTTTAATAGTTTTAACAATTTAATATTTTTAACATTTTTTCATATTTTATCATTTAGTCGTTTTAATATTTTAAATTTATAAAATATTTTGTGAAGCGCTTTAGAATATTTTTATAATTTTAGC
The DNA here is from genome assembly GCA_949710005.1 of Ricordea florida. NCBI lineage: Eukaryota > Metazoa > Cnidaria > Anthozoa > Corallimorpharia > Ricordeidae > Ricordea > Ricordea florida. The sequence goes on along the minus strand of OX453273.1, from coordinate 22,958,304 downwards.
GCTTTAGAAATGTAAATTATTATTATTATTAATTACAAAGTATTATAGAGAGGGGATGTGTGGCAAATGAGTCTGAATTGTAGCATTGTAACATGAGAAATATTCTCTAGAATCTATATCTTCTCCTTTTTTTCTTGGTTTGTGCTATTATTGGTACATTGTTGTTGTTGCTGTTTTTTATGATAACTAGTACCATAATTTCAATCCATCAAGAGGACCATCTAAGTGGCTAATGTTGATCATGTTTAAGATAAATAGATATTTTTGATTTTTGATAGTTGTTGTATTTGTTTTTCAGTGTCAAGTTGATGTACCAAGTCTGCTTAAAAGATTCCTTGAAATATTGAGCTCAAGGTAGTGTGCTTATTTGTCAGTTTGTGTTAGCCATAGTGACTAAAATTCCGTATCTACAAAAGACACTCAGGCTATTTTCTGATTTTCCTTTTTGTCATCTGTGTATGTTAATGAAGGATGAGATATTGTGAGGGGAGGATTTTGTCACTCACTCGATCACTCAGATGTAAACTCGATCAAGTACGCATGTGTGACTTGCTCAGTAGTTTAGTGGTGATCATTCCCCTTCGGTGAGGTTGACGGCCCAAGTTCGAGTCCCGCCGGGGACAGTTTCTTTTTCTTTCTTTTTTCTTATTTATTTTTTTTTACTTCCTTTTTATGTCATCTGTCTATGTTAATGCAGGATGACATATTGTGAGGGGACGATTTGTCACTTACTCTCTTACTCAGGTGTAAACTGGATCAAGTATGCAAATGTATACCCAGGATGGATTCTGCTATGTTGCAAGTTTAATGAGGTCTTTTAATACACCGGATTTAGCCGAACCTAAGTACCTTTATGCCGAAATAAACGGTAAAAAATACACAAAATAAACTAGTTTTGCCCTATTTTGCTACTTTTTGTCCTGAAGTGGTATTAGTTTGTATTTATTTCTCAATCATGTTCTTTCATTGCTTAGGCGGTCTGGTGAAATTTGCTAGTGAAAAATTTCAAGAAGGATTTGGGTTTATTCGTTCTCAGATAGTCAATTGTCTAAGGGCTTTTCTGGAAGTATAAGTGTTTTCAGAATAATTTGCATACTAGTACATGTAAATGGGACGTAAATGAGTTATATTCCTAATTCATTTGTGTTCGGCAAGGACTTGCTGATTTGAGACGGACCGCAAAGACCACTCTACTGGAGGAAAGATTACTGATCTTGCTTTACAATGTATAATATTATAACAGAGTTCAAGATAGGTTTTTTTCTTCTAGTCCGGGAAAGGTAAGCAGTTCTTGATTTCGGAAAAGATTAAAAAATTAATAGGCAAGACGAACTGACTCTACGCACGGCTGAAACATCGACTGCAATCAAAATTCGCTCATAATAACACTCTAAATCCTTAATTTGTTGACTGCCCAAGTAACTTTCACAGTAGTGTAGTGGTGATCATTCCCCTTTCGTGAGGTGAAAGGTCAAGGTCGATTTTCGCTAGGGATAGTTTCTTTACTTTTTTTCTTACTTCCTTTTTAGTGTTAGTTTGATGAAGAGGAGTAAGTTTCTTTCTTTTTTAGTGCCATTTTCCCTCTATTTTTCACATAAATTCCAGGGTGGTCATAACAAAATTCACTGGAATTTCGGGATGGGTATGTGGGACTTAAAAATTCCAGGGTAGGAACTGAAACTGGGGTCCTTAATGAGGGGTATGGATTTTTTCTGCGACTTCCATTTCTGGTGAGAGGTTACTGTTTTAATACCGTGGGTAGCAGTCCCCAAGCTTCACTTGTTTCCTGACGCACGCAGGGAAAAGACACAACGAGCGTGTTGTGACTGAGCGCGTTAGTAAGCAAGTGAAACTTGGAGACTGGTATGCAGGGTACTGTTTTAAGGGAACTTATCATGAAATTCAGTTATTACCCCTTATTTCAAAACTTTACTTTTTACAGTGAAGAAGGTAGACTGGGGTTTCCCCTGTCAGTTGTGCTGTGTCATATTATTTGGACAGCACTTTGCTTTGCTTCCTATGTAGCAGTGAAAAGCTATTATTTTCATACGGAATGATATGTTACTGTCAATGATATGCATCACAGTGGTTAAATCTACGATGACGTCATAGATAAAATCGGATGACATCGCTCACAGAGCACTTTGATTTTGTCCAATACATTTAATTAAGAGGTTTGTGTAAGTATTTCAAATATTTTTTTCTTTTTCAGAGAAGAATGCCAAGATTTTCAAACTTATCTGACAAGAGCTGTATCTATGCTTAGTAAGTTTGTGGTTGAATTATTAATTAAGTTATATATGGTTTGATGTTTCTTCACAAATGCTATGAATAAGCCATTTATCCATGAGCTGCATATGTTGGCTTTGAATTGAATTAAATGTGAAACCATGGTATTAATAATTATTAACATGCATGCATTATAAGATACTAGTAAATATTAATTACACATTAATTTGTAAAATGTACAATTTTTTGGCCAAAGAGATTTTTGATCTTTTACAGAATGTAAGATGTGATATTAATTCATTTTTTAACTTTTTGGAAATGAAACTTCATTAAAATGTCAAAGGCAAGGCCATTGCAGGTCAGTCATGGTATAGTAAGTTAAACAAATTGGTTTACAAGTGAACAAAACAAATTGACCTGGTTAGCTCTTATCAAGAATAATTGGCAGTGGAATACCAGAAATGATCTAATAAATGCCTGGGGCCTTTATGTCATTTTAATGGTCCAAGATGAGGCTTTTAATAGATAGAAGGCGTTAATTGGAGAGAGGCATTTATTTTGTAAGATTGTTTAACAAACTTAGCAAAACTTTTACAGTATGCTTTCGGCTAAAAACATTTTTTTTTGTTAACAGAATCTCGACTGCGGGCTGACAGCTTTTGTACTCCAAGGCTTCTAATTGATTTTTTTCCTCTTTTGCTATGTACAATCAAGAGGGTGCTTAAACTAGTGTGGTTTCATATTGTAATCAGACGCTGAAGTCCGTGAGCTCTTAGTCTCCACGTGTATAAAAAGAAGATTCACAGCCTTGCCCAATCACCCCAAAAGATGACACCAGATAGGAGTGTCAAAAAGTCTGGTTGGTGAATTGTAACTTTTAAAGTTACATTCATTATTGAAAACCAGCGTAGCATTAAACTTTGTCTGATTGTCTACCGGATTGCAATATGCACTTATCCTTTAACTCTCAAAAGGTTTTTAGATAATTTGGAGAAGGGATGAGGAGGGGTGGCATTTAACAGGAAAAACACGTCTTTTAGCTCTTAACATCAACATAAGAATCCTCATCCAGAGTAAGTTTATTTTCTTTGTTAGCTTCTTCGATGTCCGAGTCTGTTATGACTTGGAAAGAGTTTGGGAGATTTGTTTCATCTGGCATGGAGAGTTGTGCCTCTAACTGCTCTGCTCTTGCTTCACATGACATACACAAACTGATGTCAATGAAGCAATGAAATTAATAATTTGATCGATTTTGCTTTAAAATATTTTGCCATTTCCTTGTATGTTGGAGCAATTTTCATGGGGGGCGTTTATTAGACAGGGGGTGTTTATAAGAGAAGGGTGTTTAATACAAACTCAACAGCATGGGGGGGGGGGCGTTAATTAGATAAGAGGCGTTTATTTGAGACTGGGCATTTATTAGATCATTTACGGTAATAAATTTATTTTCTTTTCTGCTCAAGATTAAGAGCAATCTGAATGTTGATTATACCCAGTGTTCCAGTGTGTTATATTTTGAGAAATGGGGATGCTTTTTTCTTTTTTCAATGTTCTTTTATCATTAATTTTTTACCCCTAATCACCTTCAAGATTTGGACAGTAATTATCTTTAGTGAGAGCCATACATTTCCTTATGTGTTGGCCTGGAGAATTCACTTTTCAATCAATGTGATTTTCTTAAGGTGACAATTTTGTCAAGTTTCTTCTGCTCAAGATTGTATCGATTTCAATATTGTGAGAATTTGCCCATTACCCTCTTGAGAGAGTAGTTATGTTGTATTTCAGTTTTATCCTTGGTTCAAATTTTATTTTCCTTTGTTTTAAACTCATTATCATACATTACCGTACCAGAAAACAAAGGAAAATAAAATTTGAACCAAGGAAAAAATTGAACTACAACAGTTACACACACCACGGTAAATGCCATTTCCTGGGGCAAATTATTCCGCGGTGCCTCACACGTAGGTGTTAATATACCATGTTAAGCAGTAGTCACAGGTCATGAAGATTACCTCCGTAAAAAAGAAATGCCAAGTCATTCAATGGCGGGAAAGTGAATCACAGCTTCTTCACAGGCAGTAATACTTTCAAGGCCAGCTGCTTTGCAGTGTTCAGTAGAGGCCTCATAAATCCTCTCCCATTCAATTTTTTCCCATGATCACTCTTGGCGCTGTTTAGATGTTCATGGTGTTCTTTGGATGCCGAGATAAGAGACTTGACTTGGCTAGTTTCTCCAAGTTTGCCATTGTTTGAGTACATTGCCTTCAGAGCTAGAACTGCTTAAATTTTATATGCTC
>OX453273.1:22906278-22948778 GCA_949710005.1 Ricordea florida | reverse complement strand
GTCCCATTTATTGAAAGTCCTGATAACTTAATGGGGTCAGTAAGCTATTTTTAGGTCGATGTCAATCAACTTTTTTTGTAGTCTTTAACATAGAAACCTGGTGCAGCCAAACCAGCAAGTAATGCCAGAATAGCTTTGCTGAACCTTGAAAACCAACAAAGTTGTAATTCCTGCTTTTAACATTGGGATCATAAAATAGCTTACCAGGCCGGATAAGTTACTGGGCCTTTCGAGAAACGGGCCCATGACCTTTCCATAGAGGTGAGGCTGTTCCAGGTTACAAAATGTGTCTCAGCTCTTCATTTATTGTTACATGTACATAATGTAATTTGCATATATGAATGGGAGGGTTTATAACGCAACGTCATGGCCTTACTTTTTTTGATAGGCTATGACACTGAGGAAGTAATGGCAAATAGAGCTATTCTCGCTGTTATCCTTGCTATTTTTGTCAACTGAATCCTTGATGTAATACACCACAAAGTACTCTTTCCTCAGGAACCATTATATTTTAACAATAAAATGAAATGAAAGGTGACTGAATAGGGGCAGGATATTCACTGAGATGCAAAGCAGCAAGATTAATATTTCTAAAGCCACTACTCAAAAAGTGAGAATTTTGGTGTTCAACCAAACCTCACTTGTACAAGGCTTTCTCAGAACCCCCAGCCCTGCACAATTCACCACTAAGGAGGTGAATAGTTAACAACTATTGGAGGTGGCTAGTTAACAATTAGACCCGTAGCCCTTAATGGTCAAGGGTCTTATTGTTTTAGTACCACCCAAATATTGGGACAGAATAGGTAATAATAAAGTTAGCAAATGCCAGTTGAAGAAATCTTTATTTGGGAATAAAACGAAAGAGGGCGTCACAAATTTGCACAAATGTACATAACTGTCACGTTTTTGAATCACATGACACAAAAGCATACTACTAATACTCATCCTCAACGGGCTCATGAGGACTCTTGAGGCCGGCCAGAGGATCATGCCACCAATCCCGGTCTGAGGCCGAAGCAGCAGCAGCTCCCCATGGTATGCCATCAGAGCTTTTCCTTTCCTTCTCCACGGTTCTTCTCCACGTTTCCCTCGATCGACCTCGCCTCCTCTTACCTTCAGGTGCCCACGCCAATGCAGTCCTCGAGATGTTGTTAGGATGTTCTCTCAATACATGCCCTAACCATCGCCATCTCCTCACTCATATAAAGACTGACATCGGAGTACTCCCTGTGGCTTCGTACAGCTCTTCGTTGCTCAAATGGTTGGACCAGAATCTCCTCAGTACTCTCCTGAGGCATGTGCGGTGAAACACATCCACTTTGTTGAGATCAGTTGCTGTCACCCTCCGCATTTCGGCTCCACACAACAGCAAGGACATGACGTTCGAGTTCCGGATGTGCAACTTAGGGTTCTGGCTGAATCTGCTTGACCTCCAGATGTTCTGAAGTCTGGTGAATGCAGTTCATCGCTAGTGCTAGTGGCCTCTTGATGTCTGCTTCTGCGCCGCCAAGTTTGTCAAGCACTGAACCCAGGTACATGAGGGATTCCACATCTTCCACCTCATCTCTTTCTATCCTGATGTAGTCCGTGCATCTGTGGTTCATCCGAAGCGTCTTTGTTTTGCGCGGGTTGATCTTAAGCCCAAAAATACCGGCGGTAGCTGCTAGCCTCTTCTCCTGGAGATCAGCAAATCTGCTTGAGGTTAGAGCAACATCATCGGCATAGTCCAGGTCCTATAGGACTTATGTGTATTTCCATCTCAAGCCGCGTCTTCTATCATTTGTGCGCCGCATGACCCAGTCCATGATCAAGAAAAAGTTGAAGCCAGACAACACACACCCTTGCCGCACGCCGCTCTTCACCTCCAACCAGCTACAATACCTTCCGTCTTCTGTGACGCAGCTTAAGCTCTGATGATATAGTGCCTGAAAAGTCCTGATAAAGATGTCATGGATGCCATACTGCCCCATAATGTCCCAAAGTCTCTCTCTGATAATGCAGTCGAAAACGTTCGAAGAGTCAACGAAGTTCCTGCTCCTGCCTAATAATCTCGTCCACGCCGCTCTTCAATCTGTCATTGAGGACTCTGCATAGGATTTTGCTTTGAATGGAGAGTAGGGATATACCGCTATGGTCTACAAAAGCGTAGCTTGTGAAAATGCATTCATTCAGATGTGAAGTTGGTGAAAGCCCAACCAAAACTGTTCATAAAAAAATATTTAAAATAGTGCAAAGACACACAGTACTTTTATGAACTGCAAGGAAAGCTCAAGTGAATTAAATCAAGTTGGCGATTGATAATTGGGCCACGTTTTCAACAGTTTGTCGATTTTTAGTTCATCGCATGTAGTTGTCGTTTACTATGGAAACAGAGCAGCCTTGAAGAAGCTTTGCATTTTCACTGTTGACTGTTGATCCTGTGGAGCCACAGAAAGAGTGCTTGCTCCAGTAAGCTCTTTCGATGTTGAGGCACCCTCGAATACAAGAACTCGTGGTTCTGCGGAGACACCAGAGATGAAGCCGCACAGTATGTTAGATATGTTCTCTTGCTGCTGAAAGGAAGCCCTGGAACAGTAAGATTCAATGGGGTTCTCTGATTTGTGTCCAGTGACATGCATGTGTTCGATTTTAGTCGAGGGTCGAGGGTCAAGGGGAGAATGTTGAGGGTTGAGTGCAAAATGTCGAGGGTCTAGAAAATGATATAGATTTTTTTTATGGGCTTGTAAAAGCACTCCTTGCAAATTTTACAGACAATTTTTATGTCGGAGCCCCATATTGCTTATTTTATTATTTTGTTTCGTGACAAACAAGAAATCAACTGGCACGAAAGAGTACGCAATAAAAAAAAATATATATATATATTTGTTCAACACATTTCTTATTTCACTGATGGCATTATTTTACAAAGAAACATGAATTATCAGCAATCAGCACGAAAAATTCCCTATGGTCTGGTGTTTCGCAGACAAAATAAAAGAAAACTAGAGAATATAGCCAAGAATAAGGCGCCACTGTGATATGTTGCTCAATGCTCACCAAATTCCTTTAATAGAAGAAGGAAAAAGAAACTTAAAACGCGATGGATTACAGTGTGACCTTTTGTAACGTAAATTTTTCGTAGACGTTGGTTAGAATTAATTCGATGGATTGAACTATTAGAACTATTAGGAGCACAGACGTGTTAGAATTTTTGTGTAAAACAGTGTCCGTCTTGTGTATCATTTGTGTATTTTGCGCGACGCATTAAATAGCTGAAGCGGTCACCGAGTGAGTGAGTTTAATTCGGATTTCTCTGAGCAGACTTGTACGCGCGTTTTTTGTAAACCTTATTATATTACCTTCGACTATCGCGTGTTACTAGACTTGCTTCAAGTACCTCGTTAGATTGACCAGGGAGAGGCGGGAGACGCGGTATATGGTAATGGACGGTAATGCGCGGATGGAAGTGATTTCACACAAAGAACACTGTTGTGTCTATCGACACAACAGAAAACGAACGAGCCACTTACGTGTTACATGCTTGTCTGAGAGTAAAGGTCAAATACCATAGAAATCTTATTACGGATACATACATCACTGTGATAAGCTACCTTTGTTGGAAAGTGCGACAAAGGTGCTTATGTGCCACTATTTTTAGCTAATTTTTAAAACTATTGCCTTAAACAGTCAATCAACGTTTGGTAAAGTTGTCACGTTTGCGAAGATTGTGTGAAAAGAATAACAGGTAAAAATACCTGAAATTAATGTCAAATAACATATGGTAAGCTATTTTACTATGGCATTAAATTGGTAAGATTCTAACTTGGCGGCAATGGGCGTCCAGAGAGTAAAGATCTGCTTTGACGTTTACTAGCCCCGTGAACAAAAGGATTCTTTCGCTTAATGTGAGATATGCTAGGGTGGTAGTAGGGATGTTGGAAGAAACCTGGTCCAGGGCCAATTGTCTACCCTTTGGGCTACCCTGAATAATTCTATAAAAATATATATTATATTTTAAAAAATGTTATAAAAATTACCAATTATAATTGTCTTGAATGGCTGAGTTATCTATGATAACATAAAGAAAGGGAATGTTCCGTGTTTACACTTGGCCATTCACCGAGCTAAACCAAAACTAAACCTTGGTACATTTGCAGTGTTCAGATTGGCTCATATAACTGAGGTAAACTTTAACCTTTCTCTTCGTGGCGAATACAAACCTCAAGAAGCTAGTACAGTTCAGTTCAGCTAGTTCAGTTAATGTAAATTGCCAGCCTGGTTTCTGACTGCATTATTTCTGCTAAGCATCGCAAAAAAACTGGAGGTACTAACGACTGATCAAGACGCCATGTCCACTGAAATTGTCCAAAAGACGAGTAGCATAAAACACGTTTTGGCTGATACGGATGTAAACCCAGTCTGCCACATTTTACGACTTATGTCTAGATTTGGCACTTCTAAAAAACGAGACCCTTTCATTGTCTAGACCAGTGACGCTCGTTTGTTTCAATCTGAAAGAAAATGTCTTTCATTCCGCTTTACTGCTGCTGCATGCTGTCCTTGTTGTTTTTTTTTTTGTTTTTCGGTTAGCTCTCGCTCGCTTGCACTCGTACCGATGGTAAAATTGGCGATACTACACCTGTACTCACCGCCATAGGCGGCGGAAGCGGGAGGGAGGGGGGGGGGGGGGGGAGGGGCTTGTAGAATGATAAATAACTTTTTTTTTATTTTACCAGGGTCAACCATTAGGACTTAAAACTCGTGTGTTTGAAACAAGTTACAATGTACGTAGCCGGTTAGATTGGGACATTTCATTTGTTATCCGTACTCCCTCCCACCACAAGTCGTTGAGGAGAGAGATCCACGCCATTTAGATTTTAAAAGTCGCGCGCGTCTTCCGTATACTGTGGTCTTCCGCCTCTCCCTAGTTAATTAAACGATGTACTTGGAGCAAGTCTCGAAACACGTCCGCGATAGTCGAGGGTAATAAAATAAGGTTTGCAAAAAAAACGCGTGTACAAGTCTGCTCAGAGAAATCCGAATTAAACTCACTACAGCTACAGTTAATTATTGCGTCGCGCAAAATATACAAATGATACAAAAGACGGACGCTTTGTTTTACACAAAAATTCTAACACCTCTTTGCACTTAATAGCTCTAATAGTTCAATCCGTCGAATTAATTCTAACCAACGTCTAAGAAAAGTTTACGTTACAAAAGTATACACTGTAATCCATCGCGTTTTCAAATTCAACATATTATCACCCCCACGTTGGCGCCTTATTTTTGGCTATATTCTCAAGTCTTCTTTAAAATTAGTTCCCACCGGGATATGTTTCTTTGTAGAATGATGCCATCAGTGAAATAAGAAATGTGTTGAATAAATATTTTTTTTTATTGCGTACTCTTTCGTGCTAGTTCTTGTTTGTCGCGAAACAGAATAAAAAAAGTAAGCAATATGGGGCTCCGACATAAAAATTGTCTATAAAATTCGCAAGGAATCCCAAACCCATACTCCCTGGCTTCAATGTTGTGATCAGAGAGCATTGTAACGGATGTAGGTCGGACACAGTGGTTAGTTAGTTCAGCAGCTATCCCGGCAGATGTTTATATGTTTTTCATCATGTTTTCGATTGTGCTTTTGCCAACGAGGGAATTGCAATACCACACTTCATCAATTTGCGGCTGGAACTTTGTTGACACTTCTCTTGGTCGTTGAAACAGAGCCTGCAACTTGGGTTTGAGGTGTTTAAGGAAGCTTTCAAGGGTTTTTACCGGGCAGCGCTTTGAATTAGGAACCGCAAACATTTTACCGACGGATTCTTCGGGGTTATCTTTCAAACCACCTTGATGATTTTTGGATGCAAAGGGGCTGCGAAACACATAGTAACGTCGCCCTTGAGGTGTACTCGGAAGAACCAACAAGCCTGAGGCGAGCTTTCTCAGATTTTCACGTCCCCTTTTACCGAAATAAAAGGTTATGTAAACCATGCAGTGCGGAGGAGTTGACACGGATCCAAGGTATCCCACTCACCGAGTTGCCCTGCTTCGTACGACGATTTTTATGAACCGTCGGCCCAACTTTCCCCTCTTGCATCATTTGTTTACAGATAGCATTGAGAAACTTGTTAGATTTTTGGAAGGCTTAGTCGCTGACTCTCGGCCATGGCTTAGTTTTCGGAGGCTGTCTTTAGTATCAATCGATGGCTGCCCGGATCGCTTTAAGCCGGACGAAACTTTGACTGACTCAGTGCCGTCCTCTCGTCTGACAGCAACGTAAAACATTGTAAAAATGTTGGAAATTTTGTTTTGGTTGCAAACCATTCTGTAATAAAAAATGACAATATGTTCAAAAGACTTCAGTATAAAGAAGAGCTTAATTTGTTTTGAATTTATAAAAAAAATTGGTGGTTTTGTCTAGTAACATAAAAACAACAAGAAAACTTACCATTAAAGGTCTTCATCCCGTACTTTGTTGACTTTTTGGTCTTTTCTGGGATGGAATTCTGCAGTAAATTATCTCCTTAAACTCCTTTGAAATTTCCACAGAACGCGAACGGCCCCCATTGTTTTGGTAGGTTTTCAAAACCGGCGAATTTCGCTACTTGAAGGCTATTACTAGTAGTGCTCTAGTAGCGTAGCCAATGAAAATGCAGGATTTGCATTAGTTCACTATTCGGGTGATACAAATGTCGAATATCCAAAGGTGGTTAGCCAATCAGATTACTCAAAATGCCAAAGTTGCTGAGTAGATATTATATAGTTTATACTAACATCTGAAGACTTGGGTTGAAGTCTTGGAGCATTGAGAGTAAATGTTTTAATTCTTTATGTGTAATTGCCTCAAAGTAGCTGCGGCCATTGGTTCTCTATCGAGGATTTTCTCCCAGGCGTTCTTCACTGGCATACTGTTTTTTGTTGATGTCCAGATGTTCTTACCAAATGACTTGCAATGCCCTTACTGCCGAATTTATTTACTTAAGTTAAAAATTTACTTTCACTATTCTTTGTGTACTGCAGGCAGTCTTCATAGGAGTCAACTGTTTTGACTATTTAATTATGGTGCTAGAGTGTGAGGTGAGTTGAAACCAGGGTTCAGTTAATGTTCTTACTACTGAGACAGCTTGCCTGCATGCACTTCTATCAAATTGCATTTACTGTGTAGTGGTTTTAGAATTAGAAGCATCTCTTCTCCTTATGTCAAGGATCATTTCTGTTCATGTCATACAAAACCAGTTGTTGATGAATTGGGGCACTTTCCATTTTGCTGAAATTCATAGGCATTTTGGGTAACTAGAAAGGGCCTGTGGTAACAGCAGACTGTCTACAGCTGTCTTTTATCCTACTGGGCATCTTTGTTAAGCTGCGGATTGCTTTTTACCTGTATGCAAAATTTAATGTGAAATCTGGAAGTCTTTAACCAGTCAGTCATCACCTATTGTACTCTTGCATTTGTATTCTGTGCACTTATGGTTTCTCCAGATGATGGTTTCATTGACCGAAAAAATATACATATTTTTAGGATTTTAAATTGACAGTTTTAATGTACAGAGCACATCAGTTAAACACATTCTTAGGTTTAAAATTTAATTTTAATTTTTATTTGTATGTATTATTCTTATTTTTCTAAACGCACGACCCCAGCAGCACTGCTGAATACTCCATCGTGTCAAAAAAGAGATGGTGTGCAGTCTATTGCAAGAGATACAAGATGTCTCGGTCAATAAATACGCAAAGTAAGATCTCGGCTAACATGCAGACATCTTGACCTCACGCTTGGTCAATAACGCATGTATGTTATCGTCTTCCAGTGTGAGAACCCAGATGAACAGAACTTATTATACAAAAGCTGTGTACGTAGTCTGCAAAGCATCATGGAAGCGTCACCAGCCGCAAAGGTATTTTGGGAAATGTTTCAATTTGTTTAGTATTTCTGGAGCTTTGTTAGGTCTTGTTAAGGTATGGTGAGCATATTCGTGAGGCTAGGAAAACCGCCTTTCTGGAAGCTATCGTTTTATTGTCCATTTTGTGAAGATGAAAAAAGAGGAAGAAGCATTTATTTAATAACTTTACATTTTGCAGTCTTATAACTGAATTACATTCATTTAAAAGTTACAGTGAGATGAAACATGAGCATAATACAGATATGAATGTATAAAAAATTTCGATTTTCATTCGATCCATCTTGTACTATGATAATATTTATAACTGCGCATTGGCTGAAAAGTGCATTATAAATGAATCAACTATTGGTTCTGATAACGGGAAGTGCAAACAATCGATGTCTCCTTAGCCTACGACGGTCGCATGTGTATTATACTCAGCCATATCCTTGAAGCAATGCCTTGGTCTTTGGTAAATTAAGCATTCAACATGCATATCTCAGCTATAGCCAAAATTTGCCTTGTCTACGATGCATCTGCCAAGGAAACCGGACCTGCACTAAATGATTGCTTGTCTACTGGACCATCGCTGACACCCAGACATGCTGGATATACTCATCCGATTTAGACTCCGTCCTGTTGCAGTTGTTGCAGATATTGAAAAGTCATTTCTGATGGTGTCAGTCAGAGAGAACGACAGGAATGTGCTGCGGTTTCTCTAGGTGGATAATGTGGAGTTGGAGGAGCCCAGTGTCGTAGTCTACAGATTCACGTATGTAGTATTTGGAGTCACCTCAAGTCCCTTTATGTTGAATGCCACTCTCCTCAAGCATATATCAAGTTATAGGAAGGAACATCCAGAGTTTGTGAAAATGATGCTTTGTTCGTTGTACCTGGAGTATCTCAGTCTGAGCCTCAATGATGTGGGAGAAGCATATCAGCTGTATCTCAAGTCAAAAGAGAGGATGAGCCTAGGAGAATTCAATTTACGCACGTGTCTGTCAAACTCAAAAACCGCCATGGAAAAAATCACGGAGATGGAATCTCAAGGTTTGGCACAAGCAAGCAAGATGGAATCAACCGGCTCGACGCAAGCAAGAAACAGCCTCGTGGCAGAAGAAGATGAAACTTTTAACCGAATCTCAGTTGGTGCACTTGCTGAGAGAGATACCTTGACAGAGCAGAAGGTACTCGGCACAAACTGGAACTTTGTTGATGACAAGTTCTTGTTCAAATTCAGTACTCAAGTGGAAACTGTGCAAGGTTTACTTCCCACCAAGCGGAATGTCTTGCGTGTGATTACAGGATTTTTCGATCAAATGGATCTGATATCACCAGTCTTTGAAGAATATTTTGATTGATGAAGATTTTGTTGCATGACATCTGTAAGGGAAATAGGCTGGGATGTAGAACTGAACCCTCGGTTAAGGGCAAGATGGGTTAGATTGATCAAGGAATTACATACAGTGGATACCATTCAGATTCCAAGATGTGTCATATCAGAAACTCAAGGCGAGAGCCAAGCCTACGAACGTGAGAGTTTTGGTGACGCATCATCGTCTGGATCCGTTTTCAATTGATCCGTGTCCACACTACCGTTTTCATATCGGTTTCAAGTGTCCACACTAAAGCGACCGAAAACGCTGAATAGTTTGGTGTGACGTAAGTTAAACAATGTGCGCATTCTCAATCGAGGCGCGCCTGCGATATTTTCGTTTTCCCAACGGGCGCTTCTACCATTCCGAACCAAAAATCTTCTTGATCTTCGGTGTTGTGTTCCTGCTCTAATTCTAGCTGCAAAGCCCATGAAAGAATCAAGGCCCTTACAACAGAGGTTCTTCTTCTATGCAAAACCAACATAGGGTTGAATAGCGCAAGGTTAAGTTCCAAGGCGATCAAATTTGTTAGTACAACAAACATGTTTGCATCCTTCACTTAACTGCTGCACCGATGTCATCGTTTTCATTTCGATGCATTGTCGACCATCCATACTAATACGATACGTATCTGTTTTCATTTTTATCCACTGTCGAGAGCATTTTCAAATCGATGCGGTTTCGATGAATACGCTGAGCGTTTAAGTGTGGACCGAAGGCCTAAACGCATAGAAATGTGTGCGGTTTCAAACGAAAACGCACTAGTGTGGACAGGTCCTCAAACTCTGCATATGGAGCACTAGTCTACTTAGTCACGAGGTCTCAAGCCAGTTCACAGGTTCAGTTGATTACCTCCAAGACACGCGTTGCCCCTTTGAACAAACAAACTACTCCTAGGCTGGAGCTATGAGCTGTCCTGATCTTGGCCAGGTTAGCTTCTCGAGTCTGGACAGACTCGGAGAATGTTCTGTACTGGATCAGGCGAAAGGAGGAGTGGAAGCAGTTCGTTGAAAACAGAGTGTAGGAGATTAGGAGATTATTGGCAGCAGGTGTTTAGGATCACGTTTGGGGTGTAGAGAACCCTGCTGATCTTGCTTCAAGAGGGACGAGCCCATCTACATTGATGAGCAGCGCTCTTTGGTGGAAGGGTCCATCACGTTCCAGTACTTCAAGAAACAAGCGAAACAGTACACTTACCTGACCCACCGCTAGAATGCGTGAAGGAGGTGGTAAATGTTCGAGGTTTGCACGAAGTAAAGGAAACAGCCACCTTCATTGAGAAGAATTCATCCCAAGTAGGGGTGTCTCAAGTCATAAAGTGTGAAGGCCACAGTGATGGTTTTAAACTCCTCCGAGTGTCGGCCTACGTTCTGCATTTCTTGGGAAATCTCAGGGCAATATTCAACAATTATGTTGTGGCCACAGGCCCCCTGAGCAAGCAAGAGATAGCTGTCAGTGAAGTTCTGTGGATGAGAGAGATGCAAGGTTCCTTGCGATCAGATGGAAATTCACACAGCAGTGTGTTCAGTTGGGCGTGGTCACAGATGAGAATGGTGTTATGAAATGCAACGGAATGCTGGGCAAGTCATCTGTTCAGCCATCCGCCAAATATCCAATTTGGCTTCCAGCCAAACATCACATTACCATCCTTATCATCAGGAACTGTCACCAAAGGGTGATGCATAATGGTGTACGAGAAACAATAACAGAGCTGAGATCGTGTTATTTGATAGTCCGAGGAAGACAAGTTGACAGGAAGGAAATTCACCAGTGTTCAATTTGCAGACACCATGAAGGCAAGGCCGAACCATCATCAGATATGCCGGAGTTCAGATTTAAGGGAGGAGATCCATTTGCAAGTACATGTGTGGACTTTGTGGGACCTCATTTCGTTAAATCGACTGCTTGAGGAACATCAGAAGTCTGCAAGACATACATTTGTTTGTTCACTTATGAGAGTACTAGAACAGTTCATATTGAACTCACACCAAACCTCACCGCAGCTGCCTCCATTAGGTACCTTAGACGATTTGTGGCCCGACGCGGAATTCCAGAACTCCTCATTTCTGACAATGTGAAGACCTCTATGGCAGTGCCAGCGGAGTTGGTTACAATTGACAGCGACCCAGATACCCTCTCTTTCCCGCTAGAAAAGAAGATTGACTGAAATTTCAACCTCCAAAAGGCTCCATGGTGGGGGGATTTTTCGAGCGCCTGATTAAGAGTACAAAGGGATGCTTAAAGAAGGTTCTTGGAAGGGCCCGCTTGATCCCGGCAACATATGCCTTAGTGTGTGCTGAACGTAATGAATTGCATTTATTTTATATAATCGAATGGTGAATAGTGTTGTAACAGATATATAAACTGATATCGTAAATGATATCCGCACATCACTAGCGGGGGAAGTTTTTTTTATCAATTTACTCGGCACTTCCTACACCACTAAATTTTCTATAATAATAAGAAATGACATGGTCGCAAGGAAATACAAAATTTCTCTTCTCGTGTTCAAAAATATTTCACTCCTTCGCTGCTCCCACGCGTGAAATATTTTTCAATACTCAAACAGAAATTTCGTATCTACGCGCGGCCGTGTTATAATAATACATGTACTCTATTTCTCCACTTAATTTAACATTTCACACGTTCATATCATATAGAAATCCCGTATCAATGATGTCTTTTTATTATGTTTCACAGGAGGTCTTTAAGGCTAGGGATGGCTATGGAAAAATGTGCGGTTATCTTCAGAAGCTTAAGTGTCCTTCAAAAGAATTTATCCAAATGTTATTTGATTGGGTAGGCCGCAAATACTGTATTCTCACCATTTCCCTATGCTACCCCGTGTCTCGTAAAGTTCGTCACCGAGTTATTGCTTTAAACCAATTTTCTAAGGACTTAAATCTGTTTCCGAAACCGTCTTTCCCTCTTAACATGACGAAGTTGAGATATTTGGCGGCATAAGTAAACAAAACGAGGACGGTACCACTGGAAAGAAAATTGTTTTCCTACTGTACTGTTGGCGGCAGGCTTGTTTCATTTCGTTTCTAGCTGATTGATTTCCCAGTCGTTACTATTCTGTTTTCATTCTGAATTTCTCAAGTCACTTTTTGCCGTTGTACACTCGCTTCCTCAAGAAAACTGGAATAAAAGTCATTTGACGTTGTTTTTTTCTTTGCAGAGGACAGCTTAGAAATTTACCAGACTGCCAGTTCCTTCTGTCCCTTAGTAACGGTATCGTTTGATGCTGTTTTAGTGGATGTTGTCGTTCTGTTTTGCTTACGTCCGTTAAATACGTTCAACAAACGGTTTTAGCCCGCTTCATGATTGCGAAGTTGCAAAATTGTAAGCTTAAAACATTTAGTGCCTGCTATTAAGCATTTTCTGCAAAGTTTGTCGTGAACTTACAGGTCTTAGTGCACGTGTACATTTTTAAGGATGGATTTGTTGTGCTGCTCTACTCAGGTGGTGGAAGGAGTCTTGAATGAAGGAAGCAACACAATCAACAACATAGATGTGGTTCTTCTTCTTCTGGATTGGCTCCCTTTCTCAACAGTGGATAATCGAAGGTACGAAGGTACAAATGGAAAGGAAACGAGGCTTGGTGGTGAAACGTAAACATGCATAAGGCCTTTTGAGAAAGGACGAATAGGAACCTGCAACTCCGCAAACTCTTGCAACGCCACAAAATAGAAGAAATAATTACATTACTGCACTAAATTCTAGCAGTCTAAATGGCAGTACAAGATGCCACGCAGAACATAATGAGGGGTGTCTAGTCCATACCGCCCTGGTTCCACCCCTGAATGTAAGTCTTACCACCTTAGGATTTAAGGGGGTCGAAACTCTGAGCGTTATCCCTTCGTCATTCGCTCTAGCGAAGGTCTAACGCTCGAAACCTCAGCACCTTTAAATCCTACGGTAGCAAAACTTACTTTAAAAACTCGTTTCACAAACCATTCCTTATGTGTTTTCATTTTCCACTGACGCAGCACCAGTTTCTTTACAAACTAACTCCTTTATTCTTAGTATCATATTAGAGTACTGTTCAGTAGCTTTCCAGAGAATGTTCACACTGCATGGTTTGACCCACAGATGAAAAAGTTAGAATCACATTGTATAGTACAACAAACAGTATCACAGTACAGTACTGTTCAGTAGCTTTCCAAAGAATGGTCACACTGCATGGTTTGATCCACAGATGAAAAAGGTTCGAACCACATTGTATACATACATACAACCTTTATTTATACACGATAAGAGACGTCAAAGCTAACAAGCTTGTGGGGTCGTGTACTAATAAGATACATAAAATAACTATAATTAATAGATAAATAAGTAATTCTTATAAAAATATAATTTTGATAACAACGAATAAGAACAATAGTTGAAAATAAATAAAATTCTCCGATCTTTTGTTAATTATTTGTTGGGCTACAACATTAAAATTAAATTCCTTAAAAGTGTTACAGTTAACAACATTCTTCAAAAAAGATTTCAGGTCTATGCTCTCTAGTATCAATCTATTAGTTCGCCCTACAGCGTTCCAGAGGACAGCCCCTCTAT
This sequence comes from Ricordea florida, assembly GCA_949710005.1. NCBI lineage: Eukaryota > Metazoa > Cnidaria > Anthozoa > Corallimorpharia > Ricordeidae > Ricordea > Ricordea florida. The sequence goes on along the minus strand of OX453273.1, from coordinate 22,934,974 downwards.
AGGAAATGGAGTTTTTAACGTATTTGGAGGCAAAACTCGGTACTATCAGCCCATGCTTCAGTCGTGAAGAAGGTCTGTCGCCGTGGATAATCAACTCTTCAGCCATAGTGCTAGGGAGCATGCCATGATAACCCTTGAAGAAAAGTTTAATTAATGAACGTTTATACATATATGTTAAAGTGTTCCACTTAACGGTAGCTAAAACGTCAACTGTTGGCATGTCCTGTGGAAAGCCAAAAATAATTCTATAGTAACACAAACAGTACCACATTACCGTACTGTTCAGTATCTTTCCAAAGAATGGTCACTCTGCATGGTTTGATCCACAGATGAAAAAGTCAGAACCACATTGTATAGTAAAACAAACAGTGCCACATTACAGTACTGTTCAGTTGGTTTCTATCGAATTGTCACACTGTATGGTTTTATCCACAGATTAAAAAGGTAGAACCACGCTACCTAGTAAAACAAACAATGCCACGGTACAGTACTGATCGGTAGCTTACCAAAGAACGGCTATTTTTAGAAGCAACTGTACAGTGCTGTACCAAACTTTCACTTAAGAAGTCCGGTGTGACAGGGTTAGTATTAGAATAGTTTCTTTATCAGTGTTAACCTCCCCATTGTTTCTATCTTTTTATTCATCTTAGATATGTGACTGAAGCCATTAGACGTCTATGTTTGTGTTCTATACATAATGCCATACTGTGTAGCACAGCTGGGGTGTTTAGTAAGACTGTGGCGCTGTTGAACGCGGGCCCAAAGAGTATGGACTACGTTTGGGCAGGTAACAGTGATGCGTGCAAGCGTGCGAAACTGTTCCAGTAAAAAGGAATACCCTTTTGAAAGGATGTGAAGTTAACATAGATGAAAAGGTTCCGACGCTCCCGGGCCTTCTACAGAAACACTCAGTTGTTTTAGAAAATACCAATACGCAATAAGATTACAAAAGAAGCAGGGTTTAGGTAGTAAAGAGGACACTTACTTTTGATCATTAAGGTCCAGGTTCAGTTCGCAGAGTGCGATGTGCTGGTGAATGCGTTGAGTTTCAGTTTGTTTGGTGCTCGTCGGCATTGTTAATACTGTGTGATTTTGATATGTCTTGGCGCGCCATAAGGTTTTAAGAACGGCATTTCAGCTAATCTGTACCTCTTACTAATCGAGTTCGAGGTCCGTACTTTAAGTTACGGACCGAGAAAACGAGGTTTGTAAGATATTTATTACATCTCTGGAGACATTTTGGCGACCAAAACAAACTTTTGAATTTAGTGGGCCGTACAATGAAGTATGGCCCGCTAATTTGACCAGTCACAGCGCGCGCACTAACTGAGAGATGTAATAAGAACACATATTGTAACTGTTCGCTTGCTTTACAGAGTCGCTAATTGGTCTGCTCGAAGCGTTGGGTTCTCATTCTGTTACATCACCTGAACTCAAACAGATGATCAGCTTATTTACTCCTCTTGAAGATGGAACACAGGTTTGTAAACTGATAAAACAGTGTCTACGAATTAGTTTTGAAAAATACTCTAGGAAAGACTACTTCTAGTGGGAAACAGGGAGCTTAATAAAGAGGGGCTGGGGGACCTTTTGTATGTGGAAGGCTCATTAGAAACTTACTGAGAGCAGTATACAATAGCAAGACGGCAGCGTATGATGAACTATTAAGCAAGGCAAAGCTTCCTAGTTTAGTCAATAGACGCCTACAAGATATACTGATATTAATGTACAAGGTTAAGAATTTAATGGCACCTAAACACATTTGTGACATATTTTATAAGCAACTTAAGAATTATGATTTGCGTAATAGCGATTTCCCTATACCTAGATTTAACACTATAAACTATGGTAAACATAGCATAAGATATTTAGGTCCCTATCTCTGGGGAAAAATGGACAAAGACCTCCGCGACAAAACAAGCCTTCATGAATTTAAAAAAGCAGTTCGGGCCATTAATCTAACAGATGTGTTGGACGGAAGATGCAGCTGCCATTCTTGCTCAACATAATAATACAACTAATTTAAGTAATCTGAACTTATTCTTAACTAATTAAATTTATAAAATATATTTAAATTCTTAACTCCTATTTATATATCTATTTAACATAATATTAGTATTTTATATTTTATATTTGCATGTATTTATGTTAGTGTCCCCAATTAGCTATCTTTAGCTAAATACCCTGACACTTAAATAAAGTATATGTATGTATGTATGTATGTATGTATGAGAGCTGAAATGTGAATATTTTTTTTGTCGGAGCTATCTTTACAAACCCTCGATACAATCAATGTTAAACGGAGGAGTGGAATGTATATTTGACATCATATTGTGTCCTTTGGTTTGATCCAACTTAAACCAAATACAATGTTATTGGCAAGAAGTTTTTTTTTCTGGTATTTTCAGGTTCCTTACGCCCTCAGGCTTCTCCAAGCTCTTGTTAAGATGTCCTTCAGTGGCAGCCGCTTAAGAGCAAAGCACTTTTTTGACCTCCAAGATCCATCAGCTGTAAGTATCATTGGCAAAGCTTTTCGCCTGTGATATCAGGTTGTAGCTCATCAAGCCTTTGTCGAATGGCACCTAGACTGTTCGGGCCGAATTCGGGCCCCATTCGACAATTCCACCCGCAGCTCCATCCGTTAAGCGATGGAGTGAACTAAAAACCACCCTGAATTAAATTATGGTCCACGTCATACACAACAACACGATTTACCTTGACAGAAATTGTCGCACCTCAGCGACTGACTTTGTTGATTTGTTTGCTATGCTTAGGACAGGCAAGCCTTTTGTATGTAGGGCGTAACTGTGTCTAGCAGGCATGTGGTACCTCGATCGCGTGTATTATGTCAACATTATGTGTCCAACATTATATTGGGCACTCGCGCGTTCAGTGTCTTAAGCATATGGACGGAATATTATTTGGTCTCAGTGCCTCGATTATGTGCGTGGGCCTTATGTATAGTTAACGTGAAAAGGTGCACGCGGGTGTTGCATCGAAGGCCTTGTCTGCGCGTGCGTGCGCTGTGTCTTGGGCTTCGTGCACGTGAGTGTGCGATGTCTCATGCATCATGTGCGTGGGCGTGCTTTATCTTAGGCCTCAAGTACGGGGTGTGTTTTCTCTATAGTATCGGGTGCGCGTGTCCTTTCTTAGGCCCCAGTCTTTCTATGCCATAGCATTGCGTTTGCTTTGATTTAACAGAACTGACAACAAAACCTATTGCACAAAAAGCGATTTTCTCATAGCTTGTTGTAACAGCTTATACCATGACGGCGTTCACTGATACCTCATCAGTTACGTAACATTTATTCATTCGATGTGGTGGTTTATTTTGATATTCATTGTATTTAAACGGCCTTGCTCAAGAAAAGTAAATTACATTTTCTGCAACAAACACTCTTGTAAGGTGTAAATCGTTGTTAGGGTATTTCAGTTCCTGGAGTACAGAAGTGGCCTGGTAGCAGCTGTACCTTTCATGCCTGGATTTGTGTGGAAGCACTGAAGGTAGAAGAGGAGAAACGAAATAAGAAAGCAAAGAAAATGAAGTACTATCGGCGGAATCTCTATAGGTATCGTCTTACGAGTTACGAACATATCACTGCTCTCATTGCTCTTAAGTAGTATAGCACATTGTGTAAACAAGCTTGTTAAACGCTCAGGGTTCCACTCAAGGAGCGAAATAGAGGATATTACACGGCTTCGCGGAGATACAAATTTTCTGTTACACTTTTTCCCTTGGGGAACAAATAAGCGTCTTTACTTCATTGCGCGCCAATGTTCCTTGAAGTGATATCGTAAACTTTTACTGCACTGCAATTAGAACAGTCTATGCGCCAGCTTTTTAACACGCGCTTCCGCAATACCTCAGGGAGGACATCGATAGAGTTCAAAAGAGAGTGCTCTCTATTATTTGTCCCCTGATGTTCAACTCAGAGTATCTAGCCAGGTTCGATCTGGTCACACTGCACGTTACACGCGTGGCACTTCCTCAAAAGCTTTTCCATTTGTTTACGTCATGTCCGGGGCATAAACGTTCCACGCTGCTACCTCCTAAGAAGAATTCGAAGTATACTTTTAGACGCCCTAGGACCTATGCCACGCTTCGCTGTAGCACAAATCGTTTCAAGAACTTTTTCATTGCAAGCATATGCGTTTTAATTATATCAGCAGGGTTAAGGCAGTTTTATGGAATTCTTACTACGGAGCATATGTACATAGTTTTATCTACATAGTTTTTTTTGCGTACATTTTACATAAATTACCTTAATAACCTTTTTAATTATTGTAGATATTGTAGGTATTTTTTAATTCTTGAATGTTACGCAATTCAGTCCACGGATGGTGATGTGGCAATCTTAATAAACTATCTATCTATCTAATATTGAAAAAGAGCTACATTGTATGGCTCGGGATTTGAGTCTGAAACTGAAAGGGTGAAAAGTGACAACCACTTTGTTTCACTCAAGGTTTGAAAGTAACAGAGTTAACCCTTTAACCCCTGAGATCAAAATCTGAATTCTTCTAACTGATCTCAATACATCTTACATTACAACAGTGTGGAGATTTTGATGTTATATCAACAAAAACCTATACAAGTTTTCAGATTGCTTATTCTCATGAGCTCTATGGTTGCCTTTGTAGTATTATGTTTAAGAGAAGATACATGTTGGTCACTCTCAGGGAGTAAAGGGTTAAAAGATAGAGACTTAAAATTTGACTCTGACGTTAAAATATTGCACTTTCTTTGATTTCAAAGCTTTTTCACCATCTCTGGGCTGGGCTTGGAGGCCTTTCTATCTACTAGTGGACATTTAGTTGTGGCAGTTTGTAACAAGAAACACTATACAACTGTAACAGTACCAAACTGCCAACTTTGTGACCAAAAATGGGTAAGAATCCTTAAATTAGAGATTGGTCAACAAGATGGAGGTTTCCGTCTCTTGACAGCTAAAGTAAATGGAACGTTGTTAGAAACCTAGAGAAAACCGTGTAATTGTCTTAGCATATCCCATTGAAGTGATGAGGAAAAATATATTTCATGTTATTGCAATTGTTTATGCAATTGTTTTAGTGTAGCCACATAAAAATCATTTATCGATTATTTTATTATGCCGTCGATCAACTATCGGGTTAATATTACACACTGATTAGCTTCTCAGGGGCAGTCTGTTGATTGTTAGTGGAAACCAATTCGCATTCTATCACGAATCTTGCAGTCTGCCTGGCCGACGTACTCACTGTCTATTCTGTGTTATAGTTCGCCACTAAATTTTCTCTGATTCGTATTGGTTTAAATTGATCACGTGACACAGTAGTGTTCGTCTGCGGAGAGTCATAGTGCCCTTCCGAGGAAAATAACTGGATGGATAGTACTCGTCCGTGAAAATTTTAATAAGTATGGCTACTCGCTTTGCGAAAGAAATATTTATTCACATGGACAAATATTTGATTGATCTGCATTTTGTGGGTTTTGAATGTTTTTCAACTGGTGCGCGGAAGAAAATTTAGTAGTGAACAATAAAGACAATGGAGTGTTAATGTCTCGGCACTATCGGTCTGATAGTTGCCCCTTGGAAATTCGATGTTCTTAAAATTAGTATACTTGTCAGATGCCGACTATAAGCCATTAAAAACCTCAAACCAGTCTTCCAATTGTTAAACAAGTTTCCCTAAAGTTTCCAATAACTTTTTTGGAATTTTTGTTTTTAGTTCCATAAAGAATTTGCACGTGAAATGGAAATATTTTGCATCGACCAGCATAATCCTGATTAAAGTGACTTCGTGCATGAAGTTTTCAGGGTTCTTGTAATATTTTTACTCTGCCGCACGTCGAAGTCTTGAGCGGATTTAACATTCTCATTTCACGTTGAGGTTTTGAGAGACCCCACGGTGGTGGGTTCATTCAAGGTACTTTTGTTGATTTATCATTGCAGCATTCTGTAACCATTGCTCACTCGCGTCGTTCCATCGGACAAAGCACTGTGTCTGTTTATGTGGATGGTGAATTGAAGATCAGCTGTCCCTTGAAGTTTCCCTCCATGTCTGAGGTAATGAAAATTAAATTCAATTTAACAAATTGTTAGATTCTTGTTTTAGTACAACTGCTATATTGGTTTTCCAATATTGATAGGGTGTGCAAGTGAAGCAACGTGAAGCCTATTTTATGGTATGGTGGGAGAGAGAGGAGACGGCCTTGTGCTTCCGCCCTCTAACTTCCCACCCTTTTCTTTTCCAAGTATGGACAGCCAGCATGTCTGTGCCGGAATTTCATCTAGTGACATTGTGTCATTGTCGCAATTTTGTAGAACTTTTGTCCTTTTTCTCTTCTTCATGTCGTCGTTGCAACGAGTTTTTCGCCCACCCAAAGCAAGAAACCCTCTTTGGCAAATTTTGTTCCTGCGAAATCAATTAGTTAAATGATTTAATTCACGTTCCTTGCAATTTCGTCCAAATAACTGGCCCTGAATTTCTCTAAGCCCAAGAAACATTTTCGGGGTCCAAGTGGAAGTTGCGGAGACAAGAAATACTTCCTCTACGAAACAGTTCTTTTGACCATTTCACTTCCAAAGTTCTAAGTAGCAATTCTGCTAACAAAGTGCCACAAATTCATTGAAAGAGATTTTGATGGAGTTGGTATTAGATTAAATCTTTGACAGTGAATTCATTATTATTTTCGTTCTCAGTTTTTGCTTTCTGTACTGTGAAGTGCAAAATACAAAGAAAAGTTGGACCGAGAGGCGCTCTTTCCCCTTCAGAACAAATGGCAATCACTCTATCTTAAGTTCTCCCTCCCCCTCCCCGCCTCTGTCAGTGCTGGGTAACCAATTAAACTATATGTTACTTTTCATCACCGAGGTATATTACGTTTGGAAATGTATACCAACATTGCTTCAGGGGGTTTTGGGAGGTTTCTTTTAATCTATAACATTTCTAAGAAAACAAGGAATTTGAACAAGCGTTTCAAGGCATGTCGGTAAAGATTGTACAAACGACAATAAGAAAACAGAGAACAAATACGGAATGATTTCCGCACAGGTCCCTACTCATTATGCATGCTGTAGTTGAATTGTCTTGGGAAGTTCGCGTGCAAACATTTCTTGTTTTCTGAGAACGAAACCGTAAGGGTACAGCATGCATAACGCAGTAGGGACCTGTGCGGAAATCATTCCACAAATACATATAACTTTGTATTCCCATTCTATTATAGGAACTTGCAAGTTGCCACATAGGATGCGGTGGTCCTCGAACAGCTTGCGCTTCACAAGACCAACTTGTTCTTAGCAGTAAGACCGGGTTGCGCATGTTTCCTTTTCTATCATCTGAAAACCAACACAGTTCTTCTCGTTACTGCTCCACCATTGCTGCTGGGACACAAGACCAAGTGTGGGGTGTACCAACATCTCTGCAGGGGCAGCTTGGTCCGGCCTGTGTGTTTAGGGAAAGCCTCCAGGAGCGTTACGTCACTGCGCTGCACGCGGCAGGTATGACGTCACTTGTTTGTTACAGTACTCTCACCTGAAGCCATTTTATTAACTGGTGTGGTTATGTTACCAGGGGCGGATACAGGGGGGTGGATAGGGTGGATATCCACACCCCATTTTTCAGTAAAAAAAATAATTCGAAATGTCACTTTATTTGAAATAGAAAATAAATCAAGAAAGAAAAATTAGCTCTCGCTCATGTCTGGTTGTTGTTTATTGCGAAATTTGCAGGGAAACGTTCGCGCTTACCAACCCATGTGCTCAGTCGATGTTCAGGTTTGATGGCAACCTCGTTCCCAGGGTCTTGTGGGTAATTTCCAAGATGGCGGGTCGACCCGCCATCCATCCACCCCCCCTTTTGAAATCCTGGATCCGCCCCTGGTTACTCAGTCAAATCGCTTCTTTTGTTGAGCAGTACATAGTGAGACACTTTGCGCGCGAACTTTGGGGCATGTACAAGAATTGCTGCCAAATGAATCGAATTTACTCGGGATTTCGCCTAATGGTTTAGCTCTTTCAAAACCCTTGTGTCTTGGAAGAATAAAAAAAATAGAGCATTATGAATGGAAAATAAGGGCGAGCGTCGACCCCACTAACGCGGAAGAAAAAGAAAATAGAAAAAATGACTACAACAACCGCTGATAGCTTTGAGGAATTCCTCGAGCCGGACAGCGCGCCATGCCATAATTAAAGATTTGTTTAACTTTAAATGAAGAAAAAAGATCATTTTCCCTCGTGGTCTTAATTCCGTTTTGTTATCTACTGATTTTATAGCATTTTTCTGTATCATTTCATGTGCAGGTCAGTTGGGAATCCGTCATTTTGAAGCAAGTTAAACATGTTTTAGTTGCTCTCCCGGCTTCTGTTGTAGGTCCGAACGACTTAAACCTGTTTCAACCTGTTGATGCGACCAGCTCCACTCAAGCAATTCTTTCTGACCTTACTCTTAAACTGGTTCTTTACTTTAATGCCAAGGTGCGTATGTGGTCGTTTCTCATTTATGTTAGTTCATAACACATTCACAAGTTTATCATTCTGGCTTCCGCTCAGGTTGTTGAAACTTAAGCCAACGGTAGCAACAGTTCTTCTCTGAATTACCTACTTCCTACACTCTGCGGGCTATAGTCGGTCTCGGCTTCGCCTCGACCGACTCATACGCCCGCTTCGTGCTCTCCCAACTATCCGCGTGCATCCAGAACTAGATATATGCACGCTAAGCATTGACCATTGTTTAATTGTTAAGTTTGATTGTCCGGGAGTTGGTAGTTCAGAGAAGAACGGTTGCTGACGTTGGCTTAAATTTTTTATTCTATGTAGTTTGGCTTCCTCGCCTTGTTAGCTTTCTAGTTATTTTAGGAAGCCAACACCCCTTTTAGCTTTGATTTTTACTTCATGTAAATTTAATTTTTTTCATAACCAAGCAGAAGGGGTCAATAAAAGTTGTTGGTATTGATAAAGCATTCACCATTGCTTTTATAACATAGCTACAACTGTTACACAAGAAATAAACCTTGAATTTTGCCTGATTAAAATAGAGATTCTCTTCAGCTTGTGCGCATGCTTTTAAACATCAATGTGCTCGTTTCTGTCACTGTACCACAGATTTCTTTTTATGGTTTGATGTATTGGTGCAACAATTGTGCTTGGCTTTTCTTGTTTCTTCCATCGTGCTGTCGAGCTTGTTTACACCAAGTGGTTCAGTGTTGTCGTACTCACACAGTGCTCTTCGGGATAACAAAAGATAAGAAAACAGTAACAAAACAACAAAATTTTTCATGAAAGCTCGAAATAAACAGATGTGTTGTCTTCTTTTTCCGTTCTGACTGTTGATCTTGGAGTAGGTTTCGTAAATTTTCTTTCGACAAATTTGGAAACCGAGTAGGAGAAGGTGTTTCGTATTCGTGATTTCGGCTTTTTATCATGCGTTCTCCTCTTTCGTTGTCCTCTTTGGCAATATGTGTGTTCACAAAATTGGAATTTCATGCAAAGTTTGGAAACTAGTCTTCGAGCTCGGTAAAAGTTCTATTGTTTTGAAAAGTGAAATTGTTTTCCGCAAATAGCCCGATATTTTTTTGCTAGATGCAAACGCTTCATAACGTGCACTATCACGGTGCAATATACAGATCTTGTACATGACTAGCCAGCAAATCAGAACGCGCGTAAGAACGTAGCTATGTTGAAACAGCTCTTTAAAATGCGGTAGCTGGGATATTGACCACATGTATAGCAGAAGTAGCAGTTTACAGGAGTATAGTTGGGCAGAATTGATAACGTAATTTAGTGTTACATTCTTAGTCCCTCACTGTGTGCATATTTAACGTATGTTTCTCTATAGGCTGGCCGTGACCACACATGCAGCGATCTGGTACCAATCCAGCAAGGGCGTGTCCAGCTTCATGGCAGGTAATTCGCACCAGTCCCCTTATCTTTTTTCTGTTCCCACCTTTCTGTCGAGTGCATGATAATTCTCTTGTAGGCAAAATTAGTCAGGAAGCTTTGAGGAAAGAAGAGTTAAGTCTAAGGGAGAAGACTTTCTCTTATTAGTTGTAGGACTTCTTCGGAAGCAGGGCAAAAAAGTCTTAAGTTAGGAAAAATTGGTGGCTCCAAGAATTACTGGTGCTGAGGGCAGCGGGAGTGAAGAGTGAGAATTTGTACTCGTGAAACAATTTCTAACCGGTGTACCGAAATTGACCGTTGGCGAGTGTTTGAGTTATTCGTATTGTAGTAACTTATGTCAGCCATCTCTGTCCAAGTTGATATCAGTACAACCCCTGTAGTATTACTGGTACACACCCTACACCCTCTTCCTGCTGATTTGTTTAACGTGTGTGACATACTGACAGACGGCAGGGCTGTGTTGTTGAGTTTGGGTAATGATGAAAGACAAACCAATACAGGATCCGAAATCAGACACAAAAGTAAAGTTCGAATAACTCTATAGAATATGTGAACTGGCGTAAAGGTCTTGAACCGTTTTTAACAAAGGGATTAACGGAGACATAATTTCGTACCAGTGCTAACAATTTTTCATTCATCTCTCTCCATAGGTTGACTGGTCACAGATGTACCACATGGGACATTAAGGTTCGAAAGGATCCCGCGAATTTCGAATGGTGTTAATTTTTTTTACTGAAATCCTTTTAGTGCAGCAATGGTGTGGCTTTTTTCTTTTTATTTATTTAAGCTATACATTTAATTTGATTGTATATCGAGTAGCGCGTTCTACTAATTGAGATAAGTGAGCAAGGTTCGGTTCTTTGAGGCCGCTGGTTTTGCACCTAAACTTTTCTTGCTTTCAGGAGGCCGAAATAATAATGTACCTTGTTTGGAACGAGGGGCCGTTTCTGTAGACCAAGTTGTGAGGCTTGCTTGCGACAGAAACAATTGCGACTTAAAATGTAAACCCCACGTTACGTTCGAACTTGGACCCAAAAATCCACTTGGCAACAACAACTCTCAGTCAGCCCCCGGTTCTGTCGACACACGGGATTTTTCCAACATCACTCTCGCTCCATTTATCTCTGCTCCACCTTTAGTCGTGCTTTATAAGCCTTGTGGTTTCTTCGGGCCTCTTGGCCCAGCTTTTTTTTACTTAGTATGTGGTAACTTTGTTATCACATTGGGTAACAAGTCTTATACAAGCTCCCGTACCCCAGTTCAACAATCTGGAAACTATTGATCTACGTGCTCGTTGCCGTTTATCCCAAGAACTCTATTTGTTTTCTTTTTCTGCAGGATGTTCTCCGTTGTATCGGCGGTATGAAAATCTTCCTGCCGCTTTTGGAGCAGGTCTGTTTTTTTGATTTACCAAAGCGATCACATGAAAACAGTGAACAGCCGGAGATCTTTGATCTGGAGCAGTCGCCCGAAGATGAAAGAAAAAGCATCGAGAAGTGGTAAACCATTGTCTAGGGAATCCATGCGATCAATCAACTTAATTTATTATTTATTTTCGCTTTGATAATATACGTGATAATATAATATAATATACGTGCCAAAAATTCAGCGTGCTGATTGGCTGAGAGCACGTTAGTTAATCCCAAACGGTGCAGAAAGTTGAAATATAGTGCAATTGTATTTAAGGATTTGAACCTTCGCAGCATTAAACGCAATCATAACCAATAACAATTAAGCTAACCAGCTGCCCATGCTAGGGCGGTCAAGTGACGTTTCTTTAAAATTTGATCGCGATGAACCCCATACTTTTGGAAAACAGCGTTACTAGCCAACTCGAAATGTTACGCAATGTGCTAGTGGTTTTTCATCCAGAAATCAAGCAGATTGCAGTGGCTGATACCTGCAGTACTTAGGTTAACAAATACATTTAACTTTAACTTTCACGTACAAAAAATTTCGCACATCAAGGTTACTTTCAACCTTCAGAGGCCCAAAAAATCGTTTTTCCTTTTATTTGACAAGATTTAAGTTAGCCATTTTATGTAGTTTAAAAAAGAAAAATTTTAAAAATCTCAAAAAGCGCCCGATTTATTTAGAAAAAAACGTATTTTCAAATACAGTTAATAAACTAGGAAGGTGTCATAATCTTGTCAAAGGGCGAGACCCCTGTGGCAATTTTCGCGGCAAACGCTTGTCGCTCGTATTTCATGTTATTTGCATATTTTTATTTGCATCACGTACTTGACAAATCCCATTGACAAAGTTCCCTCGTGGAAGCACTTCACGCTAACCTGAACCTGATGGAATAATCAAAAGCAGAAAAAACGTCCTTGGGTAAAGAAAACGAAAAAAAAACCGGCCCAAAGAGGAAAGAAATAGCTCCATTTTGTCCAGGAAGGAAAAAAAACCTTGCCGAGAGCGACAAAGGCTTTTGGTTTGGCCAAACGCCTTCAAAAATCTCGGCATCTGCTGAAGATCCTGAGCGTTCGAATATCCTTGGAGCAAGTAGCTGAAAAATCAAAGTCAACGCCAGTGCAGGTTGCGAACAAGATTCTTCGTCGGAATCTGGCGAAAGCGATGAAGAAAAAGAAGAATGCGACACTAACGGCCCCAAACACTGGAGCATTGTCAGGGTCGTAACGAGGTATATTTTTTCGTAGCTGATCCCATTTTTTTTTCCCAGAATTTGGTCCCTGATCCCAAAAGCGATCAGAATTCTGATCCCTGATCCCGATCCTCGTTGTTATCTAGGACAGCCTGATCCCTGATTCCATGAAAAACACCGCTGATCCCGATCCCACGGGCTGTGATCCCAGATCCCGGGCTGTGATCCCTGATCCCACCCCTTTGCAGGCCTTTGATCCCTGATCCCATATACCTCGTTACGACCCTACATTGTCGATAGTGATGAGCTCAATTGACAGCTTGCTGGTCGAGTCAATTGCAGCTTTTGTCTCTTCGTACTCCGTTCCACGCTAGCATCCAGGTTTCGTACAACGAAGTCGCCGTCAAACCTAAATTGGCATACATAGGGTTAAAACTATCCTACGCGTAGCCGCACCCTCCCCCTGAAGGAAAAAACGGGAGGAGGCAACGTCTACGAAAACCTGACACAAATCGTGTTCTGTGACGTCACCCTTTAGCAAGAAAATGTGTAGTACTTTTTCATTGGTGAACCATTTTCTCAATACTTACATGAACTCTGATTGGCTTAAGTCTGTTATAGTCTCGTGAGAACCATAAAAGAAAATACCGGACTAACCGTGTTCTCGCACAACAACGAGCTATATCGCGGCTTTGAATTTTCCTTGAGCGGCTCTCGGAATAGAGAAATTTCATGGAGAACAGCAGAAAGCCATCGATTTGTTTCTTGAAAGGAAGGATATCTTCGTTTCTCTACCAACCGGTTCGGGGAAGTCGATAATATTTCAAGCGATACCGTTGATGGCCTCTGCTCTTTGGTTTAAAAAAAGTTTCGACAGGCCTACACGACTCCCGCTGTTCGCAAGTGTACGGTTTCTTTGCCTTTAGAGTTTGGGTCTCACGAGTATGTCCTTGAGCGATTTTCCTCTTTTGTACGAGATGATGGGAGGCTCTTTGTATATCTCACTTAGTAAAGGTTGATCCTGTATTAAATGCCAATTTTTCAATAAGATTTTTTTTAAAATAGGCACAGTTGGGTGGTATTGTGTGACAAAAGGAAGAATTATCTTGTGGGTTCGTTTATTTTGTTGAAGAGCCGACTTTCTCTCTTCGAATTTCACTTCTGAGAGGACTTAATTTACCAGAATATCAGGATAACCTCTCGTGTAAAGGCGTGATCTGAATGCTACAATATTCACTTCAAAAGTATTTTTTGAAGAGTTAGATCGAAGCAGCCTAAGTGCTTCGCCTTTGATGAAGCCTTTACTGACCCCTGGTGGGTGGCAGGAAGCGAAATGTGTGTACTTTTTCTGTCGGCTTGTAGTGAGTTCGCAAGTCCAGGATAGATCTTTGTCTAAATCTATCGCCTTTTTAAACGCAAGTATCCAAGAAAACGTATTGTGGGGATAGTTTCTAGAGAAACTGGTGCTGCGTCGGTGGGAAGTTGAAACACAAGAAAATGGGTAAATCAAACGAGTTGATTAAGTAAGTTATACCACCTTAAGGTAAAAAGGAGGTGCTGACGTTTCGAGCGTTAGCCCTTCGTCATTCGCTCCGACGAAGGGCTAACGCTCGAAACGTCAGCACCTCCTTTTTACCTTAAGGTGGTATAACTTACTTAATCAACTCTGTTGAGACAGTTCTAGTTGTATTGAGGCGAGCCAGAATGATTGTGTGACGCTTGCGTTATGAAATTAACACTAAGCGGACCTGTCAAAGATAGTTTCTCAAGTTACTTGTAATTCTAGATATAAATAACCTAAGCGTGAGAAGAACAGACCTTGTGCAATCAGTTTTCGATCGGTGAGCATAAAACGAGGAATTGTGACGGTGAAAAGGGGAAATAAATTGCGAAGTTTGCGAAGAACGGCCTGCTAACTTTGGCATTCGCAACACAGTGGCACCTCCGACGGGACGTGGAAATCGCTTGACCGTAACCGAAATGGATAAACTGGAAGCGGACATTGAAGGTAAAGTTAAACTCCTTATATTTACCTTGGGGAAAACGCAAGAAATACAGCATTCGGGGAGTGTGCTCGCTCTCACCCGCCATCGCGAGGCACTGAGCACCATAGTAAAGCAAATCGATAGCTTAAAGCTTCAAGTTGGTGAAGAAAGGTTCAAAAGGGGCGATTCTGACGATGATATAACAAAGTGGAGCGCAGAGATTGATGACCACGTGGCCCAAGTTGACACTAAAATTACACTCTTAAATGAACATTTAGCCTCCATTAAATTAGAAGATGATCTTAAGACTCAAGAAACCGAGAGGGCCCGTAAGGCGAATGAGCGCGAGGATCAGCTTAAATTTGAACGTGCACAGCTTGAGCAGAAACTGGAATTTGAGCGCAAACTAGAAGAATCCAAGAAGAAATACGCAACGAAATCGAGCGAAGTTAAAGCCAGCGAGGCACCGCGCACTAAACTACCTAAGCTAACTATTACTAAGTTCAATGGCTCTCATACGGATTGGCTCCGTTTCTGGAACATTTTCGAAGTCGAAATCGACAAATGTGGCGTGCCGGCGGTAACTAAATTCGCTTATCTTAAAGATCTCTTGGAACCTAAAGTCAGAACAGGGATAGATGGTCTCCCATTCTCCAGTGAGGGGTATGAGCGGGCTAAGAACATTCTAGTTACGAAGTATGGTAAAACGTCCGAAATTGTGAATGCTTATGTCCAGAACATCATGGCGTTACCTCTAATTAGTGGCTCAAACGTAGTGAAGATTCACCAGTTCTACGAGAAGCTGTCGTTTAATGTGCAAGCTCTAGAGACACTTGGCAAACTCAGAGAGGTCAATGGTTACGTTCGAATGTCCATCGACAAACTAGAGGGAATCAGGGGGGACCTTGTAAGAACAGATGATAACTGGCAGGAATGGGACTTTCCGAAGTTCGTATACGAGCTGCAGAAATGGACAGAAAGAAACCCTATACCTGTCAAACCGAGTGAAAAGAACCAGGATCCTCATACTGCCAAAAGAGCCTCACGTGACGCAATGTACAACACTCATCAAGTCGAAACGCGTCCGCGTGGCTGTGTTTTCTGTAACAGTGCTGACCACAAGCCACATGAATGCACTAAAGTCACCGATACAAGCGAGCGAAGGAAGATATTCCGACAGAAACGCCTCTGCTTTAACTGTGCCGGAGATGATCACAAGGCGACGGAATGCAAGAGCAGGAGAACGTGCTTGTACTGCAAAAGAAGACACCACACCTCAATTTGTGACAAAGGAACCGCAGATAACTCGATGACAGCTGCGCAAATTGGCGACGGTCCGGTAGTGTACCCGGTGGTTGTTGTGGAAGTCGCTGGAATCAGATGTCGCGCTCTTCTTGATTCCGGAGCGGGAAGTTCTTACGCTTCGGCCGCACTTCTAGAGAGGATAGGTGCAAAACTTCATTATTCTGGGTTGCGTAAGATAGAGATGATGTTGGGCGCGAGCAATCGAGTGATGGAAGTTTATCGAATCCAACTTCGCTCGGTCAGGGGAGACTATGAGATGGAGGCAGACGTCACTAAAGTAGAGAAACCGCAACTCATGATGTTGGACAACCCACGCTACAAGACGCTCGTAGAGAAACATCCTCATTTAAAGGGCGTAACGCTAGATGACATTGATGAAAGACCCCGCCTACCTGTCCACATAATTCTAGGAAACAGTGAATGCCCCAGAATCAGTACCACTGTACCTCAACGCGTGGGAAGAGAATGGGACCCGGTAGCCTGCTACACGAAACTGGGCTGGACCATCACCTCTCCCGGTAAAGAAATCGACACCACCAATATGCTTCTAACTCAAACGTCGAGCGTGTATTATGACGAACTGTGCAAACTAGACGTGCTCGGGTTAGCTGACTCGCCTACAGGGGACCAAGGTGTCGTATACGATGAGTTCAAGGAACAGCTGCGCAGGAGTGAAGAAGGGTGGTACGAAACCGGACTCCCGTGGAAGGTTGATCACCCTCCCTTGCCAAGTAACAAAGAGGGAAGCTTACGCAGACTAGCTAGCCTTGTACGAAAACTAGAGAAGTCCAAATCTCTCAATGATTACAATGCAGTGATCCAGGAGCAGTTGGCAGCTGGAATAGTTGAGCGCGCCCCGACCACTGTCGAAGGAAGGGAGTTCTACATTCCACACAAGGGTGTTGTGCGCGAGACAGCAGAAAGCACGAAATTGAGGATTGTATACGATGCCTCCGCACGGGCCTGGAACGGCGCGCCATCCCTAAACGAATGTCTAAACACTGGTCTACCACTGCAGAACAAACTCTGGAGCGTGTTGGTGCGGGGGCGATTCAACCCAGTTGCTCTGACTGGAGATATTAAGAAGGCCTTCTTGCAGGTGCGAATAAGATCTGAAGAAAGGCATGCACTGAGATTCCACTGGCTGAAGGATTTGGAGACGAAAGAGGTCGAGACATTACGATTTACAAGAGCGTTGTTCGGGTTGGCTCCCTCACCTTTCCTGTTAGCAGGAGTCATTGAGCAACACTTAGACAGTTGGAGCGACAGGCGTCCTGAGATCGTGAGTGAAATCAAGAAGAACCTCTACGTTGATGACTTAATTAGTGGAGGAGTGTCAACTACCAAGGCCAGAGAAAACAAAACAGCAGCCACAGAGATATTTGCTGACGCCGCTTTCGAACTGCACAAATGGCATTCTAACGTCCCTGAGCTAGAATCTGTTGAGACCGAACAGAGTGCTGGAGAGCAAACGTTTGCTAAGCAACAGCTGGGGACACCAGAAGGGGGAGGTGGGGCGATACTTGGTCTGAAGTGGGATAAGCGGAGAGATATCCTAAGTGTCGCTGTGCCAACCGAGAAAGCCGACAACACAAAAAGGGGAATCCTAGCCAAGATTGCGAGGATCTACGATCCACTTGGAGTGGTGTCCCCTCTCACACTATGTGGAAAATGACTTTATCGTGACGCTTGCAACCTTAGAGTCGGTTGGGACGAGCAGTTGCCTCCTAACCTTGCAGAGAGGTGGGCCAAGTGGGAATCGAGACAACCGGCAAGAATTACATTCGCGAGGACGCTAGTCCGGTACCAGGAACCAATCAACAGCATATCCATACACGTCTTTGGAGATGCAAGTGAACGGGGAGTGGCAGCAGGAGCGTTCACTATCGTAACGCAACCCTCGGGTGTCACACAAGGTATTGTAGCAGCTAGAGCTCGTTTGGCCAAGCAGGGCCTTACCATACCGCGCCTAGAGCTGGTTGCTGGTCACATGGCAGCGAATCTGGCCACTAACGTAAGAGAAGCCCTGGAAGGTTATCCGGTCGATCAAGTCTTCTGTTGGTCAGACAGTACGGTTGCGCTCCATTGGATAAGAGGGAAAGGCGATTACAAGCAGTTTGTGCATAACCGGGTGCACAAAATCCAAGAGAAGAATTGGATAACGTGGAGATACGTTCCCACCAAAGAGAATCCAGCTGACCTAGCGAGCCGTGGAGGACCTGTAGCACAAGACAACGACCTCTGGTGGCGTGGTCCAAAATGGCTTTTAGACCCAAGCGCTTGGCCAGCTGACGTGACCACAACCGCGACGGCTGAAACACTGGCAGAAGCAAAGACGGTTCGTGAGATATTCAAGCTCGCCACCGAGCAAGAGGCAGATGAGTTTGATGCAGTTCTCAACAAGTACGATCTCTGGCGCGTACTGCGCATTTGCGGATGGGTCGCGAGATTTGCCCGTAACACAAGGAGTCCACCACTTAAAAGGAAAACGGGACCGCTGACCACCGAAGAGCTGAGTATTCAAAGAAGATTCTGGGAGAGAAGAGCACAGCAGGAAGGCATGAAGTCGGAGAATTATGAACAGGACCGCCTGCAGCTCAACTTGCAGCTAAACGACCAGCAACTCCTTGAATGCCGGGGACGAATACAGGGCCTCTACCCGGTGTATCTCCCAGATACAGCCGCTTACACAGAGAAGTTTGTACAAGAAGCCCATGAATCCACTCTACACGGCGGGACGCAGTTAACAATGGCCAAGGTACGAGAACAGCACTGGGTCCCGCGGCTAAGACGACTGGTGAAGCGTATCGTGAAAGGATGCTCAGGTTGTAAACGGTTCCAGGCAACTGCCCTTGCCGCACCACCCCCTGGGCTACTGCCGCGAGATCGTACCGAAGGATCCTATCCCTTTCAAGTTGTGGGGGTCGATTATGCTGGCCCAATCAAGTTTAAAGCTACTAACAAACGTGAAGGAAAGGCGTACCTTATCCTGTATGCCTGCAGCTTGACAAGAGCGCTTTACCTTGACCTGGTGAGAAGCATGGAGACCAGCGAGTTCCTCCTAAGCTTAAAAGGTTTGATAGCAAGGCGTGGCAGACCTAGCACAATCTACTCCGACAACGGCAGTACATTCATCGGGGCGTCCGCATGGGTTAGACAAGTGATGAACGACGAGAAGCTGAACGATCTCCTTGCACGACACCAAATCTCGTGGAAGTTTAACCTAAGCCGAGCTCCCTGGTGGGGAGGCCAGTTCGAGCGCATGGTGGGGCTGGTCAAGGTGGCAATGAGGAAGACTATCGGCAACGCCTACTTGACCTTCGATGAGTTGAAAGAAGTTTTCCTAGATGTAGAAATAGCATTGAACGGTCGCCCACTGTCTTACGTTGAGGAAGACGCGCAATTACCAGTCCTGACACCGAACGCGATGCTCTACAGCCAGCCAAATGTTTTACCTGAAAGGAAAACATACCTTGAGGAGGACCCACCGCTCAGAAGGCGAGCGAAATACCGAGCGAAAGAAGCAATGTGGAAAAGATGGACAAGGGAGTACCTTCGCGGGCTGCGAGAACGTCACACCTTAGCACGTAAAGACTCTCCTTGTGGAGTTGAGATTGGAGACGTGTGCATCATCAAGGACGACAACAAAGACAGGAACAAGTGGAAGCTCGGAATCGTGGAGGAGTTGATTGCTGGACGCGACGACATCGTGAGAGCAGTGAAGCTTCGAGCAGGAAAGAGCTATCTGGAGCGAGCTGTGCAGCAGTTGTATCCGCTAGAGCTGTCCTGTGACAGGTCTCGAGAAGCACAGAGACCTCCCTTGAATCCTGAAGCGTCGGTGTTCAGGCCGAGGCGTGATGCCGCAGTCGCAGCCAGATTACGAGTCCAGGAGTTAGCTGAACATGGACTAGACTGTTAAGGAATATTGATAACACGAACTCTGGTTAAGTTTTCTAGTTCCTCAATAAAAGGAGGACAAAGAACCTAGCTCAAATTGTATTTGCTCCCGTGACGGGAACAAATAGGGGAGTGTGTTGAGACAGTTCTAGTTGTATTGAGGCGAGCCAGAATGATTGTGTGACGCTTGCGTTATGAAATTAACACTAAGCGGACCTGTCAAAGATAGTTTCTCAAGTTACTTGTAATTCTAGATATAAATAACCTAAGCGTGAGAAGAACAGACCTTGTGCAATCAGTTTTCGATCGGTGAGCATAAAACGAGGAATTGTGACGGTGAAAAGGGGAAATAAATTGCGAAGTTTGCGAAGAACGGCCTGCTAACTTTGGCATTCGCAACAACTCGTTTGATTTACCCATTTTCTTGTATCCAAGAAAATGGTTTCTTTGTTGATATCACCGAAGTCGACGAGCGCTTTTCTATAGCTTTAGAATTAACTTGCTAAATTCTCAAGGGCTAGACTTACATCAAACATAGTTTTCCTTCTGCTCTTAACCAAATATCTCTCATAATCCTTGTCGATCTCTTTAATTGTAAACGGCCATTAAATAGCAAATGTGTCCGAAAGAATAGGAACGTGATACCATTGTTTACACAATCGGGGAAAGTGCAGAGACATACGTTTGCATAAATTAGAGTGACGTCACATAACACGATTTGTGTCAGGTTTTCGTAGACGTTCCCTCCTCCCGTTTTTTTTCCTTCGGGGGGAGGGTGCGGCTACACGTAGGCTAGGTTAAAACGAGGTTTCCTTTCATTATGCATTTGCTCGCCCCGATACAAAAACATAAGCAATCACCTCGAAGCGTAATTTTGGAATCATGAAATCATGAAACCTACACAAGGGAACTCATTTCATCAGTAAGGGTATTTCTTAGGCTGTCCGTTGATTCGTTAACGTCTTGTCTTTCAATCGCACGTTTTCCGACTTTAACCTTTTTGGCGCGGGTTTTGTCATAGACGGTAGGAGGTCCTGCTGTTCGATTGGTTTGCGGTTTTATCAGGCGAGATAATCTCCTGGCGTGCTGCGAGTTGTTTACGAACCTTTACGGGCTAAAATCTGGCATTTGATTTCGGGAGGAATACATCCACTTTGAGCGAATTTATAGGGTATGTAGATTTGACGGATTGCCGTGAAATTTCGCCAGAACATTCCAGAGATAATGACAAACCAAAGTGTGTCGGGAAATTTTGATATTTAGCATATTTTTGCCGTGGCGTCCATTTACGCAACACGTCTCGCATATTTTTAGCTACTCCAACTTTAGATGTGGATATCTAAACAACCAATCAAAATATCGAAAAAGCCCGAGATACTTTTGTTGATTGATGCCTTGTGAATAAGATTGTGCAACCATTTTGCTCGTACTGCGGAATCCGATACCCGAAATTCAATAGAAGAACCCTCTGTCGTTTCACGCCTTCACGCCTTCAGACACTTCCCCAAAGAAAACATTGCTGAAATTGTATTTTTATCGTAAACTACATTTATTAAGCTTTCTTATGATATATGGTTTATGGTTTATGGTTAGCTTGTATGTTTACGATGATGTCACTATAAATTCACCCATAGTTCCATGTCAGATGAAGAGAGCAGCCATGCAGAAACCAGTGAGGCGTTAAAATCTGTAGCTAGCAACGTGAACAATGTCAACCCATGCGCGAGCCAACTCGACGAATGGGTGTTTATTGATAATAACCACGACCTGCGGTTCTACAGAAAAGAAATTCGCAAACTCTCAGAAAAGAACAACGGCGTTGGATTATTTGTGTTTCTTCTGTTGAGTATCCTGAAAGGGTACGAAGTAAAGGATGAAGAGTTCGCTGAAACTTTGCCGCACGTTGGTAGCATTTTGCGAACCATGGATGCCAAGTTCATCAACGTTCACGTCCTGAAATCTTTACAAGCTTTTGTAGAATGTGTGACCAACAATACTGTGTTGCAAAGCGTCTACGAGAATCTGCTATTTGATTTTAGCATTTGGAGTTCCAGCGAGTTTACTGTGCGCATTGCACATATACAGTTCCTGTCAACACAGATCAAGGATTGTCCAACTCACTTCCGGTCAATTTATGGTGTTAAATTTCTTCTCGAAGTCATAACGCTCTATTATGGTGAGCATGCGTTAGTGGGAAATACCGCTGATCAGGGGAACAAAGGGAACCTAAAGCATGGTGAAGCCAAGATAATCAGGACTTCTTTGTTAGGTTTGTGAATATTTTTTTTGTTTACGAATGCAACTGTGGTTAAATCGTAGCTGGAATAAGTCTTAAGTTAATGCGTGGCAAAGCAGTATCAATGGCTTGTTGACCAAGCGCGAGGTCAATACAGCTGGATTGTCCGTTATGGACCCCGATGACTTCTCTGGCTACTGAAACAGCGAAAAAAAATCTTGACGTTATTCACCAGCCTGGTGGTCCGTATTGGTAAAAACTGTGTACACCGGCGTTTAAGGTGAAAAAATCTAGCCACTTTTTGTGAGTGAGGAGTGATGGAAGGGGGTGAATTGGTTTGCGGTTTTTCGTGCGCGGATTGCGAATTTTGGTGGCAAATTAAGCGGATTCGCGAAATGGAGAAACACTGTGGATTGCCATTTTTGTTTCAAATTGGTGTCTCTCCTTGTAGTTGTGTTGTTTCTTATATTAAGCACTGTTTTTCTTAGGCCTAATCAAGTTTTACCTCAAGGAAAAAGCTAAGCGGGAGGAAGTTTCCCTCATTGTGGAATACTTGTCTTGTGTTAATGATCCCGAGCAAGTGATAGAGATTGTGGATATTCTTTTGTCTTTGTGCGACAGGGCATCCAACAGTAAAGTGGCCAAGAGATTGTCAGGTACCTTCTCAAACTGGTTGATAAAGCATAAGTTTTTATTATTATTATTATTATTATTATTATTATTATTATTATTATTTTGCCACACAGAATAAATTACAAGTAGAATAGAAAAGATAAGAAATGATGATAATTACTGTTAAATTTAAAATAAGCGTAGAACTTGAAAAGACTGGCTGTGGCGGGGAAATTTCCGAGAAGCAGAGCTTATAAGAAATAGAGATTTCCTCCCACGGGCAGTTTAAGTACTAGGCAGCATTTGAAAATAAAGAAAAAGACAAGTATTTTAATTATATAAGTGTGTTTAGAAAAAAAAAAAATATATATATATAGATATAAGGTGTTAAGGTAATTAGATTGCATTCTGTCTGCTGACCCTTAAAAGTAATAGACAAAGGGAATCAAGAACTGACGCGTGTTTGGATATCTGATTATAAATGTTTTGTGTTTGAATATTTAATTCCTTTTAAATAATTTTGTTTGAGGTCTATCATCCACTAGAATTTTTTTAAAAAAATACTCCTGTGCGCGTCTTATTTCTTACTCTATTCTCGGTGTTTTTATGTGACGAAACACTTTATCTCAGTCAAAGTCAACAACCATTCGTCTTACAGCTACCTACACATGGAGGATCGAACTCGACAAACTTCTTTATTATCACTTAAAACAGATATCACTGGCTCAAGAAACCCACCCTTTCACCAATATATCGCAAAATCTCTAGTGTCAGAAAAATTGCCCGGCTTTGTGATATTTAACAGTTCAGGATTGTTTGCTGTTCAGTCTTTGGCATGAGAAAAAATCTTATGCAAATAGTCGAGACTGGTTCTTAATAGGTCTATTTGGTGTTGAAGGTCAATATTTGGGTGAACCGAACACTGAGACCCTCAAGAAGAGTTTTCGTTATAGGGGCGCAGTAACATGGAACAGTCTGTCAGCGGAGGCTAAGCAGGCCTCTACTTTAAATAGTTGCGTTCGACGAAGGAGAACGCATTCCCAATGCAGGCGAATTTAAAATATATGTATATATGTATGGACACGCTTTTCACCCCCCGCGAACTTGAAAGGTTCTGTCATTGGAGTCATGACGTCATGGATTCGGTCGTGCAGGTTTTCACGAGTATCGCGATTCAGAGGACCTTTCGCTAACATTTTGAGACGTAAATGCTTTATTTTGCCGCAAAACAACGACGAAACTCCTCAAAACTTTGAGATTCGACAGGAAAAAGTTAGCAAAGTTGATAATAATCTAGGTTTTAAGACTTTTTTTCGTTTATTTGAAAGTTTGTTTACAAACAGAATTTGCCGTGCGCGCGCTACTTACGCCACCAAAACAGGTTTAAAAGTAAAGAAAAGTTTTGGCCTAAATCCTGGTTATTTCGTACTTTTTCTCAATTCTGTCATACAAATGATTTGTTGGGTTTGTTTGGTCTCATTGGGCAATTTATGACAAAAACAAGCGATATTTTGAAAACTTTTCTATCAAAACAAATTTTGATCACGCGTAAAATCATAGTATGCGTCAGATGAACAGGAGAGAGAATCCGCTTTTTGATCAGGGTCTAACAACTTCAAATTTGCTTTATTTTCGCACGAATAGCGGAAGAATCGCGAAAAAAAAAATTTTGATTTTGAGGCGTCAATACCGCATTATATTGACGGCGTTTGGAGAAAATATATATATGTTTTTTACCGGGCGGGAGGTCCGTATGGGAAAAAACTGTGCCCGAGGTCTTGAGTACGGCCCGAGGCCGAAGGCCGAGGGCCAAACTCAAGACCAAGGGCACAGTTTTTTCCCATACGGACCGACCTAGACCGGTAAATAACTTATTTATTTTTTCTGTTTGTTTGCTTTTTTTTTCAATTTTCCGCGAATAGCGCGGATAAAAATCCGGACCGTGGTCCGTATCGTAAAAAGCTGGACCGGTTACGAGTGCGCGATTAGCCAATCAGATTCGAGGATTTGGGATTCCGGCCCGCTGAGATGCTTCAGAAAAAAATAAATTCTTCGTATTGGGCTCCGTCGCTACGTGACTCCGCCAAATACTGAATATACTTTTTTTACATGTTGACCGCAAATAGATAAACATGTTGAGTTGTGCAAGTTGCTTATTGAATTGAACCTTAGTCAACCACTGTTAAACGTAGTGCTTAGTATGAGCTGTTCTACTATTTGTTTTGGCCGTCGCCGTTGTATCCAGTCCATTCCTATGATCTATTAAACGTTATTGCTGTGTTCTTTGGAACTGGTTATGACACTGCCTGAAAGCACCCCACAAGCCCCACTTTCACTGAATATTTCTGGGCATTCAGTACTTTATAAGCACATATTGTTTTACTAGAGATCGAACGCACTTTACTAATCCATGATTATTACTAGTTTTAATTATACAACTACCTCTAAATCCAATACTGGCAACTGTCCAATTTTTCTTAAATTGGACACCTATCCAATTTAAGAAAAATTGGACAGTTGTCAATATTGGATTTAGAGGTAGCTGTATAATTAACAAATAACAGGACTCCGTGCTTGTCCAATTAAGAAAATGTTGGATTCGAAAATTCCTTGGAACACCAAATTGGACTCGGCCTGCGGCCTTGTCCAGTTTTGGTGTTCCTCTGAATTTTCTCATCCAATATTTTCTTAATTGGACAGCATGGAGTCCTATTCATTACAACTTCACGTCGATTTAAGTGTGAACCTCGAAAATCGAGGTCGTTAAGTATTCATATATTCAAGCTATTGTTCTTAGTCATTAATCATTCATAACTATTAATTAAGTAAGTTATACCACCGTAAGGTGAATGGGAGGTGCTGACGTTTCGAGCGTTAGCCCTTCGTCGGAGCGAAGGGCTAACGCTCGAAACGTCAGCACCTCCCATTCACCTTACGGTGGTATAACTTACTTAATCAACTCGTTTGATTTATCCAATTTCTTGTGTTTCAATTTCCCACCGACGCAGCACCAGTTTCTTTAGAAACTATCCCCACAATAACTATTAATTGCCGAAGATGCGGCTCGTTTCCGAAGAGCGCAAACCCTTTGATGTAGGTGAGATATATTTCTTTTGTTTAAATGGAAGGTGCTGAAACCTCTGGGACAACAGAGGAAGTGGCTGCTTGACTGAGTTTAGGGTTAGGTAACTCGCATTTCTGTAACATGATAAGTGATAAGTGTGTCATCTCAAGGGAATGAAGCTCGGACCGACCGATGTTCATTTGAAAGAACATTCACAACCCCGCTCGCTAGCTCAAGTATCTTTTGACACACACTCAATGCAAGATAAATAAACAAAGAGAAATTGTCTATCTCGAAACTTGGGTTGTCTTTTTTTTCTCTGGTAATGGCCTTCTTGATATTTTACATCAGTTAATTTTCCCCTTGTGTTTCAAGACGAAATCCCGCGCCGGTCCGCGCTTAAAATTGTTTGCATATATCGAAAATCTCGAATCAAAGATCTTGAATTGGCGAAACTCATCTCGTCAAGACAACTGATCTTTCTCTTTTAAGTGACGGATAACATTGACGACATTTAAAAAGCCGCATGCGTCAAATGTAACTTCTCTTGTCCCTGTTCTGTCCGGTTCTGCTCGCAATTTCGAACTATGCCGTATCCGCTTTTGCCTTTATCTTAAATCACAATTAAGCTTTAAGTAGGCACTTTAATGAGACAAAAGGCAAAAGAGTTTCGGCTAATAAACAGCAATGAAAAGCAACAAACAAATTATTACGATTTATCAGCAAGCAAGCGCTTATCTCGGAATGATCTCAAGCAATCTCGAATCGAATGCGTGATATGTAAACACGGTGAGCGTAATTCCAAAAATATTCTTCAAGCTGTAGATAATTTTCTAAAGAGCTCAGGACGCTTAGAGTTCACAATAACATCACAAATCCAAGTCTTGCATGATTCGTTTAAGAGGAAAGTTAAATTTATCAGCACACTTCTTTATTTACGGATCCTTGAAAAGCTGTCAAACCACCCTTCTTTCAAAAAATATTAAAAGCGACATTCTTGGGAAGGAATTTAATTCATTCAATGACCTCTCCATGGATGAATCAGTCCTAAATCCATCCTACGCGTCCCCTGGGATGTCTAAGCTAAAAGTTTCCTTTGCAGTTCGAAACCGCCAATACGCGAATAAATAACGCATTAGTCGAATTTCGGCTTACAGTAACCAAAAATCCCCATTCAAGATCTCGTTTTGTAGCTCTCAAAATGCTCTATCTTCATAAGTACAAATCAAACTTCAAAACATTTCACGAAAAACTCAAATGCATGAAATGCCCGCGGACATTCCTTGGCGTTCACTCACACGTCAAGAACAAAAGGACACGCTCACAAGTTCCGGCGCTCAAAGTCGCTTTAATTGCGCTATTGTTCCAATCCTTTGAAGTCGCTTTAGGTCTTCATCCAAGAGATCTCGCCTTTTCCCAAACGAATAAAACCGAACTTATTCAACACACTTCGGTGACTCAACGGTGGCTTCCGAAGTGAATGCCCAAAGGAATAAAGCGAGCCCACAAGGTAAAAATGCCAGCAGTTTCAACCATTTCTGAATGACACACTTAAATCGACGTGAAGTTGTAATGTATATATACTTATTCTGCTATTGTATAGTAGAAATTACTTATTACCAAATTACTTTCAACAATTTTAGTAATTTTTAAGTTTTAGCTTTTAAGTACTACTAGATAATATATTTATTAGGATTAATGCGCACGGCTCTTTTGAAGACCACCTTTTGGTGATGAGGATCCCGTTCTTAAATAAAGCTCTGCATTCTATATATATTTAGTAAAAATCTACTTGTAGACTAATGCAAATGCCGCAATCTGATTGGCTGTGCTACTGAAGACTATCAGCCATTAGACAGCAATTGGTTGAAGATTGTTTTCAAAATGGCGACGTATGGGCGCTTTTAGCGAAGTTACGCAGAAAGATTGAGTATTTTGGTGTTTTTTTCACCGACACATTATTGTGATTTTTGCTAAAACAATTAGATTATTCGCTCTCGATTTCTATGAGGTGACAGTTGATTCGGCCTTCGGCCTCATCAACTATCACCCCATAGAAATCTGGAGCTCATAACCTAATTGTTAAATACATGTACTTATCACGTAATCGGTCTCTACGCGACGACCCAGTGCACCAGTATGTCAACAACCGTGTTAATTCTCGCGCTCTCATCCGTTGGGGAGAGGCGTGACGCACAAATTCACGCCGTCCTTCTTTGAAAGACAATTATTTGGGGATACTCAGTCTTATTTGGGGATATTCATTTCAATTCACATTTTTTAGGTGAATTACTAACGAAGAATTTGCCCTTATCCCGGGTTACGGCCTGATAGCAAGGACTGTTTCACCCTGGGGTGGCGCTAATCCAGTGTCAAGCATTGAGAGAAAAGTTAGTTGCTATTTAACCCTTGATCACCGCCAATTGGCTGTGGAACAACCTGACCCTTTCCCGGTTTCGTCCCAGATCACAAGCATATCCCGGTGTTCGTGGCATTGCTTACCAGTCTCAAAAACGAAGAACTTCGAGTGAAAATCCTTAAACTTATGGCTGATATCATGTCGTCCCCAAGAGTGCCTGAGGGCAACAAAAGCTACTGGCATTTAAAGCCCATTGGGCTCTCAGCCCTCACTGTACATTTCACAGACAACGTGTCTGAGCCCCTTGTGAGAAGTCTCCTTAGACTAGCCGTGTCTGAACATGATGAAAGCAAAGGAATAGATGTGTTTGTCCATTATCACGTGGTCATGGCCGTAGTGGAATTGATTCTCAGTGGAGATCTGGACAAGAAACTTTTAGTCAGTGACATGGTACGTATTCCTGTCGTAATCCAGTTTTGTGCTTAACATTAAAAAGATATGGGATTAAAAAGAAACGTGAGTAAAGTAGAAAGGGTCTACAATTGGTATAAGATGTTTTTATTGTCACTGATAGGAACAACTCGATCAACCCATGCCATGTGACCTGTTCCTGAAATGCGATTGAACAATACTTTATTTTTTGTCGATACATTTTTGTGCTTATAAAACCGGTAAATAACCTGTTAGTATTATTTTGACTGCGATTATCCTGGATTCACTTATCAAACATTTTTTTCACGTCTTTGTTAAGATAC
>OX453273.1:22666278-22898778 GCA_949710005.1 Ricordea florida | reverse complement strand
GCAAATCTTATCCGGGACTAAAATTACAAACATTTGAATATTTTGTTTACATTGAAAGTTGTGCTGTGTCGCGTCGTTTTGGCCTTTGGTATCAGTGAATATGTAGAATCCGTGAAAACTTACGTTATGAATTCATCGAAAAGAGAAAAGACGCCTTGGACAAAATCTCGTAAGAAACCTGGAGAAAAAGAAGAAAGGCGATTTGTTTGATGAAAGCAGGAGGAAGCACGCAGCCAGTGACAAAAAATTCCTGGTTTGACCAGCCTTCAAGCGATGTTTTAGGAGTCTCACATCCTTCAACTTCCAGAGGTTGGTGCCGGTAGTTCAAAGCTGGTGGCTTCGAAAGCTGCTACCACTGGTTTAGCAGAATCTGACTCGACCAGTGGTTAGGAATCGAACGAAAGCACAGAATCGGAGGAATTGGAGTGTGACCACGTTTTGTTTTGGAACTCGCTCGGTTGACTGGATGTTTGGTACTTTGGAGGTCGTCACAACTTTTCTTCCCTTTCGCTGATTAGTGCCTGTTCTCTTTATTGTTTTTCCAGAGGCTTTTCTCGTTGATTTAACTCTACCCATGTTTTCGCCGCAATCACTCGACGGTGTTCGGCTTCGACTGCAAAACTTCCCGCAAATTTAATGAGCTATTTTTGTTGCGTGCGCTCGGGGATCCGAAGCTCGTGTTTCATTGGTGGGCGGCATGACCCAGTTGACAGCCGCTCTGATGAGGTGTGATAAGCCTTTAAAACTTTAGGAGTCTAAAACTCGGGTTTTATTCTTGCGTGGATTTCCTTGCTTCAAGCGAATTAATAGGGTATATAGATTTGACGGATTCTTATGAAATTTGGCCAAAATGTTCCTTGGTTATCAATGCGAAAAAGGGTGTGAGGCTTTTTTGATATTCCAAATACTTCTCCTTTTACGCGCTCTCACGGCAAATATTCAATTCGCCAACTTCAAAATAGATTTTCTCGGCAACCAGTCGGAATATCGAAAAAGCCTCACACCCTTTTGTAGTCTATCACCTACTGATTGACACTGTGCAGTTTGTTTGGTCGTACTTGCGAGCAGAAAGGCAGGTAATTCAGTTAAACAAATAGTGTCAGTTTTGCGTTTGAAGGCCAGCGCGCGCTTACCATTAATTCAAATCTTAAAACAAAATATTTCTTTTTATTCTACATTTTATTAGCTTTACGATGATATATACTTTTCTATGGTTAGAGTATCAGCGGCGCGCATAACAATGATTCTTCGGAAGACACCCCTGAAGGTCTACAGTAACCTTAAGTCCTCTCCAAATCTTTAGCGAAACAATGCGTTTCTTCCTTTCAATACTTTCAGTACTCACTGTCAGTCCTGGCAATACTGAGTAAAATCTACAATCTAAATTAGCGCTAAGAACGTAGAGTTAAAGCTTAAGTTTACAATGCTGTCAATCTTTCAGTTGAGTGAAACAAAATGATTGTTTAAGCTTATGAACTAACTACATAATGCAATTTGAAGCTAAGTTTAACATCACGCTGGTCTGTTTTAAAGGTTCCATAGCTGGAGTAGGACCTGATAACGAATCGGAAACCTGGAGTATAAAGGTTAGACTGTTATTATGCGTTATCATGTAACGCATTTGACATTCTTGTTGTAACGCAATCCCAGTACACAGTAATAATTCCTGGAATCTTGACAGTGTTCCGATGAAATTCAATTATAGATGTTTTGCTTTCGACAGCGTGATCATTTAACGTAGACACGATTCCTATAATCTTGTTTGGGTAAACAATTCCCTGATTTTTGGCTAAACAGTACTATATCGTGGTATTGTTTGTTTTAATATACAGTGGGGTTCTAACCTCTGTGGATCAAACCAAACATTGCGACCATTCTTTCGAAAGCTACGGTGCTGTACCCTGGTACTGTTTGGTTTACTATATATTTTGGTTCTAACGTTTTCATCTGTGGATCAAACCATGCAATGCTCTTAGAAAGATACTGAACGATACTGTGCTTTAGTTTGGCATGTTTTACTAGACAGTATGGTTCTTAACTTTTTCATTTGTGGATTTAACCGGCAAGCAGCAAGTATAGCAATATCTGTCTTTGTTGAAGCGTGGCTCTGTTGTCTTGTTACCCATGAGGTTCTATTAATCTCCTCAGCTTGTTAAAAACGTCGTTCTTCTGCTTGAGGTGCTTAACGTCTGGGACGAGGACGAAGGCGAAGAGCAGGCAGAGTGGGAGGAAATGGCACAGGTTGGAGTAAGGATCCTCCTGGGATTCATCTCACGCCCTGAAACTGACTACTGTGCCACTGCCTCGTCCAAACTCAGCAAGCTGCTCAAACCCCGGATGATTCGGTCACAAGGAGAATTATGCTTCATATTAGGACGCTTACATCAAGCCTTTGTCGCTTCCAGAGAGAAAGGTAAGAATTAATGGATTTAAAAGATAGACCTATACATATATTAATATATTTTTTTTATTCATTGCAGCATTTGTAACGTTGATGGCATTGATTACAACCCGCGTACAGCTAATATAACAAACGTTGCATAACATACATACATCTAACACACATCAGCTTTATTTCATCTCGGATTTACAAGAATAGCTGTATAGCTAATTTCTCCGAGAAAGAAAAATAATAAATAAATAAATAAAAATAATAAAATAGTCTAGATTATAAAGCTAAAAATATAAAAATAAAATCGTATGTTATATACAGTACATAAAACCACTATTTACGTAGGCAACAATTGCATTCTTGTTCAAAGGAAATTCGACGTATTTTAGTTTTAAAATCATTCAAAGATGTTAATGACCTCAGGTTCTCTGTCAGTTTGTTCCACATGTCTGCAGAAGTGTATCTCAAGGAATGAAGACCATAAGTGTTTGTATTTACGTGTGGAATAACACGTTTCCTAGGTCCTCGTAGGTTGCGTTCAGTTTTTCTCATCTGGAATGAAAGACCACGTATGTGCTTCGGCATCGTTTCAAACTGGATTACCTTAAAAGCTGTTTTCATCATGTCTTGGCACCTAATGCTATACAAATCACTAGAATTAAATTTGCTCAGTAGCTGCTGGTAGTGCAGAGAATTCTCGTCTAAAGCAATCTTGAGCGCCCTTCGGTTAAGATTCTCTAATTTGTGTCTATTTCGAGCCCTGCAAAAGTGTCAAACTGCTGCGCAAAATCTAAAATATGGAACAATAAAGGCCTCATAAGGTTTACATTTCACATATATGGGTATTATTTTTCGAAAGCGGAAAATTACGTTAATTTGATTGTTGACCTTTGCACAAATATTTTTTACATGCCGTTGAAATGCAAATTCTTTTCAACGTTCACTCTTAACAGGTCTATGTTATCTTTTACCGGAATATTGATGTTATTCTATTTAAAACTAAAGATATAGTTTGCATTTCCCAAAATCAGTACTTGGTATTTATCAGAATTAGTTATCATATCTGATTCATACAAAACCAGGGATCAACTTCGAGAAGTCTCATTTCTAATTTCACTGGATCTTTGTCCGAGGCATAAATCTGTTCATCGTCAGCATAAGCATTGATACATACTCCTTTCAGGAAATAAAAGAGATCATTCATAAACACATTGAATAAAAGTGGTCCAAGGACGGATCCCTGAGGTACCCCTCTTATAACCTGCAGCCAAGAGGAAAACTTGTCGCTTACTTTAACTCTGCGATCTCCCATACAAATAATTTCGCAACACAGCAACGCCATGTTCGGCTACTCCATGCGCCTTCAACTTAGCTAGTAGCAACTCGTGTGGTACACAATCAAAAGCCTTGGAAAGTATCACAACAACCAGTTCCTTATTATCTAAGCCAGCCTTCTGGTAGACGCAGCAGTGTACTTTCACAACTATAATTCTTGCAATATGCAGAAATTAAGTCAGACAATATATTTTTGAAGTATACCGATAATTGATCAGACAAGACTCTTTCATAAATATTATTTGAAATTTGTAGTACCGTCACCGGTCGATACTTCTTCTTGTAAAGTTTGTCTTCTTTTTTAAATATCGGCGTTACTTGGTCCATTTTCCACCTGACCGGATACGAACACGAGATGATTGAAGAGTTGATGATTTTTGACACTGGAAGCGCTATAACAAGAGCAGATAAATTAAGTAGCTTCGGATGTAGCATATCATGACCACAAGATTTGCGACTGTTGACAGAAGATTGTAAGCAAACCATTTGGGATGAATTCACAAGCTCAAAGCTGAAAGTTTCCCTTTCCATCTTATTGTGCATTATTGCTCTGATACTTGGATGTTGAATGTAATCTGTACCATAATCCCTTTCCTACGAACAATATTTGATAAGTGATTATATTATGCACACTAACAAAACTTAAGTTACGAACAAATACAAATCTCCCACCACTTGCGTTACCAACAGTTTGTGCCATTGTTACTTATACTGGACTGCGAGAAGTCTCTTTTTCCCCACTCTTTGAGCGCGTAGTGTAAAGTACCAAGCGAAGGCTCGAGCGGTTAGCAGCCAACGTTAGGAGTCGAACCTAAGACCCTTCAATTACTACTTCGGACGCTCTACCACTGAGCTATATGGATTCATGAGAGCAAGGCCATTGGACTCTGTTCATGGGACAAACACCTTGGATACTGCGAGGATCTGAATGCTTATGTCAGTGGTTATGAAATACAGGTCAACAGTATTTTAATCACAATCTTGGTCGTATCCTTAATTTTGATAAGAAAGGCGCTTTTTGTATAAATTGCAAGACCAAATAACTTTAATTTGATTTCTTTTCAAGATGGTTGCCATAACTACACTCTCATAGTTCCCGTCATCCGTCTCCTTCTCCTCAAGTACCGCGAACGGCTACCGCTGACCGTATATATGCCGGCGTTCAGTGCCGCTGACCCCTCAGAGTCGAAGTCTGGAGCAGATTTCTTGGCGTTGGTGGAGAGTGAAGAGCTTAAGGCGCTAATGCAACAGCAGATTTACCCGGGAATGAGACAATATGAGAACGCTTTGTAAGTCGGTATTGGCTAGATATAAATGAACAGATAACTCAGTTTGAGTTTAAATATTAATGTTGCGAAGCACTCCTGAAATCCCCAGTTTTGGTAATATGAGAACCATTTTGATAATGAAAATCTCCTTTGATCTCGGTGGGCATCAACTTAGGACCTTCGAAACAGAGGTGCTGTCCACTGAAGCCGGGTGATTAGGATGATGAGTCGCGGCGAAGAGAGACTAAGGAGTACTTGGAATCTTGTGCCGTGTAGCACTGTACGGTGTAGTCCGGAAGAAGAGGATCCTCTTAGGGAAATGCTTCCTAGGATAGAAATAAAGCGCAAACGTATAGAAGATTTGTACGTGATATTCCATAGCAGCATCTTAAACCTAATATTTTTGTGTGTCAATCCACGAGAGTGGAATGACATTTTTTGATTACTATGCAGTCCGCAGTTCCCATAGGTATCATACATATGATTCATATGATGCGCGCGTTGTCACCTTGCGTCGCAGGTTTTACTGTTTCTATCCCTTCGTAAAATAAACTAATAGTTCTGTTCAGTTCTACTTCTGAAAACAGTAGCGGAATAGCTGGTTGATGGATATGTCACTATATATGTCTGCTTACTTTATATATAGTTAATTAGGTCAGCGGCAGTCTTTATCTGACGATGTTCTGTTGTTGTCACCAGCTCAGAGACCTCGCGCACTTCCGGTCGCTTCTGGATGGACTGTCTGACTGGACTTACAGAGAGTTTAAGAAACAAAGACAGAACACGCGATGAAAGTAAAGAGAAATTTGAGCTGCAAATCACAGAGCCATACAAAAGGCTTCAGGACTTACAACGGGAACGTATAAATAACATTCCTTTACTACAAGAGCAGCAAAGAAGCAACTTGAATCGGCAGTGGAAATTGTTAAAGAGAACCCTGATGTCAGAGAGGTCCCCCTGGGGGAGCAGGTGACAATCACGAATTCTTTCCTTAGCTTTTTAGCATGTAAATTCATTTTCAAGCGAAACACCTTTGGTAATGGCAAATCCCTTGAAAGATACACAGCCTTGTTAGTTGGAAGGGAGGTTCGGTGGTTTCGTGAGTAGAGGGGGTGGGGGGAAGCTCTTACAATGACGTTTGTTTGGTCATATACTTACGTTAGGAACCATATAGTGCACTTCCTAAAAATCACAGAACGCTACAGAATAAGTACCTCGGACATAAGGTCACATTGTGTAACTTAATGCCAAAATGGGTTCTCTTTTTATGTATCGGAATTTTTTTCACTCGAAAGCATTGTCTTCAATTTTTTCTCTAGTATGAATTGAGATATGAATCAGAATAAGGTACAAAATGGACACAAAAAATGAAAAGGCTTTTTCATGGTAGTAAGTGTCGTATTTGCCCTGCTTATATTAGCGTACTTATCCATTTTGCTTTTGCAGGTTACCAGAAGAGACTCACTGGAAACTCTCATCTACAGAAAACTTCCAACGCATGCGTCTAAAGGTAACGCCGAACTACTCATTTACGTCTCACGTGGACGCCAGCCGCGCGCGCGACAACATTTCTAACGAGAATGGCGCGGCTGAAGCATCTGCACTTATGCATGTACACGTCGCGAAAGAAGCCATGGTTGAAGATGTTGCCGAAGATGTGCTGGACTTTGAGGATCTCGGAGGACCTCATAGTCCTACCAAAGATCGCGCACGCACGGTGTCTGAAACAGAAAAACAAGTCTTGAGTGAAAAGTGCGAACTTATTACCCTCATGGACATTGTTCCAGGCAAATTGGACATCACAACTATGCATGTCTATTTCTACGCTGATGAAACCGCTGGACGGGACTTCCAATGGCCGCTGGCGCAATTACGCGAGGTTCACCTCAGACGACATAATCTAAGGAGAAGCGCGTTGGAATTCTTTCTGATTGACCAAACGAACTATTTTCTTAACTTCAACAAGGAGGTATTGGTAGTATTCTGCTTCAGTTTTGCTCTCTTAGTTGCTGCTTGTTCGATCTGGAATTTTATTTTCAGAGCTATGTCTAGTATAGTTCCTTCTCTACCAAGACTTACCTAAATCCAAAAGATAAGGTTTGTAGTACCAAGGGGTCCACTTTTGGTCCCAGGGTTAAGAATACAGTCTCCATCAATAAGATTGTAGGCATCTTGTTCTCTAGAATGGACATGTTGTGTTGACCTCTTTACTTCCATACCTTAGTCATTTGGGGGTAACTATCTTCTACTAGGCATACACCTCTGCAAGATGTACACGTGATGTTCATACCTTAGCTTCTGCACTTTTACACTTGCTAGACGGACATCTTTCTAGTATGAACAGCCAGTGTGGGCCCCAGAAATCTCCCCCTTGGGTGTGGTTGACAGTATTGTCTTTTTCTGCGTTATGTAACAATACCTTTTCCCGGTTAGGTTCGAAATAAAGTGTACAAAAAGATTATGTCCTTGCGGCCCCGTAATTTGTACTACATTGGGGCCCGGTCTCCCGCCAATCTACTGAAAACCTCTGGGCTCACAGAGAAATGGGTACGCAGAGAGTTGTCGAACTTTGAGTACCTGATGCAGCTGAACACTATCGCTGGAAGAACCTACAATGACCTCAGTCAGTATCCAGTGTTCCCTTGGGTTCTTGTGGACTATGACTCGGAGGTGCTACGTCTTGATGACCCAAAGGTTTACAGAGACCTTTCCAAACCCGTCGGAGCTCTCAATCCAGAAAAGGTCGATTCTATCGTAGAAAGGTAGACAAAGTTTACCTTGTTTATTGCGATATCTTGTAGTCTTTTAGTTCGATCATATCATAGGGGACACATGCGGTACTGTTTGGAATGCTGCACTGTGTTTTTCAGACTTAAATGGCTGCCTGCGAACATTTTACTTTAGAGCAGCATATCTCGCTGAAGGACTTTATACGTCCTGTTGGTTTCTTTTATAATGCAAATGATAACTGTGTCTTCTGGTGGTTATATTTGTTGATTTGTTTTACTACACACTTTATTATCTGTGGTTCAAACCAATGCAAAAGCTACCTGGACAGTAGTATTTAGGAAATAGAAAACATGTACCGTGTTTCTATCGAGTTATAGAAACACGAGTGGAAGTTTGGGAGAACGAGAAATGCTGTGGGAACACGAGCCGCAGGCGAGTGTTTCCACAGCTTTTTCGAGTTCTCCCAAACTTTCACGAGTGTTTCTATAACTCGATAGAAACACGAAGAACATGTTTTCTATTTCTTTTAGAAAACACCGCGACGAAAAAAAGAAAAGCAACTTGTTAACTTTGAATATCAAAATGTAAATTCTCTTTGCTCGCGTCATCATTACGTCAACAGCTCGTGCTAGTTCTGTGTTTCTATCGAGTTTTAGTATAAATCTACTAGCATTCTATCACAAATGCCGCGCTCTGATTGGCTACGCTACCCACTATCTATTCTGTGATAGATAGTGAGTAGCGTAATGGCCGCCGCTTCTTCACGTTTTCGAAGTGTCCGTGAACAAGATTTAGACAGTTTACTGGTCGAGGCTTTTCCAGAAAAGACAAAGTTTTGAACAACTAGTAGATTTATACTAAAACAATTAGATTATTCGCTCTCGATTTCTCTGCGTGATAGTTGACTCGGGCTGCGCCCTCGTCAACTATCACACGATAGAAATCTCGAGCTCATAATCTAATTGTTTAATAGAAACACGATTTCTAACCAATCAGCGCCTACTTTCTTGGGACTGTTTTCTAAATCGTGGTACTGTTTGTTTTACCATACATTGTAGGGGCTCAAACTTTTTAGGATAGACAAAATCACGCATTGAGACACTTCTTTGCTTGCTTTACTGAGGTACTGTTCCAACAACTTATGTGTTCCGAGTATGAAACCCCAGAGCGTAACCATTTAATAATAAATAAGCCAGTGCTTGACCAGTGCTTGGTTTCCCCCCACCCCCCACCCCACCTCACCCTCTTTGAAATTTTGACTTTTGAGCTTGATATTTTTATGTTACCATTTTTGCTAATAAACACACTGAACACTATATAGTATAATGTCTATATAGATAATGTCCACTTGTAAATTTCGTAGTTCTTTCTTTAAACCTAAACAGCAGGCAATTCGTTTTGTTGCTTATGACGTTCATGCGGCTTCTAACGACATAATTGTGGTGGTATGTCGTTTGTATTATGTGCCTGATAGGAATTTTATTATGCTCATATTAGATACAAAACGTTTGAGGACCCCAGCGGAGAAATCGCCAAATTCCATTACGGCTCCCACTACTCCAGTTCAGCGGGCGTCGTTCATTTCTTGATACGTGTGGAACCGTTCACCACTCTTCATATCAATCTACAGAGCGGCAGATTTGATTGTGCTGACCGCCAGTTTCACGACATTTCCGCCTCATGGGATTCCATCTACTCGAAAGGTGGAGACTTTAAAGAGCTCATCCCCGAGTTTTTCTACTT
This sequence comes from Ricordea florida, assembly GCA_949710005.1. Taxonomy (NCBI): domain Eukaryota; kingdom Metazoa; phylum Cnidaria; class Anthozoa; order Corallimorpharia; family Ricordeidae; genus Ricordea; species Ricordea florida. The sequence goes on along the minus strand of OX453273.1, from coordinate 22,889,310 downwards.
CCCAGATTTCTTGGTCAATTCTAACAAGTGAGTGAGTGACGATAAACCAGTTGAGTAGGTGAAGGGTAAACACCAAGTTAGCTAAATGCTGTGAACTCAGAGATCGTCTGCAGATTCGATTGGTTTTGTTTTGTGTCCCTACAAGAAATGCGCATTGAATAAAGTTCACCACGTGCAGTGGTACAACACCTCTTCGCTGAGACAAGGCAAACGTTGGTAGTTTCCATCATAAATGAACCAGGCTCTGTGATTTGTCTATGTAGGTTTTTGGTCGTCTCGTGTTGGGCCCGTGAACTATTTTGCATATCCATATAAAGAGTGCGAGATTTTATTGCACTAATCGACAGTTCCTGGACATTTGCCACCTCTTTGAATTCAATCGACCAGAACCGGGGAGACTTTTGTCACCCGTTTGCCTAGTGAAGACTTTCAGGAGCTCATCCTTGAGGCCCAGTGTTCTTTTGTATCATTTTGTGTTGTGAGTTCCTAAATAAAAGCAAGCAAACAAAACAAAGTAAAAAGGAGAGAGTATTAAAACAAATGAACAATGGATCCCGATCCGTATCAGCCTTTGTTTTGCTGTATAACCCATTTCCTGCGAAGGAAGTACCGCAGTTGTTTGAATAACTATCGTGCGTCATTCTGTTGACTGACCTATTTTATCCTGTTTTTATCCAGATTCGATCTCGGACGCCTCCAGCGTGGTCAGGTGGTCGATGACGTCAAACTACCGCGCTGGGCGTCCTCGCCTGAAGATTTTGTGTACAAACATAGACAAGCATTGGAATCTGATCAGGTGTCTGCCCACCTGCACAAGTGGATTGATTTGATATTCGGCTACAAACAGAAGGGGCCTGCTGCCGAGGAAGCCTTGAATGTGTTTTACTACTGTACTTATGAAGGTGAACTAGAAAACACGATAAAAATTTACGTTCTTTTTGCTGAATTTCTTACGTCTCTTATTTTGAATGTATTGTAGCTTCAGATACACAATTATATTCAGATTTCACGGCAGGAACTGATGGATCTACCGTTAACGCGTGCCATAACATATTAACAAAAGAGGATAATCGAAGACCATACCTTGAAAACAATGGAAGACAATCGAGAAGAATCTATTATCAAGAATTGGTTCAACTGATCCCTATTTAAAATGAAGTTCTTATCTCTTGATTTTATTCAAAACAGTCAGTTAAGTTATGTGGGTCGTTTAAGCGACGGGACACGAAACATTTATTGAAATGGCCTTAGGGACTGTTGGTCTCCTTTGGTAGGTGCTGTGGATCTCGATGCTATCACGGACCCAACAGAGCGAATGGCAACAGAAGGGATGATTAACAACTTTGGTCAAACTCCAATCCAGCTTCTCACACAACCTCATCCACAGCGCATGCCTGCGGAAGAAACTGCGAAGAACAAAGCTGCCAAGACCGCGGGCACCAGTAGACCGCTAGCGAACGTGTTTGAAAACTTTGAGAAATTAAAGCCTTATTTTGTAGCGGTAAGTTTAATGATTCAATCATTCAAAACAACAAATATTCAACGGTTGAATATTTGTCGTTTTGAATGCAACTTTGACAAACCACAGCAAACCATTCTGCTGACCTTGTCTCAGAATGCGGAATTATAAGAATGTTTTCAGTAACAACAATATGAACACGACACTTAGTCAGTTGAGAGGTGAGAGGAGCTGATACTTATTTTGATTTGTTACATTGTCCAAATCCAATAGTTTGGCGTCCTAAAAAGAACGTGAAGAGAAGCTATGGCCTAGCAAAAAGTAGCCATTCCCCTATTCAAGAATTATTCATGTTCTTGGAATCGATCTCTAAATACCCTCTCAGTTTACGAGATTCTATGGATAAGCGACCTGTTGCGGAAAAAGCTCATCGACCCGGGCAATGTAGGTTGATAAGTGGTTTATTATGTGTCATTATTTTTCCAAGGGAAAAATCACCTTGAAGGCATGAGGGTGGTCTTATTCATCGAGGCGCTACATTCTGGGGATTACTTGTCCAAATCCTTTGTCTCCCTTTCATGGTTGTAGCGATAAAAGGGTTGATGAATGCTTGTGGTTTATGCTGCGGACAGGGCTAGTTACTCTTTGAAGAGTTATTCTGAGTAGGCTTAGAGATGCAAATTGCCCTCTACATTTCTTGGTACCAAAGCAGGATCCCGTTCCACACAAATACAATTTAAGATCTGGACCCAGAACGGTCAAGAGGTGCACAACTAATCGATCGCAGGAATTCGTGACATTCCGATATTAAATGTATTGATCATTTTTAGATATTAGAGTATATAAATTATATGTTATTGATTGTTATTTTTCACTCTGTAATTCAGTTCTTTTAACTGAGAGTTTTCAATATACTGCAACTATAACTATAAAACTGCGGCTTGAATGATAAACAAGCGTGCTATTTTCGAGGGTTATGTAAATGGTAGTATAACACAATAACCAATTTTTTACATGAATTTCTGCATGTTTTCCTACTTTCTTGTTTCCAGGTTTCTGACGCGCAAGACCCGCTGGTGTTCGCCGCTGTAGCAAAGGTTCAGACATGGTCGCTTATTCACCCTGGATTACCTGAAAACATGTTTACCATCAGTCAAAGAGGCATTCTGGGATTCCAAGACTGGTTGCCTTACTCTAAGACTAAGTCGAGACCATTCACGTTTGAAATTGATCCTTCCCTGGGATCCAACAAGTAAGCGCCATTTAGAGGACTCTTCCCCAGATCAAGTGCGCGTTTCTCGAAAGATCCAAGAAGGCAACCGTTAAAGTATTACCACGTTGTTCAAGGAGAATAATCTTTTTCTCAGGCAACGTTTTGTGGGCAAACCGTCTTTGTTACCATTGTGAAGTGAGCTATTTTGCTCAAAAACGTCCCGAAACATTTCGAGAAACGCGCCCCAGGGTCCCTTTGACCTGATTGTTAACCTGGTCACTCACATGCCAAACCTCGTGTTTTTTTTATAGTGTGGTTCTAACGTTTAATTATAAACCTGTAAAATAAACCCTCAAAGTTTTTACTCCCACCTTCAAATATGGTGTAATTTCATGCGGTCTAGCCTTCAACAATCTAATCCTACTTTTCAACTTTTATCCCCAGTATGATCCTTTCATCCTTTTACTGCACAGGCAAATCGCAAGTGAAGCAATATGTTTGTTGCTACCATGCGAGCGGCTCACTTTTATTTTAACAACTACTTGCTACGTCAGTAAACGTTGGTAAAACACTTTTGTTTTTCTATTCTCTGCTGAAGACTCTGTTGCTGTATTGCGGGCCCGTTCAGTCCGGACTTACATGTCTCACCGCGTTTGTTCGCAATTACCCATGATGCCAAGTTGATCTTTACTGCTGGCCATTGGGACAACAGTCTTCGTGTTGTAACTACAAAAGGAAAACAGCTGACCAGAAGTGTAGCGCATGCAGGTTAACTATTGCTCATTTTAAACGTGAAACTTTACATATGCCAGTTTGCACAGTATCAATGCCCTTGTTATTTTCCTCCGTTATTTTAACTCCGCTTCTTTGTCGAGGTGTTAAACGAAACACTGAACGTTTCCTACCTTTGTCGATTGGTTTACTCAGCTTTGTTTTACAGTTTTGCCTGGTTTATCAACTTCCCAGCCCCCCAGGTCTGCAAGAACATTTTGTTTTCAACGACTTATTGCGAGGCTGAAGTCGACCGTTCAGGTTCCGCATGGGTATTTTGGGTTTCAAAGCAACCATTATCACATCAAACCTCTTCACCTTTAAAATAAGCAAATCGCACCAACAGCAATGTTTCGTACATTTTTTAACACGTGTACCGGAAAGTAACTCGTTTTACAACTGGTATATACAACACTTAAAACACACCGCCATATCGCATCCAGGCTCCCTCATATTCATTTGCTCCTTTTCTTATTTTTGAAATACTCTTGAAATGCTAAATATCAAATAGCCACGTCCCCCTTATAAGCAATGGTACTCAATTGCATGGCAATGGCCATTGTGGATACCGATGTGTAATTACATGGGTAGAGAGAAAGTGCAGAACTAACTTTCCTGCTAAACAAAATACAGTGCTGTCACCTGGGGCTTAAATCCAGCACTTAAATCCAGTAAACGTTTCTCCCACCACAATAAAGGGATCTTTATTTGCTATTTTGTTTCTTACAGATTTGGTCACGTGCGTATCCCTTGACGAAGACGGTCATCATCTTATCACGGGTTCACGTGACACAACTTGTCGCTTGTGGGAAATCACTCATCAAGGGGGCGTGGCGCAGGAGTTGAAGGGCGTTCCCATTCAAACCTTATACGGTCATGATAAGCCTGTCACGTGTGTTGCCATGAGTTGGGAGCTGGACATGGCTGTCAGTGGTTCTCAGGTACAGCAGATTCATTGTGATTGTAAGAAAATCACGCTTTTGTTCTCGCTAATTGCCGTGCAGTCTGGTTCAAAAAGGCAAGCGTGCGTTATTGTATTGGGAGGAAAACTCCTTCATCTGCCTATGAAATACAAGCGTTTACATAATTGTATGATTTTAAGACACTTGTTACGTAGAGTTAAAGATCCCTAGGAATGTCTATATTGTTTCTTAACTAACCGTTATCATTCCTTAATTCATGTGTTCCGAACAAGCAGTTCCATAGCCATTTAAACTAGGTTTAAAGTCGTTTGTTTAAGGCTAAGGTTTGCGGTTTCTCAGAATATTAGGACATGATATCACTTGACGGTTATCGTTTTTGTTCACGGTTTACTCACATTTTTTTTTTTTTTTTTTATTATTTTTTTTTTATTTATTTTTTTTTTTTATTTATTTATTTATTTATTTTATTTTTTTTTTTTAATAATCTTTATTTCAATAACAAGGTACATTACATTAATACATCACAACATTGCTACACACACCACACCGGCTAACGCTACACTAAACCATCGGTTTCATATAAGAAGAAAAAGAAATTATTACAACAAGAATTGGCGACGTCTAGCCAATAGGCATCACACATATTCTGTATATATAGCGGACACCGTGCAAGTCGTAACCTTCACCGTGTATATAATTTAATACGCCATAGCTTCCTTTAAACATTATCTGAACTTATTTGAGGCTTAATTTATCATTGATTAATATTTTTCAATGCGATATTTCAATTCTAATTTTTTTATAAATTCTCTCAATCTCAGTTCTTTTGAATTTAACTTGTTTGTATAGAGATAGTATCTAGCAAATAAAAGAGCATAGTTAAGCTTTTTTAACATCATAACTGATGGGGGTTTACTCACATATGATATGAGAATAAAATGTATTAGCACTTTTTCGCCCAAAACCGTTTCATATTTCGCGATATCTAACGTCTATTAGCAAAATTTTACTAGTATAGTAATGCAAATGCCGCAATCTGATTGGCTGAGCTACTGCACACTATCAGCCATTATAGTTCACCATTAAATTTTCTCCGATTCGTATTGCTTTAAATTGATCACGTGACGCGATAGTGTTTGATCCTTGTCAATCAAGGAGTACCCCAAAAAACCAAGGAGGCGACTTCGTATCAGGTGCTGACTTTTCGAGCGTTAGCCCTTGGTCAGCGCGAATGACGAATGGGTAACGCTTGAAACGTCAGCACCCCCTCTTTTACCTTACGGTGGTACAAATTACTTTATAAACTTGTTTGATTATCCCAATTTCTTTAGTTGTATTATTATTCTGCAAAGGGACAAGTATTTTGTCTCTTCTTCGAAAGCCTAGCTAAAAAGATAATAAACTTGAAAAACATCGAAATGCATGAAATAACGTAAGTACAAAAAGTATGAAAATGGATAAAGCAAACATCGCGTTTCTCCACTGTTCATGTCATCATCGGAGGAATCTAAAACCCGCTTAATGCGTTTAAAGCTGCTTCTTGCCGTTGTAGTTGACGTTGCTTAGGAGCCAGAGTGTATTTACGAGAAATCCGTACAGAATGTTTACCTCTTCATCATTGATCGCTCTAGCTGCGTTTGGTTTACTTCCAGTCCGCCTTAATTTTTAAGTTGTCTGCTTCGAGCTTCCAGAAATTTCCTTGCTTGGTCAAACTCTTTGTCCTCGATGGTGCTCACAGGATATTTTCCTTCTTTCAAAAACCGTTTAACGCTTGGAAAGAGCCCTTGAAGGCTTAAAGGTTCGTAATCCTCGCCATCTTGTCGTCTGACGCTTAGAATAAATTCGCACAGGTACTTGTTGAGTTCATCTGGTTTTATTTCTTCAACTTTCCTTGTTTTTTTTTTTTCTTTTAACAAATTCCCAAAGCAGGCATCTCATCCTGTTTATTTTTGACAGTGGGTTGTTGTTCTGCTGTTCCTGGATGTAATCTTCAATGGGTCTATCTAAATCGATAAATTTACTCGAACTTTTTGCTATTAACTGTTGGTTCAAGGTAGCTTGCGAGAAAACAGTGTAAACTTGCGAAACTATCCAAGAAACTATCCAAATTAACAACGAAGCAGTCCCTAAAAGGCAATGGGTTATGTTTTGAACCCGACCTTTATCGATAAAAACCAACGAGAAAGGTTTGTTTACAAATGCAAATTGGTCTTACGTAACCAAATTTGATGTCACTTGTTCTCTTGAGAACCAATGTTCAATTATATTTTTTACAGAATGGTTTCAAATACAGAAAGAGTTTGCAACTCCATTTGAAGAAATGTTGCCACTAGAATCAAAACAAGTGTCTTCAGAAATTTTATCTGTCAATAAGAAAACAAAAACGGCAGTCATTACAACAAAAAATCACTTCCGCGATCCGAGCCAGGTTGGATCGTTGCTTCAGAAGTCCTCCATTTTCTAAGCCATTTTCTTTTTGCGGTGTACATTGTCTCATTGTTTTAGTATATACTAGAACTGTTCGAGGCTCGGTGAATATCCACCACTAGCCACCTTCACTTCGGTGAATAGTTGTTAACCATTCTATGTTCTCTAGGACGGGACATGCATCATATACACGGCACGAAAAGGTGATTACGTCACCACGCTACGACCTGTGGAAATCCAGCCAGGCAACCAATCAATCTCTTGCCACGTGACGACACTCGCCTTATCCGAATATGGAGATATTGTGGTATTTTGTAAAAGTGAGACAAGTCGGTCTCTTTGTAGATATTCTGTGAATGGCAAGTTATTGTGTAGGGATACAAAATTGAAGGAGGACGTGGAAGATGTTTTAATATCTGGTGAATTTGTCGTTACTGGAGGCTCCAATGGAAGACTTGGAATCCGAGTTTTGCACAGGTATGTAATGTTAACCGCGCAATTTTGAATCCACATTCCGATAAAAATGCTTGTTTACCATAATGTTGGCTTCATGAAGGAAAAAGTTATCCATTTTTATGACAAACATGGGGTAGCCATGACTCTTACACAATGGAACCCTGTTAATACGGACACCAAGGGGACATGCCATAGTGTCCGGGTGTCCGTATTATACAGACTTTCAGAAAAAAAAACCTCACGTACACACGTTTTATTGACGTAAAGACTAAAGCTGACAATTTTACAAGAAAGCATTGTTTAATTTCTTACATATACGTAACTGTAACAAGTTCATCTTAAAGAGAACTCACGATCGAAACACGACAATGTAATCATTTGAAAAAGTCCGTGACTTTACTTTGTACTGACGCCTTTAGTTTTTGACTAACCCGGGTCAACTGAATATTAGAAAGAACCTTTGAAAGGTCATTTGCAGTTCCTGTTAGGTTTCCACTGATGAGTGTAAGATATTGAGTCACGTCCTCTAGCATTGTCGTAGCTTCTTTCTTTGATTTGACTTTCGGCTCCTTTGACACGGCATTAACCTCAATAATATTCGCATCACTGTCGTCTTGAATGCATAAAAAAAGCCGAGGAAGTGAAAGTTGTGCAGTCACGAGTGATAAAGGTCAAAGACGGACTTATCAAAATCAAACATGTCACGCTATTTTGCTACTGTTTTTGGTGATAAAATCGCGATAGAAATCTGTCAATTTAAACTGAGCACATAATGAAAATAGACAGTGTGCCGCAACCAGTGTCAGTAAAGCGGGGTTGACGATATAGGAGACTTCGTCTTTCGGGACACGTAAAGTTGTACTTTGTCCGTACTAACCGGTGTCCTAATCGTAGAGAAAATATATGAGCTCTTCGTCGGGACAAACGAAACTGTCCGTTATAAGTGGGTGTCCGTATTAAGCTGGTGTCCATAGAGCGGGGTTCCACTGTAATAATTAGAGAAAATCAGCAGCTGTTAGAATGATAGCTGTAATCGTTTCCAAAATTGTGGACCGACAGGCGGTTTTTTCCCTTCAAAACGAATGGCACTCAAACAATTAGTGTTTCCATCTAAGTACCCACTCCTTCCCTTCTCAATGTTGTGGTAACCGATACAACATCATGTTATTTCTTATCCCCAAGATATTACGTTTGAAAATATATCCCAACATGAGGGGTGTGGGGAGGGAGGGGCGCAAGGTTTCCTTTAATTCAGAAATCTGTAGGAAAGCAACGAATGTTGTCTATCGGTCCAAGGTATTTTGGAAAAGATCGTAGGTACCGTATGCACTGAAAAAGTTTGAGGTCGCTGATTTGTGGTACTGTTTCTTTCAAGGCACAATTTGTTTCTAACTTTTTCCTCTGTGGATCAAACCCCGCAACCTGGCCTTTTATTGAAAGCACAAGTCATAAAAGCACTGTATTATGGCACTGTTTGTTTAAATATACAGTCTGGCTCTAACTTTTTCATCTGTGGATCAAACCATACAGTGCGACCATTCTTTTAAAATCTGCTGAACGGCACTGTATTGTTAAAGTAACATAGTGCTCTACATAATACTGCGGTGCTGTCTGTTTTACTATACAGTGTGGTTCTAACTTTTAATGCGTGGATCAAACTTTGTCGACGTTTTGAAAGCTAGTGAACAGTTCTAAACCTTGCACTAGTGTAAACACAAGGTTATACGGTAGCTAACTCGTTACGGCTTAACCCTGCATCAGGATTCATACTGATTTTTTTTAATAGTTAACTCTAAACTCTGAAATTTTGTATTAGCTTTCATACACGTTTCATCTGTAATTAAATAGTAATGGTTAACCCTGGATAGTCAGTGCTAACCGTCTTTTTCACATTCCCGCCCAGAAGTGGTTATTATGTTGCAGTTACCATGTGACAACGTCTCTCTTTTGTTTCAGTTTTCAGGAAGTCCAGAAAATGAACCTGCTGGTTCCTATTCGCGCTGTCTCGCTGGCTCGAGACAACACTCATATTTTTGTTTGTCTTGAAGATGGCAAACTTATTGTGATTGCAGTAGGTTTGTGACGTCACGTGGATTGTTGGACAAAATGTGGCACGTTGAGTGTGGAGAAAGCAAGGAGTCTGTAAATAATTTTCGTAATGCAGTTTATGGCAGAAGGATATTCGCTAAGTTCCGACTGGTTTTGAGACCTGATTAAACCGTAATTCACAGTATTATTTTTCAAAGACCGCTCGGTTTTACCGAGTAGTACTCGATTGGGCTCAAAGAACACTTCGCATTCATTTGTAAATTGTGAAAATCTCCGAGTTGGTTCCGAAAATGTGTGACGAAAACGTATTTCAAGGTAACGCTTAGTACAATTATCTAGCGGTATTTGTCTTAGTTAAATAAATATTTTTCTCGGTAATTTGTCTTATTGAGAACGTCTTCGTAAGCAATTTACGTATCGGTAGTGTTCTAATATATAGAGGAAATTATGGTGGCAAGAAGGTATCGATTTTATGCTCTCATGGCAAGAAATAACTCTTGAGATATTGTTCTTGCCACGAGAACATTCATATATTTAAAATTCATATATTTGAGCTAACGTGTAATTTCCTCTTTATTATGTAGACAAACACGTTTAACAGGTTCGTTTCGCAGCTTTATACACAAAGTCAGGAGCCCATGACCCGGAGCCTCCATCTCCCATATTGACTCTATGACACAGCGTATTTACACCTTGTGCTATTTTTGGAATCACTTTTACCGCGATAATATTACGCAGCCTGACACACCTCCATCCCGCCTCCAACTTTGAACCAATCACGTAGTTGCTTTTACTGTAGCTTTATTTACGCATTCATTCGAAAATGGCGAGCGAAAGCGGGTGCTTCTCTGATAGTCAATCTGAATTTTCCAGCGTCAGTGATGAGCTTTCTTCGCTAGAATCAAGCTATTCAGAAAGTGAATCCGATGGAAGTGACAAAGAAACCAGGGATCTCTCGGGAAAAGGTTCGAAATCTGATAGAAAGAGAAAAACCTTAGCTGGTCGGACGAGCGCCAGTGGGAGTCGTGGGAAGAAACAAGTCCAAACTACCGATAAAAAAGTGGCAAAGGGACTTAGCTTTTCTGAAATGGATGAACTGTCATCACGGGTATTCTCTAATGAAGAAGCAATGAAAGTGGAAAGCGAATTGCGGCAACGACTTTTGAAATCACCAAGATTAAAAGCCTTCGACGAGCGCCGGAAATTCGCCTCACACTTGACAAGCGAAGCACAAAGGGATAATTTTAGTCTTTTGATTACTGGATTTTGTAGGAAATTCGCGACATTGTCAAAAGAGTGCTATAGCACTAGAGTAATAAAAGAGAGAAAGGCTGCTTTTTCTGTAGCATGGATGAAACTTTTAGCCAATTTCCAGCCCGGAAAGAAGTCCCAAGAAAGGATTATTCTCGAGCGCTGTTTGCCGGCACACAACATCTTTTCCCACGAGGACGTTCATTTCTTGCTCAGTGTTATCCACGAGCTGGTGTACACGGTAATACACGATCACATTCGAACACGGAAAGAAGAGTCCACCAGTGAAGGCAGCAGTACTTCAGTACAACTTAGTAAAGAATCGGATGAAACTTTCTACCGATATTGCGGTGCAGCTCTACAAAAAATGATAAAATTGAGGAAGGAAACCCTAGCTAGAAAGAAAAAGCGCCTAAAGATTTCTTCAAAAAGAAAACCAATTATGGTAAAGGAGCTACAAATTCTGGAAGGTCTTGTAATGAAAGACAAATCTGGTATATCCCAGAGCTAAAAAATTTAGACAAGGGAAAGTTAACGTTTCCAAGGGAGGAAATGGATTTCAGATATCTTGTAAAATCTTCGCCGTTGAACATAGCTATGTGCGCGGAGACATTGTCCACAAACACGAAACCATCTTGGGTCAGAGTCATCCTTACGAGCTTGGGAACTTGGAACATGCCAAATTTATACGAATTTGAGTGCAGACTGTGAACAGGGTCTGCCACTTTTCTGACTGTTTTAGGAATGTTCCCTAATTTCGCTTCCACGTCTTCTAGACCAATTAGTCCAGGACATAGCGTATAAAATTGGCTAAACCAGCTCAAGACCAGAGAAATCATTTCTTCACAACCGAGGGAAGAGAGTGTCCCTTTTGTTACATCCTGAAATCCATAGATAGTAGATTGCAAACGCCAGAAACCATCGGAAAAAATGACAAGTCTTACCGGTTGAAAAGGTCCCGTTTTACTGCTGTACGTATGATCCCTTGATGCGTGAACAACTAGTGCTGATCCAGGGATGGAATTCTTTTCTTCGTGAAGAAATGGCGAGTGTACATGTCGATCGGACAAGGAAATCAATTCACAAACGAATCCTAACCTTTCCAAGTTACCACACCACTCTTCCACTTGCTTCTGCTCTCTGCACGACGAATCGTCAAACTCCTGTACTGTACTGAGTTTCCCCTGGAATTTCTGCTTTAACAGGCTCTTTACTGAAAGTAAACTTCATCGCCAGGAGTCGAAGCTGAGGCAGACACTGGAACACTGCTAATGCTGAAAGCGGTACAGGATCCAGAATTGTTGCTCGTTTTCGCAACTTTCTCCTTCAAAACGCTTCATATATACAGCCAAACCCGCTACCAGCAGTGGAAACAAAAACGAAATGAACCTCTACGCGAACCGAAACAAGCTGAATCAAAACGGCGCTCTGCGGACGACTAAATGAAACTAAATTTCCGTCAGATAAATTCCTTTGGTGCTGAAATGATAATTTCCTTAAATATCACTGATTTTCTTGCAGATTAAGATGGTACTATAAAACTAATTACTATAGCCTATAGAATTAGTAATTTCCAATAAACATATTAAGATAATTATTTTAAGACATAGCACCAATGTTTAATATTTTTCTTGTGGATGACCCCTACATGATACATTAATAAAGAATTAGAGGACACAAAATAGAAAATAGTTGAAGATACATTTAAAACCTTTGTAGCATTAATTTTCATGTAATTTTAATTAATTTTTAATTGCAGTATAGTAATTTTATGCAATAATAGCCGAAATAAAGAACATGCATAATTGCAATTGCATAAAATTGTGTAAATACCGTGATGGTTTAAAATTATTGACTGACTTGGGTTGCTGGCAGTTCACCTACAGTTGATACTGGCATTTTAGATGCTATCTTAATTTCTTTCTGTCAGTGTACTAAAAATGCGGTCTCTGAATAAAACAATTCAGATTTGTATCCTGGGCCAGCCTAGTGTAATTTTTTCAACAAATCTAGGCACTTTAGATCTTTAGTTATCCATGTTTTCTGAAAAGAGAGAAGTGGAAACAAAAAAAATAATACAAGATACACTATCACCCCACCCCCTTCCCACAGTCCGCTTTTTTCACAATATACTATAGTTATCGAAGGATATGTTTACTCAAACCAATTGAAAAAAATGCGTTGGTGTCATTTTAAAAAGAAAACTTCCTTTTATTTTACCTCTGCTTATGTTCTCGCTCATATAGTTGACAAAGTGGCAGTGTTAATGAACATGCATAACGACTTTGCTGTGGATGTATAAAAACCGTAAACAGGTTATTACACTTCTTGTTTTCATAGCTACAAAAATTACCAACAGATAAATCAGAAATTCTAGGAACAAACCTCAAAATTCCAAGGATTAAGCTAGCGGGTGTTGAAACCAAGGAGGCTATGATTTTGGTACTAGAAATAAACCCAAAGAAGTGGCTCAACTAATTTTACGTACGCATATTTATTTCACGTCCCCTCGGGGCTTTTCATTGAAATATTTAACAAATCACACTAACTGTTACGTTAAAAATCCCAAGTTGTGTGAGGCGGACCGGTTGGCTATTTACAAGCGTGGTCGAGGATTTGAACTCGGGATTACCATTCTTACATATCCAGGGTAGTGGTCAGGACTAGAATTAAGCCCGGGACCGTGAACCCTTCAAGTCTTCTAAGCGAGGCTTCGTCCAAGGATCTAGCCTCTAGTACTGTATGGGATAGCAAAAGAAAACTAACATGAACCATACCTATACACCATGGAAATGATAAATCGCTAAAACGAGAATAATTCTCCTTATTTCTCATGTACCAACTTCAAAATCTAAGTGATTCGACACATCGAAATATCTGAACCATAAAATATTTTTTCAAGAAAACCACAGCTTGCCATATGAGCTAAATTCTCCGTATATTGTTGGACTTGTTATGTATAATTTTTTCGATTCCTGAAGCAATCTCGCGGAATTTCTGAAACATTCTCAGATGCCTCCTTCAAGAGCGCGAGGTTGCGCGCGCGAGGATTCGAAGAAACCAGATTGTAGTTCGTATAGTTTGATCGTGAATAGTGTTTGTCAGACGATGATGTTATAAGTCTGGTCTGTTAAACGTGATTGGTCAGTTTAGCCATGATGGTATTGGCTGAAAGACTCGTGTAAAGTTTGTTACCAGTCATTGGTCGGTTTTGATCCGTCTATTGTTTGTCTGGTCTGGTCTGTTAAACGTGATTGGTCAGGTTAGCTATGATCGTATAGGTTGAAAGACTCGTGTAAAGTTTGTTACCAGTCTGGTCGGTTTCGATCCGTCTATTGTTTGTCAAATAGGTCGGTTTTAGGTCCGTCTATAGTTAGTCAAATTATGTCGGTTTGTTAGAAGTCCGTTTGTCGGTTTTGTTTTCGTCATGGATAGGTCGTTTGTAAGGCGCCGGTAGTTGTTTACATCTGTTAAGAGGTGTTTGTTCCAGGTTGGTGTACCAGCTTTCCAGAGTCAGTCGTTGAAAATAGTTTGTACTGTAGGTTAAGCAATGAGCAGAGTCCCAGTCAATGTTGTGGTTTGTCAGATGATGATGTACAGCAATATGATTGTTGGTGTCACCATTTCTCGTGGCTCGTTTGTGTTCAGTCAGTCTCGTGTTAAGGTTTCTGCCAGTCTCACCAATGTAGGAAGCCTGGCAGTCGGAACATTTGATCTTGTAAACTGCTCCTTATCTGTTGTTAGGTTCGACCTTGGTCAGTAAATGTCGTAAGGTGATTGTAGGTTTGTGGGCTACACGGATGCTGTAGGGCTGTAGGATCCGTGAGATGGTCTCAGAAGTGCCCTTAATGTAAGGTATAGTCACTGTAGTAACCGGTGTTGGGTTCCTGTTCGTTGCGTCACCTTCAGTAGGTCGGTAAATGTTTCGTCTAACAAAGTCAGCGTTGTAATTGTTTTTGTGAAAGACACGTTCTAGGTATCTGTTTTCGTCACGTAAGCTGTCCGGTGTGTCACAAACTAGTTGCGCTCGTCTCGTCAAAGTCGTGGCTTTGTGTGAAGTCGGGTTGTAGGATGATTCGTCACGTTATCTGTCGGTATGTGTCGGTTTTCTGTACACTCTCGTTCGCAGTTCGTTGTTGTCGCGGCTTACCAAACAGTCTAGAAAAGGAAGTTTTCCATTTTCTTTGATCTCTTTAATAAACTGGATGTCGGCGTTCTGTTCGTTAAGGTGGTCATGAAAACCGTCAATTTCGTCTTTGTAAACGGCGGTAAAGGTGTCGTCAACGTAGCGAAACCAAAGCGGTATCGTTTGTCGGCAAGTTGCAGGGGCGCGTTCCTCCACGTGTTACATCACAATTTCCGCGACAACAACAAAAACAAGCGACCCCATGGCTGGTCCATTCAACTGTTTGTAGTGTTTACCGTTGTACTGAAAGTACGTCGACGTAAGGCAAAGGTTCAGTAAGTCCATGATGTCTTCTGTCGGTAACGGAAGTTTAACAGTAGATCGCTGTATAGCTGTCTCGGTACACTGTAATGCCAATTGAAGTGGAATACTGGTGAACAGTGACTTCACATCAAAAGACAAAAGGTTGTAGTCGTCAGGTATCTGTGCTGTCTTAATAGCGTCAATAAAGTTCTCCGTAGATTGTAGTTTGGATCTTGATTTGTTAGTTAGGGGTTGCAGTATGGTCGTCAAGTACTTGGACAGTTGATACGTAGGGGACCCACAGAATGACACTATAAGTCTCATCGGTA
The DNA here is from genome assembly GCA_949710005.1 of Ricordea florida. Taxonomy (NCBI): domain Eukaryota; kingdom Metazoa; phylum Cnidaria; class Anthozoa; order Corallimorpharia; family Ricordeidae; genus Ricordea; species Ricordea florida. The sequence continues at coordinate 22,874,003 of OX453273.1, read as the reverse complement.
TACCAGGTTTGTGCAGTTTAGGTAGTCCGTAAAGTCTCGGTGCTTGTGGTACTGAGCACCTCAGTCGGTAGTAGCGTTGACTATCAATAGCGTCAGTCTCTTTAAGCGTAAGTATTTTGCTGTTAAGTTTACGTTGAAGTGCTGGCGTCGGGTCGCGTTTAAGTTCTTCGTAAGTTTGTTTGTCGTAAACAAGTGCGTCCATTTTGTCGAAGTAGTCAGTCCTGTCCAAAACAACAGTGACACGTCCTTTGTCGGCTGGTAGTATATAACAATGTTGTTGTCGTTTCTCAGTCGTTTCAGCAGTGCCTGTTGTTCGTCTTTTGTGAAGTTATTGACAGGCATATAGGCTTATAACATCATCGTCTGACAAACACTATTCACTTGACTCTGAAGATGACTTCCGCTCAGGTTGTCGAAACGTCAGTCACCAACAACAGTTCTTTTCAGAGCTACCCTCACCCGGACGATCAAACTATACGAACTACTGATACTCCTGGGTTCAAACCTTTTACTGTCTGGATTTTAATGAGATTAGATAAAAGCTCCTATTACTTGCTTCCGTACTTGCTTCGGTGAACAGCGAATTTCGGGGTGCGAAAATTGCGAATTTTATCGAGATTTCCCATAGAAAGTTGCAAAACAGTGGAATAAGCTCAGTACTTTCATAGGGATAGAATTTAGGAGCTTGAAAAGTCAAGCAGGCTAACACATCGAAAGTCGCGGCTTCACAATTTTGCAGAATCACTGGTAAATTCTAGTGACAGTGGAATCTGTCTTGCGGAGACAAAAACCAAATCCAGATTGCCGACAAGAGTTACTGCACTGAGTTACAAGAACTGAGCTTTCATGGTGGCTCAAAGCGGAAGAGACAGACATGCCACAAACAATCAAGAATTCCTACCGCGGTTTCCGGCCAAAGAAACAGTGACCATAAGCACTTGCTCAGTGAGAATTTGCGGCGGTCAGAAACAAAGATACAAGAGAATAAATCGGGTATTTTGCACGACTTTGAATTTTCGGCTTGAGTTTGATACTGATTCTTGTTCTCGTTGCTTACATTTCGTGGGAGTCGTTTCCATGGCAACAAAAAATGACTAAAAGCTTGGTAATTTGGAGGCGCGGTTGCTATACCAATTTGGTTCTGCTTGGAAGTAAAATGGCGCTGTTGATGACAGATAAACGTTCAGTCTGATCATTTTTTTAACATCGCTAAGTTCTTCACGAAGAGTTGAAAAAGCAGCAACCATCGGCTCGAAATGTTGGAGGCAGGGCGTTTTAAAGAAATAGTCAAGTGTTCGTATATATTCGGGATGACAACTTTGTAAAACAAGTAGCTGAAATCTGTTTTAAACAGCCTGACCATAAATGCTCTTTGCCCACTAGTTACACCTCCCGTTAGTCTCTTTCCAAATGTTAAGCCAAGTACAGTGGAACCCCGCTCTACGGACACCCGCTTAATACGGACACCCAGATATTACGGACAGTTTCATTTTCCCCGACGAAAAGCTCATACATTTTTTCTAAAATTAACCCGCTTATTACGGACACCCGTTAATACGGACAACGGACACTTTACTGTGTCCCGAGCGACAAACTCTTATACATCGTCAACCCCGCTTTACGGACACTGCTTGTATCTGTGCACTGTTTATTGTCATCGTCATGATTATGTGCTAATTAGAGATTTTGTAGCCCAGTCAAATGATGACAGATTTCGGCGGGTTAATACAATTTTATTACTAAATGAAAGTGTCAAAATAGCATCACGCATTTGACCAGTTCTTTCCTCCGGTGCATTACCCAGTCTGCAGTCCTTATATAACGTTTTCTGCCTGATACGCTTACACAAAAGTTTCACTTTCTTGGTCTTTTGCTACAGTCCTTGCTTGTAGCCTTCTTCCTCTTTGACGTCTTACGCTTGCCACTATCAGGATCGACCTCCGTTCGGCTGGGTTGTTGCCAACGTCTATAAATTGATCAAGTAAATCTACGTGCTTCCAACATGGCAATGCTGGAGGACGTGATGGAATATCTAACAAATGAAAACCTTACAGCAGCATCGAATAACCTTTCCAAGGTATTGTCTAACATTCAGTCCATCTGGCTGAATCGAAAACTAAATGGGTCAGTACAACGAAAAGTCACAGACTTCTTTGAATGAGTGAACGAGTCTGTTGAGGAGTTTAAGAAGAGAGGACAAAATTTAAATATATCTTAAAAAGTTAAACTTGTTACAGTTCCAGTTCAGAAGAAGTTAAACACCATTTTAATGCTGCTAAAGTACCCTGCTATATTTATGTAAAGTAACATCATGGATTTTTTCAACTAATTTCAAAAGAACAGTCTGTACAACAAAATTTATTTTAGTTCGAGAGTGATACAGTTAATGATTTGTAATTTACAGTACAATTAAAACATTTTGTTGCCCTTGGTGTCCGTATTAACGGGGTTCCACTGTACAGTTTACTACAAGGGTGTACTCGTATCCTAAATTAATTTTTTTTTTTAATTTGGGGGGGGGGGGGGGGAAGAAACAGACTGAAATCGTAGCTGTTAACTGAGCTGAAATACTGTTACGTGCGAAATATCACGTTTTTGCTTCCCTTGCTGGAATTGTCTTGAGCCAAGATCAACGACCACCAATCTCAAGAGAACCGTTTCATTGAACACAAAAAACAGTTCAAGAGGAGTAATGTACCAGTCAAAACGAAGCTTCAACATCGCCCCTGGGCCAAAGAGCCGTTCAAATGCTACACCATAGGTCCGTTTCAGGTGATCAAATGATCCATACCCCGGGGAAAGCCTCTCTCGTGTACTCGCATTTCCTGTGGTTTTATCATGTCAAAAGCACGGTAAGGTGTAGTTATTTGTTTCTTCAAGCATCTGACCGAGCCGGAATCCTAAATACTCGAATTTGATTGGCTAATCACGCGCGCGTGACCGGTCTAGCTTTTTACTATACGGCCCACGGGCCGGATTTTTCCCCCGCTGTAGCAATTTCCTATCTCTTTTCTCGCTTTATTTACCGGGCTTAGTCGGTGCGTGTAGGAAAAAAGTGTGCCTTTGATCTTCAGTACAGTTTTTTTCCATACGGACCTTCCACTCTATAACAAACGTATATCATTGCTCTGAAATACATAAAGCGCCTGTCGTGCAACACCAGCTATATTAGCATTCTACCGATGTTAATAAAGGTTTTACATTCCATACATTCATATTTATCAATTATTGTGATGAATATAGATTAAGTGTTGCACGATCCAACAATTGATCTCTTTTAATATAAACGACATTGGCGGTATTTTATTGCAATAAAAAGTAGCATACCGTAAAACGTTTGTAAAAGCATTTTTCAAAATGTCTTCAAATACAGAGCAAAATATCTGTAACCTGTTCTTTGTCAACCAGGCTAAAACGAAAGCGCAACTTTTTCCTTTAAAATCGAGTACTTTTGTTGTGACGCAGTTCCGTAACACGTTTATAAAAGCATTTTTCAAAATGCCATCAAATACAGAGGAGTCTCAAACAGGCTGAAACGAAAGCGCGACATTTTCCTTTGAAATCGAGTACTGTGGCGGCTTCTGCAGTTGTTTTCGCTTCGTGGAGAGGATAAACATGTAAACACGGAATCAAGGTTACATGTTCACATCCCTCATCTGGTATTGGTGGTTAAATTCCCCACACCTATAAGACTTAAGAGTCCCGTCAATATTCGGTCATGTGCATACAGGCAAACGGTAAAAGAAGCCAGAACCAGTATGAATCAAGCTGCACGGGACAAGAGCCTGTTAACAAAACAGACCCAGTTTAATAAACAAAAGGTCCCAGTACAGGATACGAAAAAGGTGAGGAAGGTTTGTGAAATAAGGTTCTTGACCACAACAGTACAGTTCGAGTAATTAGTGTAGGTAATCAAATGGTCTCGAGTGCAATTTGGAATAAATGAGCGCGAGTAAATTTTTCAAAGACTGGAAAAATTCCATGAGCCTGTAGGACGAGCCTAATTTGTTGTCTTTAAAAAATTTACGAGTGCTTATCTATTCAAAATTGCACTCGAAATCATTTGATTACTTGTTTAATTAACTGGTTCTATGATCATCGACAAGTCACAGTTGGTGAACTGCTTTTGCTCTGACGCAGGGCTAACCAGCACCGAACACATAAGCAATCTACTAACGTCTTGGAAGTTTTCAGATTTATCTCGCCAACCTTTCAGTCGACTCTAGTCGAGTAAATGCTGTGGTGCAGTGAAAGCCCGCAAATACTCTTTGGCCAAGTCCCCAACCGGCGCCGAGACATCCACAGTCTTAAACGTGATCAACTCATGCAGTCAATGATGGGAATTGTTGCCTCACGTGCCCGACAAAAACGCCAGGGATGGCTTCACAGGCTCTTCGCTGTAAACATGCGAACCGCAACGGAAATTTTATGGGAGTAAATTTTTTGGAGCCTGTGAACTAGAAATGCTGTTTGACGGAAGTGATATCTGTTAAGGAGGGTACCTGCAGAAGGAAGCTCGAACTACGCCCACATTGGTCATTTTTCAAGAGGGAGGGAGGGAGGGAGGGAGGGGGGAATTTTGAGTTCTCCTGATTTTAACTAAACGAAGAAGAGTAATCACAGGATGTGCTATATATGGTAAATACAATACTTTCTTGTCATACGTGACACCAAGGAGCTCCTAAGTGCTCGTCAAAACGTGTACAGTGTACAAGCACCAACCGCACAAAACTAATATACGTTACTCCAATAATTTACTACTTCTAGTCTTGATAATGTGAGCATCCATACTAGTTAAAGTATTAATGTTTAATGATCAACACGATTTGTCAATCCATCATCATATCATACTTGGCCTCATCAAATAAAATTCTAAATTATCAAGTCGACTAAACTCCCTTATGTTGGTTTCATATTCTTTACTTGCGCGGCATCCTTTTTTCGGAAATTAAACCGATTAAACTAGTAATAGTCTTCGAGACTTCCTATTTTTTCTTTTGCCTGTCTGTTTCAGGTTCATACTTATGACAAATCATTGTAATCATTAAAGCACAGTGTTTCAAAGCGCATCACGCGCAAATATTGTGTGGTGTATAGCACGGTAAAGATGTATATGCTTCTAGGTAAAGATGACTTTCAGGTCAAAATGATTCCAAACTAGTTTGATTTGTTTTTTGTTGTTGTTGTTGTTTCGATCACATTCTTGGAGGATTGTGGAAATTTATCTGAAACAAAGGAAAAAAGAAATCAAACTAGTTTGGAACAATTTTAACCTACAACTGACATATACACAACGCATTTTGGCAAAGACCCTTTCAAAATGCTGCTCCAGTTTTTGCCCGATAGTCTAGACTATGACTTATTGTCTTTCTGCTTTTTTGTTTGAGATAAATAAAACATACTCAACTATTCCTGAAGTACAGTAGCACTGAGTGCTAAGCTAACAATAATAATAATTATAATAATAATAATAATAACAATTAATAACAAATATCATAATTATTACCATCATCGCTATCACAAACCACAAGTTAAATGCATAACAGAGCAGTTTTCATTTCACTGTCAAAACAAATTTCTCGATTGCTTAGTCACTGCATTGCTTCGATAGGTAATCGGCTAAAGAATCTCGAGCTCACTTTACTCCTGAACCAAAACCAATCGTGATCAATCCACACGCAATTTCCTGTGCTTGGTCTTCACCTGTTTCTGCTTTAAGATCTCATTGGTTCACTGGACAGTGTGCAGTTGTTTTGATTGGTTCACTGGGCTGTGTGTAGCTGTCTTGATTGGCAAAATAGAGTTGTTACTTAAAGCTTGGTTCAGAGGCCGTACTTTTCATGTGTCGACCCTAACTGATGTATCAAGTATGGCAAACCAGCAACGTCTGAATCAATTCGGTATGGCAGTTTAAATATGGTGAGGAAAAAACGTTCACTTTGACAGTTTGTCGCGTTACAAGTATTCACGCAGGAGCGGCAGGTGAATTATACGCTTCATACCATGTGCCGAGCAAACACCATGCATTATCATAATTCTTAAATCTCCCCATAACTGCTTACATGGAATACAGCTTACATGTAGGTTCGGCATACAGTATAGCGTCTGAACCGGGCCTTAGCTTTGGTTTTTAGACAGCCATTTGAAAACGTCTCTGTTTTTCTCATTTTAACAGCGTACGAAAGTTGTCTTCGCGTCAAAGACCCAGTGACTTCCTCACAATCTGGTTTGCTATTTCATTGAATTTTTCACGGTTTTCTCTCCACATTTTCTACAACGAAAGAAAACCACACATCTGTATGAAACGACTGAACACAGATATCTGAACACACTAAAAAGGGTTCAGTGGGTTACGTCGTATACAGAATTCTTGAACTCCAATTATCATGGTTAAACTTATAAACATGTACATGTAATTCAAAAGTTTTGTGTTGCAAGACAATGACGCCTTCGGTCGCATGGATTACATTTCGATTTGCCCCGTATTAAATTGTTGCACATGTTTTGCAGTCGCTCTTCAACCCAAGGTGAAATACCTTACCTCAGTATTGTAATATAGATCTCCTCAGCAATTTTGTTTAGCCTTTAATGTCTAGTCACTGTATTACGTTAATCAATATTTTTTTCTTCTAACCCCAGAAGGGTAATGCAAACAGGGTTCCCAGAAGCTCCGGCGACTGGCGAAAACCGCCGGCTTGTTGTCACGAACGCGCCGGCTACTCAAACAAATGAGTTCCTAAGAGGGATATTAAAAATAAGTCCGCCATAGTTTGGTCAATAAAAGCAAATCCTTGACAGGGGCAAGATAAAGAATCAAATAAATTAAATGAAATTCACTTCAATAACTTCAACTCTTAATCAATTAATTTGCCCCCCCCCCCCCATTAAAATGTTCTCAGGGGTAACGACCCCCTCCCATACCTGCGCCGAGTGAAAGGCGCTCAGCGTCTTTTAATAAATCCACTGCCGTCTACTTTCATTTCCTCTCCTTCTTCTTAAAATTTCCTAGAGAACCCTGGCGAAACTGATCAACATATGTTATAGAGCGCAAAACTGTACATATAGATCTTTCCTACCGAGTTCATTTCCCGTACTTTCAGTTACGATACAAGTTTTTTTTTCCCCACTCGGATTAATGTCCCAAGCATGAAGAGCGTGGACCATACCCCACGAGGCCAAACCGAGATGCCGTAACTAAATATAACAAGGTTTGAAGTATATCGACGAAATTTTGGTCATATGCGTGTGGCTTCTAAAATCGTACATTTAAATCACCAAAACTGTTCGATTCGTTCAAACCACCGCTTGCGTAATGATCTTTATATTTGCTTTAATGTTTTCTCTAAGAAGCATTTCGGGGAGAAGAGCAAACACGACAGCCAGGGGAATACTTACCGAGGCGTCAACGTTAGCACCACTTTCGTCGTTTGGTTCTGCACGAAGAAGAGAACACGGATAAGGGAAAGCAGTACGTTAGATAACAGGAATTCGGTTCGCTAAAAGTAATATTGTCAGGGCTGGTTGAAATACATTTTGGGCAGTACAAGTGTACGCTGATGGGTGATCTTTGAAAACAAAGAAAGTTTGCGACCCGGAGGGATATTCATAAAAACGTGCTGAACCACTAATTCTACACAGGTCCCTTAAGAGTGTGTATTATGTGCATGTACAGTATGTGTGAAAAGAAAGCTTATGGATGATGACTGGCCCAGACCTTTTGAAGGCTTGTAGAAAAATATCCCTGCAGTATCTCCAGACACTGATCATTGAATAATGACACCTTTTCAAGGCTAGTTTAGCCTTCTTAAATGATACAATAAACAAACGGATCAACAACAATCAATACTGGGTCAACTGAAACCCACAAGATGCACATGTGGTGTAATTCAGGTAATCTAAAAAAAAATAAAATAATAATAATAATAATAATTGACGACAATGGGTAGAAATACTTAGGCATCATGGAAGCAGATCAATTGAAGGAGAAATACATGAAAGACTTGCACTTAAAGGAATATAAACGGAGGCTGAAATTGGTGTTAAAGACAAAATTGAGTGGAAGGAATAAGATCATGGCTGTCAACACATGGGCTGTTGCAATCCTAAGGTACAGCGCCGGTGTGATGAGATGGAAGATTGATGAACTACTGGAGCTGGATAAATAAATAAATAAATAAATAAATAGATAAATAAATAAATAAAAGGAAAACAATGGCACTACAAGGGGCCCTACATTCCAAACGTGATACAGACAGGTTGTATCTCACGACAGAATGGAGGAAGAGGCCTAATTAGTTGTGAAATTTGGGTAAACACTAAGGAAAATAATCTGGCATGGTATGTAAAAAACCCAAATGAGAGATTGGTTGCAGGAGTTAGGAGGATATGGATCTTGAACAGTGATGCAGCGAAGGATATCAGAGACTTTAAACAAGAAAACCAGAATACCACCTTGAATAGATGGAAAGAGAAATAATTGTATGGTCAGTGCGTTAAATGCCTGAGACAGCTGACAAAGGTTAGATCTGGGAATGGACTAAAAACACGACTTGAAAGGTCGAACCCGAAGCACCTATTTTCGCAGCCTAAGAGCAGGCACTAAAAACGAACTATGTCAAAGTTCAACATCGATAAGTCAGTGGATTCCCCACTTTGTATATTATGTGGTGAGAAGAGTGAGACAATAAACCACATTGATGAGTAGCACGATCAGCACGTCATTATGCCAATTACCCTATATTTAATCATTCAGGCCCGAAAATCTCAAGAAATATACAACGTATTCTAGCCGGGGCACTCGGCTAGGCGGGAAAGCTTTTTGCCATGTGAACGGTTCGTACCGGGCTATCCTTGCTAGCCGAGGTGAGATAAACCGCGAAAACATGGCGGCGTTAAGTGAATTTTTTCGTCGTCACCATTAGCCGGGTAGCCAGGTTAGCCGGGGCACCCTCCCTCCATGTAAGCAGGCCCTTAAGTGTGGATTTCTCGCAACACATAGAACCTACCGCTCTATAACTTTCCTCCCTAATTTAAGTGACTATACTGAACAAACACCAGTTTCGTGTAGTAATTTTTATTTGGCGTAGAAATCAATCTAGAAAACGAGTGTACGTCATGTCGTTTTGGTACGTAACGCTTGCCGATTTTGCCGCTGCATTATAAAATGAATTTCAGTTCCAAGGTTAACAAACCTGTAGGCCCATTATTCTCGGTGCCTTGATGATACTGCACACATGTACAGTTCCCTAGTGTAATCTAATTGGAGATCGTACATTACTATACCTGCTAGCATGCTCACAACAGACAAAAGGATTTTCTCTACGGATTGGACAGGACTCCATCTTTCGGCACTGCTTTCGTATCCCATCGGGTCATCACCAGGGGCATGAAGAATGGAGATACACACTCTACCATCAGGGTAAACTGCACATGAAAAAGGAAAGAAAATGAAAATACATACTTGTAGTCTACTATTAGGATAAAATGCACAAGAAAATGGAAAACAAAATGAAAATACATGTACAGTAGACATGCACAACTATCAGGGCAAACTGCACATGGGTATTCAAATTGCACATTAGTTGCAAGGCTGATTGAACTGTGTAATCTCTGTGTTATTGAATTTTGAGGCCACCTTTTGGAGGGTACGAGATGACAATATCACTAACTACAGTTTATTTCAAAGAAGTCGAAACATGTAGGAGAATAACAAAACATACCCTTGAGGTCTCACTTTTATTGTTCTTTGGTTTACTGGACCGTATACTAATTCAGTGACCACACTTGTTTGGGCAAAGGTTTTGGCTAATTGAGTATTTTTTTTTTTTTGGGGGGGGGGGGGTGGCGTGGGGGGGGTGGCGTGGGGGGTAGGGGAGTGTTTCATTATAATAGCGTACTTCGAACTTAAGTGAAAAATATTGTCCTTTGGTTGTCTGCTTACTTGTTTACATCTATACATTAGTACATGTAAATGTATATAATCTTATCACTTAATCACTTCGATATCTACATACCAGCACGTGAAAATATAGACAGTATTGGACATCAATATAGTCACATGTGATAATTCAAAAACAACCAATCAGCGTGCAGGATTTCTATATGGTCACACATGAAGATAACAGTTTGCTTTTTCCCACCGCCATTCAACAACATTCTTTCTCAACTACACCCGAGTAAACATGGAAGAACAAGGGGAAAACTCTCACTTAAACTCTTGCTTTTCAGTTGAACATACATACATACATACATACATACATACATACATACATGTTTATGAATAAAGTCTAAGATCTAAGATGGATAAAAACCTAAGAAATACACATGTACGATTTAAGAGCTATTTTAAAACGTCTTAAATTTCCTATCTCAACAACATTGGCGGGCAGGTCATTCCAATCACGAATAATTTTAACAAAGAAAGAGTATTTATAAGAATTGCAGTTTGTCGATTTAACTTGCAGTTTGTAGTTGTGATTGGACCTGGTACGTTTTGAAGCGAACTCAAACAAATCGGAAAAACAAAGGCTATTCAATCCGAATACAAGTTTATAGCATTCAATCAAGGAAAAATATAGCCTTCTATCAGTCAACTGCGACCACCGTAACATTTCGCAGCGATCTTCGTATGACATCTCTCCCCTTCGCTGACCTAAGGCCAATCGAGAAGCCCTTCTCTGAACTTTCTCTAAGAGAACAATATTCTTAACTAGGTAAGGGCACCATACAGGGGAAGCGTACTCGAGGATTGGTCTCACAAGAGCCTTGTACAGTGTGTCCGTACAGTCAGTCGAAGAATTCATAGAGAGCCAACAAAACATAAATAAGGTGTAGAGTCTATATTTTATTTATCGTTTTCAAAAGGACGTACTAGGGCTAATCATGATTTTAAAATATGGACACCTTATGCACGGACTAATATATTTAAATTTTCATTTTGGATTAGATACATTAACTCATGGAACGATTTACCAGAACACTTAGTCCATTGTACATCGTTAAATAAGTTTAAGAAAGGTCTTGCTGAACACCTGTTTAAGAAATCATAATCATTTTAATCATAGTTATATCATACATATTTATTTTACTTTTTTATGATTGCATTTATATTTTCTTAGATATTTTATTACTTATATTATATTTTAATTGTTATTGGGGGCTGCCGCTTATGAGGATTTAGTTCTTCCCTGGCAGCACCCTTTTTGCAGTTTTTCATGTTTATTTTTAGCAAATAAAGTTGTTATAAAATAAATAAATTTCACTATTTAATTACAGCTGAGGTTACAATTACATTCTTTGACTTTGCACTACAGTATATTAGTATATTTGTTGTTTGTTTCTGGTTCAGTGTCTCAAAACTCAGACTTACGTGATAAAAAGAAAATTACACGCTTAAAGATATATATGCTTGTTTGTAAACTTTCGCAACAATTTCAATTTGCCGCGAATAGCGCGGATAAAAATCCGGACCGTGGTCCGTACCGTAAAAAGCTGGACCGGTTACGAGCGCGCGATTAGCCAATCAGATTCGAGGATTTGGGATTCCGGCCCGCTGAGATGCTTCAGAAAAAAATAAATGGAGTTTATCTTCTCGTGGAAAGGAATATTTCATTCGTCTGCTGCACTCACTCATGAAATACAGTAAAAACCCGCGTATAAGAACCTAACATTTAAGAAGTATTGTGGGGATAGTTTCTAAAGAAACTGGTGCTGCGTCGGTGGGAAATTGAAACACAAGAAATTGGATAAATCAAACAAGTTGATTAAGTAAGTTATACCACCGTAAGGTGAATGGGAGGTGCTGACGTTTCGAGCGTTAGCCCTTCGTCGGAGCGAATGAGAGGATTGTGGGTTACGTTCAATTTATATAGAGAAGTATGGAGCCATCCTATTGGTGGAACCATAGCATTGAACCGAGAACCGAGTTCTCTTAATCCCCACGGTATCAACGAACGTTTCTCATTCATTTAATCATTCATCTAATTTATTCACTTCCATCCACACAATGCTATGGTTCCACCAATAGGATGGCTCCATACTTCTCTATATAAATTGAACGTAACCCACAATCCTCTCATTCGCTCCGACGAAGGGCTAACGCTCGAAACGTCAGCACCTCCCATTCACCTTACGGTGGTATAACTTACTTAATCAACTTGTTTGATTTATCCAATTTCTTGTCTAACATTTAAGAACCTGTTAGGCTAAAATTTCAGTTTTAAGCACCCTTCACATAAGAACCATTTTAGGCTAAAATGCTAAAACAGGTTCTTATTTTCAAAAAACAAAAAATAATCTTCTCTAAAATATAGAATTAAAAAACCTTCTCAAAATATATTTACCATACAGTAACACAGCCTGTACACAATATGCACCTATCAATGTTAAGCCCAAGGGGGGGGACCCCGAGATGAGATGGGGACTTATGGCAAAATTAGGGTTTGATTAGAAGGTTTGAGTAACCAGATTGCTCCCGAGGTAGGGCAACTTTGACTGGCAAAATCAATTTGAAATCAAAGTCCCCACCTCGTCCCGGGGTCCCCCCTCAGGCTTAACATTGATAGGTGCATTACGTAGTAGTTATGTGTTACTTTATTTCTTGACAAAAAGTTAAGAACCTAATTAAGAACCTAGTTAGCCTAATTTTACACTAAATACCATTTATATAAGAACCTGTTTAGGCTAACTTGAAAAAACCTAGGTTCTTATACGCGGGTTTTTACTGTATTCATTTCCACTTAAAGATACACTCCATAATAATTATTTTAAGCAGCCCTGTAATATCCTCTATACCGTTATATAGGAAATTCCACGCTAGTGGTGTGAGAAAACTGATTTTAAAAAATAAGTTGGACTTGAAATTACAACCTGTGCAACACTGCTGGTAGGTTGTAAAACACAGAAAAAATTAATAAATTCCAGCTCCCTTGTGACAACAATGTATTCAAGGGGGAGGGGTCCCCAAACTGAGTATTCTTTTCATAGCAAACAATAGGAAAAAAGCACACTTTTAACTTGCTGTATCGAACTTGGAAATTAACAATGACTACGAACACTTATATCATTGAGAGAAAATCTCTAACTGCAGTCAACACATAAGGAATATAAATTTCACCCTGAACTCAACTTAAAAATACTTATAACAAATGTAAGTTTTGTCACGGACGTTATGTACAAAATAACTATTTGAAACATTTCAAAGACATTCTTGCCACAAAGCTACTGTAGATGTCCCACAGAAACACTTTTATTTAATGAAAGGAAATCTCTGGTGAACTGCGACATTATTCAAGAAACAGCAGCAAAACTTTGTTATGAATGTTACATCGCAGACGTCTTCTTGAACTTAAGTACAAGCATTTGAAATGGTTTTAAAAAGCCAAAACATTACACTACTAGACTCTGTGTCCTCCTAAATATCTATATTAGTTTCACCTACACGTAACAAACATTTTTGACACAAACAATTTTAGCTTTGAGAGGGTTACTATTCTGAAATTTTCACAACAGAAGAGGTTCTGCCATTCTGATGAATCTAGTCATTTCTCGCAGCTCTTAAACCCTTTTATGTTTCCTTATGACTTTGAAAAGTTTTTCTACAGCTGGGTGTTCTGCAATTTCAAATGGCCCACTGATAAAGTGAGGAAAAGTTACAGGACCAGAAAAAAATGTTCGACAGGTAGACTTTGTCCATATCTTCTTGTCTAGGCCAATACCAGGAAGCTGTGCCTATTCTGTGCAGGAACGTTAATTAGACAAAGCTGCCAGTTTTTAACTCGTGGATACGCGAAGCGTATTTGCGAGTTTTTGTGGAGACTCTGATATGCAAATTGTCACTCACTCACTCACTCACTCACTCCAGTGTAGACACTGTTCGTAATTAGTCGGAAAGAACTCGGGAGCACCGATATGAAGACGACAATTGTCGTCACCGAAGTCTACTGATCAAAGTTCACGCTGAAAGCGTATCGTACCGGTGCCAGACATTGTAATGATTTTGTAGCTTAAGTGGACGATTAGCGAGGCCCTGTTAGGGGTAAATTTCGATAAGCGACATGGCCTTGAAACGGCAACATGAAGGAGCTGAAATGGTGACGAACGACGAGCCGCTCACGGGACATTACGACAGCGACCTTCGACCTTCGGAAATTGCGACATGAAAAGGTTTGAAACTCAGACGCGCGACATTAAGAACCTCACTAACAGGGCCTCATTAGCGGTGTTACTAAAATCAAAAGGACTTTAAATGTTTCCAGTTAGGACAATGGCAAACTTGGATACTGAATTTTATGAGCCTTTGACTCGGCCAGGCGCTAAACGTGACCAGATGATAACTATTCGCTCTTCCGACGTTGACCGCCCCCAAGATTACAAGCAGTATATGAATTACAGTTGGCTCGAAAGTGATCTGAAGATGAGAGAATCTCTTGCTAATGTAGTAAGCTTTGCTGAGAACTCATAGAGCGAAATGAGCACTTGAATGAGAACTTATATGAGCGAAATGAGCTCTTGTTATTGAACGAAACGACTCTGACTGAAAACAGAATAAATTGACAAATCCATGATGTGAAACCGAAGAACTTCTATTGCCAACCAGGATAAGAAACATCGCATGGAGGACTTTTCTACTGATTTAAGTGTTAGTACTAACAGGAATGGAGTTGGAGAAGTATTGGGACGGTCAAGAAGTATGTCAACGTTTACCATTAAATATGGAGGCGCATGCCGTGACGGAGAACCATGAAGATTACAATGTAAGAAAGTCATTAAAGGGTTCGAAAAGAGTAAGTCATGTAGAAAATGTATTAAGCGTTATATTGTATACAATACACCACAAGCCGTTACAATGAAAAGTTTTCCGCTGTCTATTGATTTCCGAATTTACCTTGAAGTGAACTAGATTGTGTTGAAGTAGACATGTTGGAAAAATAGGCTTGCCTGTTTTGCTTACTGTTGTGTGACTCATCATATTTACATTGTAAAAACAAGAAGTTATAAGGATAAAAACAAATATGTATTGCTGTATTAATGATGGCAAGTGTGATTCAGCTTTTTAAGTGCAACCCTGAATATATATACCACTGATAACCTAAAATGAGATGATAATGTAAATAAACTAATTCAACTTGATAAAGGATTGAGAGTCTTAAGGATTTTAAGATCATCACTAACATACTTTGCAAAAATGCAAGAAAGACGTGTTTGGTATGATTCGTCAGCTGGGCAATCCTACATGGTTTTGTTCATTATCAGCTGCAGAATCAAGGTGGATATTTCTGTTGAAAACATTGAATAGACTTGTAGACAACAAAAACTATAATGATGATAAAATTGACAATGTCATGGCAACAAAATTCAGACCTTATTCAGAAGGACCCTGTTACATGTGTTAGAAACTTTGAACACACAGACAGTGAGCAGCAGGATACCAGAACTTCATTTGGTTTCAGTGCCATTTAATCCTGTACCCTTATGTTAAGTTATCAAATTTTTTAACAACTGTATGCTTGCCATCTGCCTTATAACTGATGCCTAGTGTAGTCAAATGATTGGCATCATGTACTCACTGTATGTTTATTTCAAAAAGCTACTCAGCTCCCTGGTCACTTTTAAGTTGTGATTATAGATTATTAAAATTATCTTCAAGTTCATTCAATCACAACTCTGAAAAAACACCTCGTTAATTTTTAATTTATTTCTTTTTTCTCTGTTTTGTAAACATATCCACGAGTTCACCATAGTCCTACTTTGATTTATTACTCTGCCAAAATAATGGTTTTTGAGGTATCTTGCTGAGACTTGAGATTTCATAAAAGCTCAAAATATAATTTATAAATGTACGCATAATAATATTTTTTTTTTTGCTCTAGAAAAGGAACTTATCCTGGTTACCAGCAAACCTTTTTTAGGGTCAGATAATTTGCAAAGAGCATGCTCAAAACTAAGTAAGCAGATAGCATTATTTTGACATAAAAGCCATGTAGTGTCTCCCAAAGTGTCTTTGGATATTTCATGTCTTTTACATAAGATGACAATCAGTTTCATTCATAATACATTGTACTAGTTAGCATAACTTAGTTTATATGACCAGGCAAATTTTACTGCTACAAAATACTGCAGTCAACAATACAAAAAAAAGGTGATTTCCCTTCTTCACTTGACAATGATGCACACAGAGTAATGTCGGTAACATACCCCGCACAGGAAGGGGCTGTTGCGCTGGCTTAAACAGACGTCAAAAATTCCTTTTGGTTATTCTAATACGTCCAGAAGACTACGATGTTTTAGGCATCTCTTGGGAAGAAAATAATTTATTTCTAATAACTGCTGTATTGTCCATGACTGATCACACGATAATTAAAGAATTACTGTAACGTCTCGAAAACACCTCGCCCCCTTTGGGATGCAAATCCCAGCGAGGGATTAAGTGACAATTTAACGGATAGGCGTGAAAGACGCGTAGTTAAAAGTTTCGCAATTTACATTTTTTGGGTGTGTTCTCTCGTTCGCTCGTAGACGTAGAGTTGAGCTTGTTGCAACGTTTATTCGATATAGTTTGAAAATAGTTTTAAATTAAAATCAGAAATTCGTCTGAACAAATGGTCCTTCGAGCCGGATGGAAGAACAAGTTAATGATGACAACGAATTGGCCAACGTACGCGTTGGGAATGATCACATTTGTCGCCTTAAGAAGAGAAGAAGTGCCTTCAAAGGAATTATTACAAGGAACAAGAAAAAAGCACAGGAAATCATTGGAAATCATGGCAGTCGTTCTGAGATGCATAAAAGAGAGAATTATTCTTGCATGGAAAGATGCAGGAGAAATTACTGGAAAACTCGTAGACTTGCAGGAAGGAAAGGATATCGAACAAGTTTTCACCGAAGAATGGCTTGATGACTTAATAGCCGACGTGGAAGATATCGTCGATAGCATAGACGCGTATTTGGAGCTACGTTTGGATGACCCTCCATCGGTAATTAATATTCCTTTCCGCTCAGCTCATTCCGGGAACGATGATGATATCGATCGATTTAGTCAAGCGTCAGGTAGTTCTGGTAAATCACAGTCGTCGCGTGCTACAACGGTTTCTAAAGCGGTAGAAGCTGCAGCAAAAGCTAAAGTAGCGGCCTTGAAGGTGTGGCAAGAGAAAAAGAGACTTGAAAGGGAACTTCAAATACACGAACGTGAAATCGGTCTTCGAAAGGAAGAAACGCTATTAAAGATCCGACAAGAAGAAGATGAAGCTGATCGATCTGTTGTCCGTATTCGCTCTAAACCTGACAGAATTGGAGAAACTAGACCGCGACGTGAAGCGAATTCCTTCTAAATCGCAAGCAGTCAAAAGTTCAAGGGAAAGAAATGGAAAACTTAACTATGCAGGAGTGTTGGAGACTGGACAATATAATATTTACTCGTTAATTAAGTAACGCAACCTCGTTTATTGTAATTTAAATCAGTACTTAAAATAGCATCTGGAGATCCAATCGGAGACAGTCTTTTGACAGAAATCGGAGATTGATTATGTGACCCTTAGGTAATACAAGAACCTTTTGTCGTGTTAAAAAAAAGAGAGACGGAGAAGCGAGATCGAGAGCGTGTGCGAAACATTTTTAAAAATAAACAACGAAAAAACTCAAACTCTTGTGACTTGTGGAGAACACAGCTTGAGGGAGGCAGGCATTCTTCACACCTGGCACCTCCGACGGGACTGTAGGACAAGCTAGCGAGTGTGAGTATAATTAAGTCCTGAATTTTTTCGGTTATCGAAAGTACCATGGAAGCGACAGAGAGCAACTTGGAGATCAAACTCACTCAGTTGCGAATGAACGTGAAGAAGACAGACTCCGTCATGGAAAGCAACAATCCAGAAGCAATCGACAGGCATCAACAGACCTTGAGGACCATCTCAGCCAATGTGAGCCATATGCGACTCGAAGTGGAAGAGAAAAAGCTCGTAGCGAAGGAAGAAGAGACCAGTATTCAAACGTGGAACGAAAACGTGGACGCAAGATTACAAGAGGCGGATATTGAGATTGGAAAGGTACGAAAATGGTTAGACGAATACAATAAAGAAGCTGAACTCAACGCCAAGCAGGAGCGACTCAAATTTGAAGAAGAACTTCAAAAGATGAAATTGCAGCTTAAGACAGAACAGCAAGCAAAGAAGAGTCTTAGCGAAGGAGCTTATCAAGCCTCTTCATCTGGTACTATGCAAGCGAAACTACCCAAGTTGGTAATTACGAAGTTTGACGGGACGTACATGGATTGGCCGAGATTTTGGGGCCAGTTTTCGGAGACTATAGACAAAACTAGCGTACCTGCAATTACCAAGTTCACGTATCTGCGAGAATTAGTCGAACCTAAAGTAAGCAAAGCAATTGAAGCATTACCCTTCACCGCAGAAGGATACAACCGTGCTAAGAGCATTTTGAAGGAAAGGTATGGCAAGGATTCCGAAATAATCAAGGCGTATACGAAGGAAATACTGGATCTACCAACAGTGACGAACGCCAACCCCAACAAAATAAGCGAGTTCAGTGAGAAGCTGACCTACAGCGTTCAAGCATTACAAGCCTTAAATAAATTGGAGCAGGTAAACGGAGCTGTTTTGATGACATTAGACAAACTGCCGGGGATCCGTGGGGACCTTGTACGGACCGATCCAGACTGGGAAAGATGGGATTTCGCAAAACTCTCTGAAGCGATCTCGTTATGGTTAAGAAGAAATCCTATTGATGCCAGAGCAATTGGGAGGGACTTCACTGATCAGCGCAATCAGAAACGGGAACGCCCTAACAAGTTATTTCAAGCACGAGGCCATGAGTATAAATCCAAAGACTGCGTTTATTGTGGGGAGAGCGGTCACAAGCTCAGTGAATGCCAGAAGGTCTCCAGTATAGACGAACGTAAACAGATTCTGGCAAAGAAGAAGCTGTGTTTCAACTGTGCAACGGCAAACCATCGGGCTGCAGAATGTTTCAGTAAGGCCAGCTGTCAACACTGTCGTAAACGTCATCACACTTCGATATGTGATCATAAGCAGACTGGCAACGGGAGGCAAACGTTGATGACAGCTAGTCAAAACAAAGAGGGCATTCTGCCAGTCGTTACGCTGAAAGTCAATGGGATAATCTGCCGTGCGTTGATAGACAACGGCGCAGGAAGCTCTTATGGATCCGCGAAGTTGTTAGATTTAACAAAGAGTAAGCCATACGAAACAAAAACCAAAAGGGTAGACATGCTAATCAGTTCACAGGTGGCAAGACTGGAAATGTACGACACAATAGTGGAATCTCTTGATGGAAGTTATCAGATGTCTGTGAAACTCACGAAGGTCAATAAAGGAGAGCTGTTATGGATTGACAACCCAAAATACGAACAAATGGTAGACAAGTATCCACATATGCATGGCGTCAAAATCACAGACCGTGACACGAAAGGTCAACTTCCCGTACATGTCGTACTTGGGAGCGGAGAATACGCACGCATCAAAACGGAGACGAAGCCTCGAATCGGGAGAGAGGGTGAACCAGTAGCAGAAAAAACTAAATTGGGATGGTTCATAATGAGTCCTGGAACAGAATTCCATCACAACACAATGCTACTGACCCAAACATCGCAAAGCGATTATGAGGATCTCTGTAGGCTTGACATACTAGGGCTATCAGACGCACCAGAGCATGACCAGAGCATTGTGTACGCGGAATTTAAAGAACAGCTGCAACGGTCACCGGAAGGCTGGTACGAAACTGGTCTACCTTGGCGAGGTCAGCATCCAGAACTCTTAGCTAACAAACAAGGAAGTTTGCGCCGCCTATCCAACCTTATTAAGAAACTGGAACGCAACAACCTGGTTGACGAATATGACGGCATAATCCGGGAACAGTTAGCCAGTAGCATTATCGAAGTTGCGCCAGAAGAAGTCAAGGGAAAAGAATTTTACATTCCACACAAGGCCGTAATTAGAGAAACTGCCGAAACGACTAAGATGCGTATCGTATACGACGCCTCAGCAAAGGAAACCCCAACATCCCCTTCGCTAAACGAGTGCCTATATCCTGGTCCATCATTGCAAAATAAAATGTGGGACGTGCTGGTTAGGCAGCGAGCATACCCAGTGGCAGTAGCCGGAGATATCCGAAAAGCCTTCTTGCAGATTCGAATTCGCGAGTGTGAACGTGATGCGCTGCGATTTCACTGGAGGAAAAGCTGTCAAACAGAAATTGAGACACTACGATTCACACGAGCGCTATTTGGTCTTGCTCCTTCACCCTTTTTATTGGCGGGAGTACTCGAAGCCCACCTAGATGCCTGGGAGAAACGTGAACCCGAGATAGTGGCGGAGCTTTGACGTGCACTTTATGTCGATGACCTGCTCACAGGTGGAAAGGACGACGCTGAAGCTAAAAAACGTCGGAAGAAGGCTGTTGAAGTTCTCGGGGACGCCACGTTTGATCTCCATAAATGGAATTCAAACTCAAAACAACTGGAAGAGGAGAACAACCTTACAACAGCCGCGGACGAACAATCGTTCGCTAAACAGCAGTTGAACGTGAAGCCTACTGAATCGAAGATGCTTGGTCTGAAATGGGACAAGGAACAAGATACCTTAGCAGTTGTGATTCCGACAGATGAAGTACTACCAACCAAACGTGGGATATTGGCAAAACTTGCGAAGATATACGACCCGCTAGGACTGGTTGCACCTCTAACTTTGACAGGGAAGCAAATCTACCGAGAGGTTTGCGAAGCGAAAGCACCATGGGACACGCCACTCATCGGTGGCCTTCTCCAACGCTGGACGAAGTGGGAACAGTCATTACCTAAAGAAAAGCAAGTACCGCGAGCAATTGCACAATTCAAGGAAACAATTGAATCTGTGGAACTGCATTCGTTCGGAGACGCATCTAAAGGAGGAGTTGGAGCTGCTGTTTATGCGGTGGTACGTCAGAAATCCGGTATTACTCAGCTGCTAATCGCAGGGAAAAGTCGACTTGCTAAACAAGGACTCACCATTCCTCGCCTTGAACTAGTATCTGCCCACATGGCTACCAATCTGCTGATTAATGTTCGCAATGCCCTAGACAATTTGCCGAAACCGAAGATGTATGGATGGCTAGATAGCACAGTTGCGCTTCATTGGATTCAAGGAGATGGGCAATACAAGGAATTCGTAGCTAACCGTGTTGCCAAGATACAGCTACAAAAGGAAATCACATGGAGATATGTGCCCTCCGAAGATAATCCAGCGGATTTAGCAAGTAGAGGGGGTCAAGTTCAGTCTTCGGAGCTGTGGAATGCTGGACCCGAGTGGCTTCAAGACAAGAAAAGCTGGCCCGAAAATCCTGTTACAAAGCCCTCGCCTGCGTCAGAAGCTGAGAAGAAATTAATAAGAGTAATTCTTAATGTAGCACGACCAATCCGAGACGAGTTTCAAGATTTGCTGCAGTACAACAGTCTGCCTAAAACATTACGAATATGTGGGTGGATAAAACGGTTCCTAACTAACTGCAGGAAAGTGAAGCCAGAGAGAGTGGGAGGTCCACTTACCACTGAAGAGTTAGAGGAACAGAAGACATGGTGGACGAAAAGAGTACAAAAAGAAGCGGAAGGAAATGAAAAATTTCAGACCGATAAACTTCAGCTTAATTTACAACTCAACAATGACGGCATTGTGGAATGCAGGGGAAGAATTATTGGGTTCTACCCAATATACTTACCCGACGATCATTTGTTTACGACCAAATTTGTTCAGCAAGCCCATTTGGCAACGCTACACGGGGGAGCTTCCTTGACGATGGCAAAAGTTCGAGAGACCCACTGGGTACCACGATTGAGAAGTCTTACAAAGAAAGTACGAAAAAGCTGTTGGGGCTGCAAACGGTTTCGAGCGCAGGCCTACGCATCCCCGCCCCCCGGTAAATTGCCAATGACCAGAACGGAAGGCGTGACACCTTATGAAAATGTCGGGATTGACTTCGCAGGGCCCATCAAGTACAGAGTCAAACCGAAGCAAGAAGGGAAGGCCTATTTGGTCCTTTACGCCTGCTGTCTAACTAGGGGAGTTTATCTGGATGTACTGCCCAGCCTTCAGACTGACAAGTTCCTGACGAGTTTTAAAACATTCATAGCGAGACGCGGGCGACCACGCTACATATACACAGACAATGGAAGCACGTTCAAGGCAGCAGCAGACTGGTTGAACAAAGTGAGAAAGAATGAGAAATTCCACGATTGCCTGGCCAAATTAGAGGTAACCTGGAGATTCAACCTCAGCCGTGCCCCATGGTGGGGCGGCCAGTTCGAAAGGCTAATTGGAATTTTCAAGTCCGCGTTTCGCAAAGTGATAGGGAACGGATTTCTCACCTGGAGTGAGTTGTGTGACGTAGTTCTAGACGTCGAAATCACCATGAATAACCGCCCCCTCAGCTATCTGGAGGACGATGTAGAGCTACCAGTACTCACCCCAAGTTCTATGCTACACTTGCGACCTAACCAAATACCAGAATTGGAAGCCCACGAGTTGCAAGATCCGGACCTCAGGAAGAGAGCCAAGTACTTGAACAAGTGTAAAGAGGCGGTGTGGGCAAGGTGGTCAAGGGAATATGTACGAAGTTTGAGAGAGCGGCACAACAATGGTGGTGGAGGACAAACGCCTCATCCCTCTGTTGGAGACGTAGTGATTATTCAAGATGACTCACGTGATAGGAATGTTTGGAGACTTGGAATCATTGAAGAGCTGATAGTCGGTCAAGACAAAATCGTTCGAGCGGCCAAGTTGAGGGCTGGGAAAGGAATCTTGGAACGCGCTGTCCAGCAACTTTACCCGCTGGAATTATCAGTTGATCGCACTCCCATACCAAGACTAGATCCAGCAGCCGCACCCTTCAGACCGCAGCGAGATGCAGCAGCGGCTGCAAGCCTAAGAATCCAAGACATGACTGAGTAGTGCAGATTGCACTAACATTTGAAAAACAATAAGCAAGAAACTTTGAATCTAGATCATTTCGTTTTGTTACTCGAACACTGGAGATAATAGCCAGACCAGTCTCCAAGTATTAACATATGTAACCTGTTCAGGCAACATATGGGGGAGGGTGTTGGAGACTGGACAATATAATATTTACTCGTTAATTAAGTAACGCAACCTCGTTTATTGTAATTTAAATCAGTACTTAAAATAGCATCTGGAGATCCAATCGGAGACAGTCTTTTGACAGAAATCGGAGATTGATTATGTGACCCTTAGGTAATACAAGAACCTTTTGTCGTGTTAAAAAAAAGAGAGACGGAGAAGCGAGATCGAGAGCGTGTGCGAAACATTTTTAAAAATAAACAACGAAAAAACTCAAACTCTTGTGACTTGTGGAGAACACAGCTTGAGGGAGGCAGGCATTCTTCACAGGAGGTGCGAAATTCGAATCATCTCAACACGTAAGTGATGGCGTGCGTCCTGACCAACACCCTTCTTCACACGTTAATGGTGAAAGCAACTATTCTGAAGAGAGTACTGATGAGGACAAATACAGTGGGATTTCTGAACCAGTTTCCGAGACGAACAAAGTCATGGACAAGAAAAACAAGATAAAGAAAACGAGAAGCGAACAGAAGACGTCTTCCGGAAGCAATGATTCGGGAAACGAAGACGAAACCCTTGACTCCAGAGATTACGAAAACTTGTTTAAAGGAGTAAAGAAACCATCACTAGCTGTTATCTGCGGAGATAAAGAACTTTATCACGATTGGAAAGCACAATTTGACATCTTTGTAGACCACACTCGCGTACCTTCTAAGACGAAAATGATGATATTGAAAACCTGCCTGTCAGGCAAGCCCCTAAAGATTGTCGAGAGACTTGGTTATACTTCTAAACAGTACAAGACTGCGTTAAGGAAGCTTGATCAGAAGTACGGAGGTGAAAAGCGCTTACTTCAACGTCATCTTGAAGCTATCTTCAGAGCTCCTGTGGTAGAAAGCAACAATCTGAGAGATCTGGAAATATTTTCTGACCGTCTCACTGATGTGGTTGCCAAGCTTGAAGATCATGGACAAAAACAAGAATTAAAAGGAGTGTCAGCCCTGTACGTTGCAGTCCAGCAAAAGATACCTGAATCACTTCTCGTTTCTTATCAAGAATGGTTGCATGCAAAACACAAGAACGACGGCCTCTCTACCTTTACAGAGTGGCTGGAAAAGCAAGTCATTTACAGTATGGAGGTCGAGGAATTGAAAGAGAGATCTACTAGAAAAAAGGAGGATAAGGCTGAAAACAGGAAACATAGGAAAGCCAGTTCTCACACAGTAACATGTTATCCACGAGTGTAAAGTCCTCTGTGCCATGGTCCAAACAAGATCAAAAGCTGCAAGAAGTGGGGAGACGTTTCAGTGCAAGAACGATGGAATATCGCCAAGAGGTACAACCTTTGCTACCGCTGTCTCGAACAAGGACACCAAGGGAAAGAATGCAGAGAGAGCAACAGTTGTAACGCAAATGGCTGCAACAAGACACACCATTTCCATCTTCACGTTGAACAGACAACTCCATTTCTTCAAAGTGAAGAAAATTCTAGGGTTAGCAGGGTCTTCAGTGGTACTGAAAGAAGTCGTGAGGTACCAGGTCAAGTAGTCCTGCGCACAGTGCCAGTATGGCTCAGAGGTTCCGAGGGGCGCAGAATCAAGGCCAACGCCTTCTTAGATGATGGCTCAGATACAACGTATGTACGAGACGATATTGTCATGGCTTTAGGACTGGAAACTAAAGAGCAGCGGTGTCAACTCTCACAGACTCTGAAGTTCAGTTCAAAAGTAAAGTGGTGACTTTAGAGGTCGAGAGTCTAGATGGAGAAACCAAGGCTACCGTTTTTGCCTGGACAATGGAATAAATGTGCCAAGGACTTGCAATACCCGACTGGAACCGACACAGGGCAAAGTGGGACCATCTTCAAAGCATTCCATTTCCAAAGACTCCTGGAAGAAAAACTGTGGATATTCTGATTGGATCCGATCATCCGGAGTTAACACTGGCGCTAGAAGAACGTGTTGGACCACCTGGAGCACCTGTTGCAAGAAGAACACCATTAGGATGGACGTGCATCGGAAGACTTCCTCTGTTAGCTGGAACTCAAACTCTAGCGTATGCAAGGACCTTCAGAACACAAACCACATTTGAAATTCGCCTGGATGAGCAGTTACGTCGAATGTGGGAGATTAATTCACTAGGAATAAAGCGGGTAGAATCAGAACCTGTCACGCCTGAGGAAGACTTAGCGATTAAGAAAGCCATCCAGTCGAGAAGATTGCGAGACGGTCGATATGAAGTTGCAATCCCGTGGAAGGAAGAAAATCCATCCCTTCCAAACAACCGAGCAGAAGCTGAGAAACGGCTGATAGCTCTTGAGAGAAGCTTGGCAAGAACACCCAATGTTGCGGAATGCTACATAGAAGTAATGAAGGCAAATTTGAGGAAATACTATGTCAGAAAACTAAACAGGCAGGACAGCGTCAACGGGCCATGCTGTTTCCTCCCTCACTTCCCAGTTATCCGTGAAGAAAGAGAAACAACTAAAGTGCGCATCGTATTTGATTCAGCAGCAAAATGCAAAGGACTTTCCCTGAATGACGTCATGCTCACTGGGCCCAAACTTCAAAGAGACATACTTGATGTTCTCCTCCGCTTTCGTTCAAAGCCGGTGGCCATAGTAGCAGACATCAAAGAAATGTTCTCGCAAGTAATCATGGCTGAGAAAGATCGCTGCTACCATAGATTCCTTTGGAGAAACTTGGACGTATGCCAACCCATGGGCATCTACGAAGCAGCGCGTTTAACCTTTGGAGATCCTGCTTCTCCCTTCTTGGCTCAGTTCATTGTTGGAAGCCATGCCGAAGATCTTCAAGACAAATTTCGATTCGCTGCCCAGATAGTGCTACACAAGATGTACATGGATGATATCCTTGATTCAGAAGAAAATGACGAAGAAGCAATCAGGGCGAGGCAAGAAATTACAGAGCTTTTAGACTGTGGTGGATTTCAAGCAAGAAAATGGTGCAGCAACCGGACACGCCCATTGGAGGGAGTGGCAGAAGAAGACCGTGCTGGCGGGATCCAGATCGAAGAGTCGATGTCGCCAACTCTGAAGACACTGGGAGTTCAGTGGGTTGCATCAGAAGACGTATTCACCTTCAGTGTGAAACATTCAAATGAGATTTCTTACACAAAGAGGGGATTGTTAAGTCGTATTGCAACTATCGTCGATCCACTTCAGCTTTTGGCACCATTTACCATTCAAGCCAAGATGGCCTTGCAAGAAGCATGGTTAAGGGGTCTTGACTGGGATGAAGAATTTCCCTGGGACCTGCAGGAACGAGTTTCAAAGTGGTCGAAACAGCTACCAATAGTCAACAAAGTCCGTGTCCCGAGGTGTTATCGCCTATATGGAGAATTTAGTAAGATGACACTACACACCTTTACAGACGCGTCGAAAACGGCTTACGCTGACGCTACATACGTTAGATACGAGTACGCCAATAAAGATTGTTCCGTTTCTCTTGTGGCTGCCAAATCGCGAGTAACACCCCTCAGGGCTATCACCGCTCCGCGTGTAGAATTGATGGCGGCAGTGATGGGTTTACGGCTAGCTGAAAGCGATGCAGAGGCATTAAATCAACCCTTGAGCCAACACATCTTTTGGAGTGACAGTATGGACGTAATCGCTTGGATACAAGGAACTTCGCGACGTTTTAAGCCGTTCGTGGCCCACAGAGTGTCTGAAATACAGGAGAAGTCAAATCCGAGTCAGTGGCGACACGTTCCAGGCGAGGAAAACAGTGCAGATGATGCAACTAGAGGGTTATCAGTAGACAGGCTACTTACAGAGCGTCGCTGGCTCCAAGGTCCCGAATTCCTTGTTAAAGACGAAAGCTCATGGCCACCACGACGCCTTCCCATAGAGGAAAACGTAACTGAAGACGCCAAAACAGAGCTAACAAAAACAGCACTTACATTTCAAGGCAAGAAAGAGGAAACGCTGCTTGACCCTGCAAGAATAACAACCTGGTTGAAACTGTTGCGATTAACCGCATGGATTCTACGATTCGTCTCTCGCCTGAAGAAGAAAACTAGAGAGAACAAAAAACTAGCCTCCACGCCTGCTCTCAACTCGGAAACTGCGGCTCAACGCCAGCCTGGTAAAGACATCCTTAAAGGAAATGAAGCCAGTAAAGTTCTGACACCGGAAGAAATAATCGCCGCGGAAGAATACTGGTTAAACTTCAAGTACTACTAAAATTGTGAATGTCATTTGAAATGAAATCAACCTTTTTGGTTGACACAACCACTTAACTGCAGAGGACTGGAACAGTTTGTACAAAAAGCTCTGATAGTTAAGAGGGATTTTGAATAAAATGGCAATGCACTGGATTTTTTTTACGTAACATCCATGACAGTGTTTTTTTCCTACATTTCTTTTAAAACAGAAATCAATTAAGTGGAAAAAAACTGTATGGCCCAAACATAATGCACATTCATCAATGGAAAATTGGACAACCCCTTTCTATCCTTTGTCTGTGCTAGATTAAAGTCTCAAAACTGAGTGTGAATGTAACATCCATGACTATGGAATTGCCCATATCCACTTTTGCACTGTCATTACGAGAGGCCATAAATCTCCTTTGGTTCTGGTATCACCCTCCCACATGGTTAGTATAAAGATTAAAGTTAATACTAACAATGTCATGTAAATGTTTCAAAATAATTATTACATGGCTAGAGTTTGTCGTTGATAAACAACACAATCTGATCCATAATTCTAAGGCAGGATTCCCCAATAAAGTGTAATGCCCATAGGCATTGCTTAAATTGATACAGCAAGGCCCCAGTTTTGGATGCTTCTATAAAAACCTTACTCTTGTTTAATACTGTACATAGTCCTGTTATTAATACACCATAAGACTTTCTAAGATATTCTAGGCATAATAATTATATCAAACAACAGATACAGTGTTTGATCACGGATCAAAGAAGAGAGCTGAAAATATCACATAGAGTAGAGTATTTTAAGCAAAACTCAAGGTGTTTGATATGTGATCAAACACATGTACATGTACATGTACCGAATGTTTACATGTAGAAGGAGAAATTAACAATGCAAAAACAAGCCATGATTCATCTGATTTCCAAACATAATATTATCACCGTGCCTGATTTCCTTTGTCTATCTATTATGCATTATTAATGAGTTTGAGAAAGTACAATCAATATTACTTGTCCAAAGATGTCATACAAACCATTAGGATGAAACATTTCACACGCAAATCTCATTTTTGGTGGGCTTAAAGGATAATCTGGAGGGAAAACAAGTCTAGTTGTAAACACGCCTCCTTCAAAAGGTGTCCCCTCCGGGCCTCTGCAATGTAACAACAATAGAGAAGGTTTATCAAAGGTATACATGTATGAATTATTTCAAGGACAACTAAAATAATCATGTAGTACACGGTTTACATAAGAAGAACTCAAAGAACAAACACTGTTTCCTGCCTTACATGTATTTATTAAATATGTTTTAGTATGCTTTGAAAATATGAAACATTTTGAAAAAAATGTGTGAAAGACAACACTAATAACAAAAACAATGATACAGTGTACAATGAAATAAACAAAGCTCTTGTCTACAAAAAATGACACAGACTACTGTAGCTAGTGTGACCAGCATACACTGTGTAAGAGAATGTGCATTACAAGCGTGAAATGGGGACTTTTTTTGTTTCTAATCCGTCTAATCCACCGCTAATCCGTGTTTGTTCTAATCCACGGCTAATCCAAAGCTAATCCACATTTGTTCTTATCCATCGCTAATCCACCGTTAATCCACTTTTGGTAGTAATCCACCGCTAATCAAATTTTATACTAATCCACTGCCAAGCCACGTTTGTTCTAATCCACCGCTAATCCACAGCTAATCCACATTTGCTCTAATCCACTGCTAATCCACTTTAGTGCCAATACACTGCTAATCCACTTTAGTTCTAATCCACGGCTAATCCACTTTAGTTCTAATTCACTGCCAATCCATGTTTGTTCTAATCCACCGCTAAGCCACTTTAGTTCTAATTCACCGCTAATCCATGTTTGTTCTAATCCACCGCTAATCCACTTTAGTTCTAATCCACAGCTAATCCACTTTAGTTCTAATCCATAGCTAGTCCACTTAAGTTCTAATCCACTGCTAATCCACTTTTATACTAATCCACCACCAATATATGTTTGTTCTAATCCACAGCTAATCCACTTTCTAATCAAGGTTTAGTAATTACAATTTTCTGGGATTGGTAATTATGGATAAACTCTGGAAGAAATTAAATTCTCCTGTGTAAAAATTTGTGTCTAAATTTGTGGTCCACGTTTATATACTTAGAAATCTTTTTGTTGGGTATGAGATCCATGTACGAAATTTCTTCCGGGATTAAATTTTATGGATTAACCCTGGTAGAATAGTTAAAAATATCAATATCTCAGGCGTAAAAAAAGTGATCTAAACTTACCCTATCATACTACTGTACTCTGCTACAATACAGCAGCTACAGTTTTTATTCTATTAACTTTAAAATTCTAGCACACACCCCAGCAATTACCATGTGACAAACGATTATGATATCATTTGCTAAATGGTGTTCATTTGCTAGAGGTGTTCGTTCCAAGTTGGTGTACCAGCTTTCCAGAGTCAGTCGTTGAAAATAGTTTGTACTGTAGGTTAAGCAATGGGCAGAGTCCCAGTCAATGTTGTGGTTTGTCAGTTGATGATGTACAGCAATATGATTGTTGGTGTCACCATTTCTCGTGGCTCGTTTGTGTTCAGTCAGTCTCGTGTTAAGGTTTCTGCCAGTCTCACCAATGTAAGAAGCCTGGCAGTCGGAGCATTTGATCTTGTAAACTGCTTCCTGTCTGTTGTTAGGTTCGACCTTGTCTTTTACCTTGGTCAGTAAATGTCGTAAGGTGATTGTAGGTTTGTGGGCTACACGGATGCTGTAGGGCTGTAGGATCCGTGAGATGGTTTCAGAAGTGCCCTTAATGTAAGGTATAGTCACTGTAGTAACCGGTGTTGGGTTCCTGTTCGTTGCGTCAGTTTCAGTAGGTCGGTAAATGTTTCGTCTAACAAAGTCAGCGTTGTAATTGTTTAACACACCAGACTTATAACATCATCGTCTGACAAACATTATTCACTTGACTCTGAAGATGACTTCCGCTCAGGTTGTCGAAACGTCAGTCACCAACAACAGTTCTTTTCAGAACTACCCTCACCCGGACGATCAAACTAGACGAACTACTGATACTCCTGCGTTCAAACCTTTTACTATATTACGTTCACTTGGACGACAGAGCGAACGACTTGCGAACAACTACATCAGTTCGGTAAGTACTATTAGACGAATACGCCAACAACTCTGGTTCAACCACCGCTGCAAAGACCACGGTCTCGTTCCGGCCGGACTTAAACTTAAGTCTCCGTTGAACACACAAGAGGCCATCCAGATCGTCAAATTCACCTGCAGACGACTGGTCAAAGCGCGGATAAACGACTGTCATAGAAGACTCAACTCCTACAACAATAAACTACAACAACAACTTGACAAACTTAAACAACTGTTACCGACTAACTTACTTGACACTGTTACGACAATCGCCGACAGGCGAGCCGACAAAACTACAGACCGTGTTCGTACTGAAAATGAACGAAAACTGACAAGACTTTAACGCAATTAAGACAAAAAGCGATCGAAAACTGACGATAACTGGGTCAGGAATATTTCTTCCCGTCCCTTAGACAAAACCGAGACTCACGTACTGTCTTACGGACTGAAACACTCAGTGACGCCTAAACGGATACCGACCGAGTCTATTGTATCGAGTGTTGAGGCAGTTCTGTCTAGTCAGCGAGACTTACCAGAATCTGCCAAGGATAACATCAGAAGTAGAATTGCTTCTACGCTACAATCAGCCTCTATTCCTGTCAATAACTTGACAAAAGACGAACAACAGGCACTGAAACGACGACAACATTGCTATACTACCAGCCGACAAAGGACGTGTCACTGTTGTTATGGACAAGACTGACTACTTCGACAAAATGAACGCACTTGTTTACGACAAACAAACTTACGAAGAGCTTAAACGCGACCCGACGCCAGCACTTCAACGTAAACTTAACAGCAAAATACTTACGCTTAAAAAGACTGACGCTATTGATACTCAACGCTACTACCGACTGAGGTGCTCAGTACCACAAGCACCGAGACTTTACGGACTACCTAAACTGCACAAACCTGGTATACCGATGAGACCTATAGTGTCATTCTGTGGATCCCCTACGTATCAACTGTCCAAGTACTTGACGACCATACTGCAACCCCTAACTAACAAATCAAGATCTAAACTACAATCTACGGAGAACTTTATTGACGCTATTAAGACAGCACAGATACCTGACGACTACAACCTTTTGTCTTTTGATGTGAAGTCACTGTTCACCAGTACTCCACTTCAACTAGTATTACAGTGTACCGAGACAGCTATACAGCAATCTACAGTTAAACTTCCGTTACCGACAGAAGACATCATGGACTTACTGAACCTTTGCCTTACGTCGACGTACTTTCAGTACAACGGTAAACACTACAAACAGTTGCATGGAACAGCCATGGGGTCGCCTGTTTCTGTTGTTGTCGTGGAAATTGTGATGCAACACGTGGAGGAACGCGCCCTTGCAACTTACCGACAGACGATACCGCTTTGGTTTCGCTACGTTGACGACACCTTTACCGCCGTTCACAAAGACGAAATTGACGGTTTTCACGACCACCTTAACGAACAGAACGCCGACATCCAGTTTACTAAAGAGATCGAAGAAAATGGAAAACTTCCTTTTCTAGACTGTTTGGTAAGCCGCGACAACAACGAACTGCGAACGAGAGTATACAGAAAACCGACACATACCGACAGATTACTTGACCAATCATCCTACAACCCGACTTCACACAAAGCCACGACTATAAAGACTTTGACGAGACGAGCGCAACTAGTTTGTGACACAGCGGACAGCTTACGTGACGAAAACAGATACCTAGAACGTGTCTTTCACAAAAACAATTACAACGCTGACTTTGTTAGACGAAACATTTACCGACCTACTGAAACTGACGCAACGAACAGGAACCCAACACCGGTTACTACAGTGACTATACCTTACATTAAGGGCACTTCTGAAACCATCTCACGGATCCTACAGCCCTACAGCATCCGTGTAGCCCACAAACCTACAATCACCTTACGACATTTACTGACCAAGGTAAAAGACAAGGTCGAACCTAACAACAGACAGGGAGCAGTTTACAAGATCAAATGCTCCGACTGCCAGGCTTCTTACATTGGTGAGACTGGCAGAAACCTTAACACGAGACTGACTGAACACAAACGAGCCACGAGAAATGGTGATACCAACAACCATATTGCTGTACATCATCAACTGACAAACCACAACATTGACTGGGACTCTGCCCATTGCTTAACCTACAGTACAAACTATTTTCAACGACTGACTCTGGAAAGCTGGTACACCAACTTGGAACGAACACCTCTTAACAGATGTCAACAACTACCGGCGCCTTACAAAGGACTTATCCATGACGAAAACAAAACCGACAAACGGACTTCTAACAAACCGACATAATTTGACTAACTATAGACGGACCAAACACCGACCTATTTGACAAACAATAGACGGATCGAAACCGACCAATGACTGGTAACAAACTTTACACGAGTCTTTCAGCCAATACCATCATGGCTAAACTGACCAATCACGTTTAACAGACCAGATTTATAACATCATCGTATGACAAACATTATTCACTTGACTCTGAAGATGACTTCCGCTCAGGTTGTCGAAACGTCAGTCACCAACAACAGTTCTTTTCAGAACTACCCTCACCCGGACGATCAAACTAGACGAACTACTGATACTCCTGGGTTCAAACCTTTTACTATATTATGTTATTGTCCTTGTACAGGCCTACTTCTGAAATTAATGAAATCCATGTGCATAGTCAGAGTACTTTACTGCCCTGCCACTTACGTGATCATAGCCTCCCATTCAAAGAAGTTCTCTTCAGTCAATGGACCTAATATCAAAACAGAGCAATATCTACACATTGTGGTTCAATTTCATCGTTGGCTAACATGTAAATTTTAATTTCATTTCATTTTCACTGGTTATGGTAAGAGGTATGATCATGAGCTTGGAACAAAGGCTGTAACATTCAAACCAAAGGCAAAAATAACTGAATCACAATATTATATGTGTACATCTTATTATAATTATTTTCATAATTTTGCAACTCATACTTTTTTGGTTACCTGCTACATATGCTACTTCACTTGACCTTAATTCTAATAAAAACGGCTTTCATCTTACCGGCTAGTATACCCTCTGGTGGGTTCAGCGTTAATTCTGCAAAGTAATAAACACAGTAAGACCATACTGTTGTATCTAGCAACTTCTTTGTGTTTTTTTTTTCTTGTTTAATACCACTACAACAGCATATATACACAAAAAAAATAATAAAATGATAACATCTAAGCTGTATTTCTACAAAATCAAACACACTTGAGGCAATTTGGGTTCAGTTAAAATTCCACTCACAAAGCCTAGCAGTGTCAATTATGTATAGACCTCGTAAGGATACAAACTATTTTGCAATATTGGAAAAACAACTGGATTGTGTTTGCAACAATTAAGAAGAAAAAACATCATTATTATGGGTGATTTGAATTCAAATTTGCTGCTCAACACATGGCAGGATGAAGTGATTGGTGGAAATGAAAGCAAAATCGACTTGCTTTGCATTCACTTATTTAGTGTTACACTATGCATTATAATTAGGCTTCTTTGTCTCCTTTGTCACATGTTCTAAAGTTAATGAGGTAGATTTTTAGTCCCATGAGTAAAGTTTTATGCAAGTTTCATTGTACGCACGCATAGATTTGACACGCACTCGCACTTGACATGAGTGTGTAGGCCCATCAAGCACGAGTGACCGATCGATTTTCTCGTGCTTTACGCGCGCGAAATGCTTGAATACTTCTGGGCGGTACTGTACCAATGTACTGAGGAAATTTGCACTGACAAAAAATTAATGTCATTAAAAGACTGGCAAGGGTTACCAAAATGTCGAAGTCTTTAATTGATCTCTCAATTGTGAGTGATAAAGCAAGAGTTTTCAAGGCAAGGGTTTTTGACACAGTATTAAAATTATCTATTTAACAAGAGTCCTGCCTGTGATAAGATCAGTGGTCGACTGGAAAACGTGTAACCAAGACACAACTGGCTCTTGTCCCATGGCGTGCTTGCAATGTCTTTGATAATATTGACGACAATTACTGGATGGCAGATGTCCTATACCAGGACAATAAATCTGAGTTTTTACTGGAAAGGAAGGTGAACATCTGTTCAAAGACCCTACCTTGAATGAACGTAAATATAAGAAAACTTATGAACCAAAGGTATCAGCAGCTCCTGAAAGCACAAAGGACAGGAGATGCAGAAGAGAGGACAAAGTACAAAGAACTAACAAACAAAGTCACCAAAACTCTCAGAAGAGTTAAGGCTGGCTACTGGAAGGAAATGCCAAGCAACACAAAAACGGGATCACAGGATTTTTGGAAGATCATGAACCAACTGAAGAGAGAAGAGTAGCAAGAGAATAGGACCAATCAGAAATGAAACTGATCAGTTGGTCTACATGTATGTTGACTATGATAAATCAGCCATCATGAATTCCTTCTTCACAACAGTAGGCGAGAAACTAGCTTCTAAATTTTCCATAAGATTATCTGTGATGGATGGTTTGTAATCCATTTCAAGAGCTACGCCAACAATTTCTGAGATATCTTATATTTCACTTGTGTGCTCAAGTTTCCATCGTGTAATACACGGCTTAGGCTTCTTTATTATTTTGTTAAATATACCATATTTATTCGCCTATAAGCCGAGACCCCAAACTTAAGAGAACCGACGATGGGCTTAAGCTTCTCAAAAAAATTGGAAAACTCTCGGCCATAAGCCAAGACCAGGAAACAAATATATTATACACTTAATGTCAATTCCCGAGGGAAAACAACACTAACTGTTTCCCGAGGGAACTGACATTAAGTGTTTTGTTATATTCCTACACTTTTACTTCAACAGTGACAAAGAAGTAAAGAACGAATAAAAACAATGTCAGTACTTCAAAGGGCACATTTAATTCAAATCTGTAAATGAATTACTTAGCACAAAGTATATGAACAAGTAGTTTCTGGACTTAAAAGCTCAGTATTGAGATAAGCTCAAAGAGAATCACTTGGAATTACCTTGATAAAAGTTTATAGTAACAGTTGCTCCTGAAAATGCGCCTGTGTTAAAGGTAACTGTTTCCTGGCAATGCAAAATTTTGCATCGTGATGGGTGACCTTGCCGCTGTGTTTCCGACTAGAGGACAATCTGCCTCTGCAGTTTGCTCTTGCCTCTCTAAACTTTCAAAACATGCAGTACTGAGTAAATGGGAAATTTCCATTTGTTTAACCTCAGAAAGGCGCCTTGAATAAGAGCGAATGCTGCTCTCAGACTTGTGGCCAGAAACACGCATTATATGGCGGGCCTCAAAATTACACTCGTCTAATAACGATATGGCAGTTGCCCTAATACAATGATTGGTGTACTGATAAGACAATTGTATTTCTTTTGAAATGGAACTCATTAACGTAGCTAGCATATTTTTGGTAAGATTTCCTCACAGGTCCCTACTTCATTATGCATGCTGCAGTGGAATTGTCTTGGGAAGTGCGCGTAAAAACATTTCTTGTTTTCTGAGAACGAAACTGTACGGCTACAGCATGCATAATGAAGTAGGGACCTGTGCGGAAATCATTCCGTATTTTTTCCGAGAGGAGCATTACAATACCAAACTTCGTCACTTTCGCTAAAACTTTCACGCGCCTTCGGCCTTTCCCTTACCAAAGCTGTTGATATGGGACATATATGGTCCAAATATGGACATGGTATGGGACAACACATGGCTAATGTATGAGCATTGCATGGTTTTTATATGGGATGTTAGCTCCCATATCAAACCCATAATTAGTGACTAGTGCCAACCAAGTGCATTCTATTGTCTTTCACTATGGGATTTCTACGTATTTCGTAAAGTTCCATACATTCCCCATAGGATCTGGTATGGGAATGGTATGGGTCAGTCCCATAGTGATACCATATGATGGCTGCACATTCTCTATGGGATTTCTACGTATTTCGTAAAGTTCCATACATTCCCCATAGGATCTGGTTTGGGAATGGTATGGGTTAGTCCCATAGTGATACCATATGATGGCTGCACATTCTCTATGGGATTGCTACGTATTTCGTAAAGTTCCATATATTCCCCATAGTATCCATTAGGGGAATGGTATGCAACAATCCCATACCATTCCCATAATGACCCTGGACCATCCTCTATGGGATTGCTATGGGATTTTGTAAAGTTCCATATCATTCCTGTAGCATTCAGCAAAGCAGACATGTAATATGGGAACACTATGGGGTCCTTTGACTTCAGCCTCATATCTTTACCATATGATTCAGAAATTACTCATGGGACTGTGAGGTAAAGAAATGTTAAAGGTATATAATGGTGACAACATCATATTCATCCATTGAAACCATATCTTTAATTGCATCTAAAATGTCTTTTTTTTAAAAAAAAAATAAAAATAACAAACAACCAAGAATCTTGTATTTCTTCACGGTCAACACTATGAAACTGTTATATTTCCTCTTACTCAACACTATGTTTTCGGGCAACACTACATGATCAACTGTGTTTTCTTTTTTTCTTCAGGCAATACAACTTAACTGACCAACACTGTCAAACTGTTACTCTTCTTTTTGATTGACACTATAATATGGTTACTGTTGTTTTTCGCCAAGACTATGAAACTCTTATTCTATATTTTGGTCAACACTATCAAACAGTTATTTTCTTTTTGGTCAACATAATGAAATTGGTAAACTTTTCTTTTCTTTTACTGAAATGTTACATTTCTTCTATTTCTTCTCGGACAACAACTGAATGAGTCTCTCTTCAAGTTAAACAGTCTTACAGTAATTATAAAAATTGTTCATCCTGCTCGTTGTTCTCATACTCTCTGGGGTCTTCTAGCTTCCACGCATTTCATATTTATTTTCTGTGTGATGCGGCTGGGTTGAGGAGAGTCCTTAGAAAACTTTGAACACACTTTACCTAAAAAAAAGTTAAGTTAATATTAAGTCATATTTACATGTAAAACAATGAATACCCAAACTTATATGTGGAATGCTGTCTTACCAAGAAACAAAAATTGCTTGAATTTTATGTGGAAGTTTCAATCCTGCAGGTTAATTGTAGTGGGCTGCAATGGAAACTACTGGGATTCTAGTAATTTGTGTCCCAGTAAAGTTCTTTCTGCTTCAATCCTTATCATAATTATTGCATGCAAGTTTGTATTAAATTGCTTATTTTTTAAGGACAACAATGCCTTAAGAAAACAGTCAATTGAAATTCTAATAATTTATTTACAGAGAGTTAGAGATTCCTATGGGTTATGTACTTATTTCTGAATAAAATAATTCAGTGTTGCACTACTTACCAATAAGGGCATCAATGATGATGGGGGTCAATGGAATGTGTGCATCACCGTTTTTGCCTTTTCTGTCATTTCCCCTTGCACTTGAGATTGCAAGGGTTTCTTTAGTAAAGAATATGTCCACAGCAGAGTTGACATATCCGGACCAGGACATAAACGCTGAACAGTAGGCCCGTTGGTGAGGGTACCAGAAGACACCTGATCCCTCCATGATTTCTATCATCTGTATATAAAAAAGAAAGAAGTTATATTTTAGTCTGTTTGTGACATCTACATGTTTATTGTTGGTTGTTTGCACTGAAACAGCTTACCCTACTAACTAAAGGTATCTCAAGGTTTTTCCAAAAAGAATACAAGTAAAATCACGTTATGTGTACGAAGAATGCCTAATTAACCCAAATCATGAAATTTTCTATTCAAGATGGCAAATCCATTCTAACTTTGGCTCAAATTTCCTTTCCAAGTTGCGTTTAGTTTCTGTTGTTACTCTCTAGCTAGAGACATTACTTAAACATGTTTCAGAGAAATTTAGGCAACTGCTATGTTTAGAGTGAGTAAAGGTTGTCTTGTCTTTTCTTTGTCTCCAAATGTTTGACATGCATGGTCTATAAACATGCAAGAGTACGACTGAATCCTTTTGAATAAACTTGATAGTTTGGCAAAAATTATAAACAACTAAGGTGCATGTACTTATGGCCTTAACATAGTAAACTGGCATACTTTTTGGATTACAATCTTTAATGTATTGAAACGAGCTCTTGAATAGACTGATTAGTGAAGAGTTCTTTTCACTGATCTGCATGTGACAACATGCATGCTTGTCGATCACTTTGTGCTTTCATAAACCCGATTCACTTGAGTTGCTTACCTTCTCTTAGACGTGCTGGAGTACTTCTTTTCCTTAAATTTCTTTCCATCTTTTCTTGCAGTGCAAATAGGCAAACAAACCTTAAAACTCGCTCTGTATGCGTAACAAATTCTCTGAAGAAAGGCTTGCCGAAATGTGTGAAAAATTTGAAAAAGACGCGCATTTCAGCGTGGGTTTGAAGAGCTCGCGCTATTGGTCAATTTAAGACCACGTGTTCTTTTGTTGAATCGGAAAGTCCACTACGCACGCGCACTTGAATAACAACACGTGTGAGGGACCGGGAACTAGACTTCAAGTCAACAAACATGGCCGACGATGGCGAGAAGGTTGCACGAAAACAAAGAGGTCGCTACCGAGAATACATGCGTCATTCTAATCCATACAAATTTCGAGCGGCAAGAAGACGAAAAGGACACCTCTATAAAGCGAAGCAATCATCAACTGGTACACGAAATGATTTAAACAAATGCGATGTTGAAGAAATTATTCCCGACACGCCACACGCACAGCCTCTTTGTACTGGCGATGCCACTGAACTATTTCTAGCAGAAACAAACAGCATGATTCCTGGTGAAGCCTGCAGGTATTTGTAAGTGCAAGACATGGAAGATTCAAGTACATTTGGATTGGAAGACGAAGATAATTCGAGGATAAGCGGAGACGAATTTGAACTGTTAGATTCCGTGCATACCAACAGTTTTGAACAATTTGTCAAAGACGAGGATGCTTGCTCGGACATTTTCAGTGACTGTGAGAACCCTGATGAAATAGACTCCGAAAACATTCCAGAACACATGATTTATTCCGGAGCTCCAATCACAAGTAGCTCAAGTGTTGCGTTGTTGCTATCTTTCGTGTTAAAGCACAAGCTTACACGTGAAGCATTCAATGATTTGCATGCAGTAATAGAGGCTCACTGGACTTGCGAACTGTAATTTATTAAACTAACTTATTCTTTCTCGATTGTTACCTAATTCATCACATAATTTTCACATTATGTCATGTTCGCAACACTTGTATTTCACGCCACTTAAACTTCACAGTATTTTAAAATCGCCAAATTCGCAAAGTTAAGGCACTGGAAAAATTTCATGTAATAAGGAACATGTAGCTTGTTATTTTGCTACTTACGGTCTGCAAAGATTTCATTTAATAAAATAAAGCCTTGAATCTTTGCTACCAAACTTAATTTTTCAAACACGAAAAACTTTTTTGAAAAAAAGACTTCAGTTCATAGTGATAATTAGAGGGATCTATTATTCAGCAAAATATGATGCAGTATCTGAATGTTGATATTGTTATAAGTTTCATAAAACTTGAGTTAACACTTGAATTATGGCATGTAACACATAATGACAGTGAGTAGGTGAACAGAAACTCAAATGAATGAAATTTTCATCTATTTTTATTAGGGAAGCATGTCAGAGTGTTGCTTTTCAAAATAATCTCTCATGTAAAATATTCTTAGACTTGTTAGTTATGGTCATTTCATGTAAAAAAAATTAGAGCCTGTCAGAATAATGAATGCTTTTTGCTCTCTGTTTACAGAAGGGACATATTGTCTCAGTGCAATTAATAAAATTGTCAATTATGCAATGTGTGGACATGTGTTTTCTCATTGTCATTATGACCACAGAGATATCCCATAGATTTCCCATAGAACTATTGTCATGGGAAATCTATGGGAAGCAAGAGCTTGGAAGAGTTGAGATACAGAGAGTGAATGTCCCATAGAAATCCCATAAAGTTTTCACAGTGCGAAATCTATGGGGCACATTGAACATCTGTCAGCTGGTATGGGTAATCTATGGTATACTGTACAGAATGAATGTCCCATATCAATGCCATAGGTAAGGACAGTTGTGGGAATTCTTATTGGTATGGGATGTGTATGGGAACCTTATTCCCATAGTCTTCCCATAAAATAGGAAGCCTCAAATTTTCTTCCCATGCATTTCCCATAGTTAAAAATTTGGTAAAACTTGGCCCCATACCAGTTCCATATACCCATGTTACCTTCCCATACCATTCCCACCTATGGGTCAGATATGGCCCAAACAGTCCCATACCATTCCCATACTTTTGCTTTGGTAAGGGTTGCCACAAACACAACAAACTAGGATTAAGCTTTGATAAATACAGTTCAAAAGTTTTTACTGGACAGTATGGACTATTCGGTCTTTCATACATACAGCCTTCACCTGGATAATCATCTGGTTGATCCTTTCCCCGGTGATCTTTGTCCAGTTCATCAAGTGCTTGATATACGTACTTCTTACCAGTTGCATCAGCCTGCACGGCAAACGTCTGTTTTGTAAGAAGACACAGATTTTCTCTCCCGCAGCGAATTAGGTGGAACATGAGATTAAACCAAACCACTTGCTGGAGGGATTTAGGATCTGGAGAGGATGGATTGTAGCAAGACTGAATTTTGTTTAGATCTTCCTTTGATATCGGCCTGTGGTGATCAACTCTGCCAAATCCTTGCCGCTTTAACTCAACAACTGCCGCCTCATAAATTTGATTTGATTTGGAAAACTCGCCGTCATTAATGATGTCAAAATCTCTTTGCAGTAGAAAGTGCCTTTGCAGACCAAATCGTAGTCCCATCAAGGCAGTCTTTTTGTAATTGTCTCCATTCTTTTTCCGGGCATTCGGCCAGAAATTCGTTATTCAGTTTGTTCTTTGACATTTTCTCCAGGGACTCTGTGTTTTTCAAGGGTTCTTCAGGCGTAACTTCATTATGAATGCTAGAAAAGTAGCAATGGCATTTTTAGTCGCTCTCCTTGTATTTTCGGAATCCTTGGCCTCAACTAGTTGCTGTATCTTTTCATTTGTGAGCTGTTTGAATCGTTTCCTTACAGGTTCAGGCTCCATATTTTTTGTTTTGCTGCGTTCATTCACAAAAGTTAAAATTCCCGCGTTCAATCACGCCACTTTGCACCATGCTTTGATCGCGTGCTCACCATGCTTTTTTTCTGTCAGAAGGCCTGTTTATAAGCATCTTCCAGGTCTTAGATTTCATTTTTAATTTTTAACTTTTTTATCTGTATATCTGAGGAAGGCCGAACGGCTGAACGGCCGAAATGTTATAAAATTGCCGGACCTTTTAGGAGTTTGTTTCTTTCTATTATCCCAAGTACACTTAGCTACAATTTCTTGAAAGAACGTTGCATCCTTCACTGGATCCTTCTACTGAGA
Organism: Ricordea florida; assembly: GCA_949710005.1. NCBI lineage: Eukaryota > Metazoa > Cnidaria > Anthozoa > Corallimorpharia > Ricordeidae > Ricordea > Ricordea florida. The sequence goes on along the minus strand of OX453273.1, from coordinate 22,832,228 downwards.
GCTCTTTGTTTGGTGAACCTTCTGTATACAAGCTATTTAAACTGTTTTTGGTCCACCACACATCGTTAAATTGATCTGATGTCTCTTTTGTCTGACATACCTGCCTCTCTGTTCAAGTCCTGGAACAAATTTGTGCGCTACAAACACCACAGCAACTTTCTTTTTCGTTACGTTAGAGGATGCCGCATAGCTAAAGGACTAACACTCCATTTTGACATTTAATTGGTCAAAGACAATGCTAATTTACAGAAACCTTGCAAACAACGGTTACAACGGGCCTCCTTTAGCATCACAAAAGACATTTCCGATGCAGCTTTCTCAGTGACTAAGACCCTACAAAGACAGTGAGCGTGATCAGCTTTTTTGTAACCTAGGTGACGATGTTGCCAATAGAATTTGGTCCAGAGTTAAGAACATGATGAACACTTTGGAGTTTAAACTTAAACGGAAGGCACATCACAAATATGCTGTTTCTTCACCATACTGCCCTAACGATGTGGATCAGTCGGTTACTTTGGGATCCATAAGTAGACGAATTAGGAATAGGCATTTTAAGAAGAACTTCAAGCCCAGAATTCCATCCTCAGATCGATAGCCTAGACTCCACTATTCGAGATTTGAGTAACATGCCTGACATTAATGTCATCAATTTAACATCTCTTGAATTAACCAGTGCAGAACTTAGTCTTCTTAAGGAAGGGTCTTCCTTTTGTTCGACACCTAAAGATGTTAACTGGCAGAAAACCATTGATGACATAGAGAAATTTGAAAGAAAAAAATGGCTTGCAGTATACCACCATGATAAAAATTCTAGTATCATCGCACCAACCAATGTCAAAAATTTGCCACCTATACCTTCCAGCAGCAATTGGATGCCTCCTAAGTCTATCTACCCTGAAGTGGAACTATTTCTTAACAACATTAGGCAAGACAATCTTAACCCAAAGAACATTGTAACTCCAAAGGACAATCTTACTTAGGACGAAAGGTTAGCTCTTAGAAATTAGAAATGTTAACTGTTAAGGATACTACAGACCTTATTAATAAGATTCAAACTTTGAATGAGAGAGGTCGGTTCCCCCCAGGAACGTTACTTGTCTCTTGGGATGTTGTAGCTATGTTCCCGAATATTGATAACAATATTGGTTTAACAGCAGTTAGAAAAGCCTTGGAATCCAGGGCTAGTAAGTATCCTTCAACTGATTGCATCTTGGAAGCTGTTGAAATTTGTCTTCAAGTTAATAATTGTCAATTTGCTAATCAAAATTTTGTTCAAAAACAAGGCACTGCAGATCTAGCCATGGGTACTACTGATGAACTTGCAGGGTTGTCACTAAGATTTCAAGTTGCCGGGTATTTGTTGTTAGTTGCTGGGGAAAGCCACAAGCGGTTATGGAGCACGCTTATCTCCTTTTTAATGTAGAATTTTTGGGTGCTCTTTTGGTTTAATATAACAACGAAAGTAGCCGGGTCCTGCCCTGAGTAGCCGGGGGAAATCCCCGGCCCCTGGCCCTAATTGACAACCCTAACTTGCTAAGTCTCGGCGTTATATAAAGCCTTTGTTTTGGTGGCGCTACAGAGACGACATTTTAAATTTTTGGACGCAGTGTTTACCCAAATTAGTGGAATTTACAGATTATATCAATTCTTTGTATCCCACCATCAAATTCGAATTGGTTTACTCAGAGCACAGCCTCAATGTTCTTGATCTTACTTTACATCTTTGTGATGGGTATGTTGTTACAGATATTTATGCTAAAGCCACCGATAGCCATTATTTCATATCTGTCGTTTTCCAGCTCCCACCCATTTCATTGTAAAAGAATACGAAGTGTCTCAGTGTCCGACAGTCGGCTGAGGTTACAAGGAAACTACATGTCCGACAGTTGATAAATTTCTCAGACAGGGCAGCCGGACAGGATTTTCAAAATACTCGGTGTCTGGCAGTCTGATTTTCTTTGCTTTCAGGGTAGATTATGCCAATTAGGTTAAGGATTAGATCTAGGAGACAAGGAATATGGATGTTTATATTAGGTAATTGCCGATTAAAATCATAACACGAGAAAATTTCGACTGCCGGAAACCAAGTATTTTGATAATTCTGTCCGGCTGTTGGACATATAGACACAGCAAAAAGAATATATATTATAATGTATATGTTGCAGTTCAATTTTTTCCTTGGTTTAAATTTTATTTTCCTTATGTTTCAAACTCATTATCATACATTACCATACCTAAAAAAATAAAATTTGAGCCAAGGAAAAAATTGAACTACAACATACATATACATATATACATATACATATACATATATATATATATATATATATATATATATATATATATAAGCAATTGTGGAAAACGAGGACGGACAACTTCGAGCGAAAAAAAAAATATATATATATATACAGTAAAAAATCTAAAAAAAGTTTAAAAATTTAATAAAAATAGACGTTTCGGTCAATGACCTTCATCAGTTGCAGTGCAGTATATATATATATATATATATATAGTTGTGTAGAAAAGAAGGTTTGCCAACGATGACGCTAGTGTGCCAACGATGACGCTAATTGCCTATATATATATATATATATATATAGGCAATTGTGGAAAACGAGGACGGACAACTTCGAGCGAAAAAAATATATATATATATAAATGACATTTTAGTCATTTATTTGGCTTCGTGTAAGAAATGTAACTTACAATACATTGGTTCTACAACAACAGATTTTAGAGTTAGATTTTGCAACCACAAGTCTGCCATGCTGACCAAGAAAAAGACTTGTGAGGTAGCGGTTCATTTCAACAGAACACCGCACGACTTCAACGATTTTTCTTTCCAGTGTATTGATCAAGTGCAGATAAATGCAAACAATACAAGTAACATCGAAAAGCTTTTAATCACTAAAGAGGCATATTGGAGCGCACAGTTGTTCTCTCTGGCACCTTTTGGCTTGAATAAACGTCAGGAATTCCACTCGAAAAAAAGAATAAACTACAACTAGCGTAAAAATAACTTGCTAATTTGGCGGTTATCTTAGTTCAGGTGTTCAAAGGCCCTGACCTTGGATCTTGTTAGCTTTGTTAGTGCAAGGTTTTCTCAGGGGCCCCCATCGGGGAATTTATTACATTATTGTTGTTTAAGGGCCCTGTTCAGGGCGCCTGTTGTGCCTTGCCGCGGCATAGCTTCAAGGGCTTTGTTTGGGGTTATTATTACAAGTTTTTCCTAGGATGGCCTTTTATGAATACTGTGAATATTTTACACGCGGGTCCCTTCACACTTTTGGCTGACTTGACGAATCATGTTATAGTTTTTTAACATTAATCTTATTTGTATTATATCCGATTATTTATTCATATTTGGTTTGCGTTTCTTGAGTTTTGTATCGCATTGTCATAGTTTCTCGCTTAGTAATCACCGATTGTTTATCATTGGTTAATTTTTTCATTTTCATGTGTTACCACGCCCTGTTATGTAATCATCTTTGTTATATTATGTCATCTTTTATACTGTAAACCTATTTAAGGACATTGTAATTTCTTATTCACTTGCACTGCAACTGATGAAGGTCATTGACCGAAACGTCTATTTTTATTAAATTTTTAAACTTTTTTTAGATTTTTTACTGTATATATATATATATTTTTTTTTCGCTCGAAGTTGTCCGTCCTCGTTTTCCACAATTGCCTACAAATTTCATTACTCGAGGTTTGGACTACGAATCCTTTTGGATCCTTCTGGCGTGTGGCATCCCTGTTGGCTCGAAGCATCATAACTTTATATATATATATATATATATATATATAAACGTTTGAAAAAGCAAGGACGGACAACTTCTGACGATAAAAAAGTTAAAAAGTTAAAAATTTAATAGAAAACGTTTCGGTCTTAGACCTTCGTCAGTTACAGGAGAAAAAGGACGAAAACTAAGTTTAAATACGGTTACAGTGTGGGAGATTACATACCGAAATGAAAAATACTATCGTGCTATTAATACATCGTGATTAATACAATACAGGGAAAAAAAATGCAAAACGAGAAATACAATGCTGTACTATAAATTGCGTCATACAGGGTGATAATTAATAGACCAAACGAAAAAGATACAATACTGTGCAAAAATTACATTATAGAGCGTGATAATTGCAGAACTAGGTTAAATTCAACCTAAAAACTAAAATAGTTAAAATAAATAAAACGGACTTTTGCAATGCGGTAAATATAACGGGAAAACTAGTTTACAAAGATATGCAGAAGAAACCTACGTTTACGCTGGACAAGGTTAATACCAAAATCCCAAATCGAGGCCTTTGGAGCATTAAAGGGTTGACAAACAACAAAATCCCTGGAGGGGCCCTTAAACAATAAGCTGTAATAAGATCCCAGGCAGGGCCTTTGAGCATACCTAACACCCAAAGAGCTGGCAAAATCCAAGGAAGGGCCTTTGGACTGCCTTATGGCGCAAACGCATATTTACACAAGAGAAAGTTAATTATAACAAATTCTGTTTTTAGAGTGAAATTCTTTTCTTTTATTTAAGCCATGGGGAGCCATAGAAAACAGTTGAGCACTCCAATAAGCCTCTTTCGTAATTAAAAACCTATCGATCTCGTCTGAGTCATTAGGGGCCTGCACCTGATCAATGCATTGGAATTCAAAATCATCCAAGGAGTGTGGAATTTTATTGAAATGTACTGCTACCTCACAAGTGGTTTTGTTTGTGAGCATAGCAGACTTGTGGTTACGAAACCTAACCCGAAAATCGGTGGTAGTTGATCCTACGTACTGAAAACGACATTTCTTGCAGGAAACTAAATAGATCACGTTTTTAGAATCACAAGAAAGCCTTGAATGAATGGTGTATTTTCTGCCCGTTCTAAGACTTAGAAATGATTTAGATTCAACAAAGAAATTTCGACAGAGATCGCATCTATTTCTTTCACATTTAAAGCAGCCATTGTTTGGCTGAATTGTTTGTATCTCATCGGCCGGTTTTAAAACGAGATGGTGCTAGGCGCCGATTAGGCCTAGGCCGCGGTGCTAAGCCCGATTACGGACGGCAGCTTTCTTTACGGATACCAATCCTGATGACGATCTTCCAACCCCTAGCCATCTGCCTCGTGTTCCGAAAGAAAAGAAATGGAGACCTCCTACGTCCAGGTACCCTGAACTCGAACTTTTTTTAGCTAATGTAAGGCGTGATCTTATCAATCCTGAGAACATTAAGCAACCTAGAGATAATCTTTCGCGAAAAGAACGTGTTGCCCTTAAGGAACTTAGAAACTCTAACGTAGTGATTCGGATACAGGACAAAGGTTCCCGTTTTGTTTTAATTGATGATAAAGAGTACGAAGAAAAAATGCTTGGTCAGCTCAACAACCAGCTGCACTATAAATCTTTGCAATTAGATCCTACCTCGAAGCATTTAGCGTTAGTAAGTAGTTGGTGTTCCAAATGGCTTGGAAAGGGTGAGATTTCCCCCGAAATAGCTAAGTGGGTTTTAAATAAGGAAGCGAAACCAGGAGTTGCCTTTGGGAACATTAAAACGCACAAAACGGGCAACCTGTTAAGACTCATTACCTCTTGTTGTGGTACGGCAATTGAGAACTTGTCGGCCTTTACTGAATTCTATTTGCAACCACTTGCTCGTAAATTACCATCATTTATTAAAGACACCACGGATTTGCTTAACAAAATAGGAGATCTTAACACGAGTGGACCTTTTCCAACTGGCACCTTACTGGTTTCGTGGGATGTGGTTTCAATGTTCCCCAACATCGACAACAAACTTGGTCTTACTGCAGTTAGGAAAGCTTTGAATGCTAGGGAAAACAAAATTCCATCTACATCTTGCATACTAGAAGCTGTAAAAATCTGTTTGAAAAGCAACCATTCTGTTTTTAAAGAGAATTTCTTTCTTCAGATTCATGGTACGGCCATGGGTCCAAAAAATGCATGTAGTTATGCCGATCTAGCCATGGGTGAAATTGATTTTAAAGCTAAGTTTTCCGGTCCGATAAAGCCATCCTTGTGGTGGCGTTATCGTGACGATGTCTTTGATCTTTGGCAGCAAGGCCTTCCTGCCTTACATCAATTTACTGATTATATCAATTCTCTATACCCTACTATTAAATTCGAGTTAGTTTTTTCTGAACGTGAGCTTCACGTACTTGATCTTACTTTACATCTTGTGGAAGGGTTTATTAGAACTGATGTTTATTCTAAACCTACAGATAGCCATTTATACCTTCCACCTTCTAGCTGCCATCCCAAGCAAGTCTTCAAGGCTATTCCTTTTGGAGTAGCGACTAGATTGAAGAGAAATTGCTCTGAAGAAACTTTCCTTGCCGAGAAAACAGTTGAGTACAAAGGTTATCTTGTTAATCAGGGCTATCCCCCAAAATTAGTTGACGATCAATTCTCCAAAGCCTCCACCATTTCTAGGAATGATTTACTACGGCAACGCGGAAAACAATTGAAGAAATTATTTCCATTTGTTCTCACTATTAATCCTAATTTGCCTAATGTGAGTAGCATAATTAGGAGGCATTTAATGATTTTGCAATCCAACCCTAAATTGAAAGAACTTTTCCCTCAAGGCTCTATAATACCATCTTTTCGTAGAACAAAAAACCTGAAAGAATTATTAGCACCATCTCGTTTTAAAACCGCCGATGAGATACAAACAATTCAGCCAAACAATGGCTGCTTTAAATGTGAAAGAAATAGATGCGATCTCTGTCGAAATTTCTTTGTTGAATCTAAATCATTTCTAAGTCTTAGAACGGGCAGAAAATACACCATTCATTCAAGGCTTTCTTGTGATTCTAAAAACGTGATCTATTTAGTTTCCTGCAAGAAATGTCGTTTACAGTACGTAGGATCAACTACCACCGATTTTCGGGTTAGGTTTCGTAACCACAAGTCTGCTATGCTCACAAACAAAACCACTTGTGAGGTAGCAGTACATTTCAATAAAATTCCACACTCCTTGGATGATTTTGAATTCCAATGCATTGATCAGGTGCAGGCCCCTAATGACTCAGACGAGATCGATAGGTTTTTAATTACGAAAGAGGCTTATTGGAGTGCTCAACTGTTTTCTATGGCTCCCCATGGCTTAAATAAAAGAAAAGAATTTCACTCTAAAAACAGAATTTGTTATAATTAACTTTCTCTTGTGTAAATATGCGTTTGCGCCATAAGGCAGTCCAAAGGCCCTTCCTTGGATTTTGCCAGCTCTTTGGGTGTTAGGTATGCTCAAAGGCCCTGCCTGGGATCTTATTACAGCTTATTGTTTAAGGGCCCCTCCAGGGATTTTGTTGTTTGTCAACCCTTTAATGCTCCAAAGGCCTCGATTTGGGATTTTGGTATTAACCTTGTCCAGCGTAAACGTAGGTTTCTTCTGCATATCTTTGTAAACTAGTTTTCCCGTTATATTTACCGCATTGCAAGAGTCCATTTTATTTATTTTAACTATTTTAGTTTTTAGGTTGAATTTAACCTAGTTCTGCAATTATCACGCTCTATAATGTAATTTTTGCACAGTATTGTATCTTTTTTGTTTGGTCTATTAATTATCACCCTGTATGACGCAATTTATAGTACAGCATTGTATTTCTCGTTTTGCATTTTTTTTCCCTGTATTGTATTAATCACGATGTATTAATAGCACGATAGTATTTTTCATTTCGGTATGTAATCTCCCACACTGTAACCGTATTTAAACTTAGTTTTCGTCCTTTTTCTCCTGTAACTGACGAAGGTCTAAGACCGAAACGTTTTCTATTAAATTTTTAACTTTTTAACTTTTTTATCGTCAGAAGTTGTCCGTCCTTGCTTTTTCAAACGTTTTTAAATTTATTTTTGTGGTGAGGCTTGGACTGTGAATCTTCATTGATCCTCCTGACGCAGTGGCATTCTTTGTTGGCTTGAGGCATTTTATAACCGTTTTTTATATTTATATATATATATATATATATATATATATATATATAAATATATATGTTAAAGATATAGGGATGACATTTTCGATCTTTGGACACAAGGGCACTCTAAATTAATTGAGTTCACTGAGTTTATCAATTCTCTTTACCCCACCATTAAGTTTACCCTTGTTCATTCCCCGATATCTCTTAATGTTTTAGATCTTACACTTAATCTTGTTGACGGATTTATCCAAACGGATATCTACTCCAAGCCTACCGATAATCATATTTATTTGTTGCGTAGCAGTGCCCACCCAGCTCACTGTTCTAAGGCCATTCCATTAAGTGTTGCTACCAGAGTCAAAAGAAATTGTTCCACCCCTGAATCTTTTGACAAACGAAGTAATGAATATGAGAGTTATTTAATTAATAGAGGCTACAATCCTATCCAGGTGAAACAACAATTCGAGAAAGTTAAATCTATTCCCAGGGAGGACCTTCTTGCCCCTGCCAATAGAGAATCCAAAAAAATTTTTCCATTGGTTTTAGATTACAACCCTATTTTACCTAGCATTGGAAAAATTCTCAATTCTCATAAACATCTTATTTATGATTCTCCTTCCCTTTCTAAAATTTTCCCTCGAGGATCAATTATTCCATCTTACAGAAGATCTAAAAACATAAAGGAAATTCTTGCACGCCCACGTAGAATGGAGGACAATGACTCTGATAAACATGGTTGTTTTAAATGCAAAGGTAAATGCGATCTTTGCCGTAACTTTTTAGTTGAATCTGACCACTTTACTAGCGCTAGTTCTAAAAGATCCTACCAAATTACACAACATCTTCATTGCAAATCCAAAAATGTTATCTATTTGGTCACCTGCACAAAATGTAGTGTGCAATATGTAGGTTCGACTAGCAATGAATTCAAAGTGCGTTTTCGGAATCATAAATCGGCCATGAATACTAATAAGAACACTTGTGAAGTTGCGACACACTTCAACAAAACTCTTCATGTTCTCTGTGACTTCAATTTTACAATAATTGAACAAATTTCCAACCCAAGAGACAATAACAGCCTTGATGAACGTCTTCTAACAAGAGAAGCTTATTGGAGTGCACAACTTTGCACCCTTCAGCCTTATGGATTGAATAAAAGGTCTGAATTCAATTCAAGGAATAGAATACGATTTAACTAACATCTGTCAACGGTTTTGTTTCTTTTCTTTTCACAAGTCTTATTACGTAAAGTTTTTATTCTATATATGTTAATCAAGGGCCCAATTAGGGATCACAAATTGTATCACTAATTGGTCCCTATTCATTAGGTTTTTATTAGATGTTAGTTTTTTAAATTTTTATTGTTTGTAATTTTCTTTTTTCTTTCCTTTCTCATATATAAGAGACCAATATTGTAAATAATTTTTTATTCCAAGTATTTGTAATCTTTTTAATCTTACATACTGTACTGAAGAAGCCCGAATGGGCGAAACGTCTACAGTATTAAACCTCATGTGAGAAGTTCGCTGTTCCTCTTTCATTCCTACTAAATCCACCGAGTGTAAGCGTCGCGTATCCTTTGGGATCCTTCTCACTAGCGTCATCGTTGGCAAACCTTCTTTTCTACACAACTATATATATATATATATATATATATATATTTATTATATCTGCAACCCTTGTATATGAGCAAACGCGCGCTCTGATTGGTTCCCTACTCATGGTATATCAGCTCATATACCATTGGCACGGAAAACGGCCATCATGGAGGGATTATTTCTTGAATTAGACTGGGAGAAATTCAAGTCAAGCTTAAAAATCATACACCAAAGAAATACTACCGAAGCAAATAAGTATGGGATGAAATTATTCGACGGTAAGTGGGCAAATTATATTGCGAAATTGATTATTACGAACGAAAGTGAAACTCTTACAAACAGCCGCCATTTTGAAGCCCGTAAACTGAGTTTTTATTTTATTTCTGCCTACTTTTTCCACTTTAAAATTCTTAAACTAATTTGCTAACTCGAAAAAAAAAAACAAGTACGTTAAAGAGATGTTTAAAAGCGAGCCGGACTCGTGTTTGAAACTTTTTTACACATCGGCTCTACAATATGTCGGCTCGGCAACAACATGGTTCTGTTCAAAAACAATAACAAAGTCAATTCTTGTCGTAGAAACTAATTCCAGTGTCTCATAAGCGAGGGTTTAGAGATATAATAAAACAATTATTCCACTCAATCTCGTCGTATACGAGCTATAGCCAACTCGGCGCTACGCGCCTCGTTGGCTATTAGCTCATATACGACTCGATTTCGTGGAATAATTGCTTAATATAATCTTTATAATTATCAAAATACTTATAGAAACCGAATCGAAGGGCAGCCAAAAAATAAACACAATATTTATATTATTATGGGTATCAAAATTTTGAATACTTACGTTTATATTCAGCCATAAGTCTCTTAAGTGCTGCTCCTGCCATTATTGTCGATCACTCAAGCAGAAGAGAACACGAAACTTTGAACAAATAGACAAACTTTTCAACGTTCAATTTACACTTTGTTGGCCATTGTACAAAACTCAGCGCCCGTGATACCTTCGCCAGCAGGCTTCTTTCAGTATGAGGAACTTCATATACGTCGAATTCAATCTAAAATGGCGGCGGCAGGGAACGAGTCGCAGTTACTTCCCTTAGGTAAGAATGAAAGTGATGTTTTTTTTCCTCGCTTTGTTATTTTTGGTGTGAAAATCTATCAAAGGATTAGTGTGGGAATATTATAGGCAAATAAAGTATGGGTGTGTTGATCGTCAAACTGTCTGCACGCGCACTTGCTTGCCAAGCAATGATCTATAAATTTACACAGTGCGTCGGGCGTAAAATCTGTCATTTCAGAGCTTATAGACAAATGCATTGGGTCCAGGATTCACATTGTCATGAAGAGCGATAAAGAAATAGTAGGGACATTGTTAGGATTTGATGATTATGTCAGTATCCTTTGATATTTAATTGTGTACAAAACATCACCATCAGTGAAAGCATTGTAATAATTATAACGTACATATAGATCGTAGTTTAAACAGTGTAGTAGCAGCTGGGGAACAAGCGTTAGCCCTGTATAATGGGTTTGATTGTAGGAGTTAAACCTGGGGAAAAAGCTTAAACTCCCGCAGCAAACAGATGATTCGATGACACTTGAGGAAAATAAACTCGATGGAGTATATTGTTCCAAGAACTACATGTTCATGTAATGCTTCCAACTCACTGTACCTTTGTTACTATACGGTTTTTTAAAAGAATGGAGGTCTACTTATAGAGGAGTCGATAGCATTTCTCTGAAACAGTTATTTGGTAAGATTTCTTCACAGGTCCCTATGTCATTATCCATGCTGTAGCCGTACGGTTTCGTTCGCAGAAATGTTTGCACGCGCACTTCCGAAGACAATTCAACGACAGCATGCATAATGAAGTAGGGACCTGTGGGGAAATCTTACCCGGTTATTTACTCAACTACATACATACAAAGGAAAGTATATTGCGTTAGATGTAATGTATGATTAACCAGGTCCCAGGCTTGTTGTAAACAAATTATTTATGACCCTTTGTACTGTAATGTCCATAACATACCATTAGATATGGTGTTGGAGGATGTTACAGAATTGTAAGTATAAGCATTAGTAGTTGCAAACAGCCGATTCTGGGCCAAGTTGGGCGTGGTCAATTTTGTCGGGGGGACTGGTTCGGCTCGGCCAGAATTTTTGGGTGAGGTCGAGTTGGGTTGAGATGAGTTGGGTGTGGTCAAGTGGGTCTCAACCTTGTTTGATTTTTTGATCGATGATTTTCTTTAAGGTGTCAATTTTTTGGTTGGGATCGTCGAGTGGATGGGTGGGGTCGGGGTCGAGAAAGTGGGATTTTGGGTTGAGGTTCAAAGTCTAGGGTACAGCTTTGAGAAATGGCAAACGATATGAGTGACAATATGCAAATGAGTCAATTGGTTGAGATGGAAAAAGACCTTATACAATGGATGGTTACAGGACCAGCTTATCCACAGGTTGATTTTCTTAGTAAGTTCAATCATGGAATTGATTTGGAAGTTGAGTATCCAAGAAAAGGAGATGGTTTTGAAATCTTATTATCATATTGTTATGAAGATTGTAAATTCTTGACATCCTTGGCAATGTTAAGGTTAAAGATTAAATATTGGTGTGATGTTACTAGAGCAAACAAGTTGATTATTACTTCATCATCTTCAAAAAAAGGTTGGGATATTAATGTACTTACTGTGTATTTGGATCAAGGAAATATATTATTTGAAAATTGTAAAAAGACTGGACAGGATAGTTTTGTATTTTGTTCAAGCTTACAAAGATTTTGTGGAACATTTGATTTGGAAGGTGGAGTACAAAGCTACATTGAAATTTGTTTAATTAATGATTATAAGATCAATCATAAAGATTCTTTCAACCATAACGATTTCTATCAAGAGTTGATTAGATATACATGGCATCCAGACAGGTTTATTGATTGGTGTTTTGATGAAGACCAGAAAAAGTCTTTGTATGAGTCTTTTGAATGAATTTGTTGAATAATTTAAGGGAAGTACATTTGTAACACAGATCGTGTTACAAAAGTATAAAAGTTAAATAAGCTTTTAAATACCATAGTGGTTGGCTTAGAGATTGCAATTTCAACATACAATTGATGTTATGGAGAACTTGACAGTGAAAGACTTGAGGTCAATAGCTAAAAGAGCTGGTGTGAGTGTTCGTGGATTCAGAAAGGCTGAAATGCTCGCAGCATTATCTGACATACAATTCGAGAACTTGACAGTGAAGATATTACGAACCATAGCCAAGAAGACTGGTATACAAGGTTTTGGCAACATGCGTAAAGTGGCTCTCATTAATGCTGTCGGATCCCCACGAGTGGTTGAAGCTAATGTTCCAATTCCTGGTCCAGTTAGGCCCACAAGAACAAGACCCGCCCGAGCTTCATATGGAAGGGCCATTGCTGTTGCCAGGCGTGAGGTTAACCAGACCATAAATTGGATAAGATCTAATGTTAGAGACCCAAACAGGAGGGCCATCACCAGGAGATTAAGAAGGGCAGCTAATGCAGTTAGAAGGGAACCCGATTATTTCATCCCTGAAAGACATGAAACGGCTCTGAGAGGCTTTTTGAGGACTTATATAGTAAAGGGTAGAGCTGGGTATGATCCAACTTCATTCCTTAGCAAGGTTAGAACACCATTTCGTAGTTTAATGTATAAACATAGGAAGCCATTCAAACTGAAGTGTATTCTTTCATGTGGATTCACGAGGAGGAATAACCAGGATAATCGTGTTACTGAGCAGAGTCAAGGTCATTTTCATTCACTGATGGAGACAGTAACAGCTTCAACAGACACATTTGTTATGTTTGATAACATCAAAGCCAGACTGGTTGAATTGGTGCAGAAATATGAGAATGAGCGCTCTGGATGGGTGTTTGAACATGTGATAGACTTTCGTATCCACATAAATCCATTTCAACCGTTTTCTGGAAGCTCATATATTAAACTACCCTCTAAATTAGCTGCTAAGAAGGCAATCATCAATGTCAAGAATGAAGACCAGGAGTGCTTCAAATGGGCAGTGACATCTGCCGTGTTTCCAAACAAGGATCATCCATATAGACTTAATAAGGAGATGAGGGAGAACTCAGAGAAGTTGGACTGGTCGGGGATAGAGTTTCCAGTGGCAGCACTTAGTACAACTCAGATAGATAAATTCGAAAGGCAGAATCCATATGGGATCAATATACTTGGTTATGATAATGGTGGGCCGACCTTAATCAGGCGTAGTAACAAGTCAGGGGTGGAAAAGATAAACCTACTCTTGATATCAAACGAAGAGACAAATCACTACTGTTGGATTAAAAACATGTCAAGACTTATCGAGTATAATAAGAATGAGCATGCACGTTTCTATTGTGATAACTGCCTAAATTCATTCAATTCTCAAAAGTCGCTGGACGAGCATATGGAGTACTGCCTAAACAACGAGGCAGTCAAAGTTCAGATGCCCATGGAAGAGGATGGCAGCCCAAAGTACATTACTTTCAAGAACCACAGGCGAAAGATGCAAGTGCCATTTGTGATCTATGCTGATTTCGAGTGTTTCACAGAGAAGTTGGACACTTGTTTCCCGGATGACAGGTATAGCTTCACAAATCAGTATCAGAAGCACAAGCCATCAGGATTTTGTTACCTTATCAAGTGTTTCGATGATGGGATCTTTGAGCCTAAGTTGGTGATGAGAACAGCCAACTCCCCCGAGGATGACATACCACAAATGTTCCAGGAAAGCTTGGAGGAGGACATCAAAAAGATTTATGATCAATTCAAGTCTGAAAAGAAGGTTGTAATGAGGAATAGCGATAATATGAAGCACAGAAAGGCTACTCATTGCCATATTTGTGAAGGTAAATTTAGAAAGGATAAGGTGATCGACCACTGTCATTTTACAGGTAGGTACAGAGGAGCAGCCCACAGGAAATGCAACCTGGAATTCAGCACACCCAAGTTCTTTCCAGTCATATTCCACAACTTGTCTGGATACGATAGTCATTTGTTTATCAAGAAGATGGGAGTATCAGAGGGTAAGATTGATTGTATTCCACTCAACGATGAAAAGTACATCTCATTTACAAAGGAGATTGTGGTTAAAAAGTTCATGAAGAAGGCAGAAGGGGATGATGGTAAGGAGAAGGAGGTTCAGATTAAACGCTCCATTAGATTTATAGACAGTTTTAGGTTCATGGCAAGTGGTTTGGCTAGATTGGCTGACAACTTGCCGAGAGAGTCTCTGGAAAACCTATCGAGATACTATGAAGGGGCAAACTTTGATCTTTTGGCTAGGAAGGGAGTGTTTCCATATGATTGGTTTGATGGCTTTGACAAGTTACAAGTGTCCAGTCTACCACCCAAGGATGAGTTCTATTCGGTATTATACGACACTGACATATCAGATGAGGATTATCAACATGCTGGAAACGTGTGGGAGACCTTTGGTATGAGAAGTTTTAGGGATTACCATGACTTGGATCTCAAAACAGATGTGATTCTGTTGGCTGATGTATTTGAGAACTTCAGAGGGGTTTGTATGAAGAATTACGGGTTGGATCCAGCATGGCATTATACTGCACCTGGATTGGCTTGGGATGCCACATTGAAGATCACCAAGGTTGAGTTGGAGCTTTTGAGGGATCCCGATATGCTGATTATGGTAGAGAATGGTATCAGAGGTGGAATATCAATGATCTCGAAGAGGCATGGGAAGGCCAATAATCAATATATGAAGAACTATGATCCCAGGTTGCCTACAAAGTACATCACATATTTGGATGCTAATGGACTCTATGGTTATGCAATGACCAAGGCTTTGCCAACCCATGGGTTTGAATGGATGAGTGATCAAGAGTTGACAGATTGGAGGAACCATCCATGCATATTAGAGGTGGACTTGGAGTACCCATTGGAGTTACACGATCTTCATAATGATTATCCATTAGCCCCAGAGAGGTTGGATGTTGATGGGGTTGTTAAGTTGGTTCCAAATTTGAGAGATAAGAAGAAGTACATTCTACACCACGAAGCTCTGAAACAGTATTTGTCGTTGGGTTTGAAGTTGACCAAGGTACACAGAGGGATCAAGTTCGAGGAGTCGGAGTGGTTGAAGTCCTACATTGACTTGAACAATAGCCTTAGAGCCAGGGCCGAGAATGATTTCGAAAAGGACTTCTTCAAGTTGATGAACAACTCAGTGTTTGGCAAGACCATGGAGAACATTAGGAAGAGAGAGGATATCCAGTTGGTCACTGATGAGAAGAAAGCGCGTAAGTTGATTGTGAAGCCAAACTTCCATCATAGGAACATCTTTTGCGAGGATTTGACCGCCTTCCACATGAAGAGAACGAGATTGGTCTTTGATAAGCCCATTTACTTAGGCTTATCCATTCTGGATCTGAGTAAGACGACTATGTACGATTTCCATTACAGGTACATGAAGCCCAAGTATGGGGAGAAGGCCAAGTTGCTGTTCACAGACACGGATTCTCTCGCCTATGTGATCCAGACTGAGGACTTTTACAGGGATATCAGTCCAGATGTGAGGGCTAAATTTGACACCAGCAACTATCCCAGAGACCATCCATCCGGGATTGAGACCGGAGTGAACAAAAAGGTTGGAGGGATGTTCAAAGACGAGGCTGGCGGTGAACAAATCACGGAATTTGTGGGTCTGAGGGCTAAGCTGTATGCTTTCAAGACGGATAAGGAGAAAGAAGTCAAGAAGTGTAAGGGTGTTAACAAGGCAGTGGTGAGCAAAAGCATAAGTTTCCAGGATTACAAGACTTGTCTTTTCAGTGGCCAATCCCAGAGAAGGCAGATGAATACCATAAGGAGTCATAATCATGACATCTATACTGAAACTATCAATAAGATTGCATTATCATGCGAGGACGATAAACGTGTGATAATGGAAGATGGGATAAACACTTATGCACATGGTCATTTCAGGACGCTAGAAGGTGGTGATTTGGTGTCTTGAGGTACAAATTGAAGTTCTTCACGAACGAATCCTCGTTTTGGACCCCCACTCAAATAATACAAGACTGGTTGACCCGGTTCGATTATGGTTCGGGCCAAATCATAGACCTCAAGGCTCCATATGGGATCAGTAGCCCGTCGTTTGTCCCCACCTTCATCTTCACCAGGGGCATATAGATATCTGACTTGAACATCTGGAGGTAATCTCTTCTCATCCAATCCCACAGGTCGCTTATAGTCTGGAGTTTTAGTACCAATTGAGTCCATTTTCAAAGCTTCCTCAGGCTCTTTACCTGTAATACGGGTGGGTTCACTATTGAGGGTCTTCATGATGGCGGGCAATCTATTCACCCAAACTGTGGATCGGTTATCACTACCCATCTCTTTAGCGTATTGATGGCTGAATAACTTCTCACCGAGAGTCCTGTTGGCCCTCTCCACAAAAGCTTGAGCTCTATGATTCCCAGCTTCACTACGTTGGATTGTGACTTGATGCTTATTCATAAGAGTTGTTACATCACCCTTGAATTCTGTTCCTGGATCCACCATTAATGTTTGTGGCCACTTCAACTTACGGGAATAAATCCGTTGAAAGGCATTAGCGACTTCACCACTCTCCTTTGAGGTCAATGGCTCGGCATCCTTGTATCTCGAAGCAATATCAATCACGACTAATGCATAGCGGTATATTTTTCTTTTCACTGTATCATGAGGAAGAAACAACAAGTCCGCTTGGTGAATCTGATTAGGCTTATTCACACCCCAATGTGGTCTGGGTATATACTTGGGGGCTGGGAGATAAATTTGCCACAAGGCTTGCTTCCCCAACCACTCTTTGGCGACCTTTTCACTAACTTTGGCTGCTTTGGCTAATTTGGGTATGGCTGAGTATCCTTTCCAGTATCCATCAGTGGAATAATATAATCGATTTAAAACATTAGAATCAGTCATTTACAAACAAGATTATAAGTATTTAAAATGACTGCTATACCAAGCATTCTTGATACAGATCGTGTTCCAAGGACTACTGACGGGTTGAAGGCGGAAACTTCGTTGAATAGGGTCACTTTGAATCCATCATCAGCAGAACCTGGTGAGACATTATACATTGAAATCCCAAAATTGAGTGAGAATTTAGTGATTGTGCCTGGTAGCGTCTACATAACTTTTGATATGGTTGTAACCGGGCACAAAGATAACACTCTTGTTAACAATTTGGGAAGGAATCTAATTTCACAATATAGGGTTCTATTTGGTGGGGAAATCATAGAGGATCTTAGTAGATTTGATTTGTTCAAAACTTGTCATGATTTGTTTTTGTCGGAGGTGGATCGTGAGAATAGGTTGAGACAGGGTATATCTGATGTTAATATAAGGAGAATTAGAACCAATGCAGGTAACAAAGATACATCAAAAGCAAAGCATAATACTTTAGCTATGATTCATAATACTAGATATGCTATTCCATTGGATCACACAATCCTCAAAGATCATGGAATATTTTATCCAAGAGGATTATTACATCCACTTAGATTTGAATTGACTTTGGCTAAAGTTTCTGATGTTGTAGTTTATTCAAACAATGAAACACCCGCTAATTATAAATTAATAAACATGGAAATGGAATACCAGTGCATATCAAATGAATATTTAGCAACAAAGGCTGTTACGTCCTACAAACTTGGCAAAGGATTCACTTATGAAAAAGCACTCCTTCACAAAACTTTCACAATCTCTGAGGCTAATGATGCTGTGATAAATCAGCACATTAACGTACCAAGGAGATCCATGACTGGTATACTATGTCTTTTCACGGCTCCTCATGCAGAAGGCCTTAGGGATTCTGAGATTTTTGCAAATCCAAAGATCACATCAGTCAAGATTGACATAGATGGGGTGCCCAAAAAAGTTTATTTGAAAGGTATGATGGCGACTGATTTGTGGCAATCCATAATTAAGCGAGTTGGTATTAGTGATTCAGTTAAGGAATCTGATTTCTATACAGATAAATTCGCTTTGTGGATTGATTTGAGGACTTATCCATATAATGATATCCATGGAAATGGTTTGTATATTCATGCTACTCGTGATGGTGTGACTTTAGAAATTAAGAGACAAAAGGTAGGAACCAAAGTTCTTACATGCTACATGTTCGTGGTCGCGGATGCGAATATGGGTATTATGAATGGTAATCTAGATGAGATGGTATGTTAGACCACTATATGTTTTTCTTCTCACGTTGTCATGAGAAGAAACATCAATCTAAAGGGGTTAATGTAGTGAGTAATGATGGATGAACTCAAAAACATGATTCCATTCAATTGCATCATCACTGGTCCCACGAATTGTGGAAAGACCCAATACATAGTGGAGCAGCTTCGAGGTCACTATAGGCAAGTGTTTGATTATATTGTGTTGATTTGCCCAACATATGCCCATAACAAGACTTATAGAGGCTTTGCTAAGGGGGATAAACGATTCTTTGTAATGTCGCCAGATGGCAGTGATCATGACGAAATCAACAATTTGTTGATGGATTGTGAATCGTTCTTCTCAGGTATGAATGCGCTTATAATATTGGACGACTGTGCCGTTTCCAAGGATCTGAAGAATAGGTCCAACAAATTCATCGGTTTGGCCTTTTCTGGGAGACATATAGGGATATCAGTCTGGGTTCTCACTCAACAACTGACATCTATAGCTAAACCATTCCGTGAAAATGTAGCTTGTGTGATCTCATTCCACAATCCATCACAAACGGCGATGAAGATGCTTCTCGAGGAGTACGGCGGGGACCTGGATGCTGAAACGTGGAAGACACTCAAGAAGCTTCTTATGAATGAAAAGTATGCCAGGCTATGCTTCTCTCTTAGACATCCATTCAAAAACTATTTAGAGGTACCGACTCTAACGGCACAACCATGACAACTCCCGAAGAAATCATGAATGGTGAAACTGTGGTGGATAGTCATCAATCAACACCAACCATTAGCGATGATGATTTGAAATCCAAAAGAGAAGAGCTTTCCATACTAGCTTGTCTAGGCTCTACCAAGGAGTATCTTGGTATGCAAATGACATTAGGCGATGTCCATAAATTATCGGATAAGGATGTCGAGAAGTACTACAAGAGATACAAGATGGTGTCGGGTAAGAATGTGGCTGACGGACTAATTGATCCTCCTTTACATCTATTGGTCAGACTAGTCAACTGGTGTCTTAGTGGTTACGGTGGAATAGATGAACCAGATGCTTTGGTAAAGGATTGGAAGAACAATCAGTTGATCAAGCAGTGGCTGTCAGAAACTTCTGGCTCAATAGTAGTACATGGTGGTGTGATTGCTACGTTACTGATAATAGCCATTACCGCTCTCAAGCATTTCAAACTAAGAGAACCCACTCCCCCTCCTACCACATTTTATGATCTAGCCAATACAGATGAAGTTGGAGTTGACACTGTTCGGTGAAGAAAAAATTGAAATTTGGTTTGGCACCTTTAGTCCTAAAAGCATACGCAAACATGTCACAAAGAACAAACTCGACTTCATCAAATGCTTCTTCTTTTTCGGACTCAGGCCCGCCTCTACCAAATAGATTTGTACCAATTGATGAGACTGATTTTGATTGGAACTCTATTATTATAGAGGATCCTGTCAGATCAAGGTCTGGGTACAAATCAAAGGTATTTGTGATGGAAGATGGTGTAAAGAAGACTCTATCATTCCAATTGGCAGACCAAAATGTGTTTGGAATTAATCATGAATATGGTTACAAGCTGGGTGACAAACTCAAAAAGGTACAGATCAATTACCCTATGACGTCATTTTACACTCAAGATTGTCCAACTGAAGAAGGGGTAGAGACGTTCAAAAGGATTGATATGGTACAGGCGGTTACGGCTAATTACATGGTTAAATTCTATAATGGAGGAAAAGATATGCCTGATTTGTCAAAAAGCAAACCGAAGCTTAAATTGATGCAGCAGAAAGGAGGAGCACTAGATTTGGTGAAGCCTCTATACTCAAAACCACAAGAAGAAGAAGATGAATCCAAATCCAAATCCAAATCCAAACCCAAACCCAAACCCACTTATTCAAAACCATATCGAATGTACATTAAACTAAACAGCAGTGGAACTGGTGAAAACTTCAAATTACACTCATCATTTATAGGAAGGAAAAGAAACCAGACTTTTCGCGACTTTATAATTGAGTCTGATCATTTTTTTGATCCCAAAAATAAGATAAACTTGCAAATTTCGGTAAAGTTTGAGAGTGTATTCTTTTCAACAAGGAGCGAGTACCTTGCTCTTCTTGGTGACGGTATTATTGTCAAATCAATCAGGTTCACAAAACCATTTGAGGAATTTGAACCACAAGAAGACAAACATGATGATGAGAATGATTTCAAGGATGTTGAATTTGAAGACGACGATGAGGATAAGAATGATGGTAACGATTTCAAGGATGCCACCTTTGAAGAAGAACCTTTTAAGTGGCCTGCCGAATCCGATGCATTCCCTGAAGTGCTACTTGGGGTTTCTACCAAAAATGGCAGTAATTAAGTAATCAAATAAGATTTGGGTGGGATGGGATCTGACAGTTTCCTAGTATACAACTTACTAGGAGACTTAAAGGTTACACTAGATTAACTCATAACATGTCTGAAGAAACAAGTCAGGTTGAGCAAATCACTAGAGAGCCTTCTGTCAAAACAAAGGTCAAAGACCCCAAGAGAGTTCAGGCTGGTAAAACGTTGTCAGAAAAAAACAAGAGGGCCAGAGAGGCTTTGAAACGTGAAGAGGAAAGGGAGAAGAAAGAAAGGGAAGAGAGTGAAAAGGAAGAGGAGAAGGGTAGTTCTGTTGGTGGAGGGGGTGACTGGATACCAAAATATATGTCGTCCCAAACTATTCTGGCCATAAGTACAATTGGCCTCGCCGCCTATGGCCTATGGACAAAGTATCGAGATAGGATAGCCAATCTGCATGTGCCAATCATTACATTCAATTCACCACCCCAGCCCACAGTCGTAGAGGATAATGTAAGTCAGCCTGCCAAAGAAGAAGAGAAAACCAACTTAAAAAGTAGATGGATGTGATCATAAATGGCTGAGAATAAGCTCGTAAAGACAGTTACTGACTCTGCAATTCTAGTTGGAATCTCAACTGGGATTGGCTGGCTGGCCAAAAAGGCTCTTCGGGAGTCGATCACCGGCGACCCAACGATCAATATCATGAACTATGGCAAATGGGTTGTTTTGTTCACTATAGCTATATATAGCAAAAACTATTTAGAGGAACAGAAGATACTGCCCACAAGTGCCTAACCATGACTGAAGAGAATGATGATGTTTTTGATAAGCTTGCCAAATATGAGTACCTGTATGCATTAAGGACACATATTAATGATTCAATAGTTGCTACATTTGGCAACAATAGAGAACTTAAAATTAGCGATGTGCCAGATACTATTGAAGGGGCATTCAGATGGTATTACACGGGAGACAATCGATACCATAACCACCATGGTGAGCCTCAATTGGAAGATTTCATTTCAAAATACAAAGATATGGCTGTAAAATGTGAAAGACTCAAACCACACCCACTCACATCCTTTACGTTTGGAGTGCTGTCAACCATCGTAGTATCATATCTATCATCAAAACTTTTGAGGGTATACAGTGGCTATAAAAATCAAACTGTTGATTTTGTGTTACCGCGCATGCGTTGAAATTGTTTAAGAATAAAACAACAAGTAGATAAATGGTGACGATACTAGTTACAACGGCTATAGGAGCGGCCCTAAATGCAACAGCCTTCATTGGTGGAAATTATTTAGCAAAGGTCATTAGCGGCTCATCTTCAACTGATCTCCAACTTGAAAGGGAGAGGCATGACAAAGCCATGGAAAAGTACCAGAAAGACTATGCTGCTTATCAAGAGAAACGAATGGCTTATATTGACTTTGAGAATCGTAGGAAGGGTGATGAGAATCAAGCCTCTGAGAACATATCAAAGACGGATGAAGCGTTGAGATTGTACAATCAAATCGGTAATCCCCCCAAATTCTCTGACTATTACCGACCCAATTCAGATCAAAAGACTGGAGAAATGGTTTATGTTTCTATCGGTATGTTAGCCTTGGGATATATTGTCAGCAAGTGGATATAATGGCTGACAAAATAACAGATGACATAATGACCCCGCATGAATATGTTCGTTTGGTGGGATTTAGAGCTTATCAATTGAGGATGGGTAGTAAACCAGTCATAAACTGGCCAGGGGATTTCAATCCCATAGCCATTGCCAAGAGTGAACTCAAACCGCGCGTCTTACCAATTGCTATAATTAGAAAGATCCCAGACTGTAATTCAGAGACTGGTTTCCGCGATGAAGTATGGGACCCAAATGATATGAATATACGAGACTTCTGAATTAATTTAGAAGTTTCCATATTCAACTTCAAATATGGCAACTGCTCCAGATACTGATTTAGATCCGACTACACTAAATGAGCCAGGTGATGATGATGGAGGTTATGATGATGGGGATGACACACTTTATTTGAGCCCAATCACAAAGACATCAACCACTCGTCCAATTGACCCTTATGAGGAGGAGGAAACCTCGTTTGGTGGTGGTGAAACTCAGCCCTTGATAGATACCAAGATGAGAGATCAAGATGATGCTGAAGAAGAAATCAAAAGATTTTTCCCATATGCCAAGACTTCTGAGTTCATCAAAGGTGTTGGCAGATCAATTAGTGGACGAATAGAGAAAGTATTTTTGAAATTGAAGAGGGCAAACGCTCGCGAATACATTTTATTACCCAATGGTGAATTCACTGAAGATCTGCCGAGAGGGTTGAAAGAGAGTCTAGGCCCAAGAGCCCCAGAGGTTATAGAAGCTAATAATGATGAGATAACTAAGAAAAAAGGTTTGGTTACTAAACTCAAGGATAAGCTAAGATTCCAAAGAGATAAGCCGCTGAAAACTCCAGAAGAAAGTAGCCAAATAGAGACTCTGGAGAGGGAAATTGGTGAGCAGGAGGAGGAGATAGCTAACCTGGAAGGTGAAAATGAAAAGATACAGGAACGAATGTCATTGCGGGATCGTGTGAAGGCTATATTCAAGAAATATGGATTCACAGTCTTTGCTGTCATGAGTGCCGTTGGAGTGGTCATTGGCGTTATAGTCTCCAACCTCTCCAAAGGGCTCTCAAGATTGGGTAAAGGGGTTGGTGATGGGCTAAAAACCCTTGGGAAGAAACTTGGTGAATTATTGCCTGGGATGGTGGGCGCTATTGTAAGCTTTCTATTCAAGACTGCTGGAGAGGTCATTTCATTCCTTGGTAAACATGCTTGGCTGTTAATAATGGCGATTGTGCTTTACTTCATAGAAGAGTTAAAAAGGAAACGTAAATGAATCAAATGAAGACCTACTGTATCAAAGAGAAAAAGTTGACTGATTGTGTGCCTGGTAGTGAAACCTTTGCCAAAACATCCAAAGGAAGGCCGATGATGAAGTGTAAATGTTCCAGCTGTGGCATCATCAAAACTCGATTCCTCTCAGATGCTGATTATAGAAATTTAAAGATGAAGAAGGAGTAATCAAACAAAATGTTGAGCATTACTATGTACGAGTCTGAAACTAGGGTGTATTTGGATCCCCCACTGGAAAAGGTTCGGGAGATACAACTCCTCGACTGTATTATACCCAAACGATTGGTCAACTTCAAGGATCGACAGAGCTTTCTCAAAGAGGATCTACCCATCATAATAATTCAACCCGGTACATACTCTCTACGTGATATACACGCAATCTTTCTGAACGATACGGATAAGGCCAAGCTATCCATCATCGAGACTGACACTGTTGATTACCTGTATTCCAACAAGAGCTTCAACATTAGACTTACAAGAGGGCTACAAGTTGCTCTTGGGGTGCCTGAAACCATAGCCCCTGGAAAGCTGTACCCCATAAACATACAGATTAAGGAGCCACTGAGACTTTTGTGTAGTATAGTGGACAATAAGTCGTCATATATGAATAAGACTCAATCTGGGGAACCCGTGAAACTCTCCCCCTCCCACCTCCTTGCCAACATACCATCACAGGATTACCCAGCCATTCCAGCTCAAAAACATAAGAGCCCCATAAACCACTTCGACTTAAGCATACTCGACATTGGATGGAAGAAACTTGATCTGAGGGGGTCCCCAATCACTTTCAGTTTAAGATTCAGATAACATCTTAAAAGTAAGTGATATTCATTCCAAAATGGCTGAATATAAATCAAAATATCCCAACTTAGAGGCTACTGCACCTCCTGCACCTCCTCCAACCCCCACTGATGGACCATCATTCAGGCTTCAACAATGTTGTAATGCTTTGGACAAGCTAAAGTCTGAATTAAACCACTATGAGACAGTACTCAAAAAATACAACCGATCCAAGGGTGTATTAATGAATGCAAGCTCAACCTGTGGTATATTGTCTTGCGTTTTGGCAGCTGGTGGATTGGGCACATCTCTTAGTGGAGTCGGATCTGTGCCATTGGGTGTAGTAAGTGGCGTATTTGTGTGTGCATCCATAGCGTGTCAACAGATATCCAAGAATCTGTCCAAGAAAGCTGTGAAGCACCAAAACACCATCACGCTGGCCAGATCCAAGATAAACACCATTGAAGACCTAGTTTCCAAAGCCCTTCGTGACAATAAGATCTCCGATGAGCAGTTCTCGTTGATCATAGAAGAACTCAAGAACTTCGAAAAGCTCAAAGCTGAGATACGGGCTAAAGCTCAAAAAAATATGAATGGAGAGGACCCTGTGGTATTGAGGCAGAGAGTACGCGAAGAAGTCCTCAAAGAACTAAAAGGAGGGCCATAACTATTATTTATGAGCATAACAAATACTAGTGCCAATAAACTTAAAAGGAATACATACTAATAACATAACCATGGAAAACAGTCAAACTAAAAATCAATTGAAGTGTGACTTGGCAAAAGCAGAAGAAAATATTGAAAGACTGGAAGAAAGTGTTGAAAGGGCAGAAGAAGATATTGAAAAAATAAAACACACATTAAATTTTGGAACGGCAATTTTGACGACATGTATTGTGATTAAATTTTTTTGTGTCGTGTCGTCAGTACTTATTGATTAATATGCCTCTAAAAAGGACCACATCTACTAGACCAAATAGACTTAAAGGGTTGATATACTAGTAACATAACCATGGCTAATAGTCAAGTCAATGAAGCTCAAAAATGTTTAAGTGAAGAACAAGCTGGAACTTTAGTAGATTTGCTCCTAATGTCTGATACCCTTGAAACCATGTTTTCAAAAAGCGACTATTACAAAAAATTTATTGACTCATCATCGATCGAAAAAGAACTCAAGAGTTTCAAAGATTCCAAGTCCAAGATTTTGGCTGAGTACCAAAAATATTTGAATGAGGGGGGTCCAGCGGTAATGAAACAGAAACTTATACAGGACGTATTAAAAGCCATGAATGAGGAATCATAAAAAACATACTAGACTAATGGCTTAAAAGTTTGAACTCTTCTATCCAAATTCTGGATAGAAGATGGGCTTATTCAATGACTTCAGAAATAGGTACCCAAAAGCTGACCTTGACCAATTCAAATTTGTAACTGATCAATATGGGGGTTACATTAAATGGAAACATAACGGCATGACAATCATGTCCTATGATGACCCTTCTGGTAAGACATGGACTGATGGGATGCGACCAGGTTTGAAATTACTACTCTGGATTGATCTTGGACTAACTGATGATGACACACTGAACTCATTCCCAACGAGCCTAACCATGACCAAACGATACTACCCAATACCTGCTATCGACTTTGACAACCCCACCAGCAACACCACAAGCATGCTGACATCACTGGACATATACGTGTCCAATACGAAGAAATTCACCGCCAAGATGCGTAATGTTTTCACTTCCCAAGTTGTAACTTTCAAGACTGGTAAACAAAGTCGAAAATGGCTAAGTGCTCCCGACATGAACTACTGGCCTCAACAGCTAAACTTTGCAGTGTGGTGTGCGACTTCTGGTTGTGGGATTAGCCCTTTTGAAAGCCTGAACTACCCCAAAGTCGTGAGTGGTTTCATTAAATTTCATGTGTACTTCACCATAAGACGTATATTGTATGAACTGAGTCTTCCCCTGCCTGATGAGCAACCTTTTGTAATCAACAACAACCCTTACAGCAAAGTTGCATATCAACGATTATGCGCTGAATTTGGCATCTCAAACAACTCTGACTTCAGATGAAGAGGTGGAAGAAACGGGGGTTTGGGTGACATATTCATCGATTATGGTGCTGGATACCATGGAGTAGGTGGAGGATACCAAAACGTCCATATGGTAAGGAATTACGATGAAGAGGCTGATCAATGGCCTGGGGAAGGTGGTAAATTTGCCGATGATGGGGGTAAGAAGGAAAAGGGTGATCTCATATCATTCATTCGTAATGATGACTTTGCCGATTATAAGTATGCCTGGTTCATCCCAACTAGTGGCTATGGACTCACTAAAGCTGGACTTGGCAGATTGAATCGATCTGCTGAGGCTTTTGTTTACTGCGTGTTGGGGGCGCAAGTCAACACTAGAAACTCGATTGTGGGCACTGGTGGTGGGGCGATCGAGACTCAACAAGAATTCTTGGCTCTGTTTGAGAGTAGTGTCATTGAGAATGACATTTCAAGTTCAATCCAAAGGTATCAGCTGGCTACCCAAGAAGCTAAGTTAAGGCTTGATTTGGCCATTGCTCCTGGAGTGTGGTTAATGCCCAGTAACATGATCATAAACACAGAGAGTGTAGTTGGGTATAACAACAACCTCATGAAGGCCACTGATAACATGAAATTTGGTGTCAACACAAACATAAACTTGAAGACTAAGACTGTGGGAATCAGCCATAATCTGGGGTCTTCAAAAGTCAAGTTGCCACATGCAGCTGCAGAGACTAAACAACCAACACCAACACCAACGATTAATCCTCAACCTGAAATCAAAGACTCTTCACCAGAAGAAGAAACAAATACTAATCATGAAACTAATCTAATAGTATTAACCATTATAATTGTAGCTATAGCTTGGGTCGCCTTCAGATAAAAAATTGAGATGATGTCCAATCCATAGATCATGACTTCGTAAATCATGACATCATTGGCAATCGTTGGCAGTAGATACTTCGATGACTATATTTTCTTGAAACTAGAAATACAAAAAGCCCTCAAGAAATGGAAGCTGGATCTCTCAGACATTCAATTGATTGTGTCTGGGGGTGCAGAAGGGGTTGATGAACTGGCCAGAGATTTTGCCATTGAAAAGGAGATCCCATTCAAAGTGTTTGAACCTCAATGGGACTATTATGGCAAGGCGGCTGGACCAATTCGAAACAGAGCGATTATGGAGTGTGCAACGCATGTATTGGCCTTACCTTCTCGTTACTACTCACCAGGTACTAAATCAGCCATTAAGATAGCCAGGATATACAAGAGAAAAGTTATAGTCGTTTATGTCTGATGATTAAGTGAACTTTTGTAACGTGAAGCGCGTTACAAATGTATTTTGATAACTTATCACCTAGCCCACCATGCGCAAACATCACATACATACTTAACTTCACCGTGTTTACAAAAATTAGAACACCGTTTACACGCATATTTATTCTTACCATGTATACATATATGAGTACCACAATCTCTACAAGCATTTCCCCTACTTCTACCATGAATACAACTATAGTCCCTACCATTACAAGCACCACACCTAGACTTTGGATCACCATGAACGCATCTTATCACCATATTATCACCATATACTCATTGATTAAACTATTTTTAAACCAATTAACACCCTGCTTAACTTTTGTAACACGATCCATGTTACAAAAATACCATTCATAGTTACTCAATGATTAGAAATTGCATTCCCCACCACAAAAGTTCACATAATAAAATCGTTTATATTTAGCAATCAATTCTGTTATAAACTCGCCATAATCGTCTCTTTCAATCAAGTTCTTATTAACATGCATAAATATTTTTACTCTTTCAATCCTATAATCTTTATAATCAAATGGTTTGATGCAATCTTCATAAAGATCGCTGTATTCCATTTCACAATCATAGAAACTCATGTCATAATCATGACTATGCTTACAACCCTCGTAAAAATCATTGTAAAGCCCCTTAATATTAAAAACATCTCTTATGCTTCGTACAGTTTCAATGTGACTGACAACATCATATGCAAATGAAACTCTGTCTTCAAAAAGTTCACAAATATCATTAGGTAAAAAACCTTGTAAACAATCAATCAATTGATTCCTCATTCCCTTAATGAATTCAACATTCTCCAAATTCTCAAAATTCCGAAGACTAAACGTAAACAATTTCAATCTGTGATCAAAACTCATTTCAATATCGTTCTTGAATTTCACCAACATTGCTCAATTCTCAGTCGTGTACCCTACCCTCCCAACCCCAAACCCAAATCCCACTTTCTCGACCCCGACCCCACCCATCCACTCGACGATCCCAACCAAAAAATTGACACCTTAAAGAAAATCATCGATCAAAAAATCAAACAAGGTTGAGACCCACTTGACCACACCCAACTCATCTCAACCCAACTCGACCTCACCCAAAAATTCTGGCCGAGCCGAACCAGTCCCCCCGACAAAATTGACCACGCCCAACTTGGCCCAGAATCGGCTGTTTGCAACTACTGCATTAATACTTACAGTGTACCTACAAAGCACTTGAACTTCACCTACAGCAGTGAATTTGACAGGTGCCAATACCATAAGTGCATCATTTTTTTAGAAACAAGTACTTGTAGATGCTTCTCACTTTTATTCCTACTTCCTCTCAAAGGTTGCTGACATTTTGGTTCTGACCAAAAAAATATTCTCTAGTGGCGTACTTTAACCCTGTAACACTAATAAGCCAACCAAGGATAGTTTTAAAGAAGCCTTTTATGGGCTTCTAATCAAGATAATTTAGGCAGCTGTTCCTAGCAATGCGGGTGCATAAGGCTTAAGCTCATATTGGTTTAGTAACAGGGTTCTCCAGAAGCTCCAGTGACTGGCAAAAACCACCGGCTAGTCATCACGAAACGCACTGGCTACTTAAACAAATGAGTTCCTAAGAGAGATATATAAAATAATCTGCCATAATTTGGTCCACAAAAACAAAGCCTTGACAGTGGCAAGATAAAAAATCAAGTCAGAAATAATACATACTGATATCTTTGGACCATGACTTTCACTTTAACAATTTCCACTCTGATTTTACGTGTCACAGGGGGACCTTTTAGGGGTTAAAGGGTTAATTAGTGGTATGTTTATTTAGCCCCTCCCTCCCATACCTGTGCCCAGTGAAAGGCGATCCACACCTTTTAAATGAACACACTGCCTTCTACTCCCATTTCCTCTCCTACTTAAAATTTTCCAGAGGCAAAGCAGGAAGTGGAGTGTGACTGGTAGCCTCTCTATGAAAACCCCATGGCCAAGGAAAACAAAATAACAAAATGCAAATAAGAAATCAAAAAAGAAATTAAATTTCCTAATGACTGTGATCTTCCAAAGAGATGTCAGAGAGCGAGTAAAGCACTACAACATGTAAATTCAAACCCTTCTACTTATTAAAGTCCTTGTCAAGAGTGGTACAGTTTGTTTCTTTGTCAAGTCAGTCCTTTAATAAACACAGTTTAAATTTTATTTTTATTGTATGGAAACTGTTACAGTGAGAACACACCTGAAGGTCGGAGGATGACAAAACTTGATCAGATTTTGCTTAATGGGAACAACATCACTATGGTATAGTATGATCTTAATAGATTCAATGGATGGTACATGTATTTCAAATTCCAGCATACCCTTTGCCCACCAGTAGGTCTGAAGCTACACTGGAAATATAACTTGTAGTTCTATTATGTGAATACTAGGGTATCTAAAAGATAGTGATGCTGCGGCACATTCTGTTGATACCGTGACATAATTTAGGCAGTGTTCCATCTACCTGCGCATCTCAAGACTTGTTAAAGCACCTTTAGTTCTCAAAATCGCCGTACGGTTACAGATTTTGGCGTTACGAAAAGTGGTTTAAGATCCCCCTGCCACTCTCGACCAAAAAAAAATCGAATTCGACAAATATGAAGGAAAATTAAAACCACATTAGGTCTAGGTTTATTTAGTTTTATTTTCAGACGCTGACGGGTCTATAGGTATTAGTTTTGAGGGTCTAAGTTTTCTTTATTTCCCAAATCATGGGCAAAATGCTTCCTCTATAACGCACAAAAATCCTTTCTGTTCATTATTACGGTTAACTTTTATGGTGTAATGAAGTCATTGTGGGTTACATCATTGTCTGCAGGAAAAAAAAAACGATTATGTAACTTAAAATCTGTCCTGGTTTTTATCAACTTCATGCATGGTGACGCATCGATGGCGAGGTGTGACTATGTCTGGATATAAAACGATTCATATCAACCTCCCCTTTACCATATTGGGACAATCGAAATATGTGGAAATTGTAGGAGCAAAAAGCTGACTTATGTTTGAACATAAAACGATACACATCAATGTCCCCTTTACCAAATTCCGAAAATCGAAAGAAGTGGAAATCGAAGAAGCAGAAAGCTGAACTGGTACGCATTACATGTCTCTAGCATGTTGACAGACTGTACGTGTCGATGACGCGTCCATCGCGATGTGTGAAAATACCAAAGCTTTGATCTTTGGATAAATGATTGCAACAGATAAGAAATTAGCGTGTTCTACGGTTCTCGTTTGTTTTAATTATTCTACAAGTACTGATAATTTCTCTTCATTTAAGAATTCGACCAAGGAGACTGCTACGAAATGACACACTGGGCGTTTTCCATTTACCGAAAAATTCCGGAAATTTCATTGGGAAATTTCCATCGGTGAGGAACGTGTTCCATTTGACACAAGTTCCATTCATTCCCATGGGACTGTAGAGGAATCTGTCATTTCTCTTTACCGAAGATGTGGTCGTGAAGAATCACCGGCGTGAAAGGTCTGGAACTGGTGAAACCTCATGAAACTCGTAAATGGAACACGCATTTTCCATCGGAAGGTTTCCAACGGGAAAACGGGACTACCTTTTCAGACGCTCCGTTTATTCCGGAAATTTTCCAGTGGAACGTACCAAAAAAGTGCGTTCCATTTACATCTCAACCGGAATTTCCGGAATCTCTTGCTAAATGGAAAACGCCCACTAAGTTTTAAATTAAGATGTCACAATTAATCGTCCAGATTTACAAACTTTCACCGAAATCCACGCGAAAAAGGACGCCAGTGCGACGGTATGACATCCTGTCATGCTTTTTTGGCGCAATGCATTCTGGTAAAAAGTGTGGTTAAATGCAAGGCATTCTGGTAAAAAGTGTGGTGAAATGCAATGCATTCTGGTAAAAAGTGATGAATTCGAGAATTCGTCCTACCTTACACATCTCTCTTAAATCCTGATTATGTTGCTGCTCGCTCGCTGCGCTCGCTCCGCAGCAATAATTTTAAAATTCACAGCTGTTTGCTTCTAGTGACAGCCTTAATAGTATAATGTAATAAGGCTGTTATATTAATGCAGTATCACTTCACAACAAACTAATTGAATTTCTCTCTGAAACTGTCTGTTATACTGCAACAGAAGTTTTAATACTAGAGAGGTATATTTCTTTATAAAGTCGATACATACACTAATATTTAATTTGCACCTTTGTCTTTCAGCTCATTCCTGGAGGAGAATATCCTTTCATAATTTGAACAATGAAACACTGATACTTATCAAAAGTGCCTACATGTATTTATCTTTGTAAGGATAATTTACCTCAACCTGTTACAGAATTACAGCTTGAAGAGCATCACTTGCATTCAAGCTGTTCCTAGCTACTGTAACAGACCAACACAGTATTTACTATATCATTGCGGCATACTCCTAAAAAGTGGCAAGGACCTTATAGGAAGCCAAGCACACATTACAGTCTCATTACATACAATAGAGGCCTTTTTATTTGTAGGGACACCACTAAATGTACATGTTAAATGATTCCTTTTGCTTCCAGGACATACAGTAAGTACCAGTACCATTTTATGTTAATAATTAGTGATTGTCAGACAACTCCTTACATGCTAATTTAGAGAATTTTAAAGTATTCAGGTAACTCAAAATCTTTGCTCATTTTTTCTGGAGATCATGGATTTGATTCCCTACATGTTGTTGTCTTGCATCCCTACTAATTCAGCACACAGAACTCATCCAAACTCAATTGGAGTCAGGAATTGGTTATGGCTTAAAATTGTTTACTGTGTTTTGTTCAAGCTATAAGCTTAAACTCCTTAACAGATTCTCAGAGGCCCAGAGGTGTAAGGACACAATCATCTCCTGTCCCTGTCAACAGTGTTATTGTTTGTATATAATTTATCTATTCGTCTGCTGTGTTACAATGTAACCATGTCGTTGTACCCTTCCTCATGTAATCAAATAAACTGACAAGTATTATCGTTTTGCTTGACTGGCTCTTCAATTACACATTGTTTTCCTTTAGTAAAACATCATGTAACAGAAGTTAATACCTAATACATGTACTAATGTATGTTAGTGCAAGCCAGCTAAGCACAAATGATTACAAATCCATCAAATTTATTGCATAGCAAGCTGCTGTCACTATGTAACCATTGGTGCCTAAATACCGGTAGTTTAGCTCAATTGACCAAAACGAAAGTTCATTAAAAGTGACTCATATTTTCCACTTTAAGCCTGCATGCTTTCTGTGCTCAACAATCAATCCCATAACTTTTAAAAAACTAAGTGGAGAACTTGCCATTTTAAAGCCTATTTTCTCCAATTATCAGTAAAAAAATAAGGAGTTTAAAGCCCTTAATTTTTAGTTGGTAGGATCTGACTGCACTTCTTTTTAGGCATAGAGTAGGACTTAGTGTGTATGTGACACACATGGTAACCGGTAATTAAAAATAACTACAGTACAATCCTCTGTCTCAGAATTGGTCATAAATGCATTTAGCATGGTTTTAAACCCAGGCCAGGTTATAATTATTTTTTCAAGTAAAAAAAAAAAAATATATATATATATAAATGTTTATTGCTTTAAACATCAACAACAAAAATAATAATGTCCTTTTTGGTACTCCAGACATTTGTAAGAGACTGAGCGGCAACCTTCTGCATTTGGACTTCTGTGATCACTTGGGCATTTAGCCCTTTTGCTCCCACGATCTGAACAGGAATTCTCAACAAGTCCATGTTACACTTTGATCCTTATTTCCAAGTTTGGAACATTTGATATCAAATCAACTCAGTATCCCCAAGTTAATCACATGTCCAATTCTCGTCATCACTTTTCTTGTTAGTGTATTGATATTAAAAGGAGAAGTTGTATACGGAACACATCTGGACTTGAATGGTTAAAATAATCCATCCACCAATCATTACTATAAAGGTCTAATGCTAATTACTTGGGTGACCCCACATATTAACTGCAAAAAGTGAATTCTGCTTCTAAGCACCAATCCTGTAGTTTCTAGAGCTGGAGAATTCTGAATAACTTTCATTCCAACAAAAGTACTCTTGATTGTTCAGTTTGTATTTCATGTACAGTCACTTGAGATTTGCAAACCATTCAGATCTTTGCACAAGACGTCGGAAGTATCATTGACTTTTATATTCACAATGCTGCAATACATCCCTTCGCTTCCTCCATGCTTAGGATTCTGCTTCTTTGATGCTCACTGTTTATGATTCTTGCAAGCCTCGTTTGCATATTCTCAATTGTGGCAGGTGGGACTCCAGACAGCAAATTCAGGTCTTTGATCCAGAAATGTTTGATGACTTTCTTCTGTAGTGCATCTTGCAGAAACATCAGGAAACCTAGAAATCTGTCAGCAAGGCTGCCCTTGCTCCAATCATGGTTTGCTTCATTGTACCAAAGCAGTGCTGTTTTGAGGTGACTTGATGTCAAGAGGGAAAATGTAGGTTCCCTTTGAAGGACTGTCTTGACAATTCTCAGTACATCGTGACGGCAGCCTTTGTCCTGGTCCATGTCCTTCAGCAGTGATTTCTCCAGTAGAGTGAAAGACTTCATCCATACAGTCTTAGGGTCTGCACCTTCAGGGGGCATTTGGAGATGTACAGGTGGCACTTGGAGATGTACAGGTGGCACAAAGTACTCATCACTGAGAGGTTGAAATGCGGGGACAAGCAATACTTCAAGCGCTTTTGTTCCATTATCATTAATCTTTACCTTTACACCTGCACTGCAAGAAGATGCCTTCAAAGACACATCTGAAGTTGCATTAGCACTTGCACTCTGAAGAGCAGCTGTAACTAGTTTATATAACCAACTCTTAACCTTTTCTGGCATCAAGAGCCCCTCTGGATTTGAAAATTCTTTGCTGACCATGGAACATTCCACAGAGTGAAGAAGAGTAGCATAGTATGAGTTCTTCACTTTAAGACTGATGTCATCTTTCTTTGTCTTTAAAACAACCAGGACTACAGCGTCACCTTCATCAGGACCTTTAGTTTTCAGGTTTTCGTACAAATTTCCCCCATATTCACACCTGCTGATCAGAACAGATCTTTCTTGGCAGTATTTTAGCACTCCACCTTGGACATAATTATTTACGACTTCCTTTGACCATTTGGTTTCCTGACTGAGCACACTGCCCTGTTTGGCCACAAATTCTCGCAGGAGCCGCAGGAGATCAGATGTACATGTTGTTTCAAGGGACAGTGGTGGATTCTGTTTTTTGTCATGCTGAACTACAGGGGAGCTGTTGGTTTCTTTAGCATTCAAAAGAGGGGCCCCTGAAATGTGGCGCATTCAGAGGTTAGTTCTGGAGAGTCTGCACAAACGGTGAAGACAATTAATAAAAAAATAGGGTTGTAGCTAGGTTGTAGGAGTCCTTGGATAATAAAGAATGAGCAACTTTCATTACAATTTGAGCAACGAAACCCCAGGAAGCATAGATGTTTTGCAGACACTGACATAACTATAAGTTAGAGTATGTTGCAAAAAATTTTAGTCCAGCATTCTCAATAAATCATAAAATAGCATAATAATAATAATATTAATTATGCTCAAAGCATCTATGGACTTGAGAAAGTTAAAATTAAATGTTATGAGCCGGCAACATTAATTAAGGCCACCCAGGCAGGCAAATCAGGTAAAGAATTATAAACTATATATGTATCATATGTTGTGGTTCAATTTTATCCTTGATTCAATTTTGTTTTGGTTATGGTAATTTGATGATAATGAGTTTGAAACAAAGGAAAATAAAATTTGAACCAAAGATAAAATTGAACCACAACATATATACATAGATATTAACACATTTTCTGGAAGGGTATTTCCACTGATCAAAGCCTTACACGTACATGTAGGTATTACCAATTGTTTTTCCTACAACAAAAAGTGGTGAAGTATTGATCAACTCCACTGAAACTTTCTAGTCTCCAAGTCTTTTTCCAGGTACCAGGTTAATAATTCAGATAACTATAAAGGAAACTTGAGAACCAGACCTGTACTGACTGTTACATAATGTTATTCGGCTTCTAACTAATGAAGTTGGATGATTTAAAGTATTTAAAGAGTTACGGTATAGAGTTTACATAACAAAAATCTGTGGCTATTTAACCCGAGCTTTCACACCAGGCAATGACCAACATGCAACTTCTCCTTACCAGAATTATCAACTCTAGGATTTTGAATCAATCAAACAAAAAATTCTCTCAAATGAAAAGAAAAGGTGCAGCAGCCAGGAAAAAGAATAGCTGGTTAGATTTCTCATAACAGACAGGGATGGTCTACATGTACAATCTTCATGGTTTTTCAACTGAGCATTTGTATCTACAGGAACTCATTTTTTCAATGTGTAACATTACCCTCAAAAATACCTGCTGCTATAATTCAGTATATTATATGCCAAGGTCATAAAGCCTTCTTGTTTACCCTACATGTAAATGAAGTACCGTAAAAGGGAAAGATCTTGGCATGCAGTTTACCCTCTGTCATTAAACCAATACAATTTTTACTGGCCCATGCAGTTGTAAAATCATACTAACTGTACCTTGACATTTCAGCAGTTTACTTCTCTCCTTCTCACTGTCTAATATCTTGCGCAAGCGATCTGCCATGTTTTCTAGTGTCTTATCTTGGATTTCATCCAGCAAGTTCACACCAAACACCCAGAAATGCCCAATGTTCTTGTCTGCTAGGCCAGAATGAAGCTTTTCAAAGTATTCAAGAAATCTCTCCCCCAAATATTCTGGCCCCCAGTTTCGTAAAGTGCTGTTGTAATGGAGAAAAACAGTTTTAAGGTGGTAGCTGGTTAATTTTGCAAAGGTAGGTTCTGCCCTGATTATGGTCTTTGCAATCCTTAGAAGCTCATGTCGGCAGCCATGGTCTTCTTTATCCATCCCTTGCAACCTTGCTTTCTCCCTTAAGGAGAAAGACTGCCGCCACAACAACTTAGGATCACAGGATGGTGGAATCTTTCCTTTATAAGTCTTTGCTACAAAATAGTCTGTAGGCCCAAACTGAAAGGAAGGAACAAGATCAGCAGAGAGTTTCTTCCCTGAGCTCTTCTCAGTAAGGTCTAACTGAACTGCTGGTCCATGTGCAGAAACCTTAAGCTCCACTGGAGAGTCAGGAATTCTAGTATTCAGGTCATTCACAGCCTTTTGGACAAGACCATAGAACCAGCTGGCGCGCAGCTTCTCTGGAATGATGTAACCTTTACTGTTGACATACTTCTCAAGTGGTGAACCTTTTTCTGCCTTGAGTAGTACGAACCCAGAGACTCCAGCATTTTCCCTGATCACTTCATTCTTTCCTGTCTGTAAAACAACCATGACATCAACCTCATCTGCAGCTTCAGTCTTGAGCTTTTCATACAGGCTGCCTGTGTATTCATATTTGCTAATAGGAAGATTGGAATTGTCAGAGAGGTATTGCAACACCTCACTCTTGAGGTACCGGTCAACTATGCGTTTTGCCCACTCAGTGTCTCCTTTAGTTATTTTCACATAATCTACAGAGTAGTGGCGCAATTGTTGTGTCAACAGGCTTTTGTCACAGTTCTGCTGTAATTGAAGCATAATTATGATGTAGCTGAAAATGAAAGAATCAGTAACAACATATGAAATTCAATATCTAAAGTTTTATTTTATTATTTCTGTTTCTATAAACAGCTTAAACATTTAATATAGTGTTAATAAATTACATTTTTATGATAATTATTACCATAATTGCACTATGTTTTCTACCAGTCACTTTATATAACAGTCTAGATTTTTCACATGGTTTTTGATAGTTTTAAATTTAGCTTTGACTGTATACTTTTGAACTGTTAGGAATTAGTGCAATATAATAATAATAATGACAATAATAATAATAATAATATTAATACCAACAGCAACTGTCAAAATTAAGAGCTTAAATACACATATCAAAAGTAGCAATTTACGTGTATGTGAAAATCTCCTGGTCCCGACCGCAATTGACCAGTAACCTCGCTTCATTTTGGAATCACTCTAGTTTAGAAAACTGATCTGTATTCAAAATTAACGGAACATCTTCCCAAACACACACAAAAAAATTAAAAGATCCAAAATGGAAGTGAAATAATTATAGCCTTGATGAGAAAAATGCGGAAATGCTTAAATTAGTCAATTATGCTGTTATGCACTTTCACTTTCTAAAGGACACTTCATACGGCATATATATAGTGAAGTCACTTACAGGAGGAGCATGCACGAAAATCCCGGGTGGAGGGGGGGGGGTACTTTAGGAATTTTATGGTGGGGATGTGCTGCTGGAGCCCTGGAACCTTTAGCCTATACCAGAGCTGGTTTAGCTAGCCTATACTAGAGTAAACCCCTTCAAATCACTCCTTTCCTTGTGTAGCTGTTTTCTAGAAACGGAGGTCACTAGCACAGTCTAGCCAAAAACAGAACCTTACACAACAATTGTTTCTCTCCAAAAAAAGATTTATTTATACCTGTTCAGTTTTTTTTTTAAATCTTCAAGCAACTGGTAAGTTTCGTGAAAAATGATAACCTATTCTACACCCAAACGCTCTGATTTATATACCCTATGCTAGAGTAAACTGCTTAAAAACCATACCCTTCACAGCGGCAGTTGTCATGAATATTCACCAAGACAAAGTCGAGGTGAATATTCACCAATAATCACTGAGCCTGATGCAAATAATTGTTTTGGTATAAATACACAGGTGATTATTTCAAAAAAAAAAAAAACAAGAAAACAAAAAGCATTGTACAACACGAAAAATAATTTATTTCATCAAAAGCTCGCAAACGACTGAGCCACTTTGTTCGTCGAGGTGATTATCGGATGATAATCCGAGGTAGCGAACCAATCAGAGCGTGCGATTTTGTATAATCACCCACTACGCCGCGGATGAAAATTAAGAATGAATGTCGATCCGAGCAGACAAAAATCAAAAGGGAAAATTGCAAATTTTACATATTGACTGTAGAATTGTAGCTGCCTCACATTACAAATTATGTGAGGTTTTTGGCGACAGGTAGGCTAATCTGGCGAGATGTTCTACGTCGTTTTCCAATCATCTTTTGGACTGTGCATGGATGTTACAGGCGTTAACACGAACAATATTCCAGGGCTCGGGTGTACCATAACCACTGCTATTTTATTTACATTAGCAATTACGATGACAGTACCCTTGCGAAATGGATTCCCAAAAAACTTGGAATTCTTAGGAATTCTCAGTTATTTCACAAGGGCAGTAAACAGAATTCGCTCGGACGGTTTTCAAGTGTGAATCTATTCTGGGAGGGAGCGAATTATATTCATACAAATAATTATATGTGTATGTAATTTAACAAGACAGATAGTTCGTTAGCACTCAACCTTACCTTCAGCTATTCGGCCTCGATGTTTGTGGATGCGTCCCTTCCAAAGATTTCTACAAATTTGAGGTAAGGTCCCCAGTCTCTTCCTGACGTCATACCGGAAGTGAAAGCCCGTAATTCTAGGAAGGGTCGCCTTCTCGGAATCAGTTTTACGGCCCTCTCGGCTCTTGCGTGGCAAAGTCATTGTCAACCCTGGTGTAAAGATTACCTTCGCCTTTTTCATCAGCACTGAGACGGTAACTCTTAATTGAAATCATCAGGTAACCTCCTACAACTTCTTTAAGCCAGCTCGTAGCGTACGCCGCGTAGAAATGTCAAACACTGTAGTTCGTTCAATGTAAAACGAAATAAGAAATAAGCGATCGTGATTCATGAATCAGGTAAACCACATTCAAAGCACACAAAATGCTATAAGATCCTAATGAGGAAAGACATTCATATCTCAACTTTCACGTCCACAAACTGATGGAGAACGATGGAGAACGCTATTTTTCTGGCTTGTCGTGTGTAAGTAACATCACTCCATAAATTAAACCATTGGTTCCTGACAGCTTTTAGTAACAAGCAAAACCCGAAAGCAACCTGGAGTTTAATAAGCGATATATATTCTCGCAAGTCCAACAAATTAAAGAGAGTCACCGAAATCAAAATTGGGGAGCAAACTATTACAAATACGACTGAAACAGCCGAACAATTTTTAAAATCTATACTTTTCCAGTGTTGGTAATAGAAATACCACCCGCTGATTTTGGGCTTGAATGCTACCTTAATCCTAGTATCCATACGTTTTCACTGAGAGTTCCGACGGAAGGAGAGATCCGCAACCTTCTGAGGAAAATAAATGTTAGAAAAGCAACAGGATTAGATAAAATTCTATGTAAACTTTTGAAAGTAGCCGTTGATGCTGTTGCCCCATCAGTAGTTGTATTTTGCGGATTCTGGCGCAATGATTTTTTTCTAGGTCGAGTTATGATTTTTGTGTCGAGGATTTTTCAATTTTTTGTTTTGTTTTGTGAATTTTTTTGGGGTCTTTCGATTTTTGGGTCGATGATTTTTTCTCGATTTCTGTTTTTTCGTTTGGGTGTGGTCATCATAAAATGTTTTATGAATAATTAATTAGTTATGGGGAGTGATGGTCAAATTGTATCTTTGTGGGGGGTGGGGTGGGGTGAGGAGTGTCAAATATTGAAAAAATATTTTGGGGTGGTGTAGCGATTGGTATGTTTTGTGAAATGAATCCAAAAAAGTTTAAGAAATTAAATTGTGTTAAGTTGAGGTTTAAAAATAAGGAAAAGTTGAAGACTAAGTATTTGATTGAAATGAATAAGGTTGAAATTTTATCTTTATTCAAAAAGTATGAAAAGTTTATAGATAAAGATAGTCAATTTAGAATTAAATTTAATAATCGTAAAGATTATGTTTATATTAAGATTGATTTACCAATCGATGAAATTTGGACTAAAATAGATGGAGCTAACTATTGTAGAAATATTTTTGGAATATTAATTTATAGAGAGAGTACTCATGTTGATGAATTACTTCTTATTATACATACTAACCCATATAAGAGACTACATAAATACAGGTTTGATTATTTGTGTGAGGAATTGATAGCTGTGGCATGGGGCCCAAGTAGGTTTGTAGATTGGTGTCTTGATTTTGAGGAGTCAAAGGCTTTGAAAGAGCGTTGGGGTGTGATTGATTGTTA
Organism: Ricordea florida; assembly: GCA_949710005.1. Taxonomy (NCBI): domain Eukaryota; kingdom Metazoa; phylum Cnidaria; class Anthozoa; order Corallimorpharia; family Ricordeidae; genus Ricordea; species Ricordea florida. Next base: position 22,791,019 of record OX453273.1, on the reverse strand, counting down.
ATCGTAAAGAATATTTTTGTAACACGCTTCATGTTACAAAAGTTCACTTAACAATTACACATAGACTACTATAACCTCTCTCTTATATTTCCTAGCCATCTTAATAGCTGACTTAGTACCTGGTGAGTAGTAAATACAAGAAGGTAAAGCTAATACGTGCGTTGCACACTCCATAATAGCTCTATTACGAATTGGCCCAGCCGCTTTGCCATAATATTCCCATTGAGGTTCAAATTTCTTGAAGAGTATCTCATTTTCAATGGCAAACTCTTCAGCCATGGCGTCAACACCTGTTGCACCACCAGATACAATGCATTGAATGTCCGAGAGATCCAGCTTCCATCTCTTAAGAGCCTTTTTTATTTGATCTGAAATCGTTGTCAAAGAAGTTTCTACTACCAACAATTGCCAGTGATACCATGATTTATAAATGGGGAATATCAATAGAATGTTTATTTCAATTTTCATCTAAAAATAATCCAAGCTATAGTTGCAACTGAAAAGGATAATACTATTAGATTAATTTTATGATTAGTAGTTGTTTCTTCTTCTAGTGAAGATTCTTTGATTACAGGTTGAGAATGAATCTTTGGAGGTTTAGGCCTTACAGCCGCATGTGGCAACTTGACTTTTGAAGAACCTAGATTATGGCTTATTCCAACAGTCTTAGTCTCCAGGTTTATATTTGTGTTAACACCAAATTTCATCTCATCATTAGCTTTCATAAGGTTGTTATTATAGCCGATCACACTCTCTGTATTTATGATCATATTACTTGGCATCAACCACACTCCAGGAGCAATGGCCAAATCAAGTCTTACTTTAGCTTCTTGAGTGGCTAATTGGTATCTTTGAATCGAACTTGAAATGTCATTCTCAATCACACTACTTTCAAAAAGAGCCAAGAATTCTTGTTGAGTCTCGATTGCCCCACCACCAGTACCCACAATCGAATTTCTGGTGTTAACTTGCGCCCCCAATACACAGTAAACAAAAGCCTCAGCAGATCGGTTCAATCTACCAAGTCCAGCTTTGGTGAGCCCATAACCACTAGTTGGAATGAACCAGGCATACTTGTAATCAGCAAAGTCATCATTACGGATGAATGAGATTAGATCACCCTTTTCCTTTTTACCCCCATCATCAGAGAATTTACCACCTGGACCAGGCCATTGATCAGCTTCTTCATCATAATTCCTTACAATATGAACATTTTGGTATCCTCCACCTCTTCCATGGTATCCAGCACCATAATCAATGAATATATCACCCAAACCCCCATTTCTTCCACCTTTCCATCTGAAATCAGAATTATTAGCGATCCCAAATTCAGCGCACAATCTTTGGTAAGCAACTTTACTGTAAGGATTATTATTTATAATAAATGGTTGTTCATCAGGAAGTGGAAGACTCAATTCATACAATATTCGTCTTATGGTGAAGTAGACGTGAAACTTAATGAAGCTACTCACGACTTTGGGGTAGTTGAGACTCTCGAAAGGACTTATTCCACATCCAGAGGTCGCGCACCACACTGCAAAGTTCAGCTGTTGAGGCCAATAATTCATATCAGGTGCATTCAGCCACTTTCGACTGTTTACCAAACTTGAAAGTCACAACTTGGGATGTAAATACGTTACGCATCTTAGCGGTGAACTTTTTCGTATCGGACACGTATATATCCAATGAGGTCAGAACGCTTGTGGTGTTACTTGTGAAGTCATCAAAGACAATGGCAGGTATTGAGTAGGAGCGATCGGTCATAGTCAAACTCTTTGGGAATGAACTTAATGCATTATCATCCAATCCTAAATCAAACCATAGTAGTATTTTCAAACCTGGTCGGAGGTCATCAGTCCATGTCTTACCAGTAGGATCATCATAAGACATGACTGTTGTCCCATTATGTTTCCATTTAATGTAACCTCCATATATATCAGTCACAAATGTAAATCGGCTCAAATCAGCCTTTGGATACCTATTTCTGAAGTCATTGAGTAAGCTCATCTTCTATCCAGAATTTGGTTAGAAGGGTTCAAACTTTTAAGTCATTAGTTTGCATTATCAATTGCTATTAGGAGATTTTTGAACTAACATTTAACAAAACCAATGACTTTTGGTATATAACCAATATAATCCAATTCCTAGCATCAGGCCTTCCAAATATATAGAAAGCTCCTTAATCCTCCTTCTTTCCTCTTTTTTATCTTCTTCTATGATTTCCCAACACTGTATATCTATATTTTTTTTACAATATTCTTCACAATATTTATCCACAGTCGCTCTATCAATAACTTCAGGAACTCCTGCGTTAGCCATGTTTATATCCTTATTATCATTAACTTTTAAATCTCTTTTTGAACTAGTATTTATTATTTTCATAAATTATAGTTAATGTCCTCCTTTTAGTTCTTTGAGTATTTCTTTGCGTACTCTCTGCCTCAATACTACTGGGTCCTCTACATTCATATTTTTTTGAGCTTTAGCCCTTATTTCAGCCTTGAGCTTTTCAAAGTTCTTAAGTTCTTCTATAATCAATGAGAACTGTTCATCAGAGATCGTATTGTCACGAAGGGCTTTGGAAACCAGGTCTTCAATGGTGTTTATTTTAGATTTGGCCAGTGTAATAGTGTTTTGATGCTTCACAGCTTTCTTGGATAGATTCTTGGATATTTGTTGACATGCTATGGATGTGAACATAAATACACCACTTACTACACCCAATGGCACAGATGCTATGATTCCAACTCCACTAAGAGATGCACCCAATCCACCAGCCGCTAAAACGCAAGATAATATTCCACAGGTCGAACTTGCATTCATTAGTACACCCTTGGATCGGTTATATTTTTTGAGTACTGTTTCATAGTGGCTTAATTCAGACTTTAGCTTATTCAAGGCATCACAACATTGTTGAAGCCTGAATGATGGTCCATCAGTGGGGATTGGAGGAGGTGCGGTTGCCTCTAAGTTGGGATATATTGACTTATATTCATCCATCTTTTGGAATGAAAATCACTTCCTTTTAAAATGCTATCTAAATCTTAAACTGAAAGTGATGGGGGAACCCTTAAGATCAAGCTTTTTCCATTCAATGTCTAGGAGGCTTAAATCGAAGTGGTTTATGGGGCTTATGTATTTTTGAACTGGAATGGCTGGATAATCCTGTGAGGGTATGTTGGCAAGTAGGTATGAAGGGGAGATCTTCACAGGTCTTTCTGTAGATTGAGTATTGTTCACATATGATGAGTTATTGTCTACTATGCTACAAATAAGTCTTAGGGGTTCCTTGATCTGTAGATTTATTGGGTATAATCTGCCAGGTTTTATGATTTCAGGCACCCCCAGTCCAACTTGTAGACCTCTGGAAAGTCTAACCTTATAGTTCTTATTTGAATACATATAATCAGCATTATCAGTCTCAATTATTGAGATCTTTGCATTCTCCGTATCATCTATGAATATTTCATGGATATTTTGCAATGAATATGTTCCTGGCATGATTATTATGAAGGGCTGTTGTTGATTATCCTTAAATATTTTCTCACGATCCTTGAAATTAATCAATCGTTTGGGTATCCTACAATCCAGGAGTTGTATCTCCTGAAGATTTTCCAGGGGAGGATCCAAATACACCCGAGTTTCAGATGTATACATAGTAATGCTCAACATTTTGGATTACTTCTTATTCTCCTTTAAATTTCTATAATCAGCATCTGAGAGGAATCGAGTTTTGATGATTCCACAGCTGGAACATTTACACTTCATCATTGGCCTTCCCTTAGATGTTTTGGTAAAGGTTTCACTTCCAGGCACACAATCAGTCTGTTTTTTCTCTTTGACGCAATAACTCTTCATTTGATTCATTTACGTTTCTTCTTTAATTCTTCTATGAAGTAAAGCACAATTGCCATTATTAAAAGCCAAGCATGTTTGCCCAGGAATGAAATGACCTCTCCAGCAGTCTTGAATAGAAAGCTTACAATAGCGCCCACCATCCCAGGCAATAATTCACCAAGTTTCTTACCAAGGGTTTTTAGCCCATCACCAACCCCTTTACCCAATCTTGAGAGCCCTTTGGATAGATTTGAGACTATAACACCAATGACTACTCCAACTGCACTAACAACAGCAAAGACTCCGAATCCATATTTCTTGAATATAGCCTTCACACGATCCCGCAATGACATTTGTTCTTCTATTCTCTCATTCTCATTTTCCAGATTAGCTATATCCTCCTCCTGTTCAGCAATTTCCCTCTCTAGAGTTTCCATTTGGCTACTTTCCTCTGGGGTTTTCAATGGCTTCTCTCTGTGGAACCTTAGTTTATCCTTGAATTTAGTAACCAAACCTTTTTTCTTAGTTATCTCATCATTATTAGCTTCCACAACCTCTGGTGCTCTTGGGCCTAGATTTTCTTTCAACCCTTTCGGTGGATCTTCATTGAATTCACCATTTGGTAATAAAATGTATTCACGAGCATTTGCCCTCTTCAATTTCAAAAATACTTTTTCTATTTGTCCACTAATCGACCTACGAACACCTTTGATGAACTCAGAAGTCTTAGCATATGGGAAAAATCTTTTGATTTCTTTTTCAGCAGCATCTTGATCTTTCATCTTGCTATCTATCAAGGGCTGAGTTTCGCCACCACCAAATGAAGTTTCTTCTTCATAAGGGTCAATTGGACGAGTGGTGGATGTATATGTGATTAATGGGGTGCCATAAGTTGTGGTATCACCATCATCATAATCCCCATAATCATCCCCTGGCTCATTTAGTTTAGTTGGGTCTAAATCAGTATCAGCAGCAGTTGCCATATTTGAAGTTGAATATGGCAACTTTCTAAATTGATTCAAAAGTCTCGTATATTCATATCTTTTAGGTTCCATATTTCATCGCGGAAACCAGTCTTTCAATTACAATCTGGGATTTTTCTAACTATATAACCATTGGCAAAACACGTTGTCTGAGTTCACTCTTAGCAATGGCTATGGGATCAAAATCCCCTCCCCATAATATAGCAGGTGTTGCACCAAACAACAATTGTTCGGCTCTCAAACTTAACATACGAGTATATTCATTAGGAGTTATTGTGTTATCCGTTATAGCCATTTGGCAATAATATATGTACCAATAGCTATAGCTCCAACAGTCCAAATCATTTCTCCAGTTTTTTTATCTGAATTGGGTCGGTAATAGTCAGAGAATTCGGGGGGATTGCCCATTTGATTGTATAATTTCAACGCTTCATCTGTATTTGATACATTCTCAGAGGCTTGGTTTTCATCACCCTTCCTCTTATTCATAAAGTCAATATATGCTAATCGCTTCTCTTGGTATGCAGCATAATCTTTTTGGTATTTCTCCAATGCTTTGTCATGCCTCTCCTTTTTGAGTTCGAGATCCGATGAGGATGAACCACTGAGGGTCTTTGCTACATAATTTCCACCAATGAATGCCGATGCAGTTACAGCTGCATTGAACACTGCCATAATTATTGCAGTAGCCATTACTTCTTTGGAGGTACTTTATTAGTAATGGTAATAGGACTGAGTGGAGTCCAATTCGGTCTGAAATCATACAAGTGATTAACAAAATCGGACGACCGCGTAGCAGGAGTCCGATTTGTTTAATCACGAGTATGATTGCAGACCGAATTGGACGACACGAAGTCTTATTACCAATTAATTATAACTTTAACAAAATTTTTGATATATAAACTTATTTTTTTCTTAATCAAAACACATGAAATTCCAAGATTTGTTTTGCTAGCAGTGAAAAAAAAGCCATTTAAGCGCGCGCGTGATGGTGCGTTTTGTCCAATTACTCAGGCATGACGCGTACTGTCCTATTTAACTGTCCTATTAAGGCTGAAATCAGGGCAGTTGATAGCCAATCAGATTTGAGAATTTTGTTATAGTTATGATTAATGTCTAAATAGTTTTCTGCAATGAAAATTGCAGCTACTGCAGAGGTAATTTTCAAAGCGTCAGCAAGAGTATAGTAAGGTTCATCAAAATAATCACTAGGAATATTATCATAAATAATTCTCTTAGCTACATATAAACTTGTGCAAAGACCTACTATATTACAGTCGATTGCATCTACCCGTGAACGCACGCGCTGAAAACATGTTTTCACGTGATGTCAAACGTCTGAGTTTCAGGCGTCAAACTTTGAAGTTTTCCCGCCCAAATGTGAAGTTATCCTTCTCGGCACTGCTCAAAGGGAAGATGTTTTCAATATCAACAAGGAAGAAATTATCAAAAAGGTGTCCCACTTTCAAGCGATTTGCGGAATCAAGTAAAAGAACTTGCGCAGGATTATTGCTTTTCAGAAGTTGCGAGAAGATTACGCATCAGCAAGGGTGCAGTTTCAAAATTCATTAATCGAGGGAACTTCACATTTGGGCGGGAAAACTTCAAAGTTTGACGCCTGAAACTCAGACGTTTGACGTCACGTGAAAACATGTTTTGAGCGCGTGCGTTCACGGGTAGATGCAATCGACTGTAGCTGCATATTCATCCCATCTTGTTTTATTCTTAGGTTTTGTTTTATTCTCAGGTTTATCTCTTTCTCCTCCTTTCGTTTGTTTGTTATGTAGTCTTTGAGTTTCGGCTCATCACGCCTAAGTTTATGATTTGTATTCAAGTTCATAATACCATTTCAAAATGTCATCTGTTGAAGGTAATCCAGGAGGTGGGGTCTGATCAGGATACCCTTCATCTTTTAGTTGAACTGTATACAAACCACTCCTAAACACTACTTTGATATGACTCAATAGATCGTTATTGAATCGATTTTTAGCTTCCTCATCCACCTCTTCGTTTGTTATGTAGTCTTTGAGTTTCGGCTCATCACGCCTAAGTTCATGATTTGAATCGAGTTCATAATACCATTTCAAAATGTCATCTGTTGAAGGTAATCCAGGAATTGGGACTAACACTACTGGAGGGTGCCATGTGAAATGTATGTGAAATGTATGTGAAATGACCATGTGAAATCACAAGCATTTCACATGGCTATTTCACACCATTTCCATGTGAAATGACCATGTGAAATGTTGTCCTCCTTTTCACATGGTCAAAACATGTGAAATCGATGTGAAATTTTTTTAGATCAAGTAGTCATAAAACATGTGAAATGGGTGTGAAATTTCCTAAGCAACTGATCAGCATTTTGATATATAAATGATAAATTAAAATATATTAATTATAAATGTATATATGTGTATGTTCAAATATATATAGCAGGAATTGAAATTAAATTGAAGTGAAATAGATGGGAAAATATTCGAGTACATGTGAAATAAATGTGAAATGACAAAAAATATGTCAGATCATGATCGCATGATCATGCATGATCAAATAATTACTTAATTATTTTATAATCGGGATGGGGTTGTATGCATAATGCTATCAATGTTCAATAGCCATCAAAGCATTTTAATCACATGGACACTGACCATATAGTTGTACCGTCAAGATTGAATGATATGATCATGATCATGAGTGAAAATCAACATCTCACTTGCAATTAATTTCGTACCAGACCATCAATTAAATTACTTATTGAATGATGTGAAAGTATGGAAATAGATGAGAAATGAATGTGAAATCGTACAGAACATTTCAAACATACATCTTTGTAAAGGTACCCTAAAAAACTGTTATTCACTTTAATTTCCGATAGTTTAAGTTTGGTTTAACTGCTTCATGAGTGAAGACAATAAACAAAATTCAACAACAGCTGGCTAGTCATGGGCACTGATATTGTTTATTACTTATTTCCTTATGTACAGCTTATGATCAGTGCGGGTTGGCAGTGTATATTCTCTTATAAATTTTTATGCCAAAATAAAGTAAAGTTGCAATCATGAAATACATATGCTTATAAAAAATAATGTTTGGAAATCCAATACAAACATTATATAGGGAGTATCACACAAGACCAAATTTCAATCTAAAATGTCATACACGATTGCAATGAATGGTGAATGTTATAGCTGAAAGGACAACTCAGTCACATAGTTTATAAGGTTGTAAGCTTTGCAGAATGTTTATAATTAGGTCTGCAGCATTAATTGCTCTTGGTCCTGTTCCTCGAAATATATTATGTTCCCCAACAACGAACATCTGGAAGGGAATCTAGCTAAACTTAAAACCAAATCAAAATCAAAAAGGAAATTCTGACTCAAAGAATTACAAGTTCCTGCTACAAAATAGAAAATTTGTACTAAATCCTTATGTGTGATATCTTTTTCGTAGTGTTGTACTCACCACGAATTGCGCGCCTTTGAATGATTCCCAGATACCCTAAATCTTAATCGTGTTTTTCCAAAATACTTGTTAATTTATACGGCTTTGCCTCGCACCAAGCCTTTGAAAACGTTTGATTTAATCCACGTACCATACGTGCAAGTTTATGTCGTCCTTTGTTCAAAAGCGCGCGGACTGTATGATCAATAACCGATCGCAATTTTCAAATTCAACCGCTGCAGAACCGGAAATCACATGAGAATTTGCATGCTCTGATTGGTTTAGCAGACATGCATCTCGTTCCAGAGCCTTGACGGCAGTCTTATTCCAATATGGCGGACGAGTGGTCGCGAGCGGGTGCCAGCTCTTGCTTCAGAAGGGACCATCCTAGTCAAAATAATTCTTCAATTCATAGGACTTACGAAAAGAAGGGTTTCTTTAAGTGCTCTATTGGTCTCCCAAGTTTATAAAGTGAGTACAAACGACCTGTTTAGAATATCAGCTTCGAGTCGCGTGGTGCCTGAATTTTCTTAGCGATCGATCGACCTAGATCTGTTGTGGAATTAAATGTTTAACATTTCACATTTTGAAATTAAAATTTCACATGTGGATTTTGTCTTTATGTTATTTCACATCTATTTCACATGCTTGTGATGAGTTATTTCCATTTCACAGCAATTTCACATTCATGTGAAATATGTTTTTCTACACTAGAAATGTTTCACATGTGTTTCACATGTTTCATTATTTCACATCATCAATATCACATGGTAAATTTCACATGTTTTGCATTTCACATCCAGTTCACATGGTATTTCACATGTTGCTGCCCAGTAGTGTAAATGAGGATAGTCTTTCCCATGTTCTTCCATTTGTTGTTTATGATACATACCAACTCTAAAGGAAGTTCTAATGTGGCTTAGGAAATCTCTAGTGAATTGCTTTTCATTGAAATTATATCCGCTCATTTCAAGCACTTGTAGGTAATATCTTCTGGTCCTCTAAATAGGTTTTGACATACATACTTATACTCAATACAACTACCCATTTACCATAATTCATGATACTGGTCGATGGGTCACCAGTGAATGTCTCCCGAAGAGCCTTTTTGGCAAGCTAGCCCATACCAGCTGACAATCCAACGAGCACTGCAGAGTCAGTAACTGTCTTTACGAGCTTATTATCAGCCATTTATAAATCACATCAACTCATCTTTTAAGCTATTTTCCTCTTCTTTGACGGGTTGACTTACATTATTATCTATGATTCTGGGCTGTGGCCTATTCAAAATAAGAGTTGGTGGTGGTACATGTAAATCAGGTATTCTATCTCTATAGTTTGTGAATATGGCATAGATGGCGGTGAATCCAATAGCTCCTATAATTAGAATATTTTGGAATGACATATTCGGTATCCAATCCTTTCCAGATTCGTTATCAGAGCCCTTATCCTTTTCCCTTTCCTCCTCCTTTTCCCTTTCCTCCCCCCTTTCCCTTTCCCTTTCCTCCTTTTCCCTTTCTTCCTCACGTTTCAAAGCTTCTCTAGCCCTCTTATTTCTTTCTGATAATGTTTTACCAGCCTTTACTCTTCTAGGATCTTTGACCTTTGTTTTGACAGAAGGTTCTTTAGTGATTTGCTCAGTTTGAAGTTCTTCAGACATTGTTATAAGTTAGACTAGGTTAACCTTTAAGTCTCCTAGTAAGAGTCATACTAGGAAACTATTACCCCCCTTACTTACTTACCACTGATGTGTAATTTATACTCACACCATAATAATCCCTCCTATTAGTTAATACTTTTTCTTACTACTATTATTCTTCCTTCCCGCTATATTTTTGGGATAGAGGTTCTATATCCACATGGTGATCATCACCTTTCTTTTCTTGAAAATCAGCAGGCTCATCCTCACTTGTTTCTTCATCATCTTCAAAACCAAGATCTTCGAAATCGTCTTCTTCATCATATTTTTCTTCAACTTGAAATTCAATAGGTTTACTCAATTTAATTGATTTAACTATAAATTTAAAAGATGCAAGGAAATCACTTGGATGTGGCCCAAAAGATATTTTATTCAATCTTACTGAAATTGTTGCACATGATTGAGTGCTTTTGTTCCCCTTAGTATAAATGTATTGGTTATAGCTGTCATCCCTTCTACGGCCCCTGAATGAAGTATGACATCTCAAATCAAAACCTGATCCACTGGTATTAAAATCAATCCATATAGATTGAGAATTATAGACTTCATTTGTTGTGTATGGCGGTTTCACCAAGTCGATTGGTTTCTCCTTCAACAAATTAGGTTTAAATTTGCTTTTAGTTATATCAGGCATTTTCTTCCTAATATCATCATCATTGTAAAATTCCTGAAGGGCTTCAGATACTTTATCTATAATAATCTCAATTCTTTTTTTAGTTTCATCATCACGCAATTTGTAATAGAAACCAATACCATTTATGTTTTCAGAATTCTTAGGTTTCTTGTATGCATAGCTATAATTTAGGCCTACTATATTCTCGTCAGCTAATTGGAAGGCGAGATTCTTCTTCTCACCATCTTCATCAATGACAAATACTTTTGAAGAAGCCCATTGGCCGCGCTTTACTGGAGGTTCTATAACAATAGAATCCCAATCAAAATCTGTCTCTTCAATTGAGACAAAACGAGTTTTCAATGATGAAGTAGAAGAAGATGAACTTGAAGATTGTGACATTTTGTTTGCTTTCTGTTGTGTATACACATTCCTGGCACGGACAAATTAATTTTTAAATTTTTTGTATTACCAAATTTTTATCTTCATTTAGCGAACAGTATCAAGCCCAACTTGGTCTGCATTAGTTGAATCATCAACAGTAGTAGGTTCTCTTATTTTGAAATGCTTAAGTGTAATAATCAATCCTACTAACAATGCAGTAAGTCTACCACCCTTCAATAGCACTAAGCCAGACATTTCTGATATCTTCTGCATAAACAACTGATTGCTTTTTAGTTCACTTACTAGAGCTTCTATTGAATCTATAGTACCAAACCTATTACAAAACCTATTAACTAATTGAGCTACTAGATGTAAAAAAGGATCTATTATTCCATCAGTAGCATTCTTACCAGACACAACCATAAACCTCTTGTAGTATTTTTCAACATCCTTGTCTGATAATTTATGTGTCAGCCAAATTCATTTGTACTCCAGTATACTCTTTAGTAGAACCTAAACATGCTAGAATTGAAAGTGATTCTCTTTTAGTTTGCAAATCATCATTGGTGGTGGTTGTTGTTTGATGATCTTTAGAATTTTCACCATTCATGATATCTTCGGGAGTTGTCATGATTATGCCATAAGAGCTGGTATCTCTAAATAATTTTGAAATGGATGTCTAAGGGAGAAGCAGAGCCTGGCATACTTTTCATTCTTAAGATGCTTCTTGTATTTTTTGCAAGTCTCAGCATCCAGGTCTCCACCATATTCCTCGAAAAGCATCTTCATTGCCGTTTGTGATGGATTATGGAATGAAACCACACAAGCTACATTTTCACGGAATGGTTTGGCTATAGATGTGAGCTGCTGAGTGAGAACACACTGATATCCCTATATGCCTTCCAGAGAACGCTAAATCGATGAATTTGTTGGATCTATTCTTCAGATCCTTTGAAACGGCACAATCATCCAATATTATAAGTGCATTCATATCTGAGAAGAACGATGAGCAATCCATCAACAAATTGTTGATTTCGTCATGATCACTTGAATCTGGTGAAAGTACAAAGAATCGTTTATCCCCCCTTGCAAAGTCTCTATAAGTCTTGTTATGAGCATATGTTGGGCAAATCAACACAATATAATCGAATACTTGTCTATAATGACCTCGAAGCTGTTCCACCAGGTATTGGGTCTTTCCACAATTCGTGGGACCAGTTATGATACAATAGCCCATTTCCGATATATTTAGGCGCGTAAGACTGGTACCAAATAAAGGCGCGAAAGCGAGGCTTGGGGGAATAGCGCGCGAGAAATTAAAAACATACAGCGAGGAAAGATACAAAATACTGTTTTCTTTTTAACCTTATTCTCACATTCAGGATGGTTAAATACTGTGCTGTTGCACTTTGTACAAATGGTAGTCATAACCAGCCAAATTTATCTTATTTTCGCTTTCCATTGGATGAGAAACTTCGCAAAAAGTGGAAAGCATTTTGTCGAAGGGCGGACAAAAAGTTTAACACTGTTGCAGATCCTAGGATTTGTTCGCAGCATTTTTTAAAAGAAGACCTCAAAAATACGCTTTCTGGAAAGACTGAAGTCATTTCGGGCGGTGTACCGAAAATATTTGATCCCAAGCAGCCCAAAGCAAAGAGCAATCTTCGTAAGGAGCGGCAACAAAAGTGGCATCGTCAAGCACAACATTCGGCAGATAATACAACAGAGGAGTTGCCAGCGAAAAGGCAAAGGGAAGACGTGCAGAAAAATACAGCAGCGAACACAGGTGTATTCAACGACCACGATTACACGGACCGCTTGGAAAACGTGAACGAGCAACACAGAAACGTGTTGTGTCAGACCGAACTTACAATGGAAGACCTCGCTAAAATGGAGCAGGGAATAAATCGGTCTTCGACTTCAACTCCAACCTCCAAGCAAGAAGTTAAAGTTGGCGCTAGTGTCCAACAAAGAAGAGAGCAAGTGGTTCAAGACGTGTTGAAAAGTGACGAATCTGTAAAATTTTACACAGACATTCCGTCACTATCGTGTTTCATGCTTCTCTTCAATACCCTCCTTCCGTATGTGGGAAAAATGAAGTACTGGGACAAGAACAAACTTCAGAAATCCTACTACCAGGATGATCCTGAGAAGAAAAAACCAGGGCGAAAACGCGATGTTGGATTGAAAGAGGAGTTTATTCTTGTTCTGTTGCGGCTGAAACTAGGTCTTATGGAAAGGCATCTTGCGGACATGTTCGCAGTTTCTGTCAGTACAGTTAGTCGGATTTATATCACATGGGTTCGCTTTTTAGCTCTGACTTTAATAGATTCACTACTTCGCTGGCCATCAAAAGAAGAAATTAAAACCCACATGCCTAATTCGTTTTCAAAATACCCAGGTACACGCGTCATCATAGACTGCACTGAGTTTTTTATTGAGAAGCCTTCCTCCCCAAGTGCACAAAAGGCCACATGGAGTGATTACAAGCATCACAACACTGTTAAGTTACTGGTAGGAATAACCCCATCTGGAGCTTTTTCTTTTATCTCCAGATTGTGGTCTGGGAGCACAAGTGATCGGCGAGTTACTCAAGAAAGTGGTCTTATAGACATTCTAGAAAAGGGGGACGAAGTCATGGTGGACAGGGGTTTTACAATCAGAGATCTTCTCACAAAGAGAGGAGTGAAACTCAACATGCCCCCTTTTACTAAAGGTAACCAATTCTTTTCTTACTATCCTGAAAATGGGGATTTCTCTCTTTGTTTTTCATATACAGCTTCTCTCCAAATGCCAGTCACTATAAGGTATAGGCAACCACTTCCCCTGGGGTGGGGGGGGGGGGGTACTCCCTATAGTGTTTCAAAACACAGGGAGGCTCCACCTGAAAAGGGTAGGGATTTTATGTGTTGGGTATACAAAAGGGCAGGTGAAACAACCATTTAGGTATTTAAAAGGGTGTTTCAAAACATCTCAAAAAGACCTACCAAACAATTTATTGAAAGGGTTCTTCATGTAAAAAATTAGGTAAAGGGACAGGTATGTGAAAGGGGTACCATTTTCTAGCAAAGGTATATATATATAAGAAACGGATGCCTTTTCTGTCGAAAATGGTGTATGAAAGGCTAAGGGTTTTAACCTTGGGGTGGAGCCTCCCTGTATAAAAATAATTTGAGTCAACCCCCAAAGGCCACTTCAAAGTTAACCCTTTAAGCTCCAATATCCACATACAAATTCTCCTGACTGATCTCCATACATTTTCTTATAGCATTTATGAGAGAATGTTTTTACAAGTTCAAAGCAATTTTATAACATTCATAACCTCTTTTCTCAACCTAGTGTTGATATTGTTTGAAGAAATTTGATGTTGGTCACTTGGGTCTTATAGGGTTAACTGCTTAATTAAGAGTTTTAATTTTTCACACAGGTAAACAGTTGTCAAGGAAGGCTCGTAAAGAAACAAGTTCAATTGCAAAAGTGAGGATACATGTTGAAAGAGCTATTGAGAGGTTGAAAGAATTCAAAGTATTTCAGGGAAACATCCCATTAACATCTTTAAAGTTAATTGACCAGGAGGTCATTGTTTGTGCTTCATTGTGTAATCTCCTTCCTCCTCTAGCTAAGTAGTAGTTATAGTATCTCAAGTTTGTATTCGATTTGAAGAGCCAGAATAACTGTGTTGCTGTACGAACATTTCTGAAAACAAGGTGAACTGACATCAATTTTCCCTGGATCTACATGTATAAGAGACCTTACCATGTCATTACCATAAAAGAGTAAATGTGCTGTTTATGTTGTTGAATTTCAGGTTAAATCGATTTTTTAATAGTTTGTTTTGTATTTTCATTGTTAATAAATTGTGGTAATATATTTGGGGCAATGAAAAATACCAATCAAACTAGTTTCAAATCACTTTTACCTGAAATTAATTTCAAACTAAACTAAAAATTTTAACAGTCATGGTAATTTTTTAAGTATTTTTTGAGTCAGTAATTCAGGAATCATGTATCTAAGGTAGAAGTCTGTTAATTTTTTAAGCATTCCTTCCCAAAATTCCTTATTAAACTGCACCTCTATAACTAGAATTCCTTTGTTTGTGTATATAATCAAATCTGCATTTTTTAAACAAGTTGTGGCAAGTTCCCCCTGTATCTGGTAATACCATCTAGTTTCAGTCTTCAGTTGGTACTTTCCATTAACTTAAGTGATGTACTCTGATGCTGCAATATGCAGAGGGAGGTTCCGTTTTGAAAACAGGTTTTTGATCTCCACGACTCTCTTACCACAGCACTCACAATATCGGATACCATCTGGGCTGGCTCCTAGGTGTGGCCAGGATGTATTGACTACAAGTCCACTGTTTTTAACATATAGGCCTTGGTGTTTTTTGTGAAATTTTTTGATGTATAGGTCTATTGCTGCCTGTTCTTTATCATGCCCCCACTGAAATTGCACTGGAGTTCTCTCTGCTGGCAGTGGACAGTAATTGAGAAGTTCTTTTAATGTGTTATCTTTATTTGTAGATTTTCTAAGATGACATATCTTATAGAAGTTAGATGCAGTGAGTCTTCCAAACCTCTGTTTAGACCAGAATTCAGTCTCCCCTTGGCCCTTGGTTTTTTCATTGATCATGTCAGCTTGCTCCTGAGTAAGGGAAATGGCTTCAAAAAACTGTGAAACTAACTGAGTGTCAACTGATTCAGAATCACTGACTTGGATGTTGTGTAAAGAGACAAAGTTATCTCTAATGTCAGAGATAGTAAAAATTTCAACAGCCTCTACCTCTTCAACAGATTCAACATTTTCATCTAAGGTAATGAAAGATTGCAGAACATCTTCATCGGCAGTTGAAGGTGGACAATGAGAAAGCACATGAAGTCCAACAGCACTACTGAAGACCTGCTGCAAACCTTCTCTTAGTTGTCTGTTCATAGTATCAACATCAGGTATAATGGTTCAGTTCAGCTTTATGTTTAGTGCGTCCTTGATCAGTCACCTGAATTCCTCTGTTTGTTAAATATTCTTTTAACCAAGGAACGTTCTTTTTATCAAATTGTACTTCCATTTTCCTCGCTGTGTGTTTATAATTTTCTCGCGCGCTATTCCCCCAAGCCTCGCTTTCGCGCCTTTATTTGGTACCAGTCTTACGCGCCTAAATATATCGGAAATGGGCTATTGAATGGGATCATATCTTTGAGTTCATTCATCATTACTCAATACATTAACTTCTTTAGATTAATGTTTCTTCTCATGACAATGTGAGAAGAAAAACATATAGCGGCCTAATATTTAATCTCCTCTAGACCGCCGTTCTTAATGTTCATGATAGCGTCAGCAACAACGAACATGTAGCATGTAAGAACTCTAGTTCCTACCTTTTCTCAAAGCCACACCATCACGAGTAGCAACAATGGAATACCCATTTCCATGATTATCATTATCTGGATAAGTCCTCAAGTCAATCCACAAAGCGAATTTATCTGTATAGAAGTCAGATTCCTTAATTAAATCACTAAGACCAACTCGCTTAATTATAGATTGCCACAAATCAGTCGCCATCATACCTTTCAAATAAACTTTGTTTGGCACTCCATCTATGTCAATCTTGACTGATGTGATCCTTGGATTTGCAAAAATCTCAGAATCCCTAAGACCTTCTGCATGTGGGGCAGTGAAAAGACATAGTATACCAGTCATAGATCTCCTTGGTACGTTAATATGCTGATTTATCACAGCATCATTAGCCTCAGAGATTGTAAAAGTTTTGTGAAGAAGTGCTTTTTCATAAGTGAATCCTTTTCCAACTTTGTAGGACGATACAGCCTCTCTTGCTAAAAAATCATTTGATATGCACAGGTATTCCATTTCCATGTTTATTAATTTATAACTAGGTGGTGTTTCACTGTTTGAATAAACTACAACATCAGAAACTTTAGCCAAAGTCAATTCAAATCTAAGTGGATGTGGTAATCCTATTGGATAAAATACTCCATGATCTTTGAGGATTGTGTGATCTAATGGAATAGCATATCTAGTGTTATGAATCGTGGCTAAAGTATTATGCCTTGCTTTTGATGTATCTTAATTGCCTGCATTGGTTCTAATTTTCCTTATATTAACATCTGATATACCCTGTCTCAATCTATTATCACGATCTTCATTTGTCAAAAACAAATCGTGATAAGTTTTGAATAAATCAAATCTACTAAGATCCTCTATGATTTCACCCCCTAATAAAACTTTATATTGTGAAATTAGGTTCCTTCCCAAATTATTAACAAGAGTGTTATCTTTGTGCCCGGTTACAAAAATATCAAAAGTTATGTATACACGACCAGGCACAATCACTAGATTTTCACTCAATTTTGGGATTTCAATGTATAATGTCTCACCAGGTTCGGCTGATGATGGATTCAACGTGACCCTATTCAACGAAGTTCCCGCCTTCAACCCTCCACGAGTCCTTGGAACACGATTTGGATCAAGAATGTTTGATATAGAAGTCATTTTAAATGCTTATATTCTTGTTTATAAATGAATGAATCTGATGTTTTAAATCGATTATATTACTCCACTGATGGATACTGGAAAGGATACTCAGCCATCCCCAAATTAGCCAAAGCAGCCAAAGTTAGTAAAAAGGTCGCCAAAGAGTGGTTGGAGAAGCAAGCCTTGTGGCAAATTTACCTCCCAGCCCCTAAGTATATACCAAGACCGCATTGGAGTGTAAATAAGCCTAATCAGATTCATCAAGCGGACTTGTTGTTTCTTCCTCATGATACAGTGAGAAGAAAAACATACTGCTATGCATTAGTTGTGATTGATATTGCTTCAAGATATAAGGATGCTGAAGCATTAACCTCAAAGGATAGTGGTGAAGTTGCCAATGCCTTTGAAAAGATTTATTCCCGTAAGTTGAAATGGCCACAAACATTAATGGTTGATCCTGGAACAGAATTCAAGGGTGATGTAACAAATCTAATGAATAAACATCAGGTTATGATTCAACGGAGTGAAGCTGGGAATCATAGAGCTCAGGCTTTCGTTGAGAGAGCCAATAGGACTCTCGGTAAGAAGCTATTTAGCCATCAATACGCTCAAGAGATGATTAGTGGAAACAGATCTACAGTTTGGGTGAACAGATTACCTACCATCATGAAGACCCTCAATAGTGAGACCACCCGTATTACTGGTAAGGAGCCTGAGGAAGCTTTGAAAATGGAGTCAATTGGTACTAAAACTCCAGAGTATAAACGACCTGTGGGATTGGATGAGAAGAGATTACCTCCAGATGTTGAAGTCAGATATCTATATGCCCCTGGTGAAGATGAAGGTGGAGACAAACGAAGAGCTACTGATCCCATATGGAGCCTTGAGGTCTATGATTTAGCCCGAACCATAATCGAACCGGGTCAACCAGTGTTTTACTATTTGAATGGGGGCCCGAAACGAGGATTCGTTCGGGAGGAACTTCAATTTGTACCCCAAGACACTGAATCACCACCTTCTAGCGTTTATGATGATCACACGTTTATCGTCCTCGCGTGATAATGCAATCTTATTAATTGTTTCAGTGTAGATGTCATGCTTATGACTCCTTATGGTATTCATCTTCCTTCTCTGGAATTTACCACTGAAAAGACAAGTCTTATAATCCTGGAAACTTATACTTTTACTCACCACTGACTTATTCACACCCTTACACTTCTTCACTTCAGCCTGTTTATCTGTTTTGAAAGCATATAATTTAGCTCTTAGACCCACAAATTCTATTATCTGTTCACCACCAGCTTCATCCTTGAACATGCCTCCAACCTTCTTATTCACTCCAGTTTCGATTCCGGATGGATGATCTTTGGGATAGTTACTGGTATCAAATTTGTCTCTGACATCTGGGCTTATGTCATTGTAGAAGTCCTCAGTATGGATCTCATAGGCTAGAGAATCTGTATCTGTGAACAGCAATCTGGCATCATCTCCATACTTTGGCTTTATGTAATTGTAATGAAAATCATACATGGTTATTTTACTCAAATCTAAAATAGACAGTCCTAAGTAAATGGGTTTATCAAAGATTAGCTTAGTTTTCTTCATATGGAAAGCAGTTAAATTCTCACAAAATATATTCCTATGATGGAAGTTTGGTTTAACAATCAACTTACGCGCTTTCTTCTCATTAGTAACTAACTGAATATCCACCCTTTTCCTAATATTCTCCATAGTCTTGCCAAATACTGAATTATTCATTAATTTGAAGAAATCTTTTTCAAAATCATTCTCAGCTTTAGCTCTAAGACTATTGTTCAAGTCAATGTAAGACCTTAACCACTCCGATTCTTCGAATTTAATCCCTCTGTGTACTTTGATTAATTTTAATCCTAAAGATAAATACTGTTTCAATGCTTCATGATGTAATATATACTTTTTCTTATCCCTCAAATTAGGAATTAACTTAATAACATCTTCTACATCCCATCTCTCTGGGGCTAATGGATAATCATTGTGCAAATCATGTAGCTGTAGTGGGTATTCCAAATCCACTTCCAATATGCATGGATGGTCTCTCCAATCTGATAATTCCTGATCATCCATCCACTCAAAACTATGAGTTGGTAAAGCCTTGGTCATTGCATGGCCATAAAGTCCATTCGCATCTAAATATCTTATGTACTTTGTAGGCAATTCTGGATCATATTCCTTCATATATGGATTGTTGGCTTTCCCATGCCTAGTGGAGATCATTGAAATCCCACCTCTGATGCCATTCTCAATAATAATCAACATATCTGGATCTCTCAATAGCTCCAATTCCACCTTGGTTATTTTCAATGTAGCATCCCAAGCCAATCCAGGTGCAGTAATGTGCCATGCAGGATCCAACCCATAATTTCTCATACAGACACCTCTGAAGTTCTCAAATACATCAGCTAATAGTACTACATCCGTTTTTAGATATAAGTCATGATAGTCCCTAAAGTTTTCCATCCCAAAAGTTTCCCACACGGTTTTAGCATGTTTATAATCCTCATCTGATATATCAACATCATAAATTCTCGAATAGAATTCCTCCTTAGCTGGTAGACTAGACACTTGTAACTTATCAAACCCATCAAACCAATCATATGGAAATACACCCTTTCTAGCCAGTAAGTCAAAGTTTTCTCCTTCATAGTATCTCTCAAGATTTTCCAGAGACTCTTTTCGTAAGTTATCAACTAAACTGGCTAGACCACTTGCCATGAATCTGAAACTGTCTATGAATCTAATGGAGCGTTTAATCTTAACCTCCTTACCATCCTCCTCCTCATCCCCTTCTACCTCCTTCTTGAAAGTTTCAACCACAATCTCCTTTGTGAATGAAATGTACTTTTCATCATTGAGTGGAATGCAATCTATCTTACCCTCTGATACCCCCAACTTCTTGATGAACAAGTGACTGTCATATCCAGACAAATTGTGGAATATGACTGGGAAGAACTTAGGGGCCTTGAATTCTAAATTGCATTTTCTGTGGGCTGATCCTCTGTACCTACCTGTAATGTGACAGTGATCAATCACCTTATCATTCCCCAATTCACCCTCACAAATATGGCAATGAGTAGCCTTTCTATGCTGCCTATGATCACTCATCTTCATTATAAGCTTCTTTTCAGACTTGAATTGATTATAGATCTTCTTGATATCCTCTTCTAAACTTTCCTGGAACATTTGTGGTATGTCATCTTCAGATGAGTTGGCTGTACGCATCACTAACTTGGGCTCAAACACCTCATCATCAAAACACTTGATAAGGTAACAGAAACCTGATGGCTTGTGCTTCTGATATTGATTCGTGAAGCTATCCCTATCATCCGGTGAACAAGTGTCTATCTTCTCCGTGAAACACTCAAAATCCGCGTAGACCACAAATGGGACCTGCATCTTTCTGCTGTGGTTCTTAAAAGTAATGTATCTTGGACTCCCATCCTGATCCATAGGCATCTGTACTTTCACTGCTTCGTTGTTCAAACAATACTCCATATGTGTGCCCAAAGACTTTTTAGAATTGAATGAATTGAGACAATTATCACAATAGAAACGAGCCCCCTTATTCTTATTATACTCGACAAGTCTTGACATATTCTTGATCCAGCAGTAGTGATTTGTCTCATCGTTTGATATTAAGAGCAGGTTTATCTTTGGCACCCCTGACTTATTACTACGTCTTATTAGTGTTGGATCACCATTCTCATATCCAAGTATATTAATCCCATAGGGATTCTGCCTTTCAAACTTGTCTACCTGATTTGTAGCAAGCGCTGAGACTGGGAACTCTATTCCTGACCAATCTAGTTTCTCTGAGTTTTCTCTCATCTCTTTGTTTAGTCTTCCAGCATCCTTTTCCCTTGGAAATACAGCAGATGTTATTGCCCATTTGAAACACTCCTGATCTTTTTCATTCTTGACATTTATGATTGCCTTCTTGGCGGCCAATTTAGGTGGTAATTTAATATATGAAGTTCCAGAAAAAGGTTTAAATGGATTTATATGGATACGAAAATCTACAACATGATCAAATACCCATCCAGAGCGTTCATTCTCATATTTATGAAACAATTCAATCAGTCTAGCTTTGATATTATCAAACATAGTAAATGTGTTTGTTGAAGCTGTTACTGTCTCCATCTGTGAATGAAAATGACCTTGACTCTGCTCAATAACACGATTATTCTGGTTATCCCTCCTTATGAAACCGCATGAAAAAATACACTTCAACTTGAATGGCTTCTTCTGTTTACGCATCAAAACATAGAATTGTGATCTAACATTACTAAGGAATGAAGTCGGATCATAGCCACTTCTACCCTTTACTATATAGGTCTTCAAAAAGCCTTTCAGAGCCGTTTCATGTCTTTCAGGAATAAAGTAGTCAGGTTCCTCTTTGAAAGTATTAGTTACCTTTTTCTTAAGGGGGCAGTCTAGTCAAATTTCAGAGAAATGTTCTAAGCATCTTTAAAACAACAGAGCTCTGTAACGATTTTATAGAAAACAATGAAATTTTCACCAGAGCATCCCTTCAGGATGACCTACACAGGAAGGTGTAATTTGAGATGAAGTAGTTAAAAGATAGTTAATGATTAACTCCTGAATTTGACCTTATCAGCTGAGGGTTGCCGTCTGCCCCACATACTTGTTATGTGCAGAATTCATTGAAAATGAATTCCACTTTCTATCCATAACTAACATGGATTGAACTATGATCCTATGGAGCGGTTTTGGGGTAAGGCCATAAGTGTTCCCATGGCAGCCAAATCCTTCCAAATATGGGTGTAGAACAGATATCTCCTCAAGTATTTAACTTAATCCAATTTCGCTCCATAGGATCATAGTTTACATCCTAAAGGCAGTCTGTGCCAAATTTCACAGCAATTGGTCATATACTTAAGCAAAAAATAGTTAGGGGGAGATGCCTACTTCCGGAAAAAGGCAAATTTGAGAAAAATGCCCTTAAAGTTGGCACAAATTTAAACTTTTCCTTAACCGTTTCCATGGCAACCGATCGCCATTGGCAGATTACATCACGAAAATCGCTTTTATCAGCTTTCACAGGTCAATTTATGTGAAAAAGACTTCGAAAACTTAAAGTAGATGGGTTAAACTATAGTTTTAAGTAAAAATATAAAAAATGGATGGATGACCGAAAATTAACAAAAAATCTGACTAGACGGCCCCCTTAAGGTTTCTTAATCTCTTAGTAACAGCCCTCTTAACCGGATCTGCAACATTAGATCCTATCCAATCTATGGTCTTATTAATTTCATTCTTAGCTAAATCAATGGCCCTACTATATGAGGCGCGATCGGGCTTTGTTCTTGTGGGTCTAATTGGACCAGAAATTGGAACATTAGCTTCAGATACTCGTGGGGATCTAACAACATTAATGAGTTCTGTTTTACGCATCTTGGCATAACCTTGTGTACCAGTCTTCTTGGCTATTATTCTCAATGCCTTCACTGTTAAATTCTCAGGTTGAACATCTGATAACGCTTCGAGTAATTCAGCCTTTCTGAATTTACCGGTCTTTACCCCAGCTTTTTTAGCTATTGCTCTCAACTCTGTTACTGGTAAATTCTCCATAGCATCATTGGATTAATAAATAATAATCCTTAAATCAATCACTATACTATTTAACAACTTATTTAACTTTTATACTTTTGTAACACGCTTCATGTTACAAATGTATTCTCTATTTGTTACTAATAAATGATCCCCCAACGCTCTTTCAACTCCTTCAACTCTTCTACATCAATACACCAATCCAGAATCCTAGTTGGATCCCATGCTATAGACATTAACTCTTCCCACAAATCATTGTAGAAACTACGCTTGTGTATTCGCTTCCAAGCCTCAAATAATAACTCATCGTGAATATTTATATATATTTCAACAAGAAAGTAATCGATTACTAAATCACCAGGAGAAAAAACTTCCTCAGTAGGTATATCGTCATCTAAAATACCCCTATACATAGCACATACCTCATCAGCACACCTACATACCCTCTTAACAATATCATTAGTAGACAACTTATCAATATCAAAGTCCTTTACATATTTAAAATATAATTCATCATCTGGAAGATTCTCAATCTCAAATTTAAAACAAACTTCCTCAATATGCCCATTATACCTAAAAAGAGTGTGTAATAAATCTGAATTGTTTTTCTCTATAAAATCATAACTCCCTAAACGATTTTTATTTCCATAGATAAAAAATTTTTCATAAAATTCACCAACGCCAGTCATCTTTCTTCCAAAACATACCAATCGCTACAACATCCCAAAATAATTTTTCAATGTCACACTCCTCACCCCACCCCCCACAAAGATACAATTTCACCATCACTCCCCATAACTAATTAATTATTCATAAAACATTTATAATGACCACACCCAAACGAAAAACAGAAATCGAGAAAAAATCATCGACCCAAAAATCGAAAGACCCAAAAAAAATTCACAAAACAAAACAAAAAATTGAAAAATCCTCGACACAAAAATCATAACTCGACCTAGAAAAAAATCATTGCGCCAGAATCCGCAAAATACAACTACTCCATCTCCCACTAAAATGAGGGTATCAATGAGGTGGTGACTTTTAAGGCTAACGGTTAATATTTTTTATTGTTTCACGGCTAACGGTTAATATTTTTTACGGCTAACGGCTAAAATTTTTCAATATTTACGCCTAACGGCTAATTTTTTTGCCCGTTTTACGGCTAACGGTTAACCCCATTGAGACCCTCTGAAATTGATTACGGGCATTTTCCCATAGGAGTGGAAACTTGCAAGAGTGACTCCTATTCTATAAGGGTAAAGTGAATAACCGATGCAATTATCGTCCAATCTCTGTAATCCCACAGTGGCCAAAATTTTAGAAAAAAAAATTGTTTACAATCAGCTATACAATTATTTTAACGAAAATAATTTATTTACACGCTGTCAGTCTTGTTTTCGGTCACTTCACAGCACACTCACTGCCTTGATTCAGACCACGAACATTTGGTCGGTTAATATTGACCACTGAACGGTGTTGTATTTATTCCCGGGGGGGTACTCGATATATCCCTGGGTGGGGAGGTGCGGCGCGCCCCCTCATACCTGACCCTGTTTAAGACAAATATCGCTGATTTTCCTACCCTGTTTAAGACAGAATTCCGACTTTTGAATCCCTGTTTAAGACACTTAACCCGAAACCATACCCTGTGTAAGACAATAATATCCTGTTTAAGACAAAAATTGATAAATCGATACCCTGATTAAGACAAAAAATGATAAATTCGATACCCTGTTTAAGACAAAATTCCCGAAAAACGTACCCTGGCTGACGGCACGTCCCCATTAAGCCCTTATAAGGGAGACCCCCCCCCCCCCCCACCCCAGGTATTTATTGACCTTCAAAAGGCTTTCCGCACCATTGATCACAGCATCTTGTACGTAAACTCAGCAATTATGGAATTGATCAAATTAGTCTGTTCGCAACAAGCCACCGATTGAGATTTTCAAGGTCTAGGTTAATTTTGTTTTGAAGTTCAGTCAATGAGTCTGCTGCCAAAGTAATATTGGTGTCGTCCGCGTACATTTTCGGTGAAGCAACTGAGAGACAATTAAGCAAATCGTTAATATATATGAGCTTAATTTGCCAAAACCAAATACCAACTATCTAAAAAAAGGTTTTAGCTACAGTGCGGCCTCGCTATGGAACAGCTTGCCCGGCAATTTACCTACCATCGAATCAGTCAGATCTTTTAAGGAAGAAATAAATCGATTCTATGAAAATGAGGGTTAGGCTCCGACACGGCAACCTTGTAAAACAGTATTTTTATTATTATAACTACGTTCTAATTTTCATTGAATTATAGCTATTGTGATTCTCACTGCAGGTTTTACCGCGTATAAATAAAGCATGTATGTATGTATGTATGTATGTATGTATGTATGTAGTTGTTGCGGAAGAAAAAAAAACACACAAACAAACTACAAGTTTATCCATACAAGCCTGTTTCGTGGTTGCCCATTCATCAGGGGATATTCCCTGATGAGTGGGCAACCACGAAATGTATGTATGAAATGTATGTATGTATGTATGTACACTTATAATACGTAGAATCACGTCGTTATTACAATATCAGTTAACGCGATCATTCGAAATCCGGTGAGTCTCATGAATCGATCAGCAACTGAAATTAATTCATCTGGCCACCTTCTGTAAGCAAAATTAGGACGCGTTGATCTCTGACCACTGCTAAATCACTTGACAACTGCTGGTGTTGGGTTGAAAGCTTTTAATTCTGTTCGTACCATACTGATGTGGATTAGGTCTTCTGTGGTTGACAAGTAAAGGCTGCTTCCTACATCAGATTTGATTCTCCTCGCGGCAGAAAATCCCAGCTCACACTGAGCACTACTTATTGGAATAGCTAACATAATTTCAGCCAGATGTAACATGTAAAATGTCTCTTAGGTTGTTAGAAATTTTTGGCTCTGCATGGCTTGACCTTTCGCATCGACCGGTGAACTCCATTGCCGAGAAGCACGTGTTTTAAAGGCCGCCTTCACTCGCACTTGTCAGTGGAGTCTTCACAAAACCGAAAAGGGTCTGGGATGGAATGGAAACATTGAGCTCCGAGTTCGGAGAAACCACAGCGGAAAACGACGAATGAAACACACCCTGATGCAAGGAAATTCAGTAACTTCATTGTTTGGAGTCTGATTGTGTCACACCTACGACTGAATATATTATTTCAAGTTTCCGTTTCGTGTCTAACTAGTTGACGTATATGAGGATGGTCAGGTGAGAAAGCAGAGTTGAGTGGCAATGAACTCAGTCGCTCTAAACGCCGGGATTTTTAGGCGCGCAAGTACGATCACACATGATTTTTAGGCGCACAATTAAAACTCTAGTCGCATGTGCGACCAGGTGGTCGTTAACTTTGACCCCTGTAAGGGAGTATATTCCCGCGAGAATAAGGCAGCGACTGGATTTGGGCTGGGCTGGAGTGAATCGGGAGCTGAAGGATGCCCCTTTCTGCCCAAGGCGACAAAGGGTTGTGAAAGTATTGTTTTGTTACGATTGCATGGATTGCGCTATCGTCGGGCTCTGTAAACCGTGAAAGCGGGAAGGAGACCTTTACTACCTCTTTCCAGGCTTGACTTTTGACAATCTTCACGGCCTCTCCTTTGAGGCGTGTTGAGCCCTTTTGACTTACCACCATTTGGTTCGTCGCACCGTGGAGGGTGGCTCTGTGGGGCCTAATTGGTATTCTCATGCTCTTTCATCGCTTCATCGACCTCATGGGTGATGTCTCTGACGTCTCTCTGTCACCTTGTTGTAGCGAGTTCGGAGAGATTGTGGCCGATGATCATGTAGGTGATAAGCATCCTTAGCTTATATCGTGGTGGTAAAAAAAGTTAGGCGCGATCGTCCCCCGGCCGGCTGATTGCTGATTACATCAGGTGAAAATAGTAGTATGCCCAGCCATTGGGTAATTTATTGGCGCTTTCATTGCTGATTAACCTGGTGAGATGCCTCGCATGAAACCCTTTGCCAGCCTTACTGGCGCCCATACGCGAAGGTTCTTGCCGCCGACTGGCTTTAAGGTTTATATAACTTAAGCGCCATACATGCTCAGCGCCCTCGTCTCCACGTCGATGACACTACAAACAACGTGCGGGGGGTCTTGCCATTTCTCAGGTCTTTCCCATTTAGGGAACTTCCCGCTGGCGGCCAATCGTCTTGTGGGCTCGTGTGCGCTTTTTTTCTGCAGTGAAGCTCATCGTTGAGATACGTCAGAGGCGCACATGTTTAACAGGGCGCACTTTTTTCAGTAGTCCAACCGAGTTTCTGCTTGGAGTTTATGGCATGAGCCCATTGTCTTTTTTCCATGGGATCGAGTCAAGCAACCTCACCATCCTGAGCTTTGCCTCATGTTTGCAAGCTTTCTCGTTCTCACCATACTTCTCCTTGCGGCAGGCGCATTTACTATAATCGATGTCATGTTCCATCGCTACTGCATCGGTGGGGCCAGGCGGCTGCTGGTATATCTCGGTGATTGCTCCTGTCTCAGGGTCATATTCCAATCGTTGATCAAGAGGGTTGTATGCTCGTGTGTAATTGTGTCCAGGTAAAGTGCAACCTCTTCAAGGAGCAGGGAGCTACCCGAAGGTTGAGTGGGCGTCGAACCCCACGCAATCTAGGTCGGCTCTATCGGTCTTGTACCGTCTGTTTGGCTTGACCTTTGTGGGAAGTTGGTCAAGCAATTCGCACCCTACCTTTTCAACCACGGGCCAGGCCTTCCTCGTACCATAATCGATGGCTTTCGTCTGTAACGATGAGTTCCTCATGGCCTTAGAAGCGTAATACCTACCAGCCTGGAGGCTTCTCTTGGCAAGGAAGGGTACACCTTTGCTTAAGAATAACTCGGTTGCTGTGTCTGCAGCTTCACCAAAGAATCCGCCCCTTGCAAGAGATGGTACATTCAGTTTCTTGGCAGGAACCGAGTTTTGGTGAAACCGCAGACCGCGCACTTGGTCTTGAGCATCTTTTCGCTCCCTTGAACATTTGTAGTGACGCGTTCGTCTTTGACGCAGTAGACTTTCATCGTGTATACTTAGGAAAAGTATATCTTTACTACCCGCTCGTTCTCATACACGTCAGCAGAGAACATGCTGAGGATGTCCTTGTAACTAATGCTCCTATTCCTCTCGTTCAAGAAGATGAGGCAACAGTACCCACATTCCTTTAGTTTCCTTTAATGGGAATTCCTTTAGTTTCCTTTCCCACATTCCAGTACCCATTCCTTTAATGGGAATGCCGAAGTATTCACACCACTTTAGGAGGTCTGCTCTGGAAAGCGGGACGTCTCTGAACCTCATATTTTTCTAGGATCATCCCAATGACCCGAAGATAGGCGGGGGTCGGACATGCATCCCTCTTTCGAACAGTTTGCTGATCAAGTCAGCGGCGATAGGCACGCCAATAGAAGCCAGCATTTCGAGGAACCCGCCATATTGTGTCGCTCCGCCGCAGCGGACCACGCCTTTACCGACAATATGTCTATCCGCGGCTGTGTTCTGCTCGGGCGTCATCGCTTGAATAAGTTTGTAGGGCTTTATTTCATCCGGGCCTTACTTATTCTCAAAGATCTTCTTCAGCGTCCTCTCAGCGCCGAACGTGAATCCTGCGGTGGCCATGGCCTTGGCTGCGGCCCTAGCTGCTGTTCTGATCAGGGTCATTGATCATCGACATAACTACTCATGGCCTCAACCACACTTGTACGTCTCTCTTTTGAGAGATCAACTAATCATTAAGAAGACACAAACTGATTTAACGAACGAAAGACAATCGCGGTTATGTACGCAACCTATGCAGTTGCAAAGGTAAGGCCTGAAAAATTCAGGCTTGAACAAAATTCGAACCAATGATCTAGTACAGGCCTTGGTTATCGTCGCAACTGCGTAATGTGCGTGCACAACTGCGATGCTCTTTCACTTGTTAAGGTTCTCTCTCCAAACTATGTTTGGTGGGGAGAGAGAACCTTCAATGTTCAGAATAAGAAGAAGACTCTTTGAGTGCTTTATTAAATTTTATTTAAATTTAAGGTAAAATTTTGGATGTTGAAAAATCCCCCTATAATCTCCAGTAAATCAACACTAACAGTAAGCTTGGGCTACTTGTGCACTGTAGTGCTTCTGGATTGCCTTGGACGCCTTCAATTTTAAATATTTGTGGTGACTGAAAGTCAAAGCTATTTGACACCGTGTTTATTAAAACTCATAAATAAATAAATACTGTATTGTTGAAGTTAAACTCTCTTGTAATCATCCTGCGTGGAGTGATTTAATGGCGGTACATGACGTAAGCTACAATCAATCCAAACACGAGAATCTCTATAATCACCTGAGCAGTTCAGCTAATTCACTATCATTCCCCTCAGGGATAAGTAAATTTTTCAACAATATTTACATTACCTTCAGCAAATAATTGTTGAATCTTGTTGCTATATATATGATAAGCCATGACATCAACAGAATAACTGATCAGTAATATTATTTAATAATGCGGAAATTACTTGCAATGAAAATGTTTGTTAAAGTCTAGCTTATCTTCGTTTTCTAACTTTGCTTATCAACTTTGCTTATCAGTGATGGCAGCGTACCTCGAAGCCTCATATGACTACCGCTCGTTAACAAAGAAACTCCGTAATTACTCTGTAAGGAACGTAAAAATTGGTGAAGATGATATGTCGCGTACAAGGCGCCTGGTTAGTGATATCATTGGCGACAAAATAATGTTTTACTGTCAAGAGAACTCCTCCCTACCAATCTTGAGACTTGAATACACAGGCAGTGCATATGAGAGACTGAAAACAGAGTTTGCTGATGAGGTTGATGTGATGGTGGTTCTGAGAACAAGTAAACAAGAGGTTACAAACTATACAAACAAACCATCTCTAGCAACTGGAGCTGGGGTAGCAGTAACGTCACCCAGTGATTTCCCATGCAAGATCCCCGGTTATGCGCAACTCAAGGCCAGTGAAAAATCACCTCTTAAAAAATTTACAAACAGTGATGGGCTTATTGTACCAGAGAGACTGCTGAACGGCTGGTTTTTCAGTCTCGTTGACCGAGCGGTGAAGCATTGGTCACCCAAGGTGTCCCACAAGGTGGTTGTCCGTGCCCATGGTCCTGCTGTACAGCTTGATATTTACCAAAGGAACACACTTTCGGAGTCGTTATGGAGACCTACAGAGAGAATACTGTCAGTCGATCTTGTCCCCTGTTTCCTGGTTGGAGAGAACTACTACGTTGCTAAGCCATATTTAGGGTCAAGTGTTCCAAACGCCGATCTACTATGGAGGCACTCCTTCTCCCTAGATGAGAAACAGATACTTCAGTGCATGGATAGAGATAATGGCTGCAGGCATGAGCTTCTGAGGATCATAAAAGTTATAGTTAAAAGAGAAGACACATCCCTTGGAAAACTAACCTCGTACCACTTGAAGACTGCCTTTCTTCATTACAACGATAAGCATCACAACTGGAGTCGTGACACACTGGGAAGACATTTTGTTGGATACATGGAAAAATTGGAAGGATACCTAGAAAGCGGATATCTTCCTCACTATTGGTTACCTAAGGTCAATCTACTGGAGGGGATCGACGAGAAGGTGACTAAGCCCATGGCATCCCGCTTGAAGAGAATTCTAAACAGTGAAAAAGAGAAAAACAAAATTCTCGAGAACTAAACAGTGGAACTCTCCCGTGATTTGGAGCTCCTTGCTACCTGGGTTGAGTAAAAAGAAGTGGTTTCAGTATTCTACTACCACACTATTACGCCACGTCATTGTACCACTATTACAAGGTCAAGAGAGCACGTACAATATTTGGCTGTATTGTACAGTAAACGTTTAAGTTGACATTATCTCAGTTAGACTCTTAAAACAGCAGGAACGGTAGGGTAAAGTAATAAACGCTTATGTTTCATTCTTTTTTGTGAGATAATGCGACATTCAGGTTGTTATGAAAAATATATATATCTGTATTATAAAGGGGAAACCAGGCACCAGCTAAAGATGTTTTCAGATCACCGGCGGAAATAATTACACACGAGGTTGATTTTTTTTGCCATTGCTGGGGTACGTTATCGACTAAAGACGTATCCAGCCAGGCTATAAAACACTGTATCTCGTGTTTGATATATTACTTCCAATCACAGTGGAATTACTTGTTTCATTTTATTTACACTCAAAAGGGCTTCGTTTACTAGCAATCTCTGGGAGAAATCTCAGCAGTCTGGGACAATGAATATGCCAGTTTTAATTCACAAACATTTTTTTAGTAGAGCCAGCCTCAAGTAGGACATAGGTGTGAAGAGGTCGGTGAGATGAGTCAAAGAGGGCGGCAGCCAAGCCGAAATTCCCTTCAAACGTTTTATGCACCAACGGTCAGAGCAGTGTACTTTACTAGTTATACCATTTATTTCTGATTTTCATTGTCACGCCGTCAAAAATATATGCAGAAACATTTAATACCTAAAGTCCAGAATCTTTGAAATAAGAGAAGATGAATATACAAACACTCTCGCCAAGATTCATGTCTGTGCCATTTTTCATTTGCATGATACTCGAAGAAATGTTCCATCCAAACTTATATAGAGCTTTTTGTAGAGAAGCCATGTTGGTGTCACTCTGAAGAACACCAAATGATGGCGGTCGGAAAGGAATTGATCGCTAAAACCAATCATAAATATATTAGGGATTAGTGGCTCTGGTACTTTATCAAAGGAAAGACTAAGAAGAATCGACGGTTCATAAGTTTGAATTTCGAAGACGTCACGAGTAAGCCAGCTGCTCACAGATCGAGCCTCAGCCAAATGCGATGCCACAGCACATTCCGATTACTAGTGTTCTTGTTTTGTAATAATGTCGTGTTTGCGGTTTTTTTCTGTTCCCGCAGCAAGTTCCTATTTCCTTGTTTTCATATTCCTTAGTTTAATTTTTCTTTGGCTACCTCGTCTGGGCTCCTAGTAAAACCCTTGATATCAGTTTAACCACAGCAATATCTCTAATCGCGGTTGGTTTAACAGCATGGGATTTATTTATGCGTTATTTCTATAAACCAAAGCAGGATCCAACACATGAAATCCAAATAAAAGAACCAGAAAAACCTAAGCGAGAAATTCCAAAAGCCGAAGAACCTAAAAAACCGAAATGCGGTATGGAGTAGGTTATTTAAAGATTCCATGATTTAAATAGATACAATGTCTACTGACCAAAATAAGTTAGTTAAAAACGTCATGGATACTTCGGTTTTAGTTGGATTATCTGCAGGAGTTAGATATTTAATTAGGAAAAAAAATATTGAAAGAAAGCTTCCTAACGGATCTGAGTAATAGTATTACGAATTATGCAAAATGGGTCGCGGTTTTAGCGGCAAGTATGGTTTTAAAAGGCTATCTAGAAACGCAAAAGTTTTTACCTTAAAGTATTTCCTGGGTTTAATATATAATGGCTAGTATTGCGTTGATGATTGGAGGAGCGATTTTAAATGCTACCGCGTTTGTAGGTGGAAATTACCTAGCAAAATCTTTATCGGGGGCAAATGTCGACGAAGAAAAGGTGAGACATGATAAAGCAGTTGAAAAATATTTAAAAAGATCATATTTCCTATTTAGGAAAGAGACACTAAACCAAATCGAACAACTAGAACAAAATATAGAGGAAGAACAACAACAAATAGATGATCTGGGAAGGCGAAACGAGGAAATACGAGAAAGAATGCTATTACCAGATAGAATCCGGGAAATTCTTAAGAAGTACGGTTTTACAGCTTTTTCAATACTCAGCGTGGTAGGTTTGGTTATTGTTTCAAAGTTAAGGACCGGACTTAGTAGAGTCGCCGCTGGAGTTGGAAATGGTTTAAAAGCACTTGGAAAAAAATTGGAAAAATTTTACCAGGTGCTATAGGTGCTATTGTTAGTTTCCTGTTTAGAACCGCAGGAGAAGCAGAAACATAAACATTTCCTTCAACGAGCAGTTTGTTTGTGTTCTTACTACTCTGTACAAGACATTCGTCCAAGGAAAATAAAACTAGAAGAGAAAGAAGCACTATTTCTAACAAAGACATTCCCGCGACTTGGAAATGGACGAATTACTTTAGACATTGATTCAGCCGCGGGAGGAGAATATTTTTTTGATGCGTTGAACATTTTGCCAGATTTTGATCTTTTTGAAGATTTCTAGCGAACAGTTACAGTCTAATGCTGACATCAAGAAAAACATTTGCGCAAATCGCGCAGGGATCAATGAAGTTGCATTTTACATTTGTTATTGTTTTGTTTCGCTGAAGAAAACGCGCTACTTGGTGTCAGATTTTTGCGCGAATATTTCAGCCAATGATGTTACATGTAAATGACGTTTCTGTCATTCTGGATAGGAAACATGACAGAGATTATGAGCGCACAATAGAGATTTATCAACTTTGTAACTTTCCTCACATACAATTTCGCTGAAACTTCACAGGTTTACTTGTTACCTTAATATGTGTATAACGTCTTAAATTTAGCTTTGCAATCACACTGCAACAATTATTTTTCGGAGAATGCTTGTTTGAATTTCGCGCTAATGTGTCCTTAACCAATAAAATTTTGTTACTAATCCAATTAGAACTTGATTGGGCCAAACCATCCAACGGTTCCCGGTGCCGGGGCCTATCGTTTTCTCTTTCCGTCTTAGCCGAAGCGTTACTTAAAAATACATGGTTATTGATGGTCGCTTTAGTCGTATTTGCCATTCAACAATTTAAGAAAAAAAAAAGTAATTTAGAAACTCTTAACGGGTAAATCTAAATGCCCGAAGAAAATGGAATTAACTTTAGACTAAGACAAGCTAGAGAAATATTACATCATTTAGAAAGTGAAATCGATAAATATGAAAATACCAGAAATAAATATAAGACCATTTGAAAAATTGTGGTTGGATCCACTGCCAGTATTTCAGTCATATTATCCATAACTGGTTTAGTTTATCATTAACCGGATTTGGTGGAATAGTTGGCCGACCGACTGGAGTAAAGTTTTTCCAAGAAGATATCGAAGCACTCCAAAATTACACAATTGGCTAGATCGAAGGTCAATCGAATAGAGGATTTAATTTCTAGATCTTTAAGATAACGGATGAAGAATTTACTAGGATATTATTGGAAGAAGGCCAATACAATAGTATGAAACGAGGGATTCAGAATAATGCAATAGATATGGGTGAGATTCAAACCGGAGTCCACAAAGAAATGGTTAGTGAAATTCCAAAGGATATTAAAAAGATTTGACTTTATAATATTAAGAGGTCGTTATGAGGCGAAATTCCACTATTTAAACAAAAAGAACAAAGTAAGCCGGAAGTTGTTAAACCAAAATTACCAGAAAATGGAGAATTTGTTTAAAATTAACAAATCAACCATATCCTATTCCTGCAGTTGATTTTGATAAAAAAGCGGATGATCTCACTGAATTATTGATCAAGTTAGATATATATGTATTTGAAAATCAAAAATTTACTGCAGATATGAGGAATATATTTAAATACCATGCAGCGACTTCTAGATCTTCTAAAGAATGCAACGCTTGGTTAAATTCGCCAGATTTTAATCATTGGGCCCAACAACTAAATTTTGCTGTTTGGTTTTCCACTTCGGGTTGCGGTTAGGCCTTTCCAGATTGTGCTCCCAAAAAACTAAAAAAGTGCTCCCAAAAATGCCCAAAAGATGCTTAAAAAGTGCTCCAAAACCAAAATAGTGCTCAAAAGTTGCTCCAAAAATTAAAAAAGTGCTACCGAATATTTTTAATTATTTGAAAGAAAAGATGCTTTCCAATTTAGATTTGCAACTAAAAGGCAAGTTTCCATTGAATACAAGTCAATAATTGCACAAATAACGAATAATACTTTTATTAAATAAATGCGTTAGTCAGAGTAGTTTCCATAAACCTGTGAAACACACTTTAGCGTATAACAACTTACTATTATAAATGCTTTTGTTCTCTTTTGTGTTTTCTTACCTTCTACTCTGTACCTTCAACACTAATATTTCACGGGTTTATGGAAACCACTCTAAAACAATGTTCATTTATATAATACCATATCTGCTTTTCTGGCTAACATTACTAGAATTCATTCTAGAAAATGAGTAAAGCCTAAGACAGATTATATAAAGAAACAACTAATCCATCAATTAGCTAGTTAAATAGAATAAATTCATTTTGAAAACAAAAAATAAAATAAATATTAATAAAAAAATAAATATTGAATGTTTGTTTTTTATTTAATCAAAGCTAACAAAACTTGACAACAAAACTTAACTATATCAATCTCCACCTCAAACTTGATAACAGAACTCAACTATAACAATCTCCTAAAGAGAAAATGATTACAAAAGATGTAAAACAGGAAAACATGGTTTCCAATGTGCAAGCAATATAGTGCTGACAAAGTAGTAAAAATGTTAGTACCTCATAAGAACTCATTTAGAGCTTTCTCTGGTTATTATTGTATCTGACCATCACAAATGCCTCTATGTAGTCCTCTAGCGCTGCCTCTTGTTGTGCTGACAGTGTAGCGAGAAGGCTAAAAACCCTTTCAGCACTTGCAGAGCTTGGCTGGACAAGTAACACCTTTCTGACCAATGCGGTCCAGTGTGGAAGAGTGTCCTGATGTGCTGCCCACCATGTAAGTTTCTCCTCTTCATTATTACAAACAAAGCCATCCGCAGCAGCAATATATAGTGGCAGCTCTGTTGCTAATGCAGCAACCATGGCATCATTTACGAATGGAAAGTTCTTCAACTCTTCCAGAGAACGAGCATCTGGTCTTAGCGCAGTAACTTGGACCGGACAACAGAAACGTGCTGCCTTAAAAGCAAGGACATTTGAGATGAACTGGATGTTAAACTTCTCTTCAGTTGAAAGAAGTTCAATCCAGGTCGAACACATGCCTTAGCCTCAGTGATCAAACGATTCTGCAGGGCAGCATTACCCCCAGCAATCTCTCTAGCAATGGCTTCAAGGCAGGGAAAGTGGCCTACCCCAACTGCATGCTGGACAGCTAATAATCGCTCAAAACATGTGAAAATCAGTGGCCCATCTCCTTCGAGGTAATAGGTGACAGTTACAAAATGGACACCAGCATCCACTAGAACTGCAAGTTCTAACTTAAGTAGCTGTAATTCCTGTGGACTTTCGAAAATGTCCAGGAGATGCCGGCAAGTCCGCGGTGAGAGATTGTCGTTCTCTTGTAAGAAGGTGGCCACATCGCCAAAGTAATCTGATACTTGCTTCAGCACTTCCCACTTGCTCCACCAGCGCGTGTTACTGTGGGAGGACATCAACTTCCCAGTTTTCTGTTTCCAGAGAAGTTTCGCATTGTAGCTGTGGGCAAATAAATTCACCCAGTGGTGGAAGAATACATCCAGAACCTTGAACACAAGGTTGGAACCCACATTATTGATAGTATGGGGGAAGCAAGTGATATCCATAATCGTTGGATAAAAGAATAACAGTTGCTTTATGGCATTGCCATTTACTGAGGCGCCATCTCTCATTGCAGCCAAAATCATATCTGGCTTGAAACTGTTATTAACAGCCATACATGTCGTCAGTCTCTGGGCCAACTCATTACCCTTGAGAGGCTTAGCAAGAACCTCTAGCCGTAAAAGGCGCTGGGTTGGTCTGAAATCTTGCTGAACATACCGAACCACAATAGCAAGGGCTTCCCCTAGTCGTGCTGTACCATCAAATATGATGGAGGCTTCTGTGACAACGTTGAGCTCGGCGTTCAACTTCTCTTTCTCCTTATCTAAGACAGCAGGTATAAGGTCATTCATGTGACTACTTGAAGTTAACCTTTGTCCATACTTTTCTAAGAGGGGGCGCAAAATGTCAACTTTCGAAATAAGTATTCCTGCCAAAAGGTGAGTTTCCACTACCTCAAAACGAAAGAGTCTCAGGTTGGCCGGCAATGTAGTACCACTTGCATTTTCTTGCTTGTCTTGCCTCTGCAAGCACTGGAAAATGGTCTGACTCTCTTTTCTGTCTGCAGTGATTCTTGCAATTCCAGCCAGATGCTTCTTCGACTTCATATCTCTGTCAACTGAGCTCTTCTTCAGGGCGAGTATCTCGTGACAAGCATTGCATTTCAACTGTCCTTTGACGAACTCTAAATGTTGACCAGGGTGGTCTCGAATCCTGTACCAAACCGACGTTTTACTGTTGAGATTCTTGTGCTCACGACTCGCTTTATATTTCCCATCATTGACTATAATCTTTCGCTTTCGGGAAATGGACGCTTTTGCCGGTTCTGCTAATGAAGCACCTCGACTTATGGCAGTTTCTATGGGATTTTCTTCGATTTCTTCGCCACTCGACGAAGCGTCCGCCATTTTGATCTGGGCAGACAGATATTCCATATAAGGCGTTAGATTAGTTATTAACTAGTTCAACAGCCCACAGGCTACCCAATATTTGTAGTTCACGACGTACCACAGGAATGGATACCCAATCAAATGTCGAAATCACCAGTTTTAGCCTAGTTGAGATATTATTTGTAGTCAAGGGAACTTGAAATTGCTATATAAAACAAAAAATCCAGTAATTTGCTTCAAATAAGCTAGAAATTGGCTTGTTTACCAAAAAAGTTGTCAGAAGATGCTCTTTGGCCAAAAAAGTGCTCTCTGATCAAAATAGTCCAAAGCCAAATTGCGCTAAAAAAGTGCCGAGCACAAACTGGAAAGGCCTAATCCCGCGTCAGGTAGTTTTTTTTTTTTTTTTTTTTTTTTTTACGGCGCCCTCTGGAATGATATGCATGAGCGCTTAGCGGCAGCACTTGCTACCTCGTCTTCAGTTTCATCGATTTTACTCCTTTATCGTTCATAGTTTTTATTACTTAAGTTTTCTCTGAATCTCTAAACTACCAAAGTATTCTGGCAAACTCCAAAATGTTCATAAACTACACGGCATCAGCTCTCAAAAACATTTCACTGTTAACTAATGGCAAACCACTCGTCCATAACTTGTGGCGAAATTTGCTCCAGCTTGGAATCTCAAGAACTAAACCTACTCGCCGTGGATGCCGTGCTGGTCAGAGGAAAAAGATCTCATCTCATATTGATCACAATCTACGAGGTAATTCCTATTTTCATCAGCCGCTAGTCTTGGATAAAGAAACTTTTGATAATTTGCATATTGAAAATCAAACGTCCGAAGCAAATGCATTAAATATTCAGAATGTCACCCATGTTCAACCAACACAAAGAACACATTATGTGCCAAAGTTGATGCTTGCAAATGTTATGTCTTTAGTACCAAAACTGGACGAAGTTCAAGAGTTTATTCATCGTAATAACATCTGTTTGGCGTTTATTACTGAAACTTGGCTCAAAGATTCGATATCAGAGAGTATCGTCAACATCCAAGGTTTCACAATTCTACGTAAGGACAGGATTACCAACAATCATGGTGGAGTATGTGTTTATGTAAAGGACGACAATATTAAGTACAGGGTCCTTGATGAGTTGAGTTGCTGTCATGACCACGAAATTCTCTGGCTTCACTTGAGACCCACCCGTCTGCCAAGAGGCGTTTCGTGTTTAATTGCTGCAGTAGTGTATCACCCTCCCAGGACCGATGAAAATTCCATCCGTAATCATTTATTCCATTCACTTGCTCTGGCTGAATCTAAATTCCCGAACTGTGGCATTATTCTAGCGGGGGACTTTAATCGTTTGAACATCACATCGATTAAAAAGCACTTCCGGTTAAAGCAAATTGTCAAGTCTCCAACTCGCAAGAATGTTATACTGGACTTAGTATTAACTAACCTCAAGGATTATTACGATACACCTCAATCACTCCCTCCCTTTGGACTATCTGACCACAACACTATCATGGTTTCACCCAAAGAGAGGACCGTTAAGTCCAATTCTGGAAACGTCGTCTATAAACGGGACTCTAGACCTAGCTGTGTAGCCGCGATGGGCCGATATTTAAGCTCCGTGGACTGGCCTCTTTTACTTAATTCTCTTGACACCTGTGAGGAATTAACAAACGTATTTCAAGAAGTAATCCAGATTGGATTTGATTTACTCATGCCTCTGAGACGAGTTCGTGCACTTCCAGTTGATGCACCATGGATATCACAGAAACTGAAGTCACTTATCAGAAAGAGACAAGAAACCTTCTGTAAGAACGGAGCAGATTCTCATATTTTCAAGTTTTACAGAAACGCTGTCAACCGTGAAAGAAAATCATGTAAGGCTAAATATTACGACTCCAAAATTCAACAAATGAAAGGTGAAAACCCTAAGGTGTGGTGGAAAGAGGTAAAGCGAATAAGTGGAATGAGTCCTCGTTCTGGCGATCTCCTCAGTAAGATAAAGGCTGATGAAGTTGATGGCTTGTCTACCCAAGAAATTGCCAATGTCATTAACAAGGCTTTCCTTGAGCCTCTAGAAGAGTACAGACTACACACACCACTTTGTCCCTTGCCATTAGAAGACAACCCGGAATTTTTAGAGATATCTGAAGAAAGAACTTTTGAATTACTACATAGCCTTAATCCAGCAAAGGCCTCAGGTCCCGATGGTATTACCAATTGGCTACTAAAAGAATACGCTGTGTCACTCGCCTTTCCTGTCAAAACTATTATCAATGCATCATTTAAACAACAGCGTTTACCTGATATATGGAAATGTGCTGATGTGACACCTTTGCCAAAGAAACAACCTGTTGAAAACCTAAAGAAAGATCTGAGACCTATCTCGCTAACACCATGTTTGTCAAAAGTTGCTGAGGACATTGTTGTTCGTGATTTCGTGAAGCCTGCTGTAATGAAAGTCCTTGACCCTAACCAGTACGGTGCAGTCCCGAAATCATCCACCACCATCGCTTTGCTAAGTATGATCCATGATTGGACAATTGGTACTGATGGAAATGGATCTACTGTCAGATCGATCCTTTTCGACTATCGTAAAGCGTTCGATCTTATCGACCACAGCATCCTTGTAAACAAACTATGCAACTTAGAATTACCAGCAAGTATTATCAACTGGATTATTGATTTCCTCAGTAACCGTTTCCAAAGAATTAAACTAATAGATGGATGTTTCTCTGAATGGGGCTCGGTCCCTTCTGGAGTCCCCCAGGGGACCAAATTAGGGCCATGGTTATTCATTATCATGATCAATGACCTAGTTCTCAGCGACTTCCGTGTCTGGAAGTACGTGGATGATACGACGACATCAGAAGTTGTCCCAAAAAGTGGAATCAGCAGTGCACAAACTATTGCTGATAAAGTAGCTGAATGGTCACAGAACAATAGAGTCCAGTTAAATACAGATAAGTGAAAAGAACTCAGAATTTCATTTGCAAAAATGAAACAAGTATTTGAACCAGTTAAGGTTGACGGAAAAGAGCTTGAAGTCGTAACAAGAGCAAAGCTATTAGGTATAACCTTATCAAGTGATTTATCGTGGAACGATCACATAAATGAAGTCATCAAGAAAGCATCAAAAAGGTTGTACTTCTTGGTTCAATTAAAAAGGGCCAAGGTACCCCGTGAAGATCTGGGGTTGTTCTACATTACATGTATAAGATCTGTATTAGACTATGCCGTGCCTGTGTTCTACTATTCTCTACCAAAATATTTAACACACGAACTGGAACTTATACAAAAGAGGGCGCTAGCTATTATGTGTCCCGATCTTAACTATAACGAAGCACTTACTCGCATGGATTTAGTCTCGATAAACGAACATCATAGTAACTTATGTAATAAATTTTTTAATGAAATCCTAAATGATAAAAGCCATAGGCTGCATTATTTACTCCCTCCATTACATAAATCTACTAGTTACACTTTAAGGCGTACGAGAACCTTTGATGTCCCTAAAGTTAAAACGAATCGAGCCAAGAACACTTTTATTATATCGTCAAGTCTTAATGTTGATACTTTTTAGTCCATTTTTTAGAGTTTGCCTTTTTGCTTAATTTTGTACATAATTTTAGATTTTATAGTTTGCCAAATATTAATTTAATAGTAATTAGAGTATTAATATTTTGTACATAAATACGCAATTCAGCCTAATGGCTGCCATGTATTTTCAATAAAGTCTATTCTATTCCATTCTGCCTGAGTACAAGGGCCCGAAGTGCAATGGACCCAACCTAGTACACCCCGCAGGAGGAAAACGACCAAGCCACAAGGCTATCAGCCAAAAACCCCCTCGGATGATTAGCTAGGGTGTAACCGGCCCAACGGGAACGATTACAGGCGGTAGGTGCAATGCTCGTTTCGCCATCACCGCGTCAGGTTAGTGTTTGTTTGGGAAAATCCGAAAGGGGATTCGCAAATTCGATTGTGGCGAGCAGCGGTCCCATGAAATACTTTCAGTACTGAGATATGGGACCGAAGCTCACAAGAACCGTTTCGCGAAACTGTTTTCGGATTTTCCCAAACGAACGCAAATGTGGCAAGTCTTTGAAAGAATAGTAATCCGTTTTCGGATTTTGGGTTTGATTGCAAACCTAAGTTGGATTTTGAAAATCTAAATCCGAATTTCCCAATCGAATGCACCCCTACTCTTGCGTACGTACTCTATTTCTAATGACAAAATCTGTGAAGGTCAAACATATAAAGGGTGCTTTCCAGTTATGCCTGGTGAGTATTTTTTGATGAGCGTTAACTGAAATATGGAATTATGCATTTTTCAACTCGTGAATCAGAAATATTGTTCTTTTGTTTTACAAGCCGGTTTCTCCATTCTGTAGCAGATGTTTAACAACACTACTATTAACTAAGTGGAATAAATGCCGTACCGTCCTTATCTACGGGCTTAGTGAAGCACGTGTGAGAGCTGTTTTAAGCCAAATAGAGTTTATTTTAAATTCGATGAGTAGTTTATTAAACGGCAGGGGTGCTTTATCATGTATAAAACACTAGGCCCAGCCTAGCGTTTCTTTACCTGATAAAGAAATGCGAGTTTATTGAACGACTTCAAAAACTTTTTATGTAGACCTATTCATTATTACAATTTGGATTTTGATGTATTTTGACCAAGAAAATTGAACGGAAATGTTAGCCGTGTATAAAAACACTCAAAAACATTCATTTCCTTTTTATTTTCTTTATGAATTATTGAGTTTTGAATTAGAGTAAACAGTTGCATTGTCACTGGGAAAGCATGGTCACTAGAACGCACTGCCCCGAACACTACTAATACTGTACAACAGTGTCGCCGAACACTGAAAACGGCTTCTAGGTATGAGACACCAATCCCTTTGGACACCACTGTCGCCTCATTTCCCTACAATCGGAGAATGCCGTCACTTGACAGCACTGCCCTTAGACATCACGTTTGAACAAGCCGTATTTAGGGGAAGCAGAAGCACTGTGGGACAAAACTCAATCTTCGGTTCTATTTTGGAGCAGGTGAACGAGTGGAGAATGAGGGTGTAAATTCACTTTGTTGATTTCGAAAAAGCCTTTGATTCAATACAGAGAAGGCTTATGGAAGATAATGAGGTCGTACGGCATAGCTAGCTTGCTAATGA
Source organism: Ricordea florida (assembly GCA_949710005.1). Classification (NCBI taxonomy): domain Eukaryota; kingdom Metazoa; phylum Cnidaria; class Anthozoa; order Corallimorpharia; family Ricordeidae; genus Ricordea; species Ricordea florida. The sequence goes on along the minus strand of OX453273.1, from coordinate 22,748,427 downwards.
AGATGGTCAAGATCATGGTGAACAGACGAAATGGGTTAAGATCACGAAGGTATTGTTTGTCATTTCCATAGACAGGGTCATGAGAGGAACAACAGGAAAGTACAGAGAAGGGATACGGTGAAACGGAATAAGCCACAACCTGAGGAAGGAAGGTAGGGATAACTGCATGGTTGCTCTCGGCAGCAGAAGGAGTAGGGTACTCTGGGGGCTCTAGCCCATGCCATAACAGCCAAGGTCAACGGTTTGTTTACCATAGCAACCAAACAGATCCAAAAAAGGGGAGGGGCTGGCAAGTAATGAGTTTGGTTATACTTAGCACACCAGAGGATGGTAAATATTTGCATAAAAAATGACATCTCTGTTCATGCCACAGTAAGAAACTCCGCGAGGTAATTTTACTCGTGAGAGGTCACAATGCCGAATATTCGGACGCAGCTTCTAGTCACGTAAACACGAGTTGCTAAAGAGTCTATCAAGAGTCTATCAAGAATTGCTGTAGGCTTTGCAAGTCTGCAGGAGATATCGCGCACTCCAATAATTTGTTTGCGAAGAATAAGAGAACGCTGCTCGCAGCTGCGGAATAACTTAACGGCGGTTCCTTTTCACAGAGCGAACTACGTTTGATATGTAAACCGTGTGAAAGGCGAGTGAGCAACTTTAAAGCTTTCAAAAACACCATATTTGAGACTCAAACATCCTTTGAAATTAAATGAACCTTTGGTCGTTCGATGCCGCCGTGGAATTAATTTTGGGGATAAACAGCCCAGTGGAAATAACTTGGTTTTCGTTTTTGCTTAGCAATGCTTACATTTACTTTTCAAGTGAACTTATCGCGCGCATTTCCCAACAACAATCACAATTTAAGTTTTACTTTGTTGACAGTAAACTTATTGTTATCATGCTTAGTAATTATTTAATTATTCCCAGGTTGGTTTTTATGTAGCTAATTTTATATTGAGTATAATAGACACAATTACCATTCTATTACAATGAGCTTCATCAATAATTATCGCTTGAACGCCTCGTTGATACGGCGTGCTTTGGAAGCGTTCCATCCCGTTTTTGCAAGATGGATCGGGATGTGTGAAAATTGTCATATTTCGCATCCTTTAACCAAAAGGAGTTCGTCTCGCTCGTCTTGCCTACCTCTAGATTGTCACTGTCCTTGGCCTTTCTTACATTACTAAAGGATAGCCGCTTTCACGTTTCCCTCTGTACTTCTTCTGATCTGGTCAAAGAGTTCAACGGCGAAACGACAACAATGACTGGATGGATTGGCGAGCCTATCTGACACGTCGATCGAGAGTTGATTTTGTCCAAGAAAAGCCCGGGTAAAAGATGGAAGGTGATCGATTTTCCGTATCCTGTTAGTAGTACACCGATAGTATCTCTTCCAGAGTAAGCTGCCTCCAAGCAATGGACTTGTTTGGGTTTAAGATTTGTATTCCAGTAGCCGCAGTTAACGATCGCAAAGTGAAGACTGCTATGAAACGTGGTGGATCTCAAAGCCTGGCTCGTTTTGATGTTTACAAAAATACGAAGCGACAAACCTTCAAAAACAGGGACTCCGCCTGGGAAAGTTTTTATACTGGGAGACACGTGACCAGCGTTTTCCGGGGCCTCTCTCTCTCTCTCGCTCCAGGTGACGGGAAGGAGAGGACCCTGGGACGAGGTTGGAAATGTGACTTCCTGAACTGATCAATACACTGATCAAGACACTCAAATTTTAATGAACTTTTATGCTAATTACACAACACATTTTTCTCCTCTAGATAACGCTTGAGAGCAGCTATTCAGCAATTATTCCACGAAATCGAGTCGTATAAGTAGTAGTGAAACGCCGGTTCTGGCGCAGCGCACTTTAATCAAAAAAAAATTATCATAAGAAATTAAAACAGAGATTTTATCAGATCGATGCCAAGCCTATGCCAAGCCGATGCCAAGCCTATGCCAAGCCTTCACCAAGCCTATGCCAAGCCGATGCCAAGCCGATGCCAAGCCGATGCCAAGCCTTCACCAAGCCTATGCCAAGCCGATGCCAAGCCTATGCCAAGCCTTCACCAAGCCTATGCCAAGCCGATGCCAAGCCGATGCCAAGCCTTCACCAAGCCTATGCCAAGCCGATGCCAAGCCGATGCCAAGCCGATACCAAGCCGATGCCAAGCCGATGCCAAGCCGATGCCAAGCCGATGCCAAGCCTATGCCAAGCCGATGCCAAGCCTATGCCAAGCCTTCACCAAGCCTATGCCAAGCCGATGCCAAGCCGATGCCAAGCCGATACCAAGCCGATGCCAAGCCTATGCCAAGCCGATGCCAAGCCGATGCCAAGCCGATGCCAAGCCGATGCCAAGCCGATGCCAAGCCTATGCCAAGCCTTCACCAAGCCTATGCCAAGCCGATGCCAAGCCGATGCCAAGCCTATGCCAAGCCGATGCCAAGCCTATGCCAAGCCTTCACCAAGCCTATGCCAAGCCTATGCCAAGCCGATGCCAAGCCTATGCCAAGCCTTCACCAAGCCTATGCCAAGCCGATGCCAAGCCGATGCCAAGCCGATACCAAGCCGATGCCAAGCCTATGCCAAGCCGATGCCAAGCCGATGCCAAGCCGATACCAAGCCGATGCCAGAACTAAATCAATCCGGTTTCTAGTATCCGCGGGGGAGGAAATCTGAAATACGAAAAAAGATTATCAGAAAATTAAACAGAGATTTTTTTTACCATTTACAAAAGTGTACGCAAAATAAAATTTGGATTTTAATGTTAATTTAAAGAATAACTTACGAAAGTATAAATGGAGAATTTGTTTGAATTGAAACTTGATGAATTGAAATTTGTACAACTGAAAAAATTGTTAAAGAGTTGAAAATTAAAGGGAGATCTAGAATGCGAAAAGAAGATTTTATTAATGTGTTAAAAAAATTTCCAGATGAGGAGATTATTAAATTAATACCAAAAGATACTATCAATAATTATGATTATATTTGTATTCATGGAAAGTATAAATATTTCTGTAGAGAGTGTGGAGGAACACAAATATGTGAACACAATAAAATTAAGTCATACTGTAAAGAATGTAAAGGCTCTCAAATATGTGAACACAAATTACAAAAGTATATATGTAAAGAGTGTAAAGGAAAAGGAATATGTGAACATAATAAACAAAAGAGACAGTGTAAAGAATGTTGTTAAATATAAAAAAATGATTTTTAATATTAGTTTAAAGATATAAAATAAAATATAAAAGATGGTAAAAACTAAAACTTTTAAAAGATACTATAATGATGAAAAAATGAGTTTTTGTGATTTTATAGAGTCAATTAAAGAAGATTTGTTAAAAACCATATCAGAAAATCGTGAGTTTATTGATTATTATCATTATGTTGAAGATGAAGATGAAGATCCTTATAGCTATCTTGATAAATATGATAATAAGTTTATTAAATTTGAAATTACTTATTCTAATTATTATGAAGAAGATTATGATATTATTTATTATGGCGGCCGGTGGATTATTTTTAAATCTGGTATAAATTTTGATATTGATGGAATGGATGTTGATAATTTTGTAAAATCAGCATTAAATTGTTCTAATGAAATGTTAAAAGATTATGTTGAGGGGGATAATGGGCCATTTAGTTATTGTTTTGATAAATATTATGATGATTGTTTTGAATATTTTAATTGTTGGGGGGAATCATATTTAAAAAAGCAATGTAATATTAATAATTTCGATGAAAAGTTTTTTGTTAAAGAACTGGATTTTATTATATACTTAAATCAAGAAAAAATAAACCATAAAAATAAATTTTATAAAGACTTTCATATGGAATTAATAGAAAGAACATGGAACTCAAGTAGATATTTAGATTGGATTGTTGATATAGAGGAATTAAGAGATTTTAAAGAAAGATGGAGTAATAATTAAAACTAATTATGTTATATAACCCAAATAATGGTTACATAACAAAAAAATTATCTAAATCTTAAACTAAAAGTTATGGGAGAACCCTTCAGATCAAGTTTTTTCCATTCATTATCTAATATGGTTAAATCAAAATGGTTTATAACGCTATCATATTTTCGAACTGGAATTGTTGGATAATCCTTTGAGGGAATGTTTGCAAGTAGGTTTGATGGTGATAGTTTCACAAGTTCACCATATTTGGTTTTATTCATATATGAAGACTTATTATCCACTATACTACACATAAGTCTCAGCGGTTCCTTAATCTGTATATTTATGGGGTATAATACACCCGGATTTATAACTTCAGGCACTCCTAAACCAACCGCCAACCCTCTCGTAAGTGTAATGTTAAAGTTCTTATTTGAATATAGATAGTCAACAGTATCTGTCTCAATGATTGTTATCTTTGCCGTATCAGTATCATTAAGAAACATCGATTGAATATCACGCAATGAATATGTACCGGGTTGAATTATTATGAGAGCTTGATTCTTATCATTGAACAATATCTGTTGATCCTTGAAATTAATCAATCTTTTGGTTTTTATATTACAATCCAGGAGTTGTATCTCACGAAGATTTTTCAGCGGTGGATCTAAATAAATCCTCGTTTCAGAATCATACATGGTAATGCTTAACATTTTGTTTTCAGCGAAGCTGGTCTTTAGATCTGATTACATTATATTCATCTTTAAATTTGCATTGACGTAATCACATTCCTGAGCGACGTTAGAAACCGACCTTTTTGAAGTAAACATAAAATCTACTTTTCGATTTCAAATCCACTTTACATTTTGCTTGTTGCTATGTCGTAAAAGTATGCAATCTATTGTTCTACACGTGAAAGATAATTCATAAACAATGATAATCACGTGAAATGGCCATGAACTACCGAAATAGATACCACGCAAATACACTAGAGACAATTATAAATGCTAATATATTATCTTCATGTTGCGTGGTCACGTCCGGCTTTACGCGTAGCGAGTCTGAGCCTTTGGCAGGCTTTTCATTTTGCGTTGGAGAGATTTTTGGTTTCGGATTTGTCTCAACTATTGAATGAGGTAACTTTAACTTTGAAGATCCCATGTTATGACTTATTCCAACCGGTTTTGATTCCACGTTTAGCGAATTATTTACTCCAAATTTCATATCATTAGTCGCTTTCATAAGTTTGTTATTATATCCAACAACGCTTTCAGTGTTGATTATCATATTACTTGGCATCAACCACAAACCAGGAGCAATAGCTAAATCAAGCCGTAATTTCGCTTCTTGTACAGCTAATTGATATCTTTGGATAGAGCTAGAAATGTCATTCTCAATCACACTACTTTCAAATAAAGCTAAGAATTCTTGTTGCGTCTCGATTGCTCCACCACCATTACCATAAATCGAGTTTCTAGTGTTAACTTGTGCTCCTAATATACAGTAAACAAAAGCTTCCGCAGATCGATTCAATCTACCAAGCCCAGCTTTAGTGAGCCCATGCCCGCTTGTAGGAATAAACCAAGCATATTTGAAATCAGCAAAGTCATCATTACGAATAAATGAGATAAGATTACCATTTTCTTTCTTACCACCATCATCAGAAAATTTACTACCTTCACCAGGCCATTGATCTGCTTCATGATCATAATTTCTTACAACATGAACATTTTGATATCCTCCACCTTTTCCATGGTATCCAGAACCATAATCAAGGAATATATCTCCTAAACCCCCGTTTCTACCACCTTTCCATCTAAAATCAGAATTATTACTAACCCCAAATTCAGCACACAATCGTTGATATGCAACTTTATTATATGGATTATTATTTATCACAAAAGGTTGTTCATCTGGCAAAGGCAGTTTCAATTCATACAATATTCGCCTTATTGTGAAATATATATGAAACTTTATAAAACTACTAATTACTTTAGGATAATTTAGACTCTCGAAAGGACTTATACCACAACCAGATGTTGCACACCATACTGCAAAGTTAAGTTGTTGAGGCCAATAGTTCATATCTGGGGCATTCAACCATTTTCTACTTTGTTTACCAAACTTGAATGTTACAACTTGTGATGTAAATATGTTTCTCATTTTTGCTGTGAATTTCTTCGTATTTGAAACGTATATATCTAGAAAGGTTAGCATTTTTGTTACATCAGTTGTAAAGTCATCAAAGTTAATAGCTGGTATTGGATAAGTTCGATTGGTTATGGATAAACTCTTTGGAAAAGATGAAACTACTTCCGGTAAACTTAACCCTAAATCTTCCCATAACAATGTTTTCAAATTATTAGAAAGATTTTCAGTCCATGTTTTTCCAGTAGGATCATCATTAGACATGACAGTCATCTCATTATATTTCCACCTAATATATCCTCCATATGAATCATTCACAAATGTAAATTTATTGATGTTTGAGTTTGGGTATCGGGTTTTGAAATCGTCTAATAACATCTTATTCTTTGTGTTTCAGATAATCTGGTCTTTAGATTAAGAATAAGATGTAAAGTATTAATCTTCAATAGTATTTCTAATGCCTGCAAAACAATTACAACCCACATCAGTTCTCTCATATGAAATTTTTAATGAGCGGGAGTGGTTAACTCTTTTAATAGATCTGCTCGAACTTCTTTTCTTATCTGCGACATGTTTAAGTTTTTTTCTGTATCTCTCCTAAATTTTTGGCGAACTTCTAGTTTTAGTTTTTGAAACTTTTCCAACTCTGCTAAAATTATAGAAAATTCTTGATCGGATATAACATTATCTTTCAATGCCTTTGAAACCAAGTCGTTAATGGTGTTTAATTTTGATTTTGCTATGGAAACAGTCTGTTCATGTTTACTAACTTTATTTGAAAGTCTTTTTGATGCCGCACCAAATCCAACAGATACTCCACCACAAATTCCACCTACAACACCCAACGGAACACCAATAATAGCTCCAAAACCGGTAAGAGAAGTTCCAAGTCCGCTTGCAGAAAGAATAACTGAAAGCACGCCACTACAAACACTGATTTTTGTAAATATTCCTCTTGCTCTATTATATTTTTTCCTTACATCTTCATAATGTTTAATTTCTCTCTCGAGATTTTGTAATACTTCGCTTGATTTTTGCAGTCTGAAATTAATAGGATCTGGATTATTAGGCAATCCAGGGTAAATTCTATTGTATTCATCCATATTGTATTTTACTACTCAACATGTTATCTTTAGATTAGCTTTGTTACTTTCTCTTCTTTTTTATACTTTCCACAAAATATAGAACTACAGCCATTATCAATAACCAAGCATTCTTACCTAAAAATCCAATAACTTCACCTGCTGTTTTGAATAGAAAGCTCACGATAGCCCCAACCATTCCTGGCAATATTTCACCGAGTTTCTTACCGAGAGTTTTCAATCCATTTCCAACTCTACTGCCTAATGTTGATAAACCTTTAGAAAGATTAGAAACTATAGCGCCAATGATAATACCTACTGCACTCAAAACTGCAAAGGCTGTAAAGCCATACTTTTTGAATATATACTTTAATCTCTCCCTAAGCGGTAAATTTTTAAGGATTTTTTCTTTTCGACTCTCAATATCTGATATTTGTTCTTCATTTAATATTGCATTCTTTCTAATCTGTTCTCTTAATTTATCTAGCTCTGATTGTAATCGTTCTTTGCTTTGTTCTAACTTTGAAAAATTTAATTTATCCTTCTTATATTTATCTATTTCTTCTTTGTATAATTTTACTTCACCCAAAAGCTTCTCAACTTGTATTTTTAATTCTATATTCTCTTTAACAGCTTTATCAAAAAGATCTTTATTATCTTCTTTTTCTTTCTGTTGTTTATTAATGTATTCACGAAGTTCTTTTTCTTTTTCTTCATATCGCTCAATCTCCACCGTGCGTGTTGCTAAAAGTGAATCTATTCCTTGTACTGAAGAAAGAAATTCATTATTTTTTTCTTTTTCTTCATTCAATTGCGATATGGTATCATTATATCTTTCAAGCATTGTTTCATAATCAGCACCTAGTGCTTTTCTCATTGTTTTTGGTAAATCTTCAAGCAAAAGAACTTTATCTTTAGTAAGAACGATATGTGGTGCAGAATTCGTCCTATTACTAAATTCTACTAATATACTACCATCTTTTCCATATGTTACATTAAATGTTACATCATTAGGATTGTAAGTTGGTAAATAACGTTTGAGTTCTTGGCCTGCTTCTCTCCTTCTGTCATATTCCTCATCTCTTTCTCTAATATCTGCTGGTTTTTTCTCTTCATCTTTAATTTCCCATTGAAGTCTTTTTCTTTCTGCCATATATTCTGAATAACCAAGATAGCCTTGATCAACAGATGTAGATGTATTTGGACTTTGGTAAAATGTACCATCACCATCATCATCATCATCTCCTTTTGGTAAATCCTCTAATGGTAAATATCCTCCTTCTGCCATGATTTTTTACTCAACAGTAAGAAATCTTTAAATATGCTTGAATTTATAAAAATTTACTAGCTATATAACCTAAAGCTAACATACCACCACCCACATATGCCATTTCACCCATCTTTTGATTGTTACTAGGTCTATAATAATCAGAGAATTTTGGCTCATGCAATTGGCTATATAATTCAAATTGTTCATTTGTATTTGAAATATTTTTTGATGCTTTATATTTTTCATCTTTTTTCTTCATTTTCCAATCAATTAGTTTTTGTCTTTTTTCCTGATATTCTGCATAATCTCTTTGATATTTTTCTAATGCTTTATCGTGTCGTATTCGTTCTGTATCTGTTTTATTACCTGAGAGATATTTTGCAAGATATGATCCTCCAACAAATGCAGTTGCATTTAATACAGCTCCTCCAATCATAAATGCTATTGTTGCCATGTTTCTTCGCTTCGCTCAGGTCTATAAACCAGCTTTGCTGGACCGGCGAAGCCGATAAATCCTTAATTTGGTAAAATCTTTTGATCCTCTAAATATGTTTTTAGATACATACTACCTGACAATACAGCGACCCACTTAGCATAATTTACAATACTCGAGGATGGATCGTTCATAAATGATTCTTTCATAGCCTTTTTAGCTACATATCCAACTCCAGCCGCTAATCCAATAAGGACTGCAGAATCAGTAACAGTTTTCACAAGTTTATTTTCGCTTGACATGATTTTTTACTACATCAGTAAGAAATCTTTAGATCCCTTTTAGGGTGAGATTAAATTACATCATTCCAATTTTTGGTCGATCTATTGGTTGTGGTTGTGTTGGTTGTGGTTGTGGTAATTGTGGAACTTGAGATAAATCAGGTATTCTATTTTTGTAATATTCAGCTTCACCGGTTCGAGTTCCCCGGTATCTCATAAACATATCAAATGCTGTAAACCCTATTCCAATTATGGATAAAACAGTAGTAAAAGATAATTCTGGAAGCCACGCTTTTGTATTTTCATTATTTTCTGGTTCATTTTTTATATCCTCTCTTTTCATTTGCTCCGCGGCCCGTTGGTTTTCCCGGGCTAATGCTTCTTTTGCTTTTTTATTATATTCGGCTAATTTCTTACCAGCTTCTACTTTTTTAGGATTTTTTGCCTTTTTTCCCGCAGTTTTTTCCTCTTCTTTTGGAGGATCTCTTGTAATTTGCTCCGCATAGCGGGGAGGGGCCTCGCCCCGATCAACAACTTCTTCAGACATTATTTTACATATCATTAAGAAATCTTTAGACCTCTTTGGAATGATATGTAAATAAAATAATAGTATGCTTAGTAAACAGTATCAGTACCAACGGCATCTTGCTTAGTAGTCTGCTCAGTTTTGTTGGAATCATCTATATTTTTACTTGTAACTTGTTGTATTTTACCTATTTTAACATGTTTAACAACCTGGAATAGCCCGCTAGCAAGTGCTGTCAGTCTTCCTGCTTTCAATGCTAAGAGACCTACAATGTTTGTTAGTCCGGCCGCCATAATAAATAATATCATAATCTTCTTCATAATAATTAGAATAAGTAATTTCAAATTTAATAAACTTATTATCATATTTATCAAGATAGCTATAAGGATCTTCATCTTCATCTTCAACATAATGATAATAATCAATAAACTCACGATTTTCTGATATGGTTTTTAACAAATCTTCTTTAATTGACTCTATAAAATCACAAAAACTCATTTTTTCATCATTATAGTATCTTTTAAAAGTTTTAGTTTTTACCATCTTTTATATTTTATTTTATATCTTTAAACTAATATTAAAAATCATTTTTTTATATTTAACAACATTCTTTACACTGTCTCTTTTGTTTATTATGTTCACATATTCCTTTTCCTTTACACTCTTTACATATATACTTTTGTAATTTGTGTTCACATATTTGAGAGCCTTTACATTCTTTACAGTATGACTTAATTTTATTGTGTTCACATATTTGTGTTCCTCCACACTCTCTACAGAAATATTTATACTTTCCATGAATACAAATATAATCATAATTATTGATAGTATCTTTTGGTATTAATTTAATAATCTCCTCATCTGGAAATTTTTTTAACACATTAATAAAATCTTCTTTTCGCATTCTAGATCTCCCTTTAATTTTCAACTCTTTAACAATTTTTTCAGTTGTACAAATTTCAATTCATCAAGTTTCAATTCAAACAAATTCTCCATTTATACTTTCGTAAGTTATTCTTTAAATTAACATTAAAATCCAAATTTTATTTTGCGTACACTTTTGTAAATGGTAAAAAAAATCTCTGTTTAATTTTCTGATAATCTTTTTTCGTATTTCAGATTTCCTCCCCCGCGGATACTAGAAACCGGATTGATTTAGTTCTGGCATCGGCTTGGCATCGGCTTGGCATCGGCTTGGCATCGGCTTGGCATAGGCTTGGCATCGGCTTGGTATCGGCTTGGCATCGGCTTGGCATCGGCTTGGCATAGGCTTGGTGAAGGCTTGGCATAGGCTTGGCATCGGCTTGGCATAGGCTTGGCATCGGCTTGGCATCGGCTTGGCATCGGCTTGGCATAGGCTTGGCATCGGCTTGGTATCGGCTTGGCATCGGCTTGGCATCGGCTTGGCATAGGCTTGGTGAAGGCTTGGCATAGGCTTGGCATCGGCTTGGCATCGGCTTGGCATCGGCTTGGCATCGGCTTGGCATCGGCTTGGCATAGGCTTGGCATCGGCTTGGTATCGGCTTGGCATCGGCTTGGCATCGGCTTGGCATAGGCTTGGTGAAGGCTTGGCATAGGCTTGGCATCGGCTTGGCATAGGCTTGGCATCGGCTTGGCATCGGCTTGGCATCGGCTTGGCATCGGCTTGGTATCGGCTTGGTATCGGCTTGGCATCGGCTTGGCATCGGCTTGGCATAGGCTTGGTGAAGGCTTGGCATCGGCTTGGCATCGGCTTGGCATAGGCTTGGTGAAGGCTTGGCATAGGCTTGGCATCGGCTTGGCATAGGCTTGGTGAAGGCTTGGCATCGGCTTGGCATCGGCTTGGCATAGGCTTGGTGAAGGCTTGGCATAGGCTTGGCATCGGCTTGGCATAGGCTTGGCATCGATCTGATAAAATCTCTGTTTTAATTTTTTATGATAATTTTTTTTGATTAAAGTGCGCTGCGCCAGAACCGGCGTTTCACTACTACTGTATATGAGCTAATAGCCAACGAGGCGCACAGCGCCGAGTTGCCTATAGCTCATATACGACGAGATTAAGTGGAATAATTGTTTTATTATATCTCTAAACCCTCGCTTATGAGACACTGGAATTAGTTTGTACGACTAGAATTGACTTTGTTATTGTTTTTGAACAGAACCATGTTGTTGTCGAGCCGATGTGAAAAAAAGTTTCAAACACGAGTCCGGCTCGTTTTTAAACATCTCTTTAATGTACTTGTCAATTTTTTTTCGAGTTAGCAAATTAGTTTAAGAATTTAAGTGGAAAAAGTAGGCAGAAATAAAATAAAAACTCAGTTTATGGGCCTCACAGATATTTCAAAATGGCGGCTGTTTATAAGAGTTTCACTTTCGTTCGTAATAAACAATTTCGCAATATAATTTGCTCACTTACCGTCGAATAATTTCATCCCATATTTATTTGCTTCGGTAGTATTTCTTTGGTGTATGATTTTTAAGCTTGACTTGAATTTCTCCCTGTCTAATTCAAGAAGTCATCCCTCCATGATGGCCGTTTTCCGTGCCAATGGTATATTTAGTAAATAAACCCCTTCTGGCGGCTGGTATATCGGAGGATAATGCCCGCGGCTGAGAGATTGTCCGAAAAATGAACAGTTGGCCGAGAAGCGAAGCTTCGAGGGCATATGTGAAATTTTGAGGACAATCTCTCAGCCAAGGGCATTATCCTCCCATATACCAGTAAGCCAGAAAGGGGTTTATTTATTTTATAACCCTCTTAATAATAATAATAATTAATAATAATACTTTTATTTTATAAAAAAGAAAAAGAAAAACAAGTCGTCTGACTATGATTGCGACTGACGCAAACACCGCACGTACATTGATTGGTTAAAATTGTTTTACGTAAACTGTGATTGGACCAGAGCTTGACAAGCTGTCATGTCAAACATACTCTCGCAACACCCCTTACATGAAAATCTCAAAAACACAGCACTTTGGTTTATTTTGTCAACTGCGTTGTTCGATCGATATTTGCCGATGACTCGGAACAGTTTTTCTGTATTTGGCTTTGCATTGTTCGACTTGAGGGATTTATAATTATCTCTTGCGTAGTTTATCGTTTATGGCTTGGAAAGGGTTCGTAACTTTTGCTCACCTCGAGGCCACAAACACCAGCAGCTTATTTTGTTGATTTTCTGTTTTATCCGGAGCTACAGCTGCGACTAACTACTTGACTGCGATCACTGGATTCTACAAAACAAGTTTGTTTAAAAAGAGACTGACTTTGTTGTGTTTTCTTGCGACTGAAAAATCGCAGGGCAAATATCCACGCGGCCGAGGTATATCGCCTGATACCCGTCCAGCTATTTGACACCATGTGACCCAAAATAACCAATAAAATAGCGCGAAAATTATTCAGCGGGTTATATATACTAACTATGGTTATAAGAGCTGATATACTATGAGTAGGGAACCAATCAGAGCGCGCGTTTGCTCATATACAAGGGTTGCAGATATAATAAAATACTAGTAGTAGTAGTAGACCTTTATTTAAACTCGGTTAAAAATTAGAGATTATGCAAGGGCTGCTTGCAGCCTGAAGTATAAGTATAATTGTACGAATAATAGGAGGCGAGATATAACAATGTAAATGCCTTTATTTTGCTTCAATGACAGCATTTTTAAAGCTTACAACTCTGAAAAAACAGCTTAAAACTCAAAACGAGGCCCCCCTGCTATATCTGCCGGTGCCCCTTAGTACCCTCGCCTTTTTGTGGAGCGTCACAACTGGTAATGGCTAGCAATCTGTAAAGAAAGTAGAACATCAACATTAAACATACATAAAAGGGAAGCGGCGGGAGGGAGTTACATTGTTATATCTCGCCTCCTATTATTCGTACAATTATACTTATACTTCAGGCTGCAAGCAGCCCTTGCATAATCTCTAATTGTACATCATAATACTCGTCTCGATATAACAATGTATGTTTAAAGCTTCAAGACCCTGGTTCAACTGCAGCACTAGCTAAAACAGAGCGGCCAACACTAGCATTCCAAACAGGACGATAATAAAACTTCGTGAAAGTGGTCTCATTTGTCCAATCAGCTAGGCGGACTATTTCTGGAATAGAGATGCCTGCTCTCAGTGCTGCAGAAGTAGCTGCTCCACGAGTGGAGTGAGCCTTGAACACTTTGTTATCAATTCCCGCTTCCAACAGACAGTTCTTAACCCAATTAGACAGGGTAGCAGAACTCACAGGCTTATGAGGGTTATTTACAGAGAGAAATAACCTGTTTGGTTCAGAAACTGATTCTGGCCTAAAGGCCTGTGTACGCGTTTCATACTCTTTAAGACATGAGCATGGGCATAGCAACTCATTTTCTGGGAAATTAGAGTGAAAGGAGGTCTTTAAAGGTTTTCCAACCCGAACCCCTTTAGTAAGTTCTGGGAGGTTAAAAGAAACACCTTCTGGATGAAATCGTTTGAAACGTAAATCATGGGCTATAAATTCAGAGCCCCTCTCCGCAGAAGTAATAGCAAGCAAAAATGCCAGTTTTTTTACTAGGTTGCTTTAATGATAGTTGCTCATTCGAACCCAAACCTTCCAAATAACTCGTAACTTTGCTAACATCCCATGTAGATGTGTATCTTGGTACTGGTGGACGGGAATTGAAAATCCCTTTTAATAGCTGAACTACAAGGGGATGTTCCCCAACATTGTAACCTTCAATTTGTGGGTGTGTTGCAGACAAAGCTGAGCCATACACATTTAGAGTACGATATTCCAGGCCTGCTTCAAATTGACTGGCCAGGAAGTTTAAAACTGAATCTAAAGATGCTGAAAGGGGATTGACATGTTGTTCACGACACCAACAAGTCCACTTTCTCCAGGCTGAAGAATAAGTTTTTTCAGTCCTGGTTCTCCATGCAGCCAGGAGCAGGCTTTGAGCTGGCAGTGAAACTGTTGTACCTTCGTATCGACTCCTGAGACTAGCCATGCGGCTAGTTGAAGGTGAGCAAGAGGATGTAACTCGTTCTCTCGTCTCAGTAGCCCTGGGAACGATGGGAGCAATATGGGATTGTCTATTGTCATTTCTAACAACAATGGGTACCATGGTTGGGTTTCCCACACTGGAGTCACAATTGTCAACTGAGAGACTGACTGTCGCAGAACTTGCTTTAGACACTGCCCTATCAGGGCAAATGGAGGGAATGCGTATCCCTTGAGCTGGTTCCAATCCAGAGTAAAGGCATCCACTGCCTCTGCCTCTGGATCTGGCTTCCAACTCACAAACCTGGGTAACTGTGTTGTCAGTCTGCTTGCAAAAAGATCTATTGTGAAGGGGCCCCATTTGTTGTTGATCCCCTGAAAGATGGACTTTTCCAGTTGCCAGTCGCTGGAATCTGGATGAGCTCGGGATTCGAAATCGGCCGCAATGTTTAGTCGCCCCGGCAAATGGTGAGCTTCGACTGTAATAGCCCGTTCTAGACACCACTGCCAAAGGTCGAAGGCTAGGCTTGACAAGACCAGTGATGTTGGCCCGCCCATTTTGTTTATATAACTTATTGCTGTTGTATTGTCCATCATTAACTTTACATGGATGCTGCACTTGTTTTTTAGAAATGACTTCAGGGCAAAACCGCCTGCTAGAACTTCTAAACAATTTATGTGTAATAGCCTTTCTAACTGAGAACAAAGCCCTCTGGTCTGGAAGTTTCCACAACATGCTCCCCATCCCACTGAGGAAGCATCTGTTTCGATTGTCAAAAGAGGAGGGGTTCTTAAAATTGCTCTCCCGTTCCAAGCAGAAAGGTGGTCTCTCCACCATGTTAGTTCCTCGAGGGCTTCCTCTGGCCAGCATACTGGGGACTCGTAGCCCCCATGAAGAGTTAGACTGCGGTTTTTCACTGCTTGGATGTAACGATAAGGAAGGGGTGCTGGGAACACTGCCTGGATAGAAGCACTTAGTTTCCCTGGGAGCCGAGCTAGCTCCCTGATCGTGATGTCTGGATTTTCCAGAACTTTCTGACACTCTCTTCTTCTTTACTTTGTCCAAGGGAAGGCTGATGTTTAACGTAACTGAATTTATACGGAAACCCAGAAACTCTGTTGACTGTGTAGGATTTAGCTGGGATTTTTGGTAATTGACCACAAACCCTAAGATCTCTAGAAGGGTGACTGTCAATGAGACATGATATGTTAGAGTTTCTTCGGTGGAGGACATCAGTAAAAAATCGTCTAAATAAATGATCAGACGAATTCCTTGCTTTCTTAACAGACCTATTACCGGTTTCAGAATCTTGGGGGCACTTGCTATTCCAAATGGGAGGCATGCAAACTCCCACTGGGTACCCTTCCAAAGAAACCGGAGGAATTTCTGGTGACCTTTCCAAATTGGAACTGTAAAATAGGCATCTTTCAAATCGATCTTCGTCATGAAATCGTTTGGTTTCAGTAGGTCTTTGAGCATATGTATGCCCTCCATTTTGAAGTGTTCGTATTGGATAAATTGATTTAATTGGCGGAGGTTGAAGACTGGTCTTTGTCCGCCTCCCTTTATGGGGATTACAAACAGGTTGCTGACAAGTCCCACGTTGTAATCGTGTTCTGAAACCAGATGGATTGCCTGTTTTTGAATAAGCTCTCCTAGTTCTTTGTCTATCAAATTTTCGTCCTCCCCCGATACTCTGTGAGAGGGAAGAAAATCTTGGTGTGGTAAGATTGTAAAGGGAATACGGTACCCTGAAATAGCTGAAAGCACCCAAGGGTCGTTTGTTACTGCTTGCCAGTTTTCTATGAAGTGTTGTAAACGACCTGCTGTGGGTAAGTGGCTGGCTTCTATAATAGAAAGGCCTAAACTGCTTAAAAACGACTTTACTAATGGAAGGTTTAAATTCTCTTTTAATGGTAGCATACCTGCATTTGTTTGGCTTGCAACTGCTACTGGGAACTTTGGGGTGGAACATAGTTCTGACCTGGTTGAGCAGTTGAGAACCTTCCCCTGCCCCGGCCCCTGCCCCTGAAATATGAGCTTATTCCTCTGGTTGGGAAGCTTGATAGGTGATTGGACCATTTTCCAGGAAACTGACCCCCTCGCCCTGGCCCGAATTGGGAGGAGGTCCCTCTTCGAAAAAACTGCATGTTTGGCTTCTTAGGGGCTGCCTTAGAAAGGATCTTCACTGTTTCATTCCTTTTCTTCACTTTTTCGTCAAAGGATGGACCAAACAGATTTTTGCCTGCCTCTGGGAATGGTTCAGAAGCTAATGAGCTCATCTGAGGGTTCAGTTTATCCAACACTTTTTTCCGTTTATGAACTTTATACTGGGCATTGACAGATCCCAGTAGAGTAAGAGCCTTGGACAAACATGTATACAGGCCACCTACATCTTGTGTGGATAGAATAACGGAACCTGGATTATCCTCGCTTTCGTGCCAGTTGGAGACGTGTTCAAAGGCCATGCTTACTGGGCCAACAAAGTCCAAGAGCTGGTCTTGGAATTTCTTTGTTTCTTTGTCAACTCCTTTTGCTCCAGTAACAAGGGAGCCTAAATAGTCGTCAAGCACTGGCGTAAACACTGACTCAACATTGGGACGAGGAAAATCTTTCGTAATTTGTTTCCTGTCGTACACAGACAGCGGTTTATCCGCAAACATAACGTCTAGAAAGCTCGACAGTTCCTCGGACGTTTCCCAACGTCCAGCGGGAATTGTGAGATCATCACTCACATCCTCGTTTGCCTCATGACACCTTTGCTTTCTTCAAAGGTGGGTCACTGATTTCAACGTGACCATTATTTAAGCCTTGTGTTGACCCGGCGGCTAACCGGCCAGCTACAGAATCATTTGAGCCTTGTGTTGACCCGGCGGCTAACCGGGGAAGAGAATTTGAACTGGTGTTCAAAGTTTGTGAGCTCGAGGCAGTTCCCTCGAGGTTGTTCTTTGCAATCGTTTCGTGAATCATAGTGGGCAGCATCGCTGCTAATTGACTCTGAATCATTTTGGAAATAACCTCTGCTGTATTATTTCTGTCAGAATTCATGGATTTACCTTGAGATGACTCTGGATTCTGGGCGATTATTTGGACATCGGCTTCTGTTCCACCCGTTGCTGCCATGTTGAGCGAAGCAAAAAAGCGAGGGTACTAAGGGGCGCCGGCAGATATAGCAGGGTGGCCTCGTTTTGAGTTTTAAGCTGTTTTTTTCAGAGTTGTAAGCTTTAAAAATGCTGTCATTGAAGCAAAATAAAGGCATTTACATTGTTATATCGAGACGAGTATTATGATGTACAATCTTCAGTATTTACAATAGTATTTTAATTACAATCATATGCAAAAATTAAAATAACTATAAAAACTGATTTACAAGATTGCCGAGTGGGAATCGGATGTTTCAAGTGCGCTGTTAATGTCCTTCTTAAACTGCCCAATAGATCTAATCGCCCTAATACTTTCAGGAAGAGAATTCCACAGTAAGGCACCGCTATAGCTAAAGCTACGTTTCAAATAGTTAGTACGCGGCTTGGGTAAGTTTAACTTACGGAAAGAGTTACGCAAGTCATAGTCTGTGTGTCTCTCACTGAATAATTCATGTAAGTACACTGGGGCTAACCCGTTGAGCGACTTAAACATCATTATAGCTTTATGCTTTCTTCTTCTTAATGATAGCTGGTCCCACTTCAATGTTTCAAGAAACAGGCTTGAGTTTACCTCACAGTTGGCTTGCAGAATAACCCTAGCTGCTCTGTTTTGCAATTTTTGTAGTTTCTCACGTAGATAAGAATTCAATCCATCCCAGACGGGGGCACAGTAAACGAAATGAGGTTGGATTAAAGCGTTATATATTTGTACTGCAGTGGATTGAGAAATGAGGGACCTAATGCGCTTCAGAGCACCGATTGCCGAGGATATCTTTCTGCGTAGTTCTTTGATGTGATTGGACCATGAAAGTCGGTCATCAATAATCAAACCTAATGATTTGGCATGCGCAACCCTGCTAATTGGTTGGTTGTCTAATTGAATATTAAGTTCACTACAATTTTCGGCAAGGAACTTCTGACGTGAACTAACCACCATGAACTCGGTTTTCGCGATGTTCAAACTAAGCTTATTTGCTTTTAGCCATGCCAGCTGTAAAGATTGGTAAGTTCAGAATTGGTTGCTTGTTCGAGTTAACGTTCTGCAAAAGTGAAGCCAGGGACTGTGATGTTAGTATCGTCGGCAAACATCTTTGCACAGGATATCTCGAGGCAATTAGGAAGATCAATTATATATATTAGAAAGAACAAAGGTCCCAGTATACTTCCCTTGGGAGCCCCTCAGGTTAATTTACTTGCACTGGATAAAGCTCCATTAACACAGCATTTTTGAGATCTATTACACAAGTATGACGCAAAAAATCGTAAAGCATTTGAATCAACCCCGTAGTTAGCAAGTTTTCGCAAAATTATTTCATGGTCGATCGTATCAAAGGCCTTTTTAAGATCAATAAACAGCACGCCATTCAAGAGAACGTTGTCAATATCAATTGACCAGTTATTCGTTGTTTCAAGCAGCGCTGTTATCGTGCTGTGCATAGATCGAAAACCAGATTGGTACGTGTTCAAGAGGCTATTATTCTGAAAGTAATCATAAAGTTGATGATAAAGAATTTTTTCGGATGACATCTTACCTTGACTTTTTGACTACCTCCACGAAATTAGACAACCAATAGCTCGACAACACTGCCCGTTTCAGCAAGTAATGCCTGCACTCAAGTCTTGAATCCTCTGTAGTCCTTTATAAGTCCACCACAGTCTAAAACCGCTACTTGTACCTCTTAACCTCTGCCATTCTTGTATTTGGTTGACGAGGGAATAGTTTTATAGACTTACTAACATTCTTTCCATTTTCCATTTTCTCTCATGATCAGACGCCAACTGCACCAAAATATTTAATTGTGCATGTTGACCTAATGGTACAGAAAATGGAAAGATTGCATCGCTGCATAAATTATCGTTCTTTCATTTGGCGAGGACAATACCCATAAAGTGTATCACTACATATTCTTTTATTGTTTCGTTTGAGAAGGCATCTCCAAAACACTGATGCTTCGTGTTTCATCATGGATTCCAAACACCTCGAAACAATAAACGTACTCCGCTTCCGGTGTCGTGTTTTCATCTGTTTCTTGGTGTTTGGAACCCCTGATAAAACACTCGCACTCGTTTGTGATATATTACTTCTCAAACGCTCGATACATGTGTTTCATCAAATTTCACAGTTGGCGGTGACGGAGCGTTAGGTGACGAGGTAGGCAACGGCTGCGACTCAAAGACCAGTGTGATTAACCGTCCGCGCCAACCCAACCCTTTATCTTCTCTGCCTGCTGTTTAACAGCGTTCGAGATCTCTTTGATTCTCCAACAGTAGAGAAGAGGATTCAAGGACGAAGTAGCGACAACGAATGTGTAAACGACGCGATTGGAAAGAGCATCAATTGTCGCATCGTGTTTGGTGGACATGATTGGTGATACGATTATCCAGATAAGCCCCGGTAGATAGCCAATCAGAAATAATGCGAGAATATAAATCATAGTAAATACTGATCTCCTGAATTTGTCGAAATTGACTGAGGTGTGGCTCGACGTTTCGGTCACTTGATTTGCTTGTACTTGCAGTTTATGTCGACGAATTATTTGGAAAATTTTGAAGTAAGCCACTGAGGCTACTACCAAACAAATCATTAGAAAGCAAGTAGCGGAATTTACAGCCAGTTGCTTAGATATTTCAAGACTTGAATGCATGAAATAAAGAGTCATGATAGGAATCGATGGAGCAATCAGAGCTGAGTATATCACGCATATGCGACAAAGAGTGAATAACGATCGACGACTCATGAATAGCCACCGTTCCAGTGACATTAATGTGAAGGTCGGTACTGCAATATATACGGAATATGCGGCTAAAGCAAGCGTTAACACACCAGAAACGCAAAATATTGGCCTGTTCTCTGTCACGTCCGATAGGATGTAGGTAACTTGAAGCGGCTGAATTACAAGACCAGTGAAGAAATCGACCAACGACAAAGCTCCAAGAAAAAAGTAGGAGGAAGTTCTCAGGGATGGAGTCTTCCAAATCGCTGCCACAACCAAGGCATTTCCACCCACTGACATGGGAATTATGGCGATGTTAATAACGGCTATCGCAAGATTAAGCGCCAAGAAAGAAGAACTGATGTTTCTAAAAGGCTCTTGGTGTTTCAATAGCGAACAGAACATTAACATGCTGTCGTCAAACGTTTCTGAAGAATTCCGTGTCATGTTCTGCGCTCGTTAACCAAAAAATAGAGTTATGTTCGTTTTTAAAATGTTGCATAAATCTTTCTAAACAGACAGAAAAAGCACGTACAGGCTCGGTGAGATAATTGCTTTAGGCGATGGCTAGATGATGTTAAGCACACTGGGTTAAGAGTCTAATTTGAAAGTTGATTCAGGCAAGGAAGTTCCTGTCTGTTTTTCTTCACCTTTTGCAGCTGTTCCTGCAACCGGCAGTATCAAACGCTATGATCGACACAATGTTTAGATTTTTATAAGGAGGTTTTTTGTTTACGTCTAAGACGCAGCCACGATTGGTCCAGTTTTGGAATAGTCAAGCTGTCACCACCAGACATATGCTCTTCCAGAAAAGTTTCATAAAGACGCAAATTGTATAATTAACATTATGCGCTTTTTAGTGACGAAACGCAGCATGAAAATGCGTCTATTCCATAGGAATTGAGATATATTCACGAAAATTGCCACAAATAAAACCTTTCCTCTTATGAAAATTATCGTTCGTGTTGCTTAATCCAAGGAACGATATTTTATCACTGATGAAGTTGTATTGTTCGTTTTCCGCCCAAATGGCTTCGGTGAAAACACAGCTTTGATTCGAGAATACGTTCGCAGTAGTAATAAAAATAAACACATTACAGCATAGGGAATCTATTGTACGATGGTAAGTGGTACATACATACATACTATATTGGCTCATCTCCACGGGGCTTTTCAGAGTCTGTTCTTTATATTACAAACAGAACGTAAACATGGGTAAGAATCCCAACTGGATGGCCGCGGACCAGTTGCGTATTTGAAGGAGGACTTGAAACTCAGAACGACTGTATTACAAATCCAAATGGAGGTCAGGACGGGACTCGAATCCGGGACGACCAGATTCGACCAAGTCCGGCACCCTAACCACTCGGCTACCACGCTGCCTCCAACGCGTACTCTATCTATCGCTTATTTTCCATAAAGTATTTTTGTTTATTCCATAGTTACTGAGATTTACATTTTCATTTTTTGTCACTACACCACCACTAAACCATCGGGAACAGCACAGGAGAAGAAACGTCTATCGACAGTTCTCATCGCTAACGGTTTTCCCCGTTCTTTGTTGCATAAAGTTACCAAAGCCAAAAATGCAGCACCGAGAAAAGCAAACACGACAAATTTTAAGTCTACCGTGGTACTGCCCTGCATCAAAGGAGTCTCGGAGACCCTCCGCCGCAGCCTACAACAACAAGGCATACGCGCCGTATTCAAGTCTGACACGACACTAAGATCCCGACTAGTCAGACCAAAAGATCCCGCTGACCCCAGCAAGCAAGACGGCGTAGTTTACAAAATAACATGCGAATGCGGAAAAGTCTACATCGGAGAAACGGTGAACCGAATCCTAAGAACGCCGGTACACCTAAAAAGTCGCTTCTTGCCAAATTCAAGTTTTTAATAATCCCCCTCGCACGAACCTAAAAGTACATTTACTGAATCTCTCACCCTCGCTAAACTTTCGCACGTGTTCATATCCTTATTTGGAAAAAGCTATCACTCACAGTACTGGGGGGGTCGGTATAATTCTCGTACACAACTCCCCTAAAAATTGATGCTTTCAATTTTTACAACAATGTTACTAACGTCACTCCGGGTAAATGTTTGAGTCATCTTCTGCTTGCATTTGCTCTGCAATTCTGTTAAGTGCCCTCTGAGCTGCAAGTCGCCTTGGTCTTTGGTTACTGGATGGAATTTGGTGTCTCCCTCTATTGCGCTGATGAACATCTTGTTCCACTCCTCTGATTTCCAGTGGGCACACTAACTGAACTGGTCTTTCAATAGTGTGTCCCTTGTGTAGCAACACTACGCCTCTAACAACTCCATCTTTACCTTGGACAAGTCGTACTACCTTTCCTTTCTTCCATTCTCCACGATTCTTTTCAGCTCCAATGATCAGCACAACTTCCCCCACTACAGGCGTTGTTCCCATTTCCTTATTTAATCGGTGGCTTTCCATTAGACTGTGGACATACTCCCTCTTCCATCGATTCCATGCATGGGCCTTGGCACCTTCTAGTCTTTTACTCATCTTCGTTAACTTGACTCTGTCATCTTCAAGGTCTTCTTCTAGGGGGTATGCGTCTCCCCCCCATATAATCCTATTTGGCGTGAGTACTTCTTCCTCTCCTCCTTCAGCTTCAACATATGTCAAAGGTCCATTGTTTAAGTTTCTTTCAACTGTGCTTTCAACTGTGCTTTCCTTCAGCCATAGTAGGCGAGATTATCCCCAGTGGGTCATAGATGGCTGCTAAATAGCTGAGGATAGTTCGCTTGGTCACCACTTGATCTTTAGGAAAGGGGTTTGCAGAGATTACCGGCATATCCTCTTCTTTGTTCCAAGTGTGTCCCAAAATCTTGCTGGGATTTGGCATGTCTTCACTCTCCAGGGACTTGACATTTGATTCCCACTTGTGAACTGGAAACTTGGCGCTCTTAAGAATGACAGTGCTCTCTTGTCTAAATTGCTCCAGTTTCTCCTGGTCTACTCCTGTTTGCATGAGGTTGTCGACGTATGTGTTTTCCTTAAGTGCTCTAACTGTCTCTCCAAATTCTGGACCTTGCAACTGAAAGTGATGTTGTAAAGTCGCTCCTAGCAAGAAAGGACTGGCTTCTACTCCAAAGGGCACTCGTGTGAATCTGAGATGCTTTTCCTCTCCATTGATTACAAACAGGAATCTGAATGAATCTCTGTCTCGCTCTTTCACACTTACTTGGAGGAATGCCTTCTCAATGTCACCGAGAAGCAGGTTTGGTGACATGCGGGCTCTAACCATTATGGCCCAGAGACGCGGCTGCAATGGGGGACCTGTAAACATACAATCATTGATGCTGTTAGCCAGTGGGTGGGGCTTAGCACTTGCATCAAAGACCATGCGCACCTTTGTCGTTATTGCACTTTGTTTGACAACTGGTTTATGTGGCATGTAGAACACTCGATCTCCTGATGGATTCTGAGGAGCTTCTTCTATTATACCTGCTCTCAGTTGCTCTTCAATAATGCCACTGTATTGCTCTTTCAACTTCTCATTTCTTGATAATTTCCTCTCCACATTGTTCAGTCGCTTTCTGCTTTGCACTTCATTTGTGCTCGACAATGTGGCTCCTGGAATCCAGGGAAATGTGACTTCGTATCTCCCATCGTCTCTTCCCACAATACTTTCATTAAAGTCACGCAGTACATCCAATTGGTCATTCTCAGACCGGTCTTCAATTCCAAGTACATCCAAACTGTACAGTTTTTCATACTCGTTGACCTCTCTGAGAAACATACAAACACTGTCACCTGCATAGTCATCACCACCATGAACAACCCATCCAAATGTAGTCTCCTCTACCAAAGGCTCTCCCGGCTTTCCTTTGAACACCTTCTCAGTCCTGATTCTGCTGTAGATACTGTCTCCAAGGATGAGGTGTATCTGACATTCTCCTGTAGCTGTCATGTAGAACCTCTTGTCGTTCGTGTGTGTGTACTTCAGCTTCAACTTGTTCATGTCTGGTCTTCTCACAGTAGTAAAGTCGGCTAATTTTGAACCAGTGAACTCCATTTCTTCACACGCTTTTCCATCCAAAGAGATGATACTTGTATTGAATATTGGCATAGACTGGACTTTGGTTCCATTGACAGTTAGGATTTCACGGGACTCATGCCGAGTTGGCTTCAACTTCAATACTTTGATTGCTTCACGTGATATGAAGTTGCGCCCAGATCCTGTGTCTAGATAGGCCCAAAGAATCTCTCCTTCAGTGTTGACAGGAATTATAGCAGGTAGCATCTTTTCTTCTGCATAGTTGGTGTAGCCTGTCAGTGATACTTCCGTGTGACCATTGTTGTCCCTTCCTTGTTTGTCACATATGCTGGTGTGGTGCCTGTAGTTGCACTTCAAACAGCCTCTTTTTCGACACTGATTTGCTCTGTGGTTTGAACGCCCACAATTTAAGCACAAGTTGTGGTCTGCAAAGAACTTCCTTCTGTCGGACAATTCTGTCACCACCATGCAGTTTTCACTTCTGTGGTCTTGTTTCTGGCAGAAGAGACATCGTGGAGTTTGCCTTTCCCCTTTCTGTGTAAACAAATGCTTCTCATGTCTTCTTGAATGGTCAGTGCTGTTTTCAATATTGTTTCTTCTAAGCCACTTCTGTAAAGCATCAATCAGTTCTCCCATGGACCATTCTTCCCAGTTGTCATCCACTCTTACCAAATCAGGTTTGACTTGGGGCAACTTGTTGAGTGTTGTCATTACGAGACCGTGTACTTTGTCACCTTCCTCCATTGAAGGTTTCAAGTGCATCAAAGTTCTTACTAGAACTCCTGGACTCTGAGGCAATTCGATCCTTTGACTGAGGTTAAATTGATTATTTCATCCATATGCGCATTTACAACGAGTTTACTTTGACCATACTCCTTCTTTAGGCGATCCCACGCCGTCTTGTACTCAACAGGGCCCGGCTTTAGGTTGGCAATCTTGTCTCTCACTTTCGACCCGACAGATTCTAACAGATAACCGAACTTCTCTTCATCAGATATGGACTTGTTATCTACTTGCGTAAGAAACATATTTTCAAATCTCACCCAGTCAGCTGCGGTACCTTTAAACGGCGTAACCTTCAATTTCGGCAATTTGGTGTTGTTGGAAAGGGCGGTTTTTTCCATTTCTAGCTTCTTCTGGGCTGCCTCTAACTCTGATTCCAACTTTTCTTTCCACAGCTGGCGTTCGCGTTCTTGTTGCCGTTCACGGAGCTCGTGTTGTCGCCGCTCGTCTTCCCTTTGTTGTTCCCACTTCGACTCTTCTTTCCGCCGTTCAGTTTCTTCTTCTCTGTCCTTCAGGCGCTTTTCCAGCTTTTCCTTGTCGCCCAATAACGCTACATATTGGAACTTGATATCTTTTTTCCACTGTCTGACGGAACGGGATGACATTCCTCGGTCGATTTTTAATTCTTCTGTTTGTGAAATTAGATCCGACAACTTGGCGACAATCTTCTCTGCCCGTTTGTTGGCGATTTCCATTTCCGTGAAATCCTCCACTTGGATTAACTCTTCGGTTTCCTCCAGAAAGTATTTAAGTTTGTTTATTTCCTTGTCGATGTCTTTGACGAGACGTTGTTCGTCTTCGTTTGCTTCCTCGCTGTCGGACATGTTTCTCCTCTGCGCTGTCGACAGGTTGTTTTCACTTCAGTTTTACCGACGTCGTCCTGTTTCTCGACTCATCCGCAGAATCCTGGTCTCGGCACCAAAAGTGAACCGAATCCTATGAACGCCGGTACACCTAAAAAGTCGCTTCTTGCCAAATTCAAGTTTTTAATAATCCCCCTCGCACGAACCTAAAAGTACATTTACTGAATCTCTCACCCTCGCTAAACTCTCGCACGTGTTCATGTCCTTGTTTGGAAAAAGCTATCACTCACAGTACTGGGGGGGTGGGTCGGTATAATTCTCGTACAACGGAACGACCTATGCAAGAAAGAATAAAAGTACACGACAGAGACATCCGCCCTGCTCGAACTCAAACCTCCACCGTTTCAGAATACGCCAATGAAACCGGACACAAGCGGCTTTGGAACGAAGTCAAGTTTATTGATCGTGATAACCACTGGTACACGAGGAAGGTGAAAGAGGCAATTCACATAAGACTGCACCCTAATAACATCAACAGAGATAACGGAATTGAAATTTCAGAAGCGTACACACTTTGAAACATGAACTATTCATAATTTTCTCAATTGTGGTTACCTAGGAATGAAATGATGAAAACCCTGAAAAACCCATTGGGACAAAACCGCGGGAACGTGCTCCTAGACCGATGCGGTGTATCGAGCTCCGAGGGTTAGGGCTTTACCTACCTATTGTAGTTTTAACTTTGGGCACCACCTCCAAAAGGCGAGATAGCCCAAGAATTTATACGACAATTATAAGCATATCGCCAAACATAGTCATGCGACATTAGTGTCTAGCTAATAAAGAACAAAACCTATCGCATACAGGATAAGGAATGCTACGAACCGTAATGAAAACGCTGTTCCAACTTCACGATGTTACGTTGGAAAGCAGATATTTCCCAGTCTCGAACGGCTCCAAAGTCCCCATATGAATCCGACACGTTCAGGACCACCAAGTATATTTGCTTGAAATGTGAAATTCCCAAATGCCGTAAGATCAGCAGGGTTGCATTTTGCGAGCCACATGCAAAAGTGACAGGAAAGGACTTGACGAAAGCGGAGGAGACCTGTCTGAAACTGCACAATAAAGACTCTTATTTGCAGGTTACTACCTGTTTTCGTGGCATCTGCCATATTCAATACAGTTTCATATCAATCGTTAATCTCAGGTGAATTGATTCATACGCCACACTAAACGTGGCCCAAACGAATTCAATGAGGAAAATTGAGACAAGGGTTAATTAATTTAGGTCGGACTAAATTTCAATTGGATTCTTCAGCCCGGCTGAAGTACGATTCTTCATTCACCTGAGCAAACTGTACGGATACAAAAACTGATTTAGCTCCATGTAGATTATATTAGTATGGCCGTTTTTTTGCATTGTTAAATCAAGATGTGTTGAATTTTTATTCATTCATTTGAAAATCTCCATTCCAAAGCAAAGAACAACAGGCAACCATTTTCAATCAAACCCTTTATTTTTAAACGATAAGTATTAAAGCTATAAAGCTTGTGGTGTCGTTTGTCTAAGAATCTGACATGTACTTATAAAAGTTAACAATATGTCTAAAAGTACAAAATTACAGTCATCGTAACTAAGGTGAAATTAACTTAAAAATTAGACAGTTTCATTCAAATTACGGAATTTCGAGGGTTTATCATTAGGTGTTATTTGAGCAATCAACCACAGTTTCCATGGGTTTACCGGCGTAATAAACTAAGTGGTATGTTGGGAGAACAAGAGAAGAGCTAGTAATCAAGAGTCGCAGGCGAGTTGCCTTTACAAGTGGACGAACTTCTGGATCATCATCTTCTTCGCTTCTAGCAGTCAAGGCAGTCGATGAGTCTGGATGGTGGAAGAATGTGGGACCATAATGCCACATGCTTTTGTTGAGGTTATAAGCATCAACTGACCATGTGGCAAGATCGGCAGGATTCCGATGAGTTGGCGCATAGTACCATTGCTCTGGAGTTGAGGCTTTACTGATCTGCTTTACCCAGTTGCTAACATAAACATACAAGCGACGGCTCGTTGCAAATATACCCTAGGACAACCTTGCTATCCGAGTAATATGTAATGATTTCCGGTTTCAGGTCCAATTCTTCGATGATCAGCTTTGCCATTTCAATTCCAAGCAGTGCTGCATACAGTTCAGGACGAGGAGCTCAGGTACGACACCGCTCCAATAGTTTCTTTGGATGCGTCACAGAAGGTGTGTAACTCCCGTCGAATGGCTGCTTTAAGTGGGCACGTTGCGTAAGCTTGAGGGACTCTTAGCAGCTTAAAAGCCTGGAGAGTTTGGAACCATGTTTTCTACATTAGTTTTAGGTCATCTGGAAGCGGGTCGTCCCAGTCCTCGGGCTTTAGGTTGCTAAGATGGGCCATCATGGACAGAAGGAGGAGTGTGCCTTGAATAACCACTGGGGTGGCGAGTCCTAAGGAGTCGTATGAGCACACCTCTTCTTCTGAATGGCTTTTCGCCTAGAGAAACTCTAAAGGTGAAGGCGTCGGTTGATATGTCCCAAGGTGCGTTGTACTGGAACATAGTCCAGTGAGAAATCCAGATCACGAAGATCAGAGACCTATCTTCCCTCGGAAAGGCTTGAGTCACCTCCGGAAGGCTGGATACTATCTTATGTAGGCGGATGTTGGCGTTGCTAGCATGGCTTCTGTACGTTTTATTTGGTCAATGGCTTCAGCAGGAGTATTTACGGACTTAAGCCCGTCGTCCCCGTAGAAGTTCTTGAGCACAACTTCCTTAATATTCGAACCAAATTCTTGCTCCCCTACTTCAGCAGTTTTTCTGAGGCAGAAGGTGGCCACTGCAGGAGATTATGTGTTTCCAAAAGGATGGATAGTCATATGAAACTCAACCAGCTGTCCGCTTGAATTGTTATCCTTGTACCAGACGAATCGCATTATGTTCCTGTGATTAGGCCGGACTAAGGAGGGGAACATCTGTTCTGTATCCCCCATGAAGGCAGCATGGTCTTGGCGGATGCCTAATAGGTGGTTTCTTAAGTCAAGCCCTGAGAGCAGCACCTTGTTGAGAGAGACTCTTTCTTTCTATGCTGCGGCACCAAAGACTACACAAATTTTCCTTGGCTTCTGTGGATGATAAACGCCAAAATGGGGAAGGTATCAGCAGAGAACAAATTGACTTCTGTCAATGTTTGGTGCAAGTTCAGCATGGCCGTTGTCAAATAGTTTCTGCATGAAATCAAAATAATGGTTCTTCATCATTGGTTTCTTGTCTAGAGAGCGCAGGATTATCTTCAGGCGTCTTAGGGCGTCTTGGCGGTTGTTAGGGAGCCTTTTTTTCACGGAAGGGTAAGGCTGCCTCCCAACTGCCTAATTTGACCCCGGTTAGCAAGTGATTCATGATGTCAACAAACCTCCTATCCTCCACAGACGTTCCTGGCTTGTTGTCATCTTTTGTGCGTAGAAAACATTGTCGCCTAGGCCATCCTCAAACTTCCCTTGGTAGAATGTTCCTTCCCTCTTGTCTGTTGTCAAATATGCTGTGCAATCTGCATTTGAATCATGCATGACATAGAACCGGTTAGCACAGGGCAGACGACGAGAGGGTCGGTGAGTTACTTGAGCAACAAGCAGCAGAATATCAGCTTCTGGGTCTGGCTCTGGAATCCGGTCAGAAATGGGTTTTAAGTGACGGTGTTCGCTGGGAGTGGGGATTTCTTCTCTATCATTCGGGATGGTATGACATTCTGTGAGGACAGGAAGCTTACGACTTTGAGAGGCATCCAAAGACTCAATTATAAGGCTATGGGCTTGTCGTCTCTTAACTTGATTGTGAGTAGGTTCCCTATCAAGCATCAGTTTAGAGCCCCAGTTTTGCCAGGGAGCATTTGCTTTTTGGTCGTCAATAAAGACGTACGCCTTAACCTTGTTTTCGGGGTGACCACTCCCATAAACGTTTGCTGGGCATGTTTTCGTGTAGGATTTCTCTCCAACCATGTTTCCGCAAACCTCTGCGCAGTTAGCTGTGACCTCATTTCTTCACAGTTCTCTATTGGAATTCGCCTTTTCTTCCTTGATTTTCGTAACTGGAAAACTGGGAGCTGGAGAGTTTAGCGCCTCGAGTCCTCCTCCGCAAGGTTGATCACGTGGCTTGAAGTCATCAAGCTGGCTACGGATAAATTCCTGTACACGATTAGTGGGTTCTTCGGCTGGGAGATCTGGTGGCTGGTATTCAAGTCCCAGGTCTTCTTCGATGGCCCTCACTCGAGCGAAAGCCACAGCAGCCTCTTGTTCAGCACGGAGGGATTCCAGGCGTGCTTCTTCCTCGCGTTTTCGTCTCGCGAGCACCATTTTGTCCTCTCGTCTGTTCATTTCCTCGAGTGTAATGCCAGCACAGACCTCGATAAATATTCCTCAATTTTCCTGTGAGTTTCGGCCTTTTTCAAAGCCGCGGCCGCTTCACCTCTCGTCTGAGCTTGAAGGACGCTCGACGAAACCGTCGATCGTGAAGCACGTGAACCAGACCAAGCTGAGCCTAACTCCTGCGTGACGTCGTTTCTTCTGTCCATCGCTTCATTTAGTGCTGTGTCTTTCCGGGTTTGCATCGTTTCTTCTATCGCTTGTCACTCCCGACGGTGTTCGGGCAAGCTAGCGTGGACGGTATAATTCAGTAAAGAAATCCAAACCAGTTGGTATTCACTGAAAATTGAGTGAAGGTCTCCTTCTGCCTTGCGAAGAGCTTCTAACTGCTGTCGATTTTCGATGAGCTTTGCGCTTGGTTTCGAAACTCATTTTGGCCACGCAGAATCTTCATTTTCCGCGTCGCCGTCCTGGACTCGTGTGTCTACAAACGAAAGTGCATCCTGACTCTGTTGACCCATTGGCAATCCACCGGAGTCCGCTGGTTTTGCGATCGAAGTCTCGCTCAGATATTGTGCCGAGTCAGTGATTTTGCTTTTTTTGCTAGAGCTCCATATCCACGGGGTCCGGTTGGTTGCCTTCGTCGCCGGCAGAAAGTCTCTCCGTTCGCTATTCTGATCCATCGAACCTTGATCCTCTTCCACCCTAATTACCTGATGCTGGAAAACCCTTTTTAAGGATACTTAATAAAGTGCATGTATGTATGTATGTGTGTGTGTGTGTGTGTGTGTAAGTAATAATTAGACAAAATCTTCATCAGCAGTGTAACCGGTTTTACTAAATAGAATCTCGCGGTGAAAGGAGAAAGCGTTTCCCCCAGCAAACACACATGAAACGTGAACCTGAGAAAAGGCATGCACGTGAAAACGAGCTATCTCGCAATACATAGCTAGTGAAATACAATGGCAACAAACTATAAGTAACGCACTACGCGTGACAGGCGTGACAACACAAAAACTAAAGATTGAACAATGACTTTCTTGTAATATAAATTGTTCATTTGTCACACGATGTTGTCACTGGATGTTGATCGCGACGTTACGACTGCTTACTGCTAGTCTTCAGAGCAGACCACGCAGCTACATAATGGTGAGCCGGAATCAGTCGACCCCATCGCCTGAAGAAGACCAGCAGTAAGCAGTCGAAACGTCGCGATCAACATCCAGTGACCACATCGTGTGACAAATGAACAATTTATATTATCATCACATTTTCCACGATGAACAACAACCCGTTCCTTAACACTTTCTTGGATATAGAAGGCAATAAAACCAATAGTTTTAACTGATACATAAAAAAAACAATATCGTAAATTCAACTCTTTTTGTTAATAACGAGATGAAAAATGCAGGGAAAGACGAAAGCTATACACGCCCCTGTCAAGCTCCCCCAAAAAACCATAAAAAGGACGAAATGAGGGATGATGATTGCTGGAAGAATAGTTAAACTATGAGTAACGCACTAGGCGTGACAGGCGTGACAACACAAAAACTAAAGATTGAACAATGACTTTCCTGTATATAGAAGGCCAAAGGCGCTGGCAAGAAAACCAATAGTTATAACTGATACATCGAAAAAATAATATCGTAAATTCAACTCGTTTTTCTTAATAACGAGATGAAAAATGCAGGGAAAGACGAAAGCTACACACGCGCCTGTCAAACTCCCCAAAAAACCCATAAAAAGGACGAAATGAGGAATGATGATTGCTGGAAGAATAGTTAAAAAATTGGTTAACACACGTATGGCAACAAACCAAACAAAGTAAGATGGCTTGAATGGAAAAGATTCCGGTGATACGAGGTCTTCAATGGTTTGAATGATTGTTATGACCCGAAACGGATACGAGAACAGAACGTTTAGAATAAGCAAACCATTAATTAGTGTGCGGACCACACCCATGGGAAGGCTGTTGACGATGACGTCACTGATATGAGGACTGAAAGACAAGAACGCACAAACGCAGAAACCAATTTTCAACACTGCGACGAACGCGTATGACAAGGCTAAAATGGCGGGAAACTGCGACCTGTCAGTCATACCGGCTTCTATTCCAGGAAGGACTGGGTGGCAAATGTAGCTGAAGATAATGATAACCAGAGTAAGTGGGATTGAGTCTACATCCCAAATCAAGAGGCTTCCGCCGTTCCAAGTGGCGACGTGAGCTATTCCGTAGGCTATGACAGCTGCAACTGCCCCGAACAACGCGATCACACTCAGTAAGCTTAACCACGCAACTTCAGAAAGGTTCCTTAGAAACAGTGTGGGGAACCCGACCGCGGCAGCAATCATCATCCACGCTCGTTCCGATACTGGTACATCAGGGACAATGCTACTTGACAGTGAAGCGCACAGCACGAGGTACAACGACGCAAGGAGAAACAGCTCAATTAACTGTATAGCGGCTACCACGCTACCACCAAACCGAGGCCAGCACGCTTGGCCCAGTTCTCTATAGTTCGATCTAACGCGTACTCTCTCACCTTTGTCGTTCTTCTCGTAAAGACATTCTATTAGTATGTTACCGGTATAGTAAGAGATGAACGGCGTGAAAGCCAGCGCTGCTATTGCTACCAGACCACTTTGAGATATGACGTATGGAAGGCCCAGGAGACCTGTGCCCTCCATGTCACTCATAAGGTTGACCACAGCTTTCCACAAGGAAACTCCCGTTGTTGGCTGGTCTGACTCAGTGGTATCTCTATTCTCTGACAGACCGGTTTGGCTTTTTGATTGCGAAGTTAGTTCTGGTTCTTTTTCAAGCAGCTGATAAGAGGCGGAATACGACTTTTTAGCCATCATTGGAGCTATAAAGTTCTCAGGTGACTCGAAGGACCGTGTCTTATGTAATGAGGCCTGAAATCGGACAAAGAAGAACGTCATCTGTTCATTATGGGTTTTGTTTGAATCTCAAATTGTTACACGAAGAAGATTTTTAAATTTTCATTGTAAATTTTGTGGTTAAATCATTCCACTCGTTCGCTGCGCTCACATGCGACATATTTTTCAGCACGCAGAGGAATTTCGTGTTTCCAAGCAACCATGCAACATCCTCTAAGTGTGCATTGCAATAACTGAGTTTGAATTTACCTTAGTGGTTTTGGATTTCGCCAAGCGAGATTTTAACAAGTGACAAAAAGCATCTGAAAAAGATATACTGGTTTATGGTGGTAATTCAAAGATTTTACTGGTTTGCTAAGGTTACACAGTATTCAACCACTGAGAACAAATGTAAAGAGTAAAAAAAAATTCATTTTCTTCAATGCATCGACGCCAAACTATACTAGTTTTACAATTTAACTTATAGTATTAGTCGTATCAGAGGAGAGCTCGATTGCTCTGTACAAAACCTGAAGGTATTAGAAGCTAAATAAAGCAAGCTTTCAAAAAGTGGAAGAAAGTACAAAAATTTACAACATTTGACATTCTTTGATATTTTTTTACCTTAATACTCCTCTGCGGAGGCCTTCAGATGAAACTTGAACTTTTGTCAGCCGATTCCCATCTTAACATGATGCTAATGAAACACACTTTGATACTTCCGAACAACTGCATATTTTACAACTGTGTGAATTTCGGAAGCGAATTTTTATTAATTAGGACGCACTGAGAAACGCCGGCCACATTGCCTAGTAAATGCTTGAAACGAAAGATTACAGAAATTTGAACAATGGCCTACAGTTCCTGTGGCAGCTACGAACTCTTGCTTGTCAACGAGTAGTATGTAAAGTGGGGACCCCAGCACAAAATATGAAAATAAAAAAATGCAAAAATTCAAAAAATTTATCAGGGATTTATCAGAAATTTAAACAAAGATTTTATTCCTTTAAAGTATTACCAAATAAAAAATTGAAAATTTTATCAAGGATTTATCAGAAATTTTATCAATGAAATTTATAGTTTAATAAATCAATACGGAAATTTTATCAAGGATTTATCAAAGATTTTATCAATGAAATTTATAGGGAAAATAAAAAAAAAAAAAAAATTAAAATTTAAAAATGTATTTTAAAATGTAATTTAAAGATAAAACAAAGTATTATTAAAAAAGTAAATGGAAGAGTTGCAAAAGAAAAAAAAAGTTGAATTAATAGAACTTGCTCGCACACATATTGGTAGAGGATTTTCTTATTTGAGGAATAAACCCGATCTCATTGAAGCGTTGAGGAATATTCCAGAAGTTATGGAAGAGATGCGTAATATTCAAAGACAAAGAATTATTCTTGATAAACCAATACCTAATATTAATACTCCAATTCTAAGACCTAAAAAACAAAACCTCACAAACAAACCAATTAAAAATTTGGAAAGTAAAGTTGTCAAACCATTTATGAAAGATATTAACGAGTTCGCAGATTGGATACTATCTTATGTACCAGAACCTTCAAAAAAGATTGTAGACAAACGAATAGAAAGTATGAAGGAAAAGTTTAACAAAATATTTAAACGTTTAAATCAGAAAGAAAATTCGAATGAAAAGACCAGTAAAATAAGAAAACGTTTTGCTCCAAAAGAAAGTTTGAAGGAAAGATTTAACCGAATGTTTAAAAAACATACCACTAAATATGAAGATTTTACACTAATAGAACAAGAAACAGGGCTTGATGAGTATCTGAAAACATATAGAATATATGGAAAAACATATAAAAATGACGGATTATTTTTTAAAGATCTTGCATATTTAAAACCGAAACGTATCATAGAATTAGGATTAGATGAATTAACATTTATTAGAGAAATAAAACAGAAAGTTATTGACTTAATTAATAAGCAAAAGAAGACTATAAAGCTTAAATTTACTTTTGTCTGTAAATTTGTAAAGTTTGATAATAATAATGGCAACCTATTTAGTAAAATAGATACTTATGCAGAACCATTTTTTCATAGCAAAAAACCAGTGGTTGTAACAGCATCAACAGATTTATCCAGCTTATTTGACACGATGACTAAATATTTACTTGAACTTTTTTCAACTTTTATAAATAGCGGAAGCGGTTGGGTGTTTAATGGCGTGAATCACTTTGATATAAAAATTGATCCGTTTGAACCAATTTCTGGAAGTAGTTATATCCCACTACCAGAAAAATTAGCAAACAAAGGCGCGATTATAAATCCCAGGAATGAGAATGATAATGAATGTTTTAAGTGGTCAGTAACTGAAGCAGTACATCAAAGAGAGAAAAATCCACAAAGAGTAAATAGAGAATTGATAGAAAACTCTAAAATTTTTAACTGGAAAGGAATAGAATTTCCTGCTAGATGGGCAGATATTTATAAGTTTGAGAAACAAAACCCATACTACAGGATTAATGTTTATGGTTATGATAATGATAATGAGGAAGTATATCCTCTAAGAATAAGCGATAAAGAAATAGGTCTTTTAATAAACTTACTTCTAATATCAAACGATGAAACAGATCACTATTGTTGGATAAAGAATCTTTGCAAGTTGGTGGTTTCACAAGTTACTAAACATAAAGAAAGGATTTACCTATGTCATAGATGTCTTTATCACACACATAAAGAGGAAACATTACAAAAACATCTAGAATATTGTAAAGAATATGAAGCTGTTAGGAGTGAAATGCCAATGGATAAAAATGGAAAAGCTATATATCTTAAATTTATTAATTTTTACAAAAAAATTAAAGTACCATTTGTTGTATATGGCGACTTTGAGTGTTGTGGAGAATCAATAGATACTTGTTCACCAGACAAAAGTAAAAGTTTTACAAATAAATATGCAAAGCATAAACCTACTGGTTTCTCTTATATAATAAAGTTTTTCGATGAAAATTATGAGTCTGCTATTAGGCGATATACTACTAAATCACAAAGAGAAGATGTAGGAAAAATATTTATGACCGAATTAGAAAAGGATATTAGAGAAATTTATGGAAAAATTAAGCCTAACAAGAAATTAAATTGGATGACACAAATAGAAAAATACGAATATAAAAAAGCTACGCATTGTCATATATGTGAAGAAGAATTATTAGAAAAAGATAAGGTAAAAGATCACTGTCATTATACAGGAAAGTATAGAGGAGCGGCCCATAGTAATTGTAATTTAAATTACAAGAATAAAAAATTCATACCAATCATTTTTCACAACCTATCAGGATATGACTCCCATCTTTTTATTAAGAATATTGGTATAACAAAAAGTAAAGTAGACTGCATACCTAATAATGAGGAAAAATATATTTCTTTTACAAAACAAATTGTACTTAACAAATATATTAATAGAAAAGGAGAGGAAAAAGAAGATAAGTTGGATATTAGATTTATTGATTCATTTAAATTTATGCCAACAAGTCTTGACAAATTAGTCGCTAATCTTACAAAATGTGGAAAATGCGTAGCATGCAAACCAGGAAATTGTATCAAGAGATATATAAAAGATGGGAAAATCATTCAGTATAAAGGTATTGGTAGTTGCGAAAAATGTAATAATTGTTTATTAGCAAAAAGTAGGTGTCTTTCACCAAGAGATGATAAATTAAAAGAAACTAAAAAAGTATTTGGCGATAAGATGTATTTAATGTTGAGGAAAGGAGTATTTCCATACGACTATTTTGACAACCTTGATAAATTAAAAGAAACAAAACTTCCGCCAATAAAAGAATTTTACTCAAAACTAAATAATGAAGATATAAATGAAGAAGATTACCAACACGCTAAAAATGTGTGGAAAACTTTTAATATGAAAACATTTAGGGAGTATCATGATCTATATCTTTTGTCAGACACACTATTTTTAATGGATGTATTCGAGAATTTTAGAGATACTTGTATGAAGAATTATGGTTTAGATCCCGCTCACTATTATACATCACCCGGATTATCTTGGGACGCAATGTTAAAGTTTACTAAAGTAAAATTGGAGTTACTAACAGATAATAATATGTTACTTATGTTTGAGAAGGGTATTAGAGGAGGTGTATCGCAAATATCAAAAAGATATGCTAAAGCTAATAATCCATATATGAAAGAATATGATCAAAATCTACCAACAAAATATATTGTTTATCTTGATGCAAATAACTTATACGGAGGAGGAATGAGTAAACAACTACCCACTCACGGTTTTGAATGGATGTTTGTGGAAGAGTTTAAAAACTGGAGAGATATCCCATGCGTAGTTGAGGCTGATTTAGAATATCCAGAAAATCTTCATGATTTACATAATGATTATCCGCTAGCTCCTGAGAGAATTAATGTTAATAGAGTTGATAAATTAATCCCAAACTTAAACAATAAGGAAAAGTATGTTGTTCATAGTGAAACTTTGAAAGAATATGAAAGTTTAGGATTAAAAATAACAAAGATTCATAGAGGAATTAAATTCAAAGAGTCTGAATGGTTAAAATCTTACATTGATTTGAATACAAACCTTAGAGCTAAAGCAACAAATGACTTTGAAAAAGACTTTTTCAAGTTAATGAATAATGCAGTATTTGGTAAAACAATGGAAAATATTAGAAATAGGGTAGACATTCATTTAGTTACAAATAAAAAAGAAGCTAGAAAACTAATAAAACAACCTAATTATCAACATCGTACTATCTTTTCTAAAAATCTAGCAGCTATTCATATGAAAAGAAAAAAGATAAAATTTAATAAGCCTGTTTACTTGGGTATGTCTATTCTGGATTTAAGTAAAAAAATAATGTATAATTTTCATTATAATTATATTAAAGAGAAATATGGGGATAAGGCTAAATTACTTATGACGGATACTGATTCACTTGTATATGAAATAGAAACTCCAGATTTCTACAAAGATATAAGTCCATATGTTATAGAAAAGTTTGACACTAGTAATTATCCTAAAGATCATCCTTCTGGAATTGAGACTGGCGTAAACAAAAAAGTAATAGGAATGTTTAAAGATGAAATGGGCGGAATTCCGATAAAAGAATTTACAGGACTAAGGTCTAAGTTATACTCTATATTAACAGATAAAAATGAAGAGATAAAAAAGGATAAAGGAATTAAGAAATCAGTTGTAAAAAATAAAATAACTAATAATGATTATAAAGATTGTTTATTCACAAGAAAACCGCAAATGAGAGAGATGAATATAATTAGAAGTCGCTTACATGATGTTTATACTGAAACTGTTAATAAAATTGCATTATCTGCTGATGATGATAAGAGAATAATTTGTGAAGATGGAATAAATACTTTAGCTATTGGTCATTATCGTACTAAAACAGAATCGGGTGGAAGTTCAGTATTATAAGGTATAACTTGTAATTCTTCCCTTACAAACCCACGTCTCGGCCCATCCAACAAATAATATAAAACAGGCTGATTAGGTGAAAAAACGCTACGAGTAATATCATAAATTTTGATACTCCAAATAGGATCTGTTGCTCTCCTTTTTTCTTCACCTTCAAGTTCACCGGGAGATAATAAATATCTAACTTTAACACTAGGAGGTAGTCTAACCTCATCAAGACCAACAACTCTCTTATATTTTTTAGGCTCAATATCAACCTCTTTCTGTTTTATAGATTTAAAAGGTTCTTTACCAGTTATTCTCGTTGGTGTATTATTCAAAGTTTTTAGAATATCTGGTAATCGCTTCACCCATACTCTTGACCTTTCATCACTTATAATTTCTTGTGCATATTGATGACTAAATAATCTTTCACCTAATATTTTGTTTGCCCTTTCTACAAATGCCTGCGCTCTATGATTTCCAGCTTCACCCCTCTGGATTTTTACATTATGGTAATTCATAAGTTTTGTAACTTCACCCATAAATTCTTTTCCTGGATCAACCATTAATGTTTTAGGATATTTTAACTTTCTAGAATATATTTTTTCAAAAGAATTTGATATTTCTCGACTTTCTTTTGTTGTTAATGGCTCTGCATCTTTGTATCTAGAGGCCACATCAACTACAACCAATGCATATTTATATGTTTTTCTTCCAACTCTATCATGAGGTAAAAATAATAAATCTGCTTGGTGAATCTGATTAGGTTTATCCACAGTCCAATGTGGTCTTGGAATATATTTTGGAGCTGGAAGATATATTTGCCATATTGCCTGTTTTTGTAACCATTTTTTTGCTACATCTTCACTTACTTTCATTTTTTCAGCTAATTTAGAAATTGCAGAATATCCTTTCCAATATCCTTCAGTTGAATAATATATTTTTGATAAACTTTTGGATATGTTTTCGTTACTCATTTAAAGATTAACCAAAGTATCTTATAAATAAATATGACAACGGTATCTGAAAAAATTAACCCAAACAGGATTCCAAGAGATCCACTCGGTTTGAAAGCGGAATCAATATTGAACAGAATTACACTAAATCCATCATCAGCTAATCCCGGGGAAACACTATATATAAATATTCCTAAACTTTCTGAAAATTTAGTGATTGTGCCAGGAAGTGTATCTCTAGTATTTAACTTGATTGTTGATGGTCATGAAGATAACACACTCGTGAATAATGTAGGCAGTAATCTTGTATCCAGACTCAAGGTTCTTTTTGGTGGCGAAACACTACAGGATACACAAAGATACGATCTATTTCAAACATATCACGACTTATTTTTAACAGATGAAGAACGAGAGGATAGATTAAGACAGGGTATTTCTTCTGAAAACATGAGGAAGCTACGGACAAATGCAGGTGATAAGGTAGACACAGATGCGAAGGAAGTAGCTCTTGCAGAAGTACACAATAACAAGTATCATATCCTATTAAACCATCCTATTCTAAACGATCATGGAGTTTTCTACCCAAAGGCGTTAGATCATCAATTAATTTTTGAGATTACACTAGCTCCAGTTAACGATATTGTTGTTTATTCTGATGATACTAAGGCTCCAACTTATAAAATCACAAACCTTGAGTTGGAATATTCTTGTATATCAAGTGAATACTTAGCTCGTGAGGCACAGGCGGCTTATCAGGTTGGTAAGGGATTCTTTTATGAGAATGTTACTCTACACAAAACTTTCACTATATACAGGCCTACTGATAGTGTTATAAACCAGCATATTAATCTACCAAGAAGATCAATTACAGGGATATTATGTTTATTTATATTACCATATGGAAAAGGAGCACGAGATTCTGAGAATTTTTTCAATCCAGATATCACCTCAATCAATATCGATGTTAATGGTGTACCAAATCGTTTCTACTCTAAGGGGATGGTTCCTTCAGACCTATGGGAGTCAGTAAAGAAACGTTTTGGAAGAGATAATGTAAAGGAAAAGGATTTTTATAGTAAAAAGTTTGCCCTGTGGATAGATTTGAGAACCCACCCAGATAATGATATTCATGGGGGAGGACTAGCCTTAAACAATACACAAGATGGTATAAAAATAGAAATGAAACGAAAAGTTAGCGGGTCTAGTACTATGACTTGTTACATGTTTGTTGTAGCTGATGCGTTAATTGAGGTTATGAATTCAAACTTAAGATCAATAATGTACTGACCGAAGGGAAGAACTTAGTTAGTCGGGCAGAGCCCTCCCCGCTTCGCGGAAATCGGTCTAAAGACCTCCCCGCTTCGCGGAAAAAAGATGGAAGAATTACGAGATAAAATTCCTTTTCACTGCATTATAACAGGCCCAACAAATTGTGGAAAGACAAAGTACATCATAGATCAACTACGGGGTCCATTCCGAAAATTGTTTGAATTCATTGTTCTAATATGCCCAACTTATTCTAAAAATAAAACATATCATAATTTTGCTAGAGGAGATAAACGTTTCTATGTATTATCACCAGACGCTAGTAACATTGATGAGATTAATGAGTTATTAACTGATTGTCAAACTTTATTCTCTGGAACAAATACACTAATAATTTTAGACGATTGCGCCGTATCCACTGATCTGAAGAAACGATCAAACAAGTTTATAGATTTAGCATTTTCTGGAAGACATCATGGATTATCAATGTGGGTTCTAACTCAGCAATTAACATCGATAGCAAAACCATTCCGTGAAAATGTAGCCTGTGTGGTCTCATTCCATAATCCATCACAAAGGGGGATGAAGATGTTTTTTGAAGATTATGGGGGCGATTTAGACCCTGAAACTAGTAAAAAATTTGTAGAACTACTGAAAAAAGAAAAATATTCTAGATTATGTTTGTGTTTGCGGTATCCATTCCAATGTTATTTGGAGATTCCTGAAACGGTCGAAGACTTATAAATTTAAAGACCTAAACGTAGGTAAGAAAATTAAAATATGGCAGAAGTTGAAGATTATATTGAAGAAGAAAAGACTGGAGGAAATACTGAGGTAAAAGATAATTATAATAATGAAGTTGAAATAAAACAAGAATCACTAGCTATTCTCGCAGCTCTCGGAACCACAAAGGAATATTTAGGAGTCGATATGAGTCTTGGTGATATAAAAAAATTATCGGTAAAAGACATTGAAAAATATTTTAATAGATATCAGGCAGTATTGGGTAAGAAAATTAATGGAGGGTTGGTAGATTCATCTCTTCAATTAATTTCTAAAGTTATTTCTTACATGGTTCCTTTGGATGATATAGAAGCTCTTTGTGTGGATTTGAAGAATGATGATTTGGTTAATCGAGAACTGACAAACATTGTAGGTCTATTAGCATTGAAAGCGGGAAGACTGACAGCACTTGCTAGTGGGTTATTTCAGGTTGCTAAACACGTAAAATTCAACAAATTACAAGAATTTTCAAGAACAAATACAAATACAGATAATTCTAACACAACTTAGCAGGCTACTGAGCATGTAAATGACCACAACTGATTTAAAGGTTCTTTGTGAAATAAAATAATAATGTATGAAAAAGTTGTTAAAATAAATCAAGAAATTATAAAGAAATCTATTAAAGTTATTGAAGATGCTTTAATTATAATAGAGCAAAAAGACAAAAAAATTAAAGAAATTGAAAAAGAAGTTTATATGCTAAAAGAAAAAATACGTAATAATTATAACACAGCTAGTAGGGCCCTTAGCACAACTGAAGAGATTTAAAGATTTCTTAATGATATGTAAAAATTATGTCTGAAGAAGTTGTTGAACAAATTACAGCGGATCCGGTTGTTAAAGATAAAGAACCTAAAAAGAGAGAAAAAGACCCTAAAAAGGTTGCAGCTGGTAAGAAATTGGCTGAATATAATAAAAAAGCAAAAGAAGCATTAGCTAGGGAGACCCTACGGGCCGCGGAGCAAATGAAACGTGAAAAGGAACAGGCAGAGATAAAAAATGAAGAGAGTGAAACTAAACCAGAAAATGGAAAAGCATGGCTTCCAGAACTATCTTTTACTACTGTTTTGTCTATCGTTGGAATAGGGTTTACAGCATTTGATATTTTTATGAGATATCGGGCGGAGCCCTCCCCGCAAAGCGGATACCGATCGAAGGAGGATGATAAAAATAGAATACCTGATTTATCCCAAGTTCCTACTAAAGTTCCACAATCAAATATTACTAACCAACAATCACAAACACCACAACAACTAAAAATAGGGATGATATG
Source organism: Ricordea florida (assembly GCA_949710005.1). NCBI lineage: Eukaryota > Metazoa > Cnidaria > Anthozoa > Corallimorpharia > Ricordeidae > Ricordea > Ricordea florida. Next base: position 22,705,414 of record OX453273.1, on the reverse strand, counting down.
ATTTAAAGGTTTCTTACTGATGTAGTAAAAAATAATGACAACCGAAAACAAACTTGTGAAAACTGTTACTGATTCAGCAGTCCTCATTGGGTTAGCAGCTGCTGTTGGTTATGTAGCTAAAAAAGCAATGAGAGAATCATTTATGAACGACCCATCCTCAAGTATTACAAATTATGCAAAATGGGTAGCTGTATTGTCGGGTAGTATGTATCTAAAAACATATTTAGAGGATCAAAATATTTTACCAAAATAATTATGGCAACAATAGCAATGATGTTAGGCGGAGCTGTATTAAATGCAACTGCCTTTGTTGGTGGATCATATCTTGCAAAATATCTATCTGGAGATAAAACAGATACAGAAAGAATAAGACACGATAAAGCATTAGAAAAATATCAAAAAGATTATGCAGAATATCAGGAAAATAGGCAGAAACTAATTGATTGGAAAATGAAACAAAAAGATGATAAATACCAAGCCTCAAAAAATCTTTCAAAAACAGATGAATCATTAGAATTGTATAGTCAAATGCACGAACCAAAATTTTCAGATTATTATAAACCAAGTAACAATCAAAAGATGGGTGAAATGGCATATGTTGGTGGAGGAATTCTGGCGTTGGGGTATGCAGCTAGTAAATTCTTTTAAATTATAAAAACATTAATTGTTTTATAATTAAATTGTTATTACAATATAAGTTTAGAAATTAATCTCATCTTCCAATAAAGTTTCACCCCAAGTTTCAGAATTAATATCATTATCCAATAACTTTAAAATTTTTTCTATTTTTTCATTACCATTTACGGAAACAGAAATCATTTTACATAAGGTAAATGATTGTTTTAGTTTTTCTTTATCTTTTAATTGAACTGCTATATTTCTCAACAATAACATGTTATCATTTGTAATTATTCCTTCTTTATTAATTTTTCTTAGGGTATCAAACCAAAGATATTCACTAAAATCATTTAAATTATCAAACATTTTAAATTCCATTGTTATATTTTTTAATTTTATTTAAATCATTTTTCATTTTTTTATAATTTCAAAAATAACTTTAGATCTAAAGATTTCTTACTGATTAGTAAAAAAATCATGGTAGAAGTCGAAGAAAAAACTCCACTATTGAGTAGAGATGATAATGAGGATGATGAGGATGATGATGATGATGTAGAAGAGGTTGAAATGGGTCCAATATCATCAACCACTAGGGTAATTAACCCTGATGATGAAAGTGAAAGACCTACCCCAGCACCCAGAACCCGTATAGAAGAAACATCGTTTGGCGGTAGGGATTATGAAAAAGAGGGTGAAGTTGTAGATGATAAAGGAAGACCCCGATCAGAGTGGGCTATCACTTCTAAAATAAGGAAACTAGGTGATGTTTTAAGAGAAAGAGATGAGAAATATGATGATAGGATGGCAGCGGGAGAAAAACTTAAAAATTATTTTCCAGATTACAACCCAACAGATAGTTTATTTAATCCAATAATAAAAGAGGATAGGAGTATATGGGGGCAATTAACCGGTAGAAAAGATAATAAACTTCATTTAATTATCAAAAGCAATGGGGATTACGCGAATTTAGAATCTCTTCCGCAAGGAATAAAAACATCACTTGGTATAGATGCAATAACACAAATGGAAAAAAATTATGGACTTCTTGAAGAATTAGAAAAATTTACTGAAAAAAATAAGGAATTACTTAATGCAGTACAAGGCTTGGAAACAAACCTAAAAATATACCCTATGGAGATTGCGCGATATGAAGAAAAAGAAAAAGAACTTCGCCAATTTATAAATAAACAAAAGGATGAAATAGAAGAAACAAAAATTCTTTTTAATAAAACCGGAAATCAGAATATAGAACTAACAATAAAAGTAGAGGAACTTTCAAGAGAAATAAAATTGTACAAGGAAGAAATAGATAAGTATAAGAAGGATAAGTTTAATTTATCAATTTTAGATAGTAGAAATGAAAAATTAAGATCTGAGGTTGTTAAATTAAGAGAACTAGCAAAAAAGAGTATTATTTATAACCAAGAACAAATAGCTGAGATTGAGAGTAAAAATGAAGAAATACTTAAAAATCTACCATTACGAGAACGTGTTAAGGCTATCTTCAAAAAGTATGGATTTACAGTATTTTCAGTTGTTAGTGCTGTTGGTGTTGTTATTGGTGTTATAGTTTCTAATCTTTCTAGAGGCTTATCCACATTAGGTAAAGGTGTTGGTAATGGTTTGAAAGCTCTTGGTAAAAAACTGGGTGAAATATTACCAGGAATGGTTGGTGCGATTGTAAGCTTTCTGTTCAAAACAGCTGGTGAGGTTATTGGATTTTTAGGTAAGAATGCTTGGTTGTTGATAATGGCTGTGGTTTTATATTTTGTGGAAAGTGTAAAGAAGAGAAAGTAACAAATTTGCTTCCAGCTTCGCTGGGGAGGGCTCCGCCCGATCGCGGCCCTAAAAAGGTCTAAAGATTTCTTGTTGATCAGTAAAATACAATATGGATGACTACAAGGGAATTTATCCACAATTACCTATGAATGGCGATCCAAATAATTTCAGACTACAAAAGTCCTGTGAAGTACTAAATAATCTTCAAAAGGAAATTAAACATTATGAGGATGTTAGGAAAAAGTATAATCGAGCTAGAGGAATATTTACAAAAATAAGTGTTTGTAGTGGTATATTTTCAGTTATCCTATCTGCAAGTGGACTCGGAACATCTCTTACTGGTTTTGGAGCTATTATTGGTGTTCCGTTGGGTGTTGTAGGTGGAATTTGTGGTGGAGTATCTGTTGGATTTGGTGCGGCTTCTAAACGACTTTCCCATAAAGTTAGTAAACATGAACAGACCGTTTCTCTAGCAAAAGCAAAAGTAAACACTATTCACGACTTGGTTTCAAAAGCACTGAAAGATAATACAATATCTGACCAAGAATTTTCTCTAATTTTATCAGAGGTGGATAAGTTTGAAAAACTTAAAATGGAAATACGTCAAAAAACCAGGAAAGATACAGAAAAAAACTTAAATATGAATCAGATAAGAACAGAGGTTCGAGAGGAAATATTAAAGGAATTGGTAAGTCGAGATCGCTGAAAATTTCATATGAGAGAACTGATGTAGGATTTAATTGTTTTGCTGGTTATCGGAAAGAAATGTTTTAAAGGCTTTACATCTTATTCTAGGTCTAAAGACCTGAGCGAAGCGAAGTAAACACGAGGAATAAAATGTCATTATTCAATGATTTCAAAAATAGGTACCCAAGTGCTAATCTTGATAAATTTACATTTGTTAATGATTCGTATGGGGGATATATTAAGTGGAAATATAATGGTATAACTGTAATGTCAAATGATGACCCTACTGGAAAAACATGGACTGATAATATATCACCTAATATGAAAAGACTTTTATCGAAAGATTTGGGGCTGAATGCTGAAGAATTTAGTTCATTTCCTGAAAGTTTAACAATTACTAACCAAAGTTATCCAATACCTGCTATTAAATTTGATGACTTTTCAACTGATATAACAAAAATGTTAATTTTATTAGATATATACGTTTCAAATACGAAGAAATTCACAGCAAAGATGCGTAATGTTTTTACCAATCAAGTTGTTACTTTCAAATTTGGAAAAAAAAGTAGAAAATGGTTGAATGGTCCTGATATTAATTATTGGCCGCAACAACTTAACTTTGCAGTTTGGTGTGCTACATCTGGTTGTGGGATAAGTCCTTTTGAAAGTCTAAATTACCCCAAAGTAGTAAATAGCTTCATTAAATTTCATATATATTTCACAATAAGGAGGATATTATATGAATTGAAACTACCTTTGCCTGATGAGCAGCCTTTTGTTATAAATAATAATCCATATAGTAAAGTTGCATATCAACGTTTATGCGCCGAATTTGGGATTAGAAATAATTCCGATTTTAGATGGAAAGGAGGAAGAAATTGGGGATTGGGTGATATATTTCTTGATTATGGTGCAGGATATCATGGAAAAGGTGGTGGATATCAAAATGTACATATAGTAAGAAATTATGATGTTGAAGCAGATCAATGGCCTGGTGAAGGAAATAAATTCGCTGATGAAGGAGGTAAGAATGAAAAGGGTAATCTAATTTCATTTATACGCAATGACGACTTTGCTGATTTCAAATATGCTTGGTTTATTCCTACAAGAGGACATGGGCTCACTAAAGCTGGACTTGGTAGATTAAATCGATCTGCTGAAGCTTTTGTCTATTGTATATTGGGCGCACAAGTTAACACTAGAAATTCAATTTACGGTAATGACGGGGGCGCGATTGAGACGCAACAAGAATTCTTGGCTTTATTTGAAAGTAGTGTGATCGAGAATGACATTTCTAGTTCTATCCAAAGGTATCAATTAGCTGTACAAGAAGCGAAATTAAGGCTTGATGTCGCTATTGCTCCTGGTGTGTGGTTGATGCCGAGTAATATGATAATCAATACTGAAAGCGTGACAGGTTTTAACAACAAACTTATGAAAGCGAGTAATGATATGAATTTTGGTGTGAATAATTCCATAAACACTGAAGCAAAACAAGTTGGAATAATTCATAACTTAGGATCTTCAAAGGTAAAGTTACCTCATATTCTCCTGAAAGGTGGAAATGAAACGAGCAAAAACCAGCAGGAACCAAAAACCTCAACTAAAACAGGCTCAATGAAACAGGAAAATAGATCCGCCGATATTGACTCAACGCAACATGAAAAGAATATATTAACATTTATAATTGTAGCTGGTGGATTAGCGTGGTATCTATTTCGGTAGTTCATGAGTATTTCACGTGATTATGATTGTTTGCAAATTAGTGTTCACGTGTATAACAATAGATTGCATACTTTTGCGACATAGCAACAAGCAAAACGTAAAGTGGTTTTGAAATTGAAAAGTAGATTTTATGTTTACTTTTAAAAGGCCGGTTTCTAACGTCGCTCAGGAATGTGATTACGTCAATGCAAATTCGGGGTAGAGCCCTCCCCGCAAAGCGGAAGCTCTATTTAAAGATGAATATAAAGTAACCAAACAAAAAACATGTTGAGCATTACCATGTATGAGCCTGAAACAAGGATTTATTTAGAGCCCCCGCTTAAAAATATTAGTGAGATGCAACTACTAGATTGTAATATTAAAACCAAAAGATTGATTAATTTCAAGGATCAGCAGATAATAAAAAACGATAATAATCTTGGCTTCATAATAATTGAGCCTGGTACATATTCTCTTCGAAATATTCATTCGATCTTTTTTAATGATCCGACTAGGGAAAAGATAACAATAATTGAGACTGATACTGTTGACTATCTATATTCAAATAAGAACTTTAACGTTAAACTTACTAGAGCGTTATCGATTGGTTTGGGGGTGCCTGAAATTATAATTCCTGGTAAATTATACCCTATAAATATACAAATTAAAGAACCGATTAGACTTATGTGTAGTATAGTTGATAATAAGTCATCATATATGAATAAAACAAAATATGGAGAACTTGTGAAACTCTCACCATCAACCCTACTTGCGAACATACCCTCAAAGGATTATCCAACAATTCCTGTTCAAAAATATGAGAGCGTAATAAACCACTTTGATTTAACCATATTAGACAATGAATGGAAAAAACTTGATCTTAAGGGCTCTCCCATAACTTTTAGTTTAAGATTTAGGTAAATTTCGCGTATTTTGTTATGTAACCATTATTTAGGTTATATAACATAATTATTTCTAATATATTAACTCTTCAAATCAATATACTATATATTTTTTTTTTTTTATCTTTTCATCATTTCCCCAAATATTTTTTTCAACATTTCTTCATCGCTTATATTAGGATCGTTTTCTATTCCATATGCCTTAGCTGCTTTATCCCTTTGTTTTTTCGTATCTTCTTGAAGTTCTTCTAATGTATTTACTTTATCTCCTCCAAATTTTTTATTCAATTTATTTAATACATTATTAACAGCAATATAATTAATATCTTTTATTCCATTTTTTTTTAACTGATCTATTAAATCCTTTTTACTAAATTTAATAATTTTATATTGTTGATCTTCTTTATTCATTATTTTTTATTTTATTTTAAAATACATTTTTTTAATTAATTTTTTTTTTTTTATTACATTCTTTACAATGTTTCTTAAATCTATTATGTTCGCATATTTGAGATCCTTTACACTCTTTACAATATGATTTTTGTTTTTTATGTTCACATATTTGTCTTCCTCCACACTCTTTACAATATGCTCTCTGTTTTTTGTGTTCGCATATTTGAGATCCACCACACTCTTTACAGTAAGCTTTATTTCTTTTATGTTCGCATATTTGTGCTCCGCCACACTCTTTACATCTTGATTTCTGTCTTTTATGAATACAGTAATAATGATATTTAATAGTTTCAGGTTCAGTAGCGGGTGTGGGTTGTGATTTTGTAATATTTTTTTCGGTTGGAGATTGAGTAAGATTAGTAGTGGCTTCAGTATTGGTTTGTTTTATATGTATTGATTCATTAATAATGATTCTTTTTCTCATCTCCTCCATAACTTCTGGAACATTACTCAACACTACAATTAATCTAGCTTTACGCACTCCAGAAATTTTTTTAATACCATAGTCTTTAGCAATTTTTTGTAATTCCACAAGTTTTTTCTTTTTTAACTCATCAATCTCCTTTTTATCATCAATCTCAAATATTGACGCATCAATTAATTCAACTTTTTTTTTCTTTTGCAACTCTTCCATTTACTTTTTTAATAATACTTTGTTTTATCTTTAAATTACATTTTAAAATACATTTTTAAATTTTAATTTTTTTTTTTTTTTTATTTTCCCTATAAATTTCATTGATAAAATCTTTGATAAATCCTTGATAAAATTTCCGTATTGATTTATTAAACTATAAATTTCATTGATAAAATTTCTGATAAATCCTTGATAAAATTTTCAATTTTTTATTTGGTAATACTTTAAAGGAATAAAATCTTTGTTTAAATTTCTGATAAATCCCTGATAAATTTTTTGAATTTTTGCATTTTTTTATTTTCATATTTTGTGCTGGGGTCCCCACTTTACATACTACTCAACGATTTAAGGGACACACTGTGGTTCCAATTCTTTTATTTGTGATTATTAAAACCGATATAAGAAATTGAAAACATTTTGGATCATGTGTATTTTGTGCATCCCTCGGCCGATATTACACAAACTACAAAGGATCCTACATTTTTAATAGTGGTAATCCGTAGTAGCCAGTTTGTGTTACTGTGGGTGTGAGGTGGTATGTTGCCGACGGAAACCAAAACTAAACTTATCCAGAGTAGTGAAATAAATAAGATGGGACATTTTGAGCCTGGAGAATTAGCGAAATTAATAATTTTCAGCACTTTGATAGGCAAATTTGGAGAGGGCAAATCCGAATTCTCGTAATACCAGTCGAACGTAAGACTTCCGATTACTAAATTCGGGCACTCTTCCACTGAGCTATAGGAGACTTGTGGGATGAGGCCATTAAACTACAATGTTGGCCAAAGCCTTTAGAACAGTTTCCTGTCTAATGAATAATGATGATCAACAGACTGAACATGTGAAACATATTGTATAATTCTGTAGTTCGGCACGGTATGGGGGGTGGGGGAGTGGGGGTGAGGTGGGGGTGGGGGTTGGGGAAAAAATCTATATCGGTTGTTTTCGAATTATAAAGAAAAAGACGACGAACAGGTTAACTGTCCCATAAGGTTTTGTCCACGACTGTAGGTTCATGGGACAAGCATTGATCATTTGAGACCTGAAATAATCTGTTGTTGCTTATGGTTGTAACTTACACAGTTGAAAATGAGTCATAACTTGCAAAATTAAGGCAAAATTTCTTAGCACCAAAAAATAATCATAGGTTGCCTCTCCTTTGTCGATTTTACTGATATCTACGTTTAGTACGATAGTCCACGCCATTTCTGTATGTGCCATTGAACTTATGAAAATCCCCGTGAGAAAGAGCCCCTTTATCAGAGTGCCTTAGAACTTTCCGGGTTTAGTTTTTGCGTATTTCGCAATTAACGCTAAACTAAGGTAGACAAGCCCATCTGCCATGCATGCGCAGACAACAACCTTTGTGTCTGTTTGTTCACCGTTGGCGGTCAGGAAAAAGTAGACAATTTCGCGTCACTCTCTGCTCGAATTGAATTCTGAAAGTGGTCCGCAATTATTGGAGACACGTAAAAATATTATCTAACCGCCATCTGGCAAGAAAGCAATTGTATACCGGTTCCGTTTCACGGTGTGAAAGTGATTGCGAAATCTTTTTCCTGGCAAGAGTCATCAAAGTGATTATTATGTACACTTTAAAATTAAAGAACAGCATGACGTATAGGTTTTCGCTTAAATGATTTAAGATGAGAATTTAAAACCTAGACAGAATAATAATAAATGTGAAGTCATTTGGGAATTATGAATTTATAATTTTGTGAAAGGTAGTCTCAGAGAAAGGGAAGGTACGTTTTTTATTGGGGGGAGGGCTGGGGCCTCAGAGGGGAGGGTCATCAGTGAACGTGAGCACCGAAAGGGCACGGAAAGGGGAGGGCCATACCTCATGTGAGCTATTGAAGGGAGGGTCACACATCTTTGCCAGAATTTTCTAATGAGAATTTTTGTGACGTTGCTTTCCATTTTTCTTACAGATTAAGTTGTTCTTTTCACCTACTTTGATTTCATTTCGTGTTTTATTATGGGTACTAGGTTGGTGATGGGCTCCTGGTTTAATACATTTCTACATGTATATTATGCCATGGCACATAGTTTTCTCGGAGGACTCGTGTCCTTTTTCGTCCGTAACGAGAAGTGCTTGATACAGGTATCGTTTCTTCAGCTTCTTGCTGTTGGCTATCTACTGACTGACTGATCTCCTGAGTCGTTTGGTTCTGACGAGGCACTGGAAGATCCAACAATGCGCTCTGCACTGTCACTGTCACTGTCAGACTCTGAATTTGAGTCAGAGGCTGGCTGAATGTTGTTCTGACTGTCCTGCACAATAGAAGTCAAATCTTACTGCCAATATGTGCCTTCACCACCTTCACTTTCTCATCTGTCTTTCCTTTAAATGATGTTTGGCTTCATAGGTAAGTTTTTAATGATGCTTCAGTCGTGTGCGAGAAGTTTTCTTTTCCTACAGAGGCCTGTCTGCCTTTAACAGAATTTGGAAATGTTGGAAATATTTGTTTTTGAGAGGCAGATTTCGCATGCTAAACAAATAAACCTTACCTGTTAAAATAACCAACAGCAATGCCGGCTAGTCGAAGAAAGAAGCGCGTGAATTTTCCCTTAGATATTTTATGTTCAAAACGTTTGTAACAGTCAAGGTTTATACTTCCATATACAAACTTCAGCTATAAAACGTAAATATACCGCACACTGATTGTTCGCATTTTCCTTGTTTCAGTGCGCACACATTCAATATCGAGATATATTTGTATTCAAACACTTTGCGTTCACAGGCGAAACGTTCTGAGGTTTCTACAGCATGGAACATACCACGTAGTAGTGAGAGGAGGGTCGCACTTTTGTCAGTCACCTAAAGGTGGGGGGGGGGGGGGGGTCAGGAGTTTTTTTTGTTAAAACGCGAGGGAGGGCCAACACTTTTTTGGAAAAAAATACCAAAATTCCCCAGCACTTCATCACTAACCAAGCACTTCTACTGTGTAAGTTTTGCGGGATTGCTCTGACACGAGTTGAATTAGTTGCGACACGAACAAAAAATGCCGCGTCGTACAAAATCTTACATTTTTTAAAACCCAAACAATTTACAGCTTTATTACTACTTTCTCTGGATTTCTTTGGAAATTTTCATTTAACAAAATATAGCAAAATGGACGCTTTTACATTAACTACAACTTTTCAACATCTTTTAAAAATGACTTTGAAATCAATTCAATTACATTCAAACAAAATATATAAGGAATAGATAAAGTTCATTTTTATCCGATTTCGGGGTTGGAATCTGCAGTAAACTACACAGATCCTCTAACTCGTCTGACAACTTAGCTCAGTTCAATAGTGACTGGCAAATCATCAGTCCGCCTCTTATCAACTGCTTAAAAACGAACCACAGCTAAGTTCAATGTCCGCAAAAAGCCAAACCGGTCAGTCAAAGGATAGTGGTAAGACCACTCAGTTAGACCAGCTCTTAGCACAACTTTCCTTGTGGAAAGCTGTGGTTAACCGTCTGAGTGACATGGAGGTCATAGGCTTGCTGGGCCTTCCATTACGTCATATCTCAAAGTTTGGCTCATGTAAATGGAATTCCATGTGTCTTCCTTTCACATTGATGTGTGGGTTGGGTGGTTGGGTGAGATTAAATATGGACTGATAGATGCTGCCAGAGGCGCCTTTGCAGCCTGACGTCCTACCTCACCACAGAGAAAAAATTGTAAACTCCCATGAACATGTACTGTATAATATGTGCGGTACATGAATCATTACCATTACAAAGTGGCCTGGTAGCGATAGCAGCACGGGCTGTCACTCCGTTTAACAGACTGCTAGAAAACACTTACATCTGTGCTGCTTTTTCAGAAAGAAAATTCTTAGAAGACGTATTTGTAATTGATTGCGCTCAAAAGCGAAAGAAAGAGTACACAAAGAAATACAAAAGGTACGAAATTCAAAGATTTTAGTGGCATGAAAAAAAAATTGAAGCCAAGTGATTGATGGGTTTAATGTCCCTCCGAACTCACCTCACTTTGTTCACTTTGGTAAAGTAACCATAGAAACGTTTGGTCGTATTTTTTTTAAGAACTAGACGCTCCAGGAAGCGTACACTCGGACTCTACCTTATAAGACGTCTTCGAGCAAATTTGCTATGTGTCAGTTAATGCTTAAGGTTGGTATTATATGGCTGGTTCTGCGACGGCGAAAAAACCCTAGCGGACTGTATATCGCACCTGCAGTTCTTGTCGACGTCGTGTTTGAACTGAGCGATTTCATCAGAAAAATTTCTAAGGTTCTACAGAACTTCAGTGATAATTGGGGTTCGGCTTGTAGCCGAGATTTTTTTCGAAAAATAAGACATTTGGTAAATTGGTAACCTGTTATACGCGGTCAACGGTCTGGCTTATGATCGTAAATTTGACCATTATGCTTTTTAGTGTCACCCTTAAAAACGTACCATTATGCCGAAAATTATGCTCGTGTCAGACAATCATGCTCGTGTGATGCTGGCTGAAATATCGCCCTTGAATCCAGGGTACCAACCAAACGAGTCTCCAAAGCTTAAAAGGCTACATTTTAATATTTTTTGTTTTACTTTTAATGGCGACGAACAGCAATGCGGTACATACATACATACATACATACGTACGTACATACACACATACATACACACACACACACATACACACATACATACACACATACATACATACATACATACATACATGAACTTTATTTAAGCTCGAATTTCAGAGTAGCTTGACAAGCTAATATTTCCGAGAACAAAATATTTGATAACGAAAAATTAAAATAGAAATTGCTTTTACATATTTACAATTAACTTATGTTAACTAATTATAAAATTGTCATTTACATGTTTTATGAATTGGTTTTACTGATGTGCTTTTTGAAGTCTGACAAGTTACATAACCTTATAAAATTGGGTGGAGAATTCCATTCTTTTGTTGCCAGATAAGTAAAGGTGTGGGGCATGCTCGCTGGGGGTAAAGGAGTCGATGTTATCCATGTAGACCTCTCTAAAGCATTCGACAGAGTTCCCCACGACTTCTTAATATCGAAACTCCATTCGTATGGCATATCTGGCTCAGCACAAAAGTGGCTCTCGAGCTATTTGTCGGACAGGCAACAGCGCGTTGTTCTTGAAGGCTCCTTCTCTGATTGGCTGCCCGTGTCATCTGGGGTACCACAGGGTTCCATACTAGGCCCGCTGTTGTTCCTTGTGTATGCCAACGACATGCCGAGCTACATACAGCATTGGTCGAGCCTTGCTCGGTTTGCCGATGATAGCAAACTGTACAGACCTATGGACTCTGCAAGTTCCTCTACCTGCTTACAGGCTGACTTAGACGGTCTACACACTTGGAGCAGTGATCACGGTATGAAGTTCAACACGGATAAGTGCAAGGTTTTGCATATGACCAAAAGGAGATCTCGTCGCAGCACACCCAATGACTACCAGCTTTCTGGTAAAACCCTGTGTTCTGCCAATGTCACTTCGGACTTGGGCGTCGCAGTGTCTGAAGAATTGTCATGGAATAGACATATTGAAGAACTGTGTGCGAAAAGGAACCGTGTTCTGGGCTTGGTCAAAAGAGTGTGTGCAAGAGACATTACTGACATTCAGACCAGAAAACTACTATATACTGCTTTAGTCAGACCCTCTTAGAGTATGCGTCAAAAAGTATCAAAACTATAATTTGTTTGTTCGCCATGTTTTCATTATGGTCGGCCGAGAGCACGTGTTGAACTGGGTTTGAATTGTTACGGCATCGTTTCCAAATCGTTTTCAAATTTACCCGAATAAGGCGTCCACACGGATCTACTTAGCCGGCGTTTTCAAATTTATCCACTCTGGAGAGCGTTTTCAAATTTATTCGTTTTCGGGGGAGAAAACGCCGTTTACGAGTGGACGGAACCCGTAACCGTGTAAATATTGATGCGTTTTCAAATTTATCCGGATACGTGTGTTCGGGGCCTTTAATGAAGCTATCGTCGATCCGTCAGAGGAGTTGCAAGTATGTCTCAAGCAAGACATCCATAATAGGCACCAAACTTCGACTTCATGCACCAGAATCATATTAGAAAATGCGGCTAGTTCTTCCGGACTTGAAAGTCTAATTAAATTTGTTTATTGATTTGCAATACCCTCTAAAATAACTGTTAAGTTATTTTTTGTTTCAGAATTTGGCCACTCTGTTTCTACGTCGAGAAGAAAGTGAAATGACTTTATAATTATAATTTTTTTCCGGCTGACGTGTTTGTTTACATAGGTCTTGGGTGATCCGAGGTAAGAGGGAGGAGCCGAGGATTATCGCCATCACAGATGAGGACTTCAAGTGCTAAGTTCTCAACTCAAAAATTATCAGTTAGGATTATGGTATGGAAAGTGGGCCATTTTCGTAGAAAATAGGGTCCTCCTTATGTGAAATACGAGTTGTACTTGGGGTTTGTGATTCACTGATAGTCTGAGTAGTTACAGGGTTTTGATGTTTAGTCCAACAGGGAGTCGCACCTGCCCATTACCACGTACCAAAGATTTCACTGCCCCAATGACACCCGTGGCCACCGCATAGAGTACTTCCCGCATGTTCGAGGGACTTCCCTGCTACTTCTTAACAAAGCGTTTCATAAATTCATTTAAGGATCAACACAGCGAAATGCAAGAACAGTCTATCTCCCGCCAATGAAATAGAAATGCTTATTTCTTCGAGTTCGCTTTAATAAAATCAAAGGCTTTCTTCGTCTGATATTAGTCGTTGTCGTACCTCCAGAAAGCTGAATAATTTCTTCTTCCCAACAATAACCTGTTAGAGCGATTTTCAATTCTTTGCAAACTTCGTTTGCTTCAGTTGATTTGCATTGCTATGACTGGTGATTGCCCAAGGAATCTTGCGCAAGTTTTCTAACCAATCAGAAGTAAAATCAAAAATCAAAAGCCAATTTTGACAATCTCGCATGCGTTTTCTTCCTTTGATGCCTACAACATGTTAGTACTTGCTTCAGTTTTGGTTTTACGAGACCGTGATGTCTACAACAGCAGTATTAAACGAACCCAGTTGGAAGCCCCCACTAAAACAATAGTAGCTACTTTGCTTATGAATTGAAACTGAACGCATAAAGTTATTTCCAATTTGTATTTAAAACATTTCTGATACACAGCACCTGTATTTATTCAACACTGTACTACTGTCAGTTGTCTGCAAACCAAAGCTATTTCGCTCAGTCCAAATTACACAATCGATAACCGTCTGATTCACGACAGTCAAAAATGTTTGACAATTCTTCTGTACTGTTAAACCGTACATATCCGTCGTGTTACTTTATGGTGAATCCGTTCCTCTACATAAACGGCAGCTCGACGAAGTATGTTTTAAATGTGGCGATATCTGTTATTAACATGGCTCTTTGTCCAGTGGCTGTGGTTGGAAACGCGCTGGTTTTTGCGACCATTTGGAAAACTCCGTCTCTGAAGACTCCTTCCTATTTTCTCATTGGCAGATTAGCAATGATTGACTGCTGTACTGGATTGATCATTCAGCCAGTTGAAGTTGTGTTCATGTTATCAGACATGACAGAAAATAAGTCCGTATTTTGTATATCGACGAAAGTAACTTACAGCGTTGGTCCTTATTTTATAATGATGAAGCTGACAACATTCACTCTGATAGCAGTAGAAAGATGGCTGTGCATGAATCGTCGAGTTGTTTTTTCAGGTCACCGTGCCAGTTTGATCCACTCTATCCTCATTGTTCTTTTACTTCCTTTTTTATTGCTTTACTCGTGGCCTGCAAAAACCGAGACGCTCTTGCGTCATTCTATTTATGCCGGCATTTTTGTCAGTATGGCTTGCTTGATGTTGACCTCCCTGGCTTACTTTAAAGTGTTTCTAATCATTCGGCGGCATCAAAAACAGATACAATCCAATCAATCGTCTCAAGGTTCCGCTCAATTCTCCATCAATCTCCATAAATTCAAGAAGTCTGTATTTACAATTCTGTACATTATGGGTCTGTTCATTTTGGGTTTTACACCGGGATCTGTTTGGCTTTTTATAGTACTTTTGGTTGCAGGTATAGAACACATGGTAGTTATGTTCACTATTCATCTTCTATATGCAGTCGCTTTAAGCACGTCCTCTCTTAATCCTCTTATTTATTATTGGAGGATAAAGGAAATTAGAGACGGTGTAAAGCAGCGTTTAAAAGGAAACATAGTGCAATCAGTCACGGTAACACAGACGTAATAGACTGAAGAGAAGTGCCAGTTGACAGCTATATCGTCATGTTACTTTTAAAAAGGAACTATTAAACAACAGAAAGCATGGAGTGTCAGTTTGTTCGCAATAAACTATTGCATCAAGCGCGCAAACAAAGAAGAAAAAGTGCACATGCGAGCTCTAAACTGTTTGGGGTTCTTACGAAAAATTGTGACTAGCGTGACTTTCTAGAAGCTTCGCGAGAGTTCATAGCTTGTCTATTTTAGGATCTTATGTAAGCGTTTATAAAGCGGTTTATTTTGTAATCTTTCTATAATTAGACTATTTGGAAAGTTCTAGAATCTTGTTGTAACAGTATATAAGTAGGCGAGTCTGAGTTAAGTTTCAACAAGTTTTCACAAGCGAAGAGAGTTGAAGGTTAGTCGTGTTTGGTCAAGTGTGACGGAGGCGAAGGCCGTGTAAGTTTATCAAGTTAATTGAAGTTGGCGGAGGCCGTGTAAGTTTATCGAGTTACGTGCTGTTGTGAAGTTTTTACGGTGGCCCACTAGTGCCACTGGTGCATACTGTAAAACAAACACCTTCCTGAATGAAAACTTGCTTTCTCTGTGAAATTGTTCGTATTTTCCATACAAGTGTAAGCCTGTTGCATAGAAATTGCCCTCCTCCGTAGAAATAGCCCTTCTCCATAGAAATCAGCCTCCTCCGTAGAATTAGCCCTCCTCCGTAGAAATAGCCCTTCTCCGTAGAAATCAGCCTTCTCCGTAGAAATCAGCCTTCTCCGTAGAAATAGCCCTTCTCCGTAGAAATCAGCCTCCTCCGTAGAATTAGCCCTCCTCCGTAGAAATAGCCCTTCTCCGTAGAAATCAGCCTCCTCCGTAGAATTAGCCCTCCTCCGTAGAAATAGCCCTTCTCCGTAGAAATCAGCCTCCTCCGTAGAAATAGCCCTTTTCCTTAGAAATCAGCCTTCTCCGTAGAAATCAGCCTTCTCCGTAGAAATCAGCCTCCTCCGTAGAAATAGCCCTTCTCCGTAGAAATGAGGAGAGACTGGTACCTAGAATGCAGACTTCGCTCTGGTAGCTGCTTCGTTTGGCGCCATATTTTATAATGGTGAACTCTTGCAGCTCCTGTGGCGAAAGTCTGGGCCAATATTCCACACCGAATTATTGCCCCAAATGTGGCACGAAATTACAAGCAGGTTTGTCATCGTTTCTTTCTTGCCTTTGTTTGAAATGTTCGTGCATATTTTATATAAAGCCTGATAAACGATGATCCTGTAGGAGATCGTACATGTGTCAGATGTATGTTCTGCACAAATTATCATGTTTAGTATAGCTTGAAAACTCGTTAAAAATCATGGTACGATTTCCGCAAAGTTCCCTACTTCATTATGCTTTCTGTAACTATACTATTTGGTTCTTCGAACACAAGAAATATTTGCACGTGCATTACACCAGACAAGACAGCTTTGTTGTAACAGGATCTTAGTACAATGAGGGAGAAGAATTGCTTGTTTAACTTTAAGCACGTTTTAGTAAATTTGTTGGCTCGCGAGCAGAAAATCTGCATTGGCCGTTATAGCCACATCCTGTGACGAATATTAAATAGATATGATTCGGCTTGCAAACAGATAAAGCAATCAATTGTTAGCGGTTCCTAATCATTGTAATCAGAACACAGTCGGTAATTATCAAAGAATAATTGTAGCCTACGTTAAGGAAACTAGTATCAACCACAAGCGTTATGCGTTAGAAGCTTAGGAAAGACCGCAGGGAAACAATAGTGAGCCTTAGCCAACTTAGGTTTGCGGCCGGACTTACGTAAAAGAGGCGTTTACGCCCAGTGATAATAAAACCCAGTGAATATTGTAATTTTAAGTTAGAACGTTGAAGGCGATAAGATTGATCAGAACGAATGTACGAACGAGGTTGCAATAAAGTAAAGAAAACGACAGATACAGTCCTGAGTGTTTGTTGAACCAGCCAGCGCGGGAGATTCCGCAAAAAGCTTCAGCATGGATAATGAAGTGGGAACCTGTGCGGAAATCTTGCCACAATATTTTCCCAGGGAGCATCACATGATCTGCATGCTATTTTGAACTTGTTTACTGTCAGTCATGCCCAGTTTAAATTGCTTCAAAGTATACATGAAATCTTCTCTTCAGTGGAATTACCTCTTAATAGATGAGACAGTTTTTTTTAGTTAATGAATTAGCTTTTAATATCATATTTTTATAGGAGAAATAGTGACAACACCTCCTCCTCCTGAGACAAGTGCACAAAAATCAAATTCAATTTCAAGGCTGTCATTTCATGAATTTAAAAAGCTTAAAGAAGATGAAAGAGCCAAAAAGATAAGAGCTAAGAAACAGAAAGCAGTGGAAGAAGTAAGAATTCAGGTAGGAGTTATGGAGGAAGCAGATGGCCATTTGAAAAAGGTGAAGGGCAGGACTCTTCCACTGATGGTTCCCAGTAATGTCACTGCTGGAGAACTTCTCAAAGCAGCAACTGCAAAACACGGAAGACATTTCAAGCAGTTTAACCAGCTAGAAAGTTACTTCCTCCTCTATCCTGACCAAACTGTTGTATACACCCTTCCTGGAAGTGCAGAGCCTTTTAAACAAAACCGGTACGAAGAAGAACTTGGAAAACCTTATTCCAAGCTGTACTTCTAGTTGTGTAGTACAAGAGACATGGATAATCTTAATGCAGATTCTGATTCTGATAGCAATGAGCCAGGACCATCATTTCTCACTAATACAGGCATTACAGTGGTAGAGTCACATGAAAGAGGTGTTTCACAAAAGCCCACTTATGGCACTTCTACTAATGATGTTGATGGAAAGGCTTCCCACCCTGCCAGAGGCAACAGCACCTGTCCAACCTGTTGTAGGGTATTTCCTCTGGAGGACATTGAAATACATGCTGACCTCTGTGCAGACTCTTGGATTGACCCTGTGGGAGTGATTGACAATGACGGCCAAATAGAAGAATCCGTGGAGTCAGAAGAACCATCTAGAGATAAGCCTGCATCCGAAGGCAGTGAGCATGAAGGCAATATGTTGCGGCTTAAAGAATTAGTGAAAACACTCCAACAAAATGTGGATTCTGGTAAGAAGACCAGGATAAGTATAAGGCGGAAATCCATACTTCAGGATTACATCGAAGGAAGGAAAAAGAAATGGTTCAATTCAAGACAACCACGTAAGGTTATCCTTATTGGAGAACCAGCTATTGATGATGGAGGGCCACTTCGTGAATTTTTCACAGGTTTGTTATTAGATCTACAGTTTGTACACATAACAAACATAGTATCGCAGATGTCGTTGCTCTTAATATGCCAATCTAGTCTCCCTAAGCGATGAACTTTATTTATTTAACTTCTAGATAGTAAGAATTATGATAACAGTTTTAAATTGGGAAGCACACTTATTTGTTTCCATGTTATGCATACAATGCATAGGAGGTGTTACAGTGACTCCTTTTCAGGTTAAACATAACTTTAAGTTTTTTCTACTGAACAGAAGTACTCAAATATATCCAGCAGCATCTCTTTCTGGATGGAATGCCAGTTAGCAGCATGACAGCATTGGCTCATAATGAGTTTGTAGTGTTTTCCAAGGTGGTCCTGCGCCATACTTCCTCTCAAAAGAAGCATTTTGCTGCATAGTGGATGGGATCGATAGTGTATCCACTGAGGACTGGATCCCAAAAGTGCGTAATGAGAAATACAGAGGAGCTATTGAAGAGGTGAGAACAATAAGTCACTATGTAAATGTTGGGGATAAAAGAGTTTCCATTTCACTCTGCCTGTCCTATAAGAATTTATTTGATATATGTTCAGGTTCTGCTCTATTAATTATATTTTAGGTAAGGAGCTGTACCACTGATGAAGAACTGAGGCAAGTTCTTATGAAAGATGATATCCTGGACATTCTATCATTTTTAGGCTACAGGGGTGTGCCATCAAAAGAAACATTGAGTTCCAAGGAAGCAATATTAAGGTAGGTATTGTGAGTCTGATAATATCTTGGCTAGGATTTTAGTTATAGTCAATATATTTGACAGACCAGACAAAGCTGGGTTAGATATTAATATCAGGTGATAATTTTTTCTAACAACTGGTTGTTATGAAATAATACTACTAGTTGGTTTGTATCATTTGGTGTAGTCAAGGTTTTCCTTCCAGGTCTTGGAAAACAGATTTCAACTTTCACATATTGCAAAATTTATTTCCTTTTAGTTCTTAATTGAAGCAGTGATCTTCAGTATAGTTTGCACAAGATAGTTAATAACAGATAGCTTTAATGCAAGACCTTGTCGTTTTGGTAACTAAAGAAGCAATTTTTTCATTTTTTAGACCCATTGTCATGACAGAATTTCAGACAATCATCCCAATGCTTGACCAGCTAAGGATGGGCTTGGAGTCATTTTGCATCCTTGAGGAAATACGAAGACACAAGGATATTCTACAGCTCCTTTTCGTGGAAGGCAGAATAAGCTTCAAGCCAACTAGGGATCTCATCCTTGATAGTGTGGTGGCTGAGTTTAGCGAGGATGGCACAAATGCAAAAATAAAAGAAATCGACATCTTTTTAAAATACTTCCATGACTTCATAATGAATTGCAGTGAAACAGGAAGTGAGTGAATGCTGTAAAAAAAAAAAAAATTTAAGGTGGCAAAACAGTTTTTGAAGGCTTGTGTCTCAAAAATTACCATTTGATGTAAACATCCCTTGAAAAATCCAGTTTTGTTTATTTAGTGCTGCAAACTTAAGTTGTATGATTTTTTCTATCATTTGCCTGCAACCTGTAAAATGCTCTCTTTTTCTTAATATTTATACTATACGTATATTCCAGATTTTGATAATTCTTATGTTAAATCTCAGATGTTTTGAAGTATTTTCCTGTCATTTTCTTGAACTTCAAGCAATTTAGTGGCTCTTACTTTTTAAGGTGGCTCAAAAAAGTAATATTTCTTTGGCAAGCCTGGGAAGTAATGCGCAAGGCATCAAGCGATCACCCCAGGGGTCACAAGATAGCATGCAATATTTGACGCTTGCAAAACTCAAAACAAACATGGCAACTTAAGCACAATGAAAGGTACAATTGAGAGTTACCTTAAAAATATTCAAAACAGTACAGTTCCAAGCACCTAGTTCTAGAAGTGTCCAAAAAAAAAAAAAAATAAAGAAAAGAAAACTGTTTTGAGCCACCTGATTTCTACGGAGAAGGCTGATTTCTACGGAGGAGGCTGATTTCTACGGAGGAAGCTGATTTCTACAGAGAAGGGCAATTTCTACGGAGAAGGCTGATTTCTACGGAGGAAGCTGATTTCTACAGAGAAGGGCAATTTCTACGGAGAAGGCTGATTTCTACGGAGGAGGCTGATTTCTACGGAGGAAGCTGATTTCTACAGAGAAGGGCAATTTCTACGGAGAAGGCTGATTTCTACGGAGAAGGCTGATTTCTACGGAGAAGGACTATTTCTACGGAGGAGGCTGATTTCTACGGAGGAGGGCTTTTTCTACGGAGGAGGCTGATTTCTACAGAGAAGGGCAATTTCTACCGAGAAGGCTGATTTCTACGGAGAAGGACTATTTCTACGGAGAAGGACTATTTCTACGGAGGAGGCTGATTTCTACGGAGGAGGGCAATTTCTATGCAACAGGCTTACACTTGTATGGAAAATACGAACAATTTAACAGAGAAAGCAAGTTTTTATTCAGAAAGGTGTTTGTTTTACACTGTGCACCAGTGGCACTAGTGGGCCACCGTAAGTTTTACTTCGTGGAAACTACTTTCATTTTTTTAAAATAAATTTCCTTGTTGCTGTTCCGACAACCCTGCTTTCAGTTTAGTTAGCAAGCTACCCGTCCTCTAAAAGTTTACCCGCTTAACAATGGGGGCCTGTCCGGGAGAGGAATTCAATTGTTTGCCGACTACAGTAATCAGGAAAGGACAGTTCAAGAAAAAGGAGTATAAAGAGAAATAAGAAGAGCTGTTACGAGGAAGTATATCGAGTGTGTTCGCTGTGTACTACTGCTGTGAAAATGGATAAGTTCATAGAGATTGGAGAAAAGTTCGGACTGGAGGGAGAAAAGCTGCCTGAGTTTGTAGAAAAACAACAAAAGTAAGAAAAAGAAAAGGAACAGAGACGTCTAATACTTGTGAGAAAGACAGAAGAAAGGAAGAAGAAGAGAAAGAGGAAAGGCGTAGAAGGGAAGACGAAGAAAGAGAAACCAGGCGGCCAGAAGGCGAACTGAGAAGACTAGAGCGGGAAGCAGAACTGTTGAAGCAGAAAGAGGCTATTGAAGCAGTAAGAGAGAGCATGAACTAGAGCTCGCTCGTCTAAGACAAGGCCGTAACGATATTGAACGCGCTGAAGTGAGAGAGGACAGGGCCAAGGCACCCAAGCTTCTCTCATTTGTTGATGGCAAGGACGACTTGGACGCTTACCTACAACGATTTGAGAGATTCGCAACTACAGCTAAGTGGAAGAAGACAGGATGTGCTTCGAAACTTAGTGCTCTTTTGACTGGACGTGCCCTAGAGGTATATTCGCAATTACCTGAGTAAACAGCCCGAGATTATGATCGAGTGAAGATAGCTTTGATGAAGAGATATGACCTTACAGAGGATGGCTACCGTCGTAAATTTAGAGCATCAAAGCCGGAAGTGGACGAGAATCCTGAACAGTTTATAGTGAGACTGGATAGATAATTACTACGTTGGTTACAGCTGTCGAACACTTAACTTTTTTTGACGGCTTGAAAGATTTAATTGTGAAAGAACAGTTTATGGACTCTTGCCCAAAAGAGTTAGCTATTCACCGTCGTGAAAGAGCCCCGGAAACGCTTGTTCAGATAGCAAAAATTGCCGATCAATACTTAGAAGCACACGGAAAGCATCGGTTCAGCTCCGTGAGCAAGAAGTCGCAAGTAAAGCCCAAGGCGGAGGAAACAAAGACTACACAGAGTGACATAACAGCCCTACAGTGTTACAAGTGCAATGCCCGCGGACACAAAGCTATTAACTGCGTAACCCTTGCTAAAAGGTGTTTCACATGTGGCAAGCAAGGTCATGAAGCGAGGAACTGTCGATCAGGTGGACGAAAGACAGGAGGCCAAGGTAAGGATGGTAACCCTGTGCAGCGTGGTCAAGTTAGTGCTGGCTGTTCGGTTAAGTCACCCAATCATAACGCTATCCCTGAGGAAGTCAAGCCGTGTATTCAAAATGATCAGCTTCTGTTAGCCTGTGGCAAGAACGTCCCGTTGCTGAGTAATGCCTGTGTTGAACCCTTAACTGGAATGAGAAGTAAGATTCCTGTTGTAAAAGGCAGAATTGGAGAGAAGACTGTCGACGTTTTAAGAGATACTGGTTGCAGTGGAGTCGTAGTCAAGAAGGACCTTGTCAGCGAGGATCAGTTCATCGGACACTTTAACGTTATGTTGCTTATTGACAGCACAGCAAGGAAGGTGCCTATAGCAAGAATTTATGTTGATACGCCTTACCTTAAGGGTCAAGTAGAAACGCAGTGCCTTTCAGATCCTGTTTACGACCTAATTATTGCCAACGCACCTAATGCTAGAGACGCAGAAAATCAAATTTTAAATTTTAAAATTGCTATCTAGCACCCCTGCCCTTTTCCCACAAATGAAAAGTTAATTTAAGCCCTAATTTGCAAAATTAAAAATAACTTCATTCATTTTAATGATGTCAAATACCAAAATTTAATAACAACCACAACATACAGTAGACCTTTTACATTGGAAAAACTCTATAAAGAAGTCACTAAAGTTTGTAATGCCAACTTTTTTATGATCTTTCTCATATATTCATTGCAAGTGTGCTGTATGTAGTAACAAGAGTTTCAAGTTCCTAAATGCCCTATGCTTTCAATCATGATTTTCCACACTACTTTATGGACAAATGACTGCACTAGATTCTAAGCCTTAAAGAAGAAATGGTATTGTTGGGTATGAATATTTTGACTGTTTCTTTCATGTCGTATGACTGGTTGATGTTGATTTCACATTATTTTTTTTTTACAGGAGTATGAAGTGCAGCCATCTTTTTCAACATATTAATATTCCAATAACTCTTTCTTACATTGTTTTTATGATATGACCTAAAAATAGCACAACCACATACTATACAGTCGGCACTCTATTACCAAGCCTTTATTTAAATTTTTTGTAGAATCCAATTGTTTTACGACCAATTTTATTTTTTTATGTAATGACATTTTATCTCACACTTCTGTTGATATGGCATCTCTTTTGAGGAAAGAGGAATTTTTGTATCTACTACTGGGGGTACCATTGCAAGTGAAGAGAGTACACAAAATTAAAATATGCACTATTCCTAATGCTCTCAATTGTAGTTACCTAGGAATGAAATAATGGCAGCAGTAGACATTAAAATATCTAATCAAAAGATTCTTCCTACAATGAATCTCATGCAATGATAACAATAGAATATAAACAAAAAACAATCGGTGCATTCAACTCATCCTCGGTGTAAGAACCTACTGCGTGAAAAAGTGATGTACAACAAAGCAGACAAACCAGTAGAGACTAAGAAAGTAAAACTAAGAAAGCACAGGTTTTTACACCGTGGCAAACACAAGTATTCATATCAATTCTTCAAGATTTCACCTGCCAAAGATTTACAATCATTTAATTTGTTAAGTGAATATTATTGTGATACTTCATAGGCTCTGTATTCCGGGTAAGGATAAAAAATAATCTTACTTCTATTCACTATGATTCCTCTCAGTGGCAGTGAAAGAGCTAAATGAAGGCCAATTTTTAAGCACTGTGTTGAGCGGTATACTGATTATGTAATTTGCACAAGGTGTCACTAATTCTGTACCAAACATAGCGTAACAAATAATATATAGATTTAGCCAAGCCTAAAAGTGGGGCTCCCGTTTAGTACTTTCATTTCACTTTAAACTGTAAAAGCATTCTAAAACGTTGCGAAGGAATTCACAAACGTCTTTAACTATAGTTTAGTGTCGAGGTCGGTTAACTCGCTATGATGTTTGTCTAAACTTTCGTCTGCCATTAGCACGGTCTTTCTACCTACAAAGTCATGGAGTATATTCTACAAAAACACAAATTATCAATGTACTGTATTCTATTCCTGATGAAATTAACCATTCTATTTGCGTCGCTTCTCGGCGTTCTTCGGACTCTTTCTGCTTGTCGGCGTTCTTCGCTATAATTTCGTCTCCTTTCTCTTTCCCGAGCGCGCCTTCTTTGGTGATCTTCTTCGCTCATTCTTCTCCAGCTAATTCATGCTGTCTTCCGCTCCCTTTCCCGTTGCTCTTCACCTGAACCATGTGTTCTGCAAATTCAGGGACCGCGCAGGGGGTGGGGCTGGGGGGGGGCTTTATCCCCCCCCCACGTTTTTGCCTGATTAGAGATCACTATGTTTTTTTAGTAAACCGGAGACTGAAAACGTGGCTACGCTCGACGATGACACAAACAAGATTTAGCAGTCTGACAATACTTAATACCCACAAGCAGAGAACAGACAAACTTACTCTTATAGATGTTGCCAACGAGTTTGCAGCTCTCAATGAAAATCGAAAAAGCAACTTTGGTACCTTCAAAGATTCGGCGTAAATCCGACTTAAAAATGTCCGGGTGACACTCATCCAATGCGTCTGTTGGGTTTAACTTAGAAGTTAGTCTATTCATTTAAATTTGGTCAAACGTGAAGGCCAGTTTGTTACTCGTTGTTTTGTAAGAATTAAAAATTAACTTCACTCTTGGCAGTTTTAGATCAATTTCTAGCCATTTCAGAAGAGTTCAATTTCAAATTTTCCCCGGGGGCATGCCCCCGGACACCCCTAGTTGGCTCACGCTGACGCGTTCGCATTAGGCCCCCCACTTGAAAATCCGCACCGCGGGCCCTGAAATTATATTTTCTCTGCTATTGTTTGTTGACATAGCAATAGAAATTGTTTCGTTTATCCTTTAGTAAAACTTTAACAGTGTAGAGTAATAATATTGTGTCCCAAAAAGACAATGAACTGAAAATTTCTTTTTCAGTCGTCAACGCAATTTCCCGTGAAAAATACGCGGGCTACCAGAACTCGAGACTTGAGCCCACGATCTAGTAAATCAATTACTGGTCAGCGGACAGCTTCCAAATAAATCATGTCACCTCGATGAGTTGACACATGAGCCCACAATATGGTCATGTGATGCTGGTCAGTGGCTATCCCGTTTTGACAGGTGTCAATTGACCATATTGTGAATGTCCAATATAAAAGATGTGGATTTGCCAAGACAAGCCTGAGATACCCCTCCCTTCCTTTTGATAGTCCCTACCCTACCCGTACAATCTGTAGACGCGTACGTACGTACGTACACTCGGTCAGTCACGTGACAACCAAACGAAAAGAGATTGACCGTATTCCATGAGTATGGGGCTCTGTCCCACGAGTGCGAAGCGCGCGTGGGAGGCCCACTAAAATAAAGGAGATTAGGCTGATACATTCACTTCTTCAAAAACTAGCTTCGCGAGGTTTTGCTGGAGTCGTATTTCTAGTTTAATTACCTGGGGTCTAGCTACTCAATCACAGCAGATCACTCAAACTGTTAGTACTTCAAAAACGTGCCATCCGCTTTATGAATTTTTCTAACTCTCGCACTCATGCGGTTCCTCTATTTATCTCTTCTGAAATCTTACCGATAAATGTGCTCTATTTTGAGACTAGGTCCACTTTAATGTATGACATCTCTAACAGCTCTGCTCCTCAAAATATTTCTGGACAATTTACGAAGTCAAGTTTGATTCATCCCTATAAAACTAGGTATTCTTCTTCTGGTAATTTTTATATTCAATATTCGCGACTTAACTAACAACATAATTCAACTACACGTTTCGGCGCCAGTGTTTGAAACTGTCTGCCACCTCAAGTACGGCAACTACCAAAAAAGCAATTTAAAAAGAAACTACGAGAAATTCTATTTGCTATTTTTCATGCCGAGGATACTTATGTTGAAGCACCCACACTCCTCTTAAAGATGACAAAATATGTAAAGTCAGGAGCCCATTACCCGGAGCTTGTAACTCCCATACTGGATCTGTGAAACGGCGTTTTCACAAGTAAGGTTATTTTTAGATCGTCTCTGCCGCGAATTGGTTTGGGAGAGCCAATCACAAGCTAGTGCATGATTGATATGTAGCATGATAATATCCTGTAGCGACAATGAACACAGCCTACATACACGAGTCTTCATCGGAGTGTTCATACAGCATTTCTGACGATAGTTAAGGTATTTACACAGAGAATAGTAGCTCCGATGAGATAACTGAGACAGCGGAAACAACTCTTTTTCGCGGGAAAAGCTGCTCTAAAAATAACCTTACTTGTGAAAACGCCGTTGCATGAACCTATAGCAGTTTCACGCTCCGGGTAATGGGCTCCTGGTAAAGTGAATAACTAAACAGTAACTTCTTGTAATATGTAGTAATTATTTTATTTTAATTAATTGCTCACTTCTTTCTTTGTTTTTTTTCTCTCTTTTTTTTCTATTTCTTTTGTTTCTTTTAACTGATTATGACATCTGACTTAATAGCGCAACCCGCCTCGATTAGTTCTGCTACCTGCTGGTTGCGTAGGATTATCATTGTATTTTATATCTCAAATCAATAAAACGATGTTGATGTTGTTGTTTATGTTGACTGCACGAGTCTGGGCGTGATTTCTTAATGCTATACTTCACGGCTGCCACTCTAAATTGTTTTGGGTTTCTAGTTTAATAATATACATGAAAAAATTACTCGATTCTGATTGGCTGAGAGCAGTGCATTTCAAGTGTAACACCAGTGCAAAAAGTGTAACACCAGTGCAAAAAGTGTAACACCAGTGCAAATTACACATCGATATTCTGGATTATGATATTCTTTATTTTTAAACGAACCGCTTTGAGTTCGTAGCGTTATCAGCTGATCTTCATCAGCCAATCAGTAAATAAAGTGTCAAATCCACGTCAAATGCTCACTTCAAGTCCGCAATGAGATCTTCCGGCATTTCCTCCAGGCGATTTTTTTCATGTTTATATTATAATTATTAATAAGTAATCATACGGTTTTTCTCGTTAAATTTGGAATTAATTTGCAATTGTGAGTTTTTTAAAAAGCTGAATTGCACTCGTCTTCGTGCAATTGGAGCTTTTTGAAAAACTCACAAGTGCAAATTTATTCCAAATTGAACTCGAAACGGTATGATTACCTTTACAAATATAAGTAGATAAAATAGGAACTGAAACAGGGAAATTAGATCCCTGAAATATAATATATATATAGACGAAGAAATTATATACAAATTT
Source organism: Ricordea florida (assembly GCA_949710005.1). Lineage (NCBI taxonomy): Eukaryota > Metazoa > Cnidaria > Anthozoa > Corallimorpharia > Ricordeidae > Ricordea > Ricordea florida. The sequence continues at coordinate 22,678,094 of OX453273.1, read as the reverse complement.
TTTAGATATGAATAGCAAATTCTCCCCTAATCTTAACTCGTATAGCCAAAGGCTTGCCGATTGCAACATTAAAACCTTAAAACGCTTCGAATTTCAACAACGGAGACTTGAACCAAGAATGAAAATGAGATAACCGAAGAAATCTTCAAAACCCAAGAGCAACTCTGTTAATACAAAGCAATACTGTAATATATTTCGGACACTTATTGCTGCGGAGCGAGCGCAGCGAGCGAGCAGCAACATAATCAGGATTTAAGAGAGATGTGTAAGGTAGGACGAATTCTCGAATTCATCACTTTTTACCAGAATGCATTGCATTTAACCACACTTTTTACCAGAATGCCTTGCATTTAACCACACTTTTTACCAGCTCTTAGCAGCACTTTTTACCAGAATGCATTGCGCCAGAAAAGCATGGGGATGTCACACCGGCGTCCTTTTTCACGTGGATTTCAGATCTGGACGATTAATTGTGACATCTTAATTAACACTTAGTGTGTCATTTCATAGCAGCCTCGCCTCCTTGATCGAATTCTTAAATGAAGAGAAATTGTCGGCACTAAAGCTTGCAGAATAATTAAAACAAACGAGAACCGTAGAACACGCTAATTTCTTATCTGCTGTGATCATTTATCAAACATGAATTTATACTAAAGCTTCAGCATTTTCACACATCGCGATGGACGCGTCCTCGAGACGTACAGTCTGTCAACATTCTAGAATCATTTAATGCGTACCAGTTCAGAATTTATAAGCCAGCTTTTTGCTCCTACAATTTCAACATATTTCGATTGTTCCAACTTGGTAAAGGGGAGGTTGTTATGTATCGTTTTATATCCAAACATAGTCACACCTCGCCATCGAGGCGTCACCATGCATGAAGTTGATACACATCAGGACAGATTTTAAGTTAGATAATCGTTGTTTTTTTCCTGCAGACAATGATGTAACTCCCCTCAACGACTTCAAAAAGTCAATGACTGAAAATAAAACTAAATAAACCTAGACTTAATGTGGTTTTATTTTTCCTTTATACTTGTCGAATTCGAATTTTTTTTGTTCGGTAGTAGCAGGGGGATCTTAAACCACTTTTCGTAACGCCAAAATTTGTGGCGATTTTGAGAATTAAAGGTGCTTCAACCTACGTCTTGTGACATGCAGGTAGATGGAACACTGCCTAAACTATGTCAGTATCAACAGAATGTGCCGCAGCATCATTATCTTTTAGATACCCTAGTTTTTACTTTTATATCCTCATCATTATCGACTTTCTCTGCTTCTTACTCACGAGGAACCCTTCTCACGAGGTAAAAATGTAAACTTGCATATTGTATATTGTTTCTTATATCAACAGAGTAGGATTATTCCTGGGTTTCATTTTGTTTAGGGTATTTTTGGGGACAGTCTGGTTTTAATTTATGATCAAGTTGACAAGCTGAGGTTTCTGAAAATGTTACTAGTAAGCCCATTGGCACTCTATGATTGCGAGTCATGGACTTTCCAAAATATCAGAAGACTGCTAGCATTCGAGAGGGAATTGATGTTACAGCCGGGTACTGAGGGTCAGATGACTACAGAACATACGAGTTAGTCTTGGAAGAGATGAGCAAGGAAAAGCAGCAGTTGGCGACAGTAAAGAAGAGGAAGCTGCAGTACTTTGAGAGTCAAGAACCTACGCACAGGCATCCTTGAGGAACGAATCAATGCAACAAGATCTAGAGGAAGACAATGGAGCCCACGGCTAGACAACATCAAAAACTAAACACGAGGGCCACTGGCAAAATGCATGAAAACCGCCATAATGAGATGGCAATGGCGGGGGCTTGTGCTTGTGTTTTCTGTGGTCCGCGCCACTCAGACACTCTCGGGACCATCCCAAGCGTCCGAGGGTGTCCGCTTAATAGAGGTTTGTAAAAACTGCAAAATATTTGTAAACGATTAACATTCAACGGTTACCCTGTAATGTGATAAAGTTCCATGTTGTTAACGCAGCTATCCACGGTTCAAGTTCATCCCCTTTCATCACCAACTTTAATTGGTTTGTAGTTGATTTAGACAGAACTAGCGAAAGCTACTCATCCGCTTTAAATCTTGCATATCCAAGAAGCTTTTCGGCCATTTGAACCGCTTCCCAGTTGGCGAAAGAAAAAATTAGCAAAAGAAGGATTTGATTGGGTAAGACTTTAAAGTGAACTTTCATTGTGGGTGACAATCATACGGCCGGTTATCGGCCTAATCGACAGTTTATTGAGAGCTAAATGTATTGCTTTTTCTTTATCGACTATTTCAACGACGTAATCCAGTACAACATTGTCAATTCAGTCCGGTGTCCGCTTCATAGAGGTTTATAATAATAGAAATTAGCCAAACACAGTTTATTTTAGTGTCTCCGTGTTCGCTGAAAAGGGTTTCGTTACAAAGCGAAATAAAAGACTTCCAACTTTGGCAACCGACTTAATTAATAGAGGGTGTCCGCTTAATTGGGGGTACGCTTAATAGAGGTCTCAGTGTAAGTAATTTATGACCCCATTCGAACCTCTCGGGCTTCCTCAATCCAGACCTGAAGTTCATTTCTCGATAGACTCGCAAACGTTTCAGTCCCAAAAAGCCAATCGTCAAAGTATGAAATACTCTGTTTTCACGCCACAACGCTAACCTTTTTAACATTTCTTTACGAGAGGAGAGTCTTGCCATCTTGCAAAGTCTGATCAGAAGGAAACTTTTAGTTCCGAAACTACAGTGGGAAGACAACGCCCAAAATGGGCCCGTAGAGTTTCAGGTCCTTACAGAAACGTACACCAGACGCGTGTCTCACTCGCAGAGAGTGTTGCAGAGGGACAAATGCTGCTTCACAAAAATTAGTAGAAATTAGAAGTTCGTAGTTAGTAAATAGTCTTGATAGTTGTCAATGGTTTATGCGTTTAGTTAACCGCCGTTTTACCGCTGGCGTTTAAGTGACCTTTCACTTTATGGTAAGGGACCATTCATTATTTATAGGGTAGGTATGGGGGGAAGGGGAGGCTGGTGCAACAGTGGATATCCCATGTTGGTCAGTTTCCTGACTCCCACTCCCCTCCTCCACATGAACGAATAAAATAAGAATCAAAAAAAAATTTTGTTCGCTATATATTTAAACAAATTTATGTAGCTTTCCACTTTTGGCCATGACCCACCTCCTATTTACACCAGAAACCCCCCCCCCCCGCCCCATAAATAACGACAGGTCTCTAACGGCCATCTTGGTAGGAATATATTTTTGGCTCTCCTTGAATCTCAATAAATATCCAGTTCCTGGGCTTAGTGACGAACCGAGTTTGACTGGTCTATACCGGAAAAACCTTTTTCCATGGAATGGACACATGAGAAAATCAGTAGTGAACAATGAAGTAGACGTCAGTAGCCATTGGTGCTTACTCATCATATGACACAAGGCTAGCAGGATATTCGTTTACGATTTTTCTTCAAGCTCTCTAAAGACTGAACAAAGTGATTGTTTCGAACTCAGTTTGAAAAAAAAAAACCAGTTTAATGTGAGTGACGGCTTAAACATAAGGATATTTGTCGATAAAATCTGCTGGCTGTTAAAAAAAAGCATCTGCATAAGCTCCTTTGGATCCTAACTATTACATTTGTCTTGTACCTCGGTATTGGTCCCCGGTTGTCACGGTACAAAACGCATGTAGGGTCTCTAAGAAATACTCTTTTCCAGATAAGTACGAAAAAGGCAGAGATATAGGAGTAATAGTGCAAAAGACGAAGACTTGACAATTTAATTGCATGTATCCTTTCCCTTCGAATGACGTGTGGGAGAGCAACAGTTACAGAGTATTTAATTTAATTAAAACATTTAATTAAAAACATTTAATTAACGGGAAGCTCCAAAGAGGTAATGCAAACTCTTTCTTTGTTGCTGAATAAAATCATGAAACAACAAATTGTCAAATATTATCGATGTTTCTTCAGTTATCATTCTAAGTACAAGCTGCTGCAGCTGGAAGCAAAGAATTGAATTGCTTTTACTCAAGGTAACATACGTTGTCCCTTTCTCAGCAAAGCAAAACTTCGGTCTGACCAGTAACAAAATTCGAGAAATAGCCGGCTTTAGATACAACAGTTTCATTCATTTTTCTTTTTTTTGCAATGTTTTTAATGACGGGTCTCAGTTCTTTCAACCAAAGGACATATCAAACTACCCAAGAAGAGCGACCTTCCGAAATACCAGAATTGGATAGGAGTCAAGCTACGGCCAGTTGCCAGCAAGATTTACAGGAGAATTATCATCAACCGCATACAAGGGGAGGTGGAGGAGAGGTTACGCCAAGAACAAGGAGGCTTCGATAAGAGAGAAACACCACAGTACAGATCTCCATCCTTGGGAACATAATCGAACAAGTGCATGAGTGCGAAGCGACGCTGCACATCAGCTTCATAGACTTTGAGAAAGCTTTCGATTCTGTTCACTGAGCAAGCCAATGGAATATACATGATGCAAGCATACGGCATCCCACAGAAACGTATCAACGGCTTAAAAGCGCTGGCTTCCAATACACTGTCCTTGTGAATGTGGAGACTACCAGGTACTCTGGTGTAAAACGAGGATGCGTCATGTCAGGCGTCCTCTTCCTCCTCGTGATTGATTGGATCATACGGAAGACAGCAACAGAGATCTGGATCTTGTTGATGATACTCATTACCAGAAATCGCGGACATTTCGAGCCCGTAATAGTTGTCAGCGGTGTATCCGCAGAACAAACACGATCCAATATGGCGAATGCTGCGGGTCGATAAAGAAAGCGCGTATTTTACGATGTGCTCCACGACTTAAGCACTGCCAATAAACCATCAATCAACTATAGTTGAATTGAGGAGGTCTATGTAAGTTGCTCTTACGCAGGCATCTTCCAACAGCCCAGCCCGTGCGTGTAACATTGGCCACGGAATCTCCACACAAAAAAGAAATTCCTATTGTTAAGCAGCCTGCTGCTTAACATAACGGAGAGGAAATTCGGTGCTCAACTTTAACCTCCTTTCTAGATTACGTTTATTATGCTCGGTTAATATCTCGGACATTTTGCTCGACTGCAGTAGCGGGGATTTTGGTTTTCGCGCGTGAATTATTAGTGCTCAATCCTAGCTTGGCATACATCAAAAATTTTCTTCCTCGTGTGCGGACATTTGCTACCTTTCGAAAATGGCGTCCAGACAACTGTTCGGCATGGAAAAATGGAGGATTTTCAGGAGCGTTTGGAAGTATTTTTCGAGGGAGAAATGTCACTTTTTACGGGCAATTTGGACACTTCGAACCTTCCAGTAACTATCTCGATGCGGAGCTGGTGGCTTCATTCAGTGCATTTTCCTATAATCGATGAGTATTCGACCTGGGTTACAACAGATTTTAAAGGGCTGTATGGAAACTTGAGGCCGATAACACTATAGAATAGGACCAGCTGGGGAAGTAAGTTGACTTTATTAAATGAGTTGCTTTTACGTTAGGTAAATAGCCAAACCAGTTCTAAATATGTTTCGATCCAGAGAAGTGAGAGTCGTAAGCCCGTAACTGTGCTATGTTAGAAAATTTCCAAGTTTCCATCCACTTACTTATATTATTTCGACGCCATTATGGACGCAGTACGCACGCGCGGCCTCCATCTTGTCCCAGATTTCTGGCAATGGCTCTACTGTCCTCAACACATGCCCAAATACAGGCCAAGATTGGCATGTTGGCCGCGAACACCATCGGGGTTGGACTCCGGATACGCCAGAGAAGACTGAGGTCTTAAGCACCAACTCCACAAACAATAAAGCTTCTCTTGAGGGGCAAGCCACCTCGGGACGACTATCAACACAGATGGAGGGAGAGAGAAAGACAAAGGCAAGAACCGCCCATGCAAAGCTTGCCAACATATGGAATTGCAAAGACCTACATAGGAAACTTAAGGCAAGGCTTTACCAGAGTCTCATCTGTCTTATCCTACCATGCACATCAGAGACTTGGCGCTTAAACAAAAGCGACGAGAGGCCTGAGACTGGATACTTTCTACATAAAGTGCCTACGGCGCATGTTCAAGATAAAGTGGAAACCAAGAGGTTCTGAGACTTGCCAGCACAGACACCGTCATCACCCAAATAAGCCGAAAGAGATGGAGGTTTATTTGCCACATTACCCGCCAAAAAAAATGTGATGACTATCGCTATATCGAGCTTGAATGGAGATCGGAAGGGAAACGGGAATGCGGAAACTACCTGATGGAAGATGGTTGAAAAGTGGAAAACAGAATTTGGATGGACATCCTGGGAACAAGGACTCACTGCAGCATCACAGCGGAACGAGTGGCTAGCAAACGTGGAGGCCTTTTGGTAGACGCGGCACGAGGACAAATATAGATAGATCTTTCTCATGAATTCTACTTTTTCATTTTCAGTTGCGAGTGTTTTTAAGTTGCTCCATTGCATTAGCATTGCATTAGATCACCATTTCATGTCATGCCGTCGATTTGATGCATCAAAATGGCCTTTCTAACGATATATCTTAGAACAATATATCAAAAGGAAATAAAAAATGATTGTAGCCATCTGATTTGATTATTGACTGTAATAAAAAGTTATAAGCATTGTCTTCGCCTTAACAATGAATTAACAAGCAAATCAGTTAAAAGGACAATGATAAAGGTAGAGAAAATTAATCAGTTTAGAAATTGTGCAACTTGAAGTATAAGTATATACACTGTAGTTTTCATTCCTCGATAAGTCAGTACATCATACACTATGCTAACACCTCTTATGGGTGGGCCGCAGTCCTTATAAACTCCACATTAACTACAAATATTGGTCCGTTCCAATTCATATTACACAACACAAAGGTATTTTAGAACAACATTGTACTGTTCATATTACTGTTCATATAATGCATGGATGCAATATCTACTACTGTCTCATAATTCGTTATAATACAAGTTTCCATAGAAAACTTTCACTTGAACACGCAATCTACAAGCGACCGAGACAAATTGAATACCATTTTTGAATTTGTGTGGCCAACATCCCTGAGAAGTACTATTAAAAAAAACGCTTTTAGTTTCCACCGCCATGTGGGCTCAACCGCCCGATTGGTGCAAGGGAAGACAAAACCAAAAGCTGCTTGTATGAACAGGAGCCCATGTTATGAATAATTAACTACTGGCAAGGCCTTGACACAGCAACTTTTTCAGCTGTTGTTTTACCCTATCTGAGATTTCTTTCATTCTCCAACAGTACAGTACAGGATTGAGGGACGAAATTGCAAACGCAAATGTGTATAAGCTGCGATCTACTATGGTATTAGGGTGCACCAAATTTAATAACAGTAAGATCATCCAGATTATCCCAGGAACAAAGCCTACAAGATACAGTCCAAGAATGTAGAGGATTGTAAACACTGACCGTCTTTACTTCGCCAGATCGATACAAGGTTGGTTAGGACTTTGTGACAATTAATTTGCTTGCACTTGTCTGTTATGACGACGGATTATTTGGAAAACGTTAAAGTAGGCCACGGGAATGACTGTCAAACAAATTACCACGAAGCAAGTTGCTATGGTTAAACTTATTCGCTTCTTTCCGTCAGACTTTGATGGCCAAAGGTAGAGACATATTGAAGGAATGGGAAAAATGGTTAAGAAAGAATAGAGGACGCATATACGACAAACAGTGCATAACGATCTACGGCTCATGTACAGCCATCTTTCTACCGACGTCAATGCGATCGTTGCTATCGTGATAAAGGCGCAGTAAGGTAAGATGGCGGTTGTCATAACACCAGTAACACAAAATATCGCACTGTTCTTTTTCACCTCAGCCAAAACGTAGGCAACAAAACACGGTTGACAAATAAGTCCGTTGAAAAGATCCGTCAGTGCTAACCCTCCAAGAAGAAGGTACGACGAGGTTCGCAGGGAGGGAGTCTTCCAAACTGTCACTAGAACCAACAAATTTCCCAACACAGCAATGGGGACCAAAATAATGTTAACACATACCATCATTATGTTGAGAGCAAAGTAACAGGAGCTTAGATAAGATACAGGTTGACGCAATAAAAGGGAACACAATTTCAGTGCCTTGCTGTCGAAAATTTCAGACGAGTTCCAGAACATTTTCCTTTTCTTTGAAATATAAATCTTGTTGCCCTAAGCCGTTTGAGGGGCAGAAGTTGAAGACAATGTTGCTTAAAATTGATTGAGTCTTCGACGATGTTCACGATAGGAGACACATTATCAAATACATGAAAGGAATTACAAATCACTTTTTCACCTGGAAGCAGAGAGCGACAGAACATAATTGTACTGCGGGTTGAATCGTAGTTAAATATTACACGTTCGCGGTATTTGCGCAATTTAAACACTCGTAAGACCATAAAACAACTTCAAAATCTCATTTAATTTACTAGTTATTTTAACAAGCTTGAGTATATCTACAATAAACAATGATAGATCTTGACTTAAAGCAATTGACTTTAGTAATAGACGATTTGTCGGGGAGGTAGCAGGTTCAATTTCAATTTCTTATTTCACTCTTGTGGTTCTTGTTCGCTATTTCAAAGAAATGCTCAGGGGGAGTCTCAAAATATTTATAGCAATTAAAATTTCAATTACTTACTTTCCATTTATACCAGGAAAATGTTTAGTTCGAAGAAAAAATGAGAAACTTGAACACCGGGCCTGCAGTATGTAACAATGTTTGTGGATAGAGCTACAGTGTTGGTTAGCAGTTATCATAATCTGCTCAGTAGCTTTCAAAGCAACACTAGTACCTTCCTTTAATTCACTACCGAACTATTCTCAACACATCCACTGCACAGATTGAAAAGTTATAACCACGTTGTTAAGTAAAGCGAATACAGCGCAGTTGGGCATGGTGCTATTTCATTCAAAGAACTATTTAAAAACTTTTCAAAGAACATTCCTTGAGCACCGTTCTATTCACATAAGGAACTATTACCTAGGTACGGGAGCGAACTCCCTCAGGGAGCCCCTGAGAATCAACCTACCGAGAAACAAATTGTTACTGCATTGGTAAGCTCTATGCAGCTTTGACTTTATTGTTAAGATTACAGCCGATCCCAGATAACTCGAACCAACAAGGGAAAATAAAAAAGGTTCGAGTTATGGGGAGTTGCGACCAAATAACAACAAAACTAAGAAGTGTTCATACAGAGGACTTTTAAATCAAATTTAATCATGCACACTGCATTTCAAAACAGAAAAGGAATTTATTGATGTCTTAAAGGAGTTAAGCGGCACCGCACTATCAACATACAATGCAAAGAGTACCCTAAACCTGATCTGGACCCACCTGGAGTGACACGTTTTCTGTAATACGAAAAAAGGACAAAGATTACCAGCTGCTTCAAAATATTGTAGATTCAATGTTTTGGGCTACAGTATACTGTTTGATTTGACTTGTGCCGCATCGACAGACATGGTTCGATTTATCGAGGGTAGAATTATATACAAAATGACCTGAAAGAAACCAAAAATTGCTTCGAGTTTGTGGGACGTTCGAATTATCGAGGGTAAAGTTGCAGTAAATGTGTGGCGGAGATCCAGGGGAAAACGATTCAGGTTTGAGTTACCGCGAGGTTTGAGTTTGTGAGGGTTTGAGTTATCTGGAGTCGACTGTAGGTTATTATTCAAAAGAAAGAAGAATCTTAAAGAAAAAAAAAACGCGGCAGTATATTTTCTTGTTAAAAAATCTACAGTACATACGACGCCCGTAAGCTGTATAAATCCTAGGGGTTATTCAAGAAATAAACCGCAGCTAGTTTGTATGGGTTTACCGGCGTAATAAACCACGTAACAGACCAACCTGTAAGAAGCTATAGCCAGGAGGATTTAGATAAGTTTGAAATTTATTTGTTATCTTCGTTAGAATTTACAATCAAGGAGGCTTATGTAAGATTTCGGTTTAATATTAGCTACTCTGTTCGTTAATAGTCAAATTTCGAACTGAAGTCTGATTTCTTCCTTTTATTGCTTTCACTCAACTTAAAAAATCTGAATCCTAACTCATTCGCGGGAAATTGTACGGGAGAATATCCAAACTAATACGAAATTCTAGTGCATTACAACAATTTCCCTCCTCTCTACAACAAGTCTCAAAACGCCTTAATCATTATGTGTATGTTTTCAGATGTTTTAGTGTGTATATTGTTCTTTTGTAATGTTTAGATTTGGCACACCTTTTGGACGAGGCGTGTTTGTTTGCGGCCATGCAAGTGTTAGAGTTTAATCATTGTATAGGCTGCTATGAATCTGAAATGTATTTCGCTGCATATTAGAGATTTGAACAAGGCGATTAAACGCAGAAAATTATTTCGGTGGCTCCACATTGGCAAATATGTAATTTTTTTTCTACAAGAAACCTACAGCGATAATACAATCGAAAATGTATGGCGTGCGGAATGGCGAGGTGACATTTTCTATTCCCATGGCTCAAAACACGGCAGAGGTGTGATGACTCTCGTTCGACCACAGTTGGTTGAGGGTCCCTTCTACTAACTATGGTTAGACCAACCGTAAAAGTTGAAAATACTGCATAACCTGTGACAAAAATGGAAGAGTTCTTGTTGTTAAACTTACAATACAAGAAAAAATGCCATTCAAAGCATACTTGAAATGAGCAATAATTTAAATTTTATCGAGACTCCATCATCCATGCCACGAGGGATTCACCTGGTCCAGAGTTCTCGAAGTTTGATAACGCCATTCTGGACAACGTCATAGAAAAACACCGCGATATCTAAGACAAAAGACTTTATTGGGAAATGATAAAAATGGAGATCAGAGATTTTTGTATGCGTTTTTCTAAGCGGCTTACTAAAGCAAATGAGAAATTAACTCTGCAAGCTAAAACAATTGAATGAACGTCTCGATCAAAATCAGCAGGATACAAAGTTAGTAGTAGAAGCTGAACGCGTCAGACGCGAATTTAAATACAAAAAATCGCTGAACATAAAACAAAAGGTGCGATAATAAGAAGCAGAGCTAGGTGGTATGAGCCTGGTGAAAGAAACAACAAATACTTCATAAATTTAGAAAAGCGGGCTCATAAAAGGAAACACATAGTCAAACTGAAAACAGAAGAAAATGGATATTTAGAAGAGACGAATAAGATCTTGTTCGAAACGGAAAACTTTTGTATTCCATTCAAACATCAAATGATACATTTAATGTTTCAGCATCGCCTATTCTAAACAACATAAACAATAATAAAGACGTGATGGGAAGGTCATCAAAATACCAATATTTAATAACGAATACAATAAACAGTTGATCTTTTTTATTGGAAAAATTCCATAAAGTGGAAACAAATGTTTGTAATGCCAAAATTTTTATAATCTTTTTTTCTGATTAATTACATTGATGTGGTATCTTTATTAAGGGGAAGGGGACACTTTTTCTATACTTCTCAGAGAACATCATTGATACCAAAGAAGGTAAACAAAAAGCATTTATAACATAGCTTAGGGAAAGCACGCGCTATGATTGGCTAAGACGCGCGATCCATTTGCCTATGGATTGCATGCTGACGTCAGATTGTGAAGTTGTGAAGTCTCAAAAGAAATGGTAAACACAGCAGCTGTGCAACCATCAGTTATGGACGCACTTGGGAGGTTTGCTAAGCACTCAAAAAGCTAGAGATGCTTATTTCGTGCGTCCATAACTCGATGGCTGCACGCTGCACGTTTACAATTTCTTCAATATTCACTGCAAAAGTGGTGTATGTAGTAACAAGTATTTAAAGTTTCCTAAATGCCCTATCCTTTCAATCACGATTTTTTT
>OX453273.1:22508778-22661278 GCA_949710005.1 Ricordea florida | reverse complement strand
AATTTTCATGTGTATTTTAATACTGATTTTTAGTTCGTGGATCTCATGGATTCCCGAGGTCTCAGGATGGTGGGTTAGAAATGTCACGGATATAAACGGGTAACAAATGAATTATCGGAGCCAATAGTAACCTTGGATTTCTGATGTAATTAACGACCGTCTTGAAGTTTCGTTCTGTCAGTAGCTAGAACTCAGACTTAACGCAATGACTACAAATTTGTGGGAGTCGCTTGCCATTACAATTTACATAATCGTCTTGAAACATCAATACGTCAATTAAGCTACATGTGCATCCCTCCAAATAATTTTGGTGATATATTTTGTCGATAAATAGTCATTCGCGTTCGAGGTAATCCAAACCGTGTTGCATTAAACGCCTGCAAGACATTTGTGTACTAAAGAAATACAATACATTCCTTAATATCACTAACTTTTAACTTAACATTGTATCCACGAGCTCACCATTGGATACCTTTGATTGATTTCGTTTTTTGGAAATATAGGACGGGGTTCCTCTGGCCAATACCAGGGCCAGATAGCGTTGTCCAGTTGCAACAGTTGAGGTGCAGCCAAGTTCACGCTTACGAGGTGTCTAGTTTACATTGCAGGAGGTAATAAAATATTGAGACATTTCAACAAATTAATCCACTCAAACCATTAGCTTGAATGACATATAAGGGCGGCAATATTTTTGTCTTTCGAGGATATTACCCTTTTAGAAAAACAATGTGAGGTGCTTCTACAAACGTGTTCTTATGATTATTGACACTATTTTTGTTGCTGTTATTGTTGTTGAACTATCTACAACTGGATGATCAAACTCCACAAACAACTACCAACACTCCTCGGCTCAAACCAATTACAATTATTGAATTCTTGTCTTTGCACAACTAGGATGCAAAACAGTTACACTGTCAGCAAATTAGACAACTGCTTTTCGTCGGTGCTAATTTGCCGAAGCCTCTTCTCAATGGTTTGAAGGGAGGTTTTGCTCACGCCGCTGAGAAGGTTAACATTCGGCACGAAGTAATGAGGCAAATCTTTTCGTTTGACACAGTCATGTGCATACCGGAGTACTCCAAGAAGCCGCTGACCGAGCTGATCTGAACGCCACTGCAGATGTACTCCTTGGTAATGCATAAACGCCGTCTTGAGAAAGTAAAACGGAAACAAGCGAAGCTTTCTGTCTGACAGGAATACGAATCTGAGAATTTTAAGACATTCAATGCGGCACGAGTTTCCACTGCGCTCCAAGTTGGCAAAAAAATCTTTTTCGTCTGCTGAAAATGTTGTGCTCCACAAAATAGCTCTTTCGCTGTTGAACTTTCCATGCGCGAATTTTGTGAATTCCTGGAATGCGCACGGCACAAAATAACGAGTCGTTTCCGAGTCCTCATCGATTCTAACACATGGGACTAGCTGCGCAGACACCGAGCCACCTCTGTGAATATCCCGTATGTCTAACTGAACCGCAGACCCTTCTTTATGGATCCGCACTCGAACTCCGTCGGACAGTCTTATGCAATTCTCCCTCCAGTCCTCGGCTACCGTATGGAGCCAGTTTTGCGCCTTCTGCGGCCGCAAATAATTCTGAGAATCTGTAAATCTGACCAGCTTGGTGTCGGCTTGATCGGTAGCCAACTTAAGCTCCTCACACAACGGCGGACCCACTTCTTTCACCACCACATCCTTCGCCTCCGTCTTTAGAACCACCATCACCACAAAGTCGTTGTGTTCTTTAGTTTCCAACCGTTCGTACATGGAGCCCGCATACTCAAAGCTTCGAACAATTTTGGTTTTTTTCTTGCAATGCTCTAGTAATTTCTGTGTGTAGCGATAGACAATTTGTTTTGCCCATTGAGAGTCGCTTGGAGGAAGGCGAACTTTTTCCTGGTAAAAAATACGCGCATTCTTTAACAGTTCCTTCGTTCTGACTGGGTTTGACAATGTCTGCAATTCTGGTGCCGAGGTGGTATGGTAGAGCTGCGCGGTTGAAGAAAACTGTGGAAGACTGGTACTGAGGGATTCTAAAGGGTAGTCGCTTCCCTGTGATGCTTCCGCATCGTCCCTATGACAACAGATAAAACTGACAGTTATTACCTTATCATCAAAGCAAACTACCATGGAGGGTCCTATGATTGGTTGGTAATCGGTTTTCGTGCAACGATATGCTCTTATTTAGCACTCTCACCTCTAAATTTCAATCAAGACTTTACACCAGCAGCGACAAAATGTTGCAGCAGGGTTGAGTTGGGGTTAACAGACAGAAGACCCTCAGATACACATCTGGAGGGATTTTTTCTGGGTGGCATAATACCTCGCAACTTAACCCTTGCTAACAAGTCTGCTGTGGCTCACTGTAGTTTTAACATTTGTTAGTGCCACGAGTGTATATGTATGATTGACAGGGTGTGGTTACAAAGCCCTTTATGAGACTGTATGCATCTGTGATGAACGCAGGACAAAAAAGGCACGTGGTAGCACCACTGATGGAAAAGTTGCTGCAGCTGAACTCATGATACTCCAATTTCATTTTGCTTTTGCAGAGGAAGGTGATTGTAAAGACCCATCCTTTGCTTTACAAATATGGCTTGCTTTCAAATTACATACACTATAGAGCACTGTTTTGCATCTTCCATTAGTATATCATTATAGGCAAAAGAACGTGGTGTCTTCCAATTAAATCTGAAATGAGACTTCATTGGACCCTACTGAGATACATGTAGTCATATTCCCTCAGCACATATTATTTCCACGGATTTTTTTTGGTAGAAGGACATAGTACATCAAAGGCAAGGGATAGTCACAAGGATAGCTGATACATCCATGGAAGAATCATGTATCAATCCTGTTTTTAATCGTGGATACGCAAAACGTAGAAGCGACCATTGTTAGGGGTCAGAATATCCAAATTTGACACTCATTAAGAAGCAAACTAATCGACATATCGACGGCCAATATCGATGCCTTCGATATAGAATTATGCCAGTTTGATACTCACTCAGTTGAATATAAATCGACACGGCAACGACCAATATCGATTTTCCAACATTTCCACTTTGCGAAGTAATGCCACAACGTTATTGGTTCAAATATTCTTCGACTTTTCTTCGTTCTTCGGGATTGATACTCATTGCAATCCGCATTGCTCAGTGGAGTAGCTTTTTGGAAGACGAAATGTGTTACTGTGCTATGTGTGTAGAAAGTGAATGCGACTCTTCGAGACATTTGCTCTTCGAACCACCAAGCTCATAGGGCAAAGCAATTTAACGCCGATTTATAACCTTATATAACCAGGCTATAAGGCGTTCATCTTAGGCCCCGTTCAGACTAGGTGCCCGTGCCTGGTTCTCGGGAAGGGGCACTAGTCAGAACATAGCTTTTTGGTGGTGCCCGAGTAAAACTTTGAGTACCATGCCCGGGAACGGGCGCTAACTCCAAGGGTAGTACTCAGACACCGTTCCTGGGCACGGGAACTTGTCTGAACACGCTTCCGTCAGTTCTCGTGCTTTTTTCCATGCTTAACTGGGATGCAGTCACGATAATAGCGGCCGGTGCGATGTCAACGAAAGAAATAAAACATTGTGTTGTTAGATGCCTACAGCGAGAAAAAGTGTATTGAATGCCTGTACTCTCCGAACATTTTCGGGGTGCCTCACGGCGATAAAACGATGGAGTTTGTATCATACTGTTCGTATTACATCGCTCAAAACTAGCTGATCTTGAAGCTCTTGAATAGAAATTGAGCTGCAATAGAAGAAAGCAATCAGTAAAACGTAGCATGCCACTAAACATGTAACATTTGATTACAGTAAAAAACGACACATGAATTGCTCATGGCGACCACTAAAAAGAATTGTTGGACACGCGAATGCGAACGTACTCGTTCCAGGGAACTGGGGTGTCTGAGCAACGACCATTTCAGCGCAGTTTCCCTCTAAATTTTGAAGGGAAATTCGAAAGGTGCGAATTTTCACACGAAATATCGGCGCGATTTATCGGTCGAAGTGAATTTTCGCTCGATTGAAAATTCGCGTCAATTAAATTCGCCATTTTTCGTCGAATTACGCTCTCATTACTTTAGCACAATACTGTACTGGCTTGAATTAATTTACTGTACCATTAGCTTAGACTTGGTAACAGGTTGCACAGTGTAAAATCCTCTAATTCCATGACGATCATTATCAAGGCCTTAAAAAAATTCAGAAACAACCGCAGTACATACTTTATTAACACACAGGAAACTATATTTGGTTACGCGATATACAAGATCTCTGTGTGTGTGCAACATCGTTTCATCAACCTCAAGTTATTTTCATATATATTTTTTCCTTTCCCGCCTACAATCAATATATTTTCGAGTTACTTATGTTCAAGTCCACAAGCAACCACTTTCAGTACTCTTCATCAAAAGCAAACTACTGCTTTCTTAGTTTGCTATAAGGTATACTGTGTTTACATAGCTGGCAAATACCCATATGTTTTCGGTATCACCTTGTCGCTGAACACTGAAGAATTCCTTTAAGGTAAGAATCAGCGGACTTTTTTTTCCAAGGTTAAAAACATGCCACGGTTAAATAAGGAGCAACACGATCTATGTGAAGGCCTGATAACAGCCGAAGAATGCTGGTCGGTAATTCAATCACTAGCCAAAAATAAGTCTCCTGGTACGGACGGTTTAACTGCAGAATTTTATCTTCGATTTTGGGATGACATAAAGCTTCCTTTTCTAGATTGTCTTAAGGAAAGATTTGAAAATGGAGAACTGTCTATCTCGCAAAGACGCGGCGTCATTTCACTTTTACCCAAAAAGAACAAAGACCCACTATACCTTAAAAATTGGCGTCCAATTTCTCTGCTCAACACCAATTACAAGATCGCTACAAAATGTATTGCCAAACGTTTAGAAAAAGATCTACCCGAGCTCATTAATAGAGATCAAACTGGTTACATAAAAAACAGGTTCATTGGAGAAAATATACGATTAATTTCGGATGTAATCGACAGTTATGACGAGAAAAATCTTCCGGGTTTTCTTTTATTCATTGACTTTGAAAAAGCGTTTGACTCTCTCGAGTGGAGTTTTCTTTTCAAATCTCTCGAAGTTATGAATTTCGGCCCTATGTTTCAAAGGTGGATCCGAACCTTCTACTCCAACATCAGCAGTTGTGTCATCAATAACGGTTATACCACGAGTTTCTTTCCTCTTAAAAGAGGTGTCAGACAGGGCTGTCCCCTGTCGGGCCTCCTCTTCGTTCTTGCTATAGAGTTCCTTGCTCAGAGTATAAGAGAAAGCAATGCGATACAGGGTCTAAATGTTGGGAATAAAGAAGTCAAATTAAGTTTGTATGCGGATGACATAACTGCCTTGATCCGGGATGAAACCTCCGCACACCATCTCTTTGTTCTACTAAAAGACTTTGAAATTTCTTCAGGCCTCAAAATAAACTCGTCAAAAACTGAAGGAATGTGGCTTGGCAGCTCAAAGTGTAACATTGCCAAGAAAACCTTATTCGGGATATCGTGGCCCAAAGATTACGTAATCGCCCTGGGAGTAGCTTTCGCCTATGATTCAAACGTTGGAAAAAAAATAAATTTCGATGAAAAACTTTCTAAGTTAAAATCGTCTCTAAATTGTTGGACCACAAGAAATTTGACTCTTCTAGGCAGGATTAACATCGTCAAAACTCTAGGTATTTCGAAGCTAGTGTATAACACCTCTGTACTAGTCATGCCAACAAATTTTGATAAAGAAGTGAACAATGCGTGTTTCCGGTTTGTTTGGAACTTCAAGTCAGACAAAATCAAACGGCGTACTTTGATAGGTCCTTTTGATAAAGGCGATCTACAAATGGTTGACTTCTCCATGGTAGACAAAGCGCTTAAAGCCGCCTGGGTAAAACGGTTATATGAAAGTAAAGATTGCAATTGGTGTGCGCTTTTTTTTCAGCTCTACGCAAATATGGCAGTAATTTACTTTTGGAGTCCAACTACAACGTAGAAGATTTAGATTTGACTAAAGTTCCGGCTTTCTATAAAACCGTGTTAACTGTTTGGCAAGATCTGCACTCCAAAGCTCCATCTGATGCAGAAGAATATACAAGCGAAATACTCTGGAACAACCGTTTCATTAAGAGAGATGGAAGACCAATTTATTATGCATCTTGGCACGAGAAGGGCGTCACAACAATCGGCGACCTCCTCGATGAGAACAAGAAGTTTCTAACCTATAAAAGCCTGCTAGACAAATTTGATCTGCGGACCAATTTTTTGACATATAATGGCGTTATAGCCGCTATTCCAAAGTCTTGGAAGGAATCTTTTCAAAGGCGTTCCATTGCTCTACAAAACGTTAAAACCACTAGAAATAATCTCTCAGTTACAAATATCACCGCTAAGAAATCCCGAATTGTGCTCGCCAATGATGCTTTCATCCCTCCAAACGTAGAATTTAACCTCATAACATGCATCGAAATCCAACTTTCACTTACAAGTTGCCTTTCAATGTAACTACAGAAAATAGATTAAGATGCTTTCAGTATAAGGTGATAAACAATATACTCCCTACTAGCGACATACTTTATAAAATGAAAATTAAGCCAGATCCGATGTGCAAATATTGTGAGTCTACTCGAGAAACCTTAACGCATATGTTATTTGAATGCCCCAAAGTAAAGCAATTCTGGCTAAAAGTTATCGACTGGTGGAATAAGAAAAGAGCCGACGACGTAACCGTAACTTCGAGTGATATTTTGTATGGTTACAAACCTGAATCTACTTCTACTTACATCTTTAACCACTTTCTTTTGATAGCGAAATTTTTCATCTTTCAAGCTAAACAAGCGAATCACCCCCCATCTTTCGAGGCCTTCTATATCTTCCTCAATGATAAAATTCGCAGCGAAAAAGAAATCGCTATGAGAAACAACAAGCTTAGGAAATATACATCAAAATGGACAACTATTCTGAGCATGTCAACTTGCGCACGTCTGCTTCATACCTTCTCGTCCATAATTTATAACCTATTTTGTTTTTACCTACAATATAGGAGAGTAATATCAATAATTAATTTAATTTTAAATTTAGTGTAAGGCTGAGTAATGTTGTTAATTAGCTCCGAAAAATATATATTCCATTGTAATGTACGTATTGTATTGTAGCGTAAATTTCCTTCTGTATATTGTTGTCATGTTTAAATGCCAAATAAAGTGAACTTAATAAAAAAAAAAACTCATTTTCTGAGGAACATATCCTCGACTTCTCTAGAATGCAACCTTATTTTTGATTTAGTCAACAAACAAAGTTTACATACCGTATGTTACCTCAATTTTTACTCCCAGGAAATTACTTAATGGCATTTTCTTTTTCAATTCATTTCAGACACAAAATAAATTATTCTTATTCTTACGTTTTCAGAAATATTGAAACGAATACAACTCTTGTTTGGATGCAAGATGGGATAAAAAGGCCTTGGTTCAGGAGATTTAAGAGAGGGCCACCCGTTAGCGGATGAGAACATCAACCGACCTACCACCAATGATGTATTCGAGTGATTTATTTCTGTGCAAATCAAAGTTATTCTAGATCAAGCATCATAGCGAGTTGAAGACGATTACCTGATTGGCTGCAAAACAAGACAGATTGTCGTTAAGGGCCATCAAACCTGTGTCTGTTTCGGTGTTACGCTGTTCATCGTGGGGCAACTTGCGAACGAGTTCTTTGCAAATAACGCAACCCCAAATAATATTGTGGAGATCCAACATATTCCCTGTATTGCCAAATATTTTGGGCAAGAGATTGTTGTTAATGATGTCACTGAGGATGGTGCGTTCGCACTGTGAAGTCGATTCCTGGGTAAGGAGGAAGGGTAAGAGGAAAACCCACCAATGGCCATTGGGATCTTCAAACCATGTCATCTCCTGCAACATGCGGAAAGGTGTACAAATGGAGAGACCAAAATACATTGTCAGGGAAGTGTGTATTTGCTCCAGAGTTTTTGTTTCAGATCGCTTTCTACCCTAAACGCAAGTTTGGTAAACAAGCGTGTTGGTGGATAGAGTACGAGGCCAGACAGCGTGGAATACATATACATCATCATGCTTGTGGTAATGGAGGGAAACGTGTGACTGCAAGGGGCTCTGGTTGATGGGTATCATCCCAAGAGTAAAACAGTATTCCAATATCATGGACGTTATTTCCATGGTTGTCCAACATGTTTCCCAACAGAGCGAGACAGAGTAATTAGCATCATGGCGCGACGAAAGTGCCGTCCGATAGCCCGGGGCTAGTGGAATGACTTGTCGGGCTAGTGTTTTCTTATCGTAGCTTGCCCGACGGGCAAGCACCGTTGGTTCCTCTTTTCTGACGATAAATTGAGCCTTAATACCAAAAAGTGTCTAGCAGAAAGCTCCTGAGAGAAAATGATAACATTTTGAGACCAAATTATAGTAGCGTGACAACGTTTTGCGCCGCATTTTAGTTGCCGCAATAGAGTTTGTCAGCTTTACGAGCTTTGAAAACAATTTACTTCATCGAATGTCGACAGACTTCAGATTACAGTGCTAGTTTAATTGACCATGACATTCACAAAAATAACTGTGTTGTGATTTCCATAAATTTATAATATTTTTGACCGTCAACGGGGGTAAAATATAAAATACTACGAAGAATTAAATTATATCTATGCCTGGTATCAGTACTTGTATTTTGCGTAATTAAATCTGATTATTCTTTATAAACAATTTAATTTCGGGCTAGTTCCTCAGAGCTTCGGACTAGTAACCTCAAGTAACAGCTTGCCCGAAGGGCAACCTGATCTTTTCATTTTCGTCTCACCCCGAGCATACCGAAAGAGAGGGGAAAGCAGGTTCAGGTGACCTTGAAAACAGCTTACCAAAGAATGCTTCGCAAGAATGCTGAGATAGAATCCGCGGGTTATAATTTAGTAATGCGTTGGGAGCGTGAAAGAAATAGACCATGGTGGAATGATCATTTGCTGCAGAAGAGGAATGATGTGTTCCCACATGCCATAGTATTTGATTCTGAGGCTATCTAAGATCCAACAAAGAGATATGAGCCCACAAAAGATTTAGTATTTGAGAGCAAGCATATCTCTGTATCTGTATCATTAGCCGACACGATGAAGAGGGAATCCGAACACATTTGTGATAGGGATCCCCACGAGTTCATAAAGACGTTTTGGGAAGATATTGTAAGGGGGAGGTGTTACGAACAGATATTTAACAAAAATACATGCCAGTAAATCTAGAATTGTTACTGAAGGTACAAAAAGCGACCATAAAATCATGGTGTAATCGAATCCCAGTCCTTGGCTTCAAGTCAGGCAGCTATGATTTAAATTTGATTAAGTACTTTGTAACCCATGTTGGTAGTGAGTGGAATGTGATGGTTGGAAAGAAACAAGGGAAGATCATGTTCTTGGAGTCCCCTACCTTGAAATTCTTAGACATCGTGAATTCTTTAGCTCCACGGACAACCTGCGAGAGATGGGTCAAGGCCTATGGAAGCAGGCAGACAAAGTCGTGATTGCCATATGAATGGTTTGATACAGCAGACAAATTAGATCACAAGGGTTTGCCCCCTTATGGATGTTGGTTCTAGAAACTAAAAAATAAATTTGTTTTATCACCAGAGGAGTGTGCAGAGTGTCGGAGAGAATTCAGTGATGGTGCAATGAGAACATTCGCAGATCGGTTAGAATACTACAACAGTCGTTTCTGGAGGCTATGGACAAGATGAGAGGTTTTTAGGGAGGGCTTGGCGTTGACATATTCAAAGACACGGTCTCTCTTCCAGGGGTGTCCTGGAAATATCTCCTACGAGGGACATTGAGTGGAAAGAATGCCCCTTAGGTGTATGCTCCAGAGAGAGAGGCATATGATATGATAAAAGAGGCTGTCGTGGGTAGCCAAAGTCTGGTTTTCAAAAAAACGCATGAAGTGGGTGAAACGAAAATAAGACCGCATAAATACAACGAGTGGTCTGTCAATGAGTGGTTGGTTATGACGCCAATGCCCTATACCCAACTACGATGTTGAAAGAGATGCCTTGTAAGAAAGTCAAGGTAGTTGCTTATCCTCATCCTTCCGACCCAGAAGCTTTGCCAGGGTTCCAACGCAGGTAAAGACAGAAAGAATGGTTTGGGTTCCTGGAGGTCGATATTTCTTTGTCTAGGGAATTATGGGGTGAATTCGAGGAACTACCATCACTATTTTATACCAACGTTATCCCAAATCAAACGTTCGTTCATTGGTAGTCTGACCTTCGCCCAGGAGTTCACTTACATACGTATGCTCTGAAGTAGACTAAAGTAGTCAAGAGTTGCTTGGAGATCGTATTTGCCATAAAGTTGTCTGTAGAAGCTATCCAAAGGACAATTGCCCTCAAGTGGAAATTTCAAAGCAGCTTGTGAGCTGGAGTGTCAGTAATGACTTAAGCTATTTAGTTTTGAAGTTAAGAGAGTTTGGCGATTGCTCCCTATGTAGACTACTCAAATTTCAACGGTGTCAGTTTCAAATAAATGGTTGAATTTGTAGCGGAAATACGTTTGTTTTTTCTGTACGGACAGAGAACAGGCGTACATTTGTCTCGTAACACTAACGCATTGCATTGTGACGTAGCGGCACAGCTGTGTCGGTCGTTGGGGTGTAGTTAGTCTCTAGTTCTCCCTCCGCTTAACCCTTTAAGCCCCAATAGTGTCTTTATCGATTTTACTCTGGCTAACGCCATACGATTTTACTCGTCAAAGAGAGACCCTCGGGGCTTAAAGGGTTAAGAATGTTGCACTGTGACATAGCATCACGTCCTGGCTTTGCAACCTGGCCTGGGATGGGTACTACTACACTCAGGGGCCGGTTGTTCGAAGGCCGATTAGCGCTAATCCAGGGTTAAATTTTAACCTGGCTTTCTTTTCCTCTAGTTAAAAAGCATTTTCCCCGATAACCTCTTCTATATTTTTTTCGATCATTCAATCATCAAATTGTATTAAAAGAGAATTATACTGAATGTGCTTTTTAAGTTCTCGTATTTGCATTTAAATTTCGCACTAACCCTGGGTTACCTTAACCTGGCTTCGAACAACCCGGCCCAGGGGTTCAAACCGTTTACAGTTATAAAGGACATAACCCTTTGGAGGAAAAATTAAAAAGAAAGGTAGTTTGTGGAGGGGAGTACCAAAAACAGTTCACAAGTAAGAAATGAGAAGCAACTCTCCAAGTTGCGACCATTTTAGTCGCCATGGCGACTACAATTTTGGAGCTGGTGCCTAAATTAGAACGCAAGTCGCCAGCTCGGCGACTAAAATTAACGTGACTTATGCGTCAGGAGCTTTAAGCGGACTATCATCCGGAGCGAAAAAAAAGCGTCCTGAGCATTGAGAATTCACTTTGCAAAGCTAGTTGTTGTGGGATTTTAACCGGAAGAAATGGAGACTGAATAAAACATTGGAAACGTTTCCGCCATTAAGCTGTGAATGAGGCTATCTTATTTTCACTTAGTATAATCTGTGTCGTTTGCACTACTCTTCTGTTGTGTGAATTATAAATGACATACACAATGACAAATGCACTGTATTTCTGTGTTTTGTGATGCGACTTTTTTTTGTAATTTTCATCAAATATTTTCGCAAGAAAAATGGCGGTAAACATACGTTTTATTCATACATGCTCACGCTTTTTGCATTAATATAGTACTTTTTCATTGTGATCGGGAACTATTTCATTGGATCATCAATCACTCCAATAAAAGCATATTTGAATCAACATTAGGTAATTCTTTCACTGAACGGGACTTGATGGTTCAAGAAAAAGGTTATTAATAATACAGTTAGATAATAATAACATTATTATTTATTATTAATTAATTATTAATTTATGCATATATTTTGGCGACTAAATTTTTTCGCTGGCGATCAAACCTGAACAGTCAGTGGCCAAATCTAAGGAAAAAAGTTATTAAACTTGGAGGGTTGAGAAGGATGCATTCTTTCATCAGTTGCGTTAGCTTACATGAAATATTGTTCAAGTTGGTTACGTGCGAGATGCATGTGGGTTATTAAAGATGGCGTCTTGAAGTAAACACGTGTTGTTCACTGAAGACCATTGTAAGCCCAAATAACTCGACATGGTGGCAGTGGGAAGTTCCCAATAGCCTTTAGACTGAAGAAAAATCAAACCAAACGGAAATATGGCAGACCAAGGTGCACACGAGGCCGGAATTGAAGCTGAACAACCTCAAGTAGTTGAAGAGCCGAACGAAGCTGGCGCTCACGCCGCACAACCACAAGTTGCCGCAGCTGTACCACAAGCCATGATTCAACAGCTACCCATGGTGAGTTACCAAGTTCCACCACCTGAAAAGTTCAACTTCAAACCGGAAGAATGGTCCCGTTGGATCAAGCGTTTCGAACGATTTCGAAAAGCGACTGGACTTGACCAAAAGGACGGCGAGACCCAAGTGAATACTTTGATTTATTCGATGGGCGAAGAGGCTGACGACATCGTAATGTCATTCGGACTGACAACTGAAGAAGCAAAGCAGTACAACGTGGTGAAAGGCAAGTTTGAAGCTCATTTTGTGGTAAAGAGAAACGTAATATTTAAACGAGCCAAGTTCAACCTGAGAAGTCAACAAGATGGTGAGTCTGTGGATAATTTCATAACAGATTTGTATTGTCTTGCTGAATACTGCGAATTTGGAACACTAAGAGACGACCTCATCCGAGATAGAATCGTGGTAGGGATAAAAGACAAGAAGCTCACTGAACAACTGCAACTGGATTCCAAGCTGACTCTAGAGAAAGCAATTACAAAAACCAGGCAGTCGGAGACAGTTAAAAAGCAGCAAACGTTCCTACAGGAAACCGAATCCGACCCAACAGCGGCTCATGTTGATCGTTTGTCCAAAGAAAAGGGGAAAGATTCTAAAGATGATGTGAAGAAGAAAAAGAAGCCACCAAGTCTAAAAATGGGAAGACTGCTGAAGCAAAATGTTCAAGGTGCATGGGTCAACTAGACCCAAAGAGGCTATGTCCAGCCAGAGAATCAAAATGTAACAGGTGCTCTAAAGTAGGACATTGGGCAAAGGCCTGCAGATCTCAATCAGACAAGAGAGTGGGTGAAGTGAATTTTCCTGGGAGCCAAGAAGAAGGAGAGTTCTTCCTAGGTGAACTCACTGAATTATCTGCTGCCCAAGGAAGTACAGGAGATTCATGGAAAGTTAAAGTCTCATTAAATGGACTGCAAGCAGAATTTAAATTTGATACCGGTGCGGATGTAACAGTAATTCCACCCAGCCTATATCACAGTTTGCAACCAGTTCCATCACTAAGCAGGACCACCAATGGCTACTCATGGGTCCGTGTAAACAGAAACTGAGCTGTCTAGGAACTTTCATAGCAAAGTTGCAAATGCAAGATAAGGTTGCTAAGGAGGAAGTGTATGTAACAGAAGATTTGGAGCGACCTTTGCTTGGAAGAAAGCCAGCTGAACTTCTAAAGCTGATAAGCAGACTTGACAGCCTAAGTAGTGATGACTTCAAGAGTAAAGTAGCATACAAGTACCCAAAGTTGTTCAAAGGACTAGGTGTCATGAAGGACAGTTACCGTATCACACTCAAAGAAGATGCTAAACCTTTCCAAGTGTCTGTTCCAAGGAAAGCACCCTTCCCCTTGTATCAGACAACAAAAGAAGAGTTAGACAGGATGTTGGAGACAGGAGTCATATCCAGAGTTGACCAACCCACTGATTGGTGTGCTCCCATGGTGGTGACCCCGAAGAGCAATGGCAAGGTCAGAGTCTGCGTCGACCTGAGCAAGCTGAATGAGTACGTCAAGAGGGAGATCCATCCTCGTCCAGCAGTAGACACAACTCTTGGAAGATTGGCAGGTTCTAGAATGTTCTCTAAAATTGACGCAAACTCAGGATTCTGGCAGATAAAGCTAGCGTGGGAGTCAAGACCACTGACAACATTCATTACTCCATGGGGCTGTTTCTGTTTCAATGTGTTGCCCTTCGGAATCAGTTGTGGCTCTGAGAAATTCCAGAAGAATATGGGTAAGATCCTTCAGGGATTAGAGGGTGCGGAGTGCAACATAGATGACGTTTTAGTCCATGGCAAAGACGAGACTGAATATGATCAGAGGTTAGAAGCAGTACTCAAGCGTCTGGTTGAAGCTGGCGTGACACTCAACCTTGAAAAATGCCAGTTCAGCACACACAGAGTCAAGTTCCTTGGACACGTTATAAGCTTCAGTGGAATTGAGGCAGATCCTGAAAAGCTGCAAGCAATTGCAGACCTACCGCCACCTCGGAACGTGCAAGAAGTGAGGACATTTCTTGGCATGGTGAACCAACTAAGCACGTTTTCCGAGCACCTCGCTGACAGGACAAAGAGCATTAGAGACTTTCTTCACAAACAGGGTCCGACTTTAACTTTTTTAGGCAGGCGCCAACTGGCGACTGGAAATTTTTTTTCAGTCGCCATATGGAAAAATGTGTCGCCAAAAAGCGACAATAAAATTTTTCCTTTGCAGCGAAACACAAGCCACAATTTTTGGTCGCCAATTTTTCTTGTAAGAATCATAACGAAGAGAACGTGTTTGGGGCCGCAATGGCGATTTTTCCGCTAACGAATACGATTAAATACAAACACGCTGATTATTTATATACCTACCACTGAAAAACCACCACGAACGAATCAAATGCTGGCCATATACGCAGTTTCGTGCGACTGCCAAATGTTTCAAGTCAACTTTATACCTTCTCTTGTCTCTAGGTTTTGGAGAAGAAATGTACGCGACTGAACTAGTCGCAGAGCTTTTACTGACATGCGATTCCCGATCAGTTGGAGAAACGTTACCGTGGCATCAGTGGCCACTTCAATTAGCGCCGTCCCACAAGATATTTCTGAATTCCACTGGAGAGGGACGAAATGGTTCGGCACATACCATGAGTTTGGTCGGTTGTCAAGGCTCCCGCATCTGGACCACAGGAGACACACTGGGTCATCATTCACGGGAGGTAAACGAGGCTTATTGTGCATTAGTGCCCGATATCGAAAGGCCACGTTTGGGTACACCGAGTAAATCGGTCGTCTTATCACAGAAGCGAGAGCCATCATGTGTAAAAGGCAACCCCACTTTTTAAATTCACAGCCAGCTATTGCTTCCGCTTTCACAGCATCCACTTCACTTCCACCATTTGCGATTACGCCATCACCATCGGACGAAAGGGCAACGGAAAACAGTAGATCTTCTGGGATTCCAGAGCGTTCCTTGGTTGGTTCAAAAATTTTGTGCGTTGCGTAGTACTCCGCGTTGAAGTATAGCTCTTCGGCAACAAGAAGACGCAAACAGCCATTACGTAATTGATGTCCGCAAAGGACCAGGGAGGCAGAATTGTATAAACAGTTTCCGTCTCCGGTTACAGTCAATGTCACGGGCTCAGTTGCCGGCAAAATATTTGCAATCGATGTCACCAGGAATCAAACCACAGTGCTGAAATCATCTTTAGACCACTTTGACAGATTTCACATTTCCACCTTTTGACGCCCAGAGAATATCTAAATCTTCAACTAATTTCTTCGCGGATGTGCCGTCTCCACTTGTAATAAATTACGGAAAGATTTCAGAACATCTTTGGACACCACATCGCCTGAATAAATATTCATTTATGTTATCGGAAACCGCTGAAAAAACATGGCGGCGAAGCTTTGCACTGATCGCAGCTGTGAAACGTTGTGGTAGATTTATAATAACAGGAAAATCGGTTTTATACTTCAAAAGCAGCGGAAAGATTAAAAGTAAGTGACCAATTAGCGGGCGACTTTGAATTTTATTTTAATCGATTTGGCTGAAAATCAAAGTTATTGTTTTTATAATTATCGTGGCATGAAATAGTTAATCGCCCGCTGGCGACCGGTTGTGAAATTCTGGTCGTCAGTGCAAAATTTTTAGTCGCACTGGCGACCAGGAAAGCGCAATTTCGGACCCTGACAAAGGGAACCAATGGACATGGAGAAGTGACCAACAGAAAGCATTTGAGCAGATCAAATCTGACCTCACACGAGCTCCAGTACTGGCTCTGTACGATCCAAACAAGGAAACCAAAGTAGCAGCTGATGCTTCATCCTTTGGCCTAGGTGTGGTAATTCTTCAACTCCAACCTAGCGCTCACATGGGCATGCGAATGATCCTGGGAGTACATTGTGGGAAAATCAATCTCTGTGGAAACAGACCATAAACCACTGGTACCACTCATGAGTACTCACACACTGGACCAACTTACACCAAGAATTCAAAGATTTAGAATGCGACTGATGAGATTCCACTTCAAGGAGATCAAGCATGCTTCTGGAAAGAAGATGTACATAGCCGATGCGCTTTCAAGACTCCAACCCCGAAGCCAAACAGTGAAGTCAACAATTGACGATGACAAA
Source organism: Ricordea florida (assembly GCA_949710005.1). Taxonomy (NCBI): domain Eukaryota; kingdom Metazoa; phylum Cnidaria; class Anthozoa; order Corallimorpharia; family Ricordeidae; genus Ricordea; species Ricordea florida. The sequence goes on along the minus strand of OX453273.1, from coordinate 22,644,823 downwards.
ATGAATGCACACATTGGCAGTGTGATCTCATCACTGCCTGCGTCAGACGCACGGTTACAGCAGATCATGGAAACTCAGGAGGAGGATCCTCTCTGCAGGCAGATCAAAGTGTACTGTTATGAGGGATGGCCTGACAAGTATTTATTAAACGATGCAATAAAACCTTATTGGCCAAGCAGAGGTGAACTGTCTGTGGTGCAGAACTCAAAGCATCCAGGATCGTGATTCATTCTTCCATGCGTCTTGAGATACTGTATAAGATCCATGAAGGACACCAGGGAATCACTAAATGCCGTAAGCAGGCCAAAAACTCTGTTTGGTGGCCAGGATCTGGAGCAACTATGCAGAGTTTGCACTCTTGAAAGGAGTAGTTGTATTTTGCGGATTCTGGCACAATCGATTTTTTTGTGTCGATGATTTTTAATTTTTTCAAATCATTATGAATAATTAATTAAGATGTGTCAAAAATGTTTTATGAATAATTAATTAGTTATGGTGTGTCAAAAAAAAATGTATCTTTTTGTGGGGGGTGGTGGGTTGTGATGGAGAGGAAAAAATATTGAAAAAATATGTTGGGTGGTATAGCGATTGGTACGGATTTAAGAAATGAGCAATAATATGATCCATCCATTTTATGGAAATAATTATATGGATATGACATTTAACAGAAATTTAAATTGGTTTGAGTTTAGTATCTTAAATGAAAATAATTTGGATAGTTTCGAATTTATTAAAAAAATGAGGAATAAATTGATTAATTGTTTAACACATTTTTTACCTATTGATATTTTTGAAGTTTTTAATAATCGTGTTTCATTAAATTATGTTGCTGGGGCGCAAGTGTATAACAGACTAATGAATATAGAAGATATTTTTAGTGTTGAAAAGATTTTTGAGAATTTTTATGAGGGTTGTAAGAATGGTCATGAATATGATATGGATTTTTGTAGTGATAAACCAGGTTATGAGGATTTTATTAAACCTTTTGATTTTGAAAAGTATAGAACTGAAGAAGCAACTATTTACATGGATATTTGTAAAACGTTTTTGGAAAAAGATGGCTATAATGAAATATTGAGAAATGTAACAAATAGATACAGGGGTATTTTGTAATCATTTATTAATTATGAATGGTATTTTGTAACATGAATCGTGTTACAAAATTATAAAAGTTAAATAAGGTGTTAAATGGTATAGTGATCAGTTTAAGGAATATCATTTGTTGATTCAATGATGTCATGGAGAACTTACTAGTGAAAGAGTTGAGGTTAATAGCTAAAAAAGCTGGTGTAAAGGTCGGTGGATTCAGAAAGGCTGAATTACTCGAAGCGTTGTCAGATGTTCAACCTGAGAATTTAACAGTGAATGCATTGAGAATCATAGCTAAGAAGATCGGTACAAAAGGCTATGCAAAGATGCGTAAAACAGAACTCATTAATGTTGTTGGATCCCCACAAGTATCTGAAGATAATGTTCCAATTTCTGGTCCAATTAGACCCACAAGAACAAAACCCGCTCGTGCTTCATATAGTAGGGCCATTAATTTAGCCAAGAATGAAATTAATACGACCATAGATTGGATAGGATCTAATGTTACAGATCCGGTTAAGAGGGCCGTCACTAAGAGATTAAGAAAGGTAGCTAATATTCTCAAAGAGAAACCACCTGACTATTTTATCCCTGAAAGACATGAAACTGCTCTGAAAGGTTTTTTGAAGACCTATATAGTAAAGGGTAGAAGTGGCTATGATCCAACTTCATTCCTTAGCAATGTTAGATCACAATTCTACGTTTTGATGCGTAAACATAAGAAGCCATTCAAGTTGAAGTGTATTTTTTCATGTGGCTTCATAAGGAGGAATAATCAGGATAATCATGTTGTTGAGCAGAGTCAAGGTCATTTTCATTCACTGATGGAGACAGTAACAGCTTCAACAAACGCATTTACTATGTTTGATAATATCAAAGCTAGGCTGGTTGAATTGGTGGAGAAATATGAGAATGAGCGATCTGGATGGGTATTTGACCATGTGATAGACTTTCGTATCCATATAAACCCCTTTCAACCGTTTTCTGGAACTTCATATATTAAATTACCACCTAAATTAGCCGCTAAGAAGGCAATTATAAATGTTAAGAATGAAGAAGACCAGGAGTGTTTCAAATGGGCAGTAACATCTGCTATATTTCCTAGGGATAAGAACGCTGATAGATTGAATAAGGAAATGAGAGATAACTCAGAGAAGCTAGACTGGTCAGGAATAGAGTTCCCAGTATCAGCACTTGGTACAAATCATATAGATAAATTCGAAAGGCAGAACCCATATGGGATCAATATTCTTGGCTATGAGAATGGTGGTCCAACTCTAATCAGGCGTAGTAATAAGTCAGGAGTACCAAAGATAAATCTACTCTTAATATCAAACGATGAAACAAATCATTACTGTTGGATCAAGAACGTGTCAAGACTTATTGAGTATAATAAGAATAAGGGTCCTCGTTTCTATTGTGATAACTGCCTAAACTCATTCAATTCTGAAAAGTCGTTGGAAACACATATGGAATATTGCCTAAACAACGAAGCAGTGAAAGTTCAGATGCCTATGAATGAGGATGGCAGTCCAAGATACATTACTTTCAAAAATCATAAGAGAAAGATGCAAGTGCCATTTGTGGTCTACGCGGATTTTGAGTGTTTCACGGAGAAGATAGACACTTGTTCACCGGATGATAGGGATAGTTTCACGAATCAATATCAGAAGCATAAACCGTCAGGATTTTGTTATCTTATCAAGTGTTTTGATGATGAGGTATTTGAGCCCAAGTTGGTGATGCGTACAGCCAACTCACCTGAAGATGACATACCACAAATGTTCCAGGAAAGTTTAGAAGAGGATATCAAGAAGATTTATAATCAATTCAAGTCTGAGAAGAAGCTTGTAATGAAGATGAGTGATCATAGGCAGCATGATAAGGCTACTCATTGCCATATTTGTGAGGGTGAATTGGGGAATGATAAGGTGATTGATCACTGTCATATTACAGGTATGTACAGAGGACCAGCCCACAGAAAATGTAATCTGGAATTCAGCGCCCCTAACTTCTTCCCAGTCATATTCCACAATTTGTCTGGATATGACAGTCACTTGTTCATCAAGAAGATGGGGGTATCAGAGGGTAAGATAGATTGTATTCCACTCAATGATAAAAAGTACATCTCATTCACAAAAGAGATTGTGGTTGAAACTTTCAAGAAGGAGGGTAAGGAGGTTCGTATTAAACGCTCCATTAGATTTATAGATAGTTTTAGATTCATGGCAAGTGGTCTAGCCAGTTTGGTTGATAACTTACCAAGAGAGTCTCTGGAAAATCTCTCGAGATACTATGAAGGAGAAAACTTTGACCTATTGGCTAGAAAGGGTGTATTTCGATATGATTGGTTTGATGGGTTTGATAAGTTACAAGTGTCTAGTCTACCAGCTAAGGAGGAATTCTATTCGAGACTTTATGATGTTGATATATCAGATGAGGATTACAAACATGCTGGAAACGTGTGGGAGACCTTTGGTATGAAAAACTTTAGGGATTACCATGATTTATATCTCAGAACAGATGTAATCTTATTGGCTGATGTCTTTGAGAACTTCAGAGGTGTCTGTATAAGAAATTATGGGTTGGATCCTGCATGGCATTTTACTGCACCTGGATTGGCTTGGGATGCTACATTGAAGATAACCAAGGTGGAATTGGAGCTATTGAGAGATCCAGATATGCTGATTATGATATGAGAATGGTATCAGAGGTGGTATCTCAATGATCTCCACTAGGCATGGGAAAGCCAACAATCCATATATGAATGAATATGATCCAGAATTGACTACAAAATACATCATATATTTAGATGCGAATGGACTTTATGGCCATGCAATGACCAAGGCTTTACCAACTCATGGTTTTGAGTGGATGGATGATCAGGACTTATCAGATTGGAGAGACCATCCATGCATATTGGAGGTGGATTTGGAATACCCACTCCAGCTACATGATCTACACAACGACTATCCATTAGCCCCGGAGAGATTGGATGTAGAAGGTGTTGTTAAGTTAATTCCTAATTTGAGGGACAAGAAGAAGTATATATTACATCATGAAGTACTGAAACAGTATTTATCTTTAGGATTAAAATTAATCAAAGTACACAGAGGGATTAAATTCGAAGAATCGGAATGGTTGAGGTCATACATTGACTTGAACAATAGTCTTAGAGCTAAAGCTGAGAATGACTTTGAAAAGGATTTCTTCAAATTAATGAATAATTCAGTATTTGGTAAGACTATGGAGAATATTAGGAAAAGGGTGGATATTCAGTTAGTCACTAATGAGAAGAAAGCACGTAAATTGATTGTGAAGCCAAACTTTCATTATAGGAATATATTCTGTGAGGAATTGACTGCTTTTCATATGAAGAGAACTAAACTGCTTTTTGATAAGCCCATTTATTTAGGACTGGCTATTCTGGATTTGAGTAAAATCACCATGTATGATTTTCATTACAATTACATAAAGCCAAAGTATGGAGATGATGCCAGATTGCTGTTCACAGATACGGATTCACTAGCTTATGAGATCCATACTGAGGACTTCTATAATGACCTAAGCCCAGATGTCAGAGAGAAATTCGATACCAGTAACTATCCCAAAGATCATCCATCCGGAATTGAAACTGGAGTTAATAAGAAGGTTGGAGGGATGTTCAAGGATGAAGCTGGAGGTGAACAGATAATAGAATTTGTGGGTCTAAGAGCTAAACTATATGCCTTCAAAACAGATAAACAGTATGAAGTCAAGAAGTGTAAGGGTGTAAACAAGGCAGTGGTGAGTAAGAGTATAAGTTTCCAGGATTATAAGACTTGTCTTTTCAGTGGTAAATTCCAGAGAAGGAAGATGAATACCATAAGGAGTCATAAGCATGACATCTACACTGAAACAATTAATAAGATTGCATTATCACGCGAGGACGATAAACGTGTGATAATGGAAGATGGGATAAATACTTATGCACATGGTCATTTCAGAACGCTAGAAGGTGGTGATTCAGTGTCTTGGGGTACAAATTGAAGTTCCTCACGAACGAATCCTCGTTTTGGGCCCCCATTCAAATAGTAAAAGACTGGTTGACCCGGTTCGATTATGGTTCGGGCTAAATCATAGACCTCAAGGCTCCATATGGGATCAGTAGCTCTTCGTTTGTCTCCACCTTCATCTTCACCAGGTGCATATAGATATCTGACTTGAACATCTGGAGGTAATCTTTTCTCATCCAATCCCACAGGTCGCTTATAGTCTGGAGTTTTAGTGCCAATTGACTCCATTTTCAAAGCTTCCTCAGGCTCTTTACCAGTAATACGGGTGGTCTCACTATTCAAGGTTTTCATGATGGCGGGCAATCTATTCACCCAAACCGTAGATCTGTTTTCACTAATCATCTCTTGAGCATATTGATGGCTGAATAATTTCTCACCAAGAGTCCTATTGGCTCTTTCCACAAAAGCCTGAGCTCTATGGTTCCCAGCTTCACTCCGCTGGATTGTAACTTGATGCTTATTCATAAGATTTGTTACATCACCCTTGAATTCTGTTCCTGGATCCACCATTAATGTTTGTGGCCACTTCAATTTACGGGAATAAATCCTTTGAAAGGCATTAGCAACTTCACCACTCTCCTTTGAGGTCAATGCCTCAGCATCCTTATACCTTGAAGCAATATCAATCACAACTAACGCATAGCGGTATGTTTTTCTTCTCACTGTATCATGAGGAAGAAACAACAAGTCCGCTTGATGAATCTGATTAGGCTTATTAACTCTCCAATGTGGTCTTGGTATATATTTGGGAGCTGGGAGATATATTTGCCACAAAGCTTGCTTCTCCAACCACTCTTTGGCAACCTTTTCACTAACTTTGGCTGCTTCGGCTAATTTGGGTATAGCTGAGTATCCTTTCCAGTATCCATAAGTGGAGTAATATAATCGACTTAAAACGTTAGAATCACTCATTTATAAACAAGAATATAATCATTTAAAATGACTTCTATATCAAACATTCTTGATCCAAATCGTGTTCCAAGGACTGAGAAAGGGTTGGTGGCGGAAACTTCGTTGAATAGGGTCACGTTGAATCCATCATCAGCCGAACCTGGTGAGACATTATACATTGAAATCCCAAAATTGAGTGAAAATTTAGTGATTGTGCCTGGTAGCGTCTACATAACCTTTGATATGGTTGTAACCGGGCATAAAGACAACACTCTTGTTATAAGGTTCTATTTGGTGGTGAAATCATAGAGGATCTTAGTAGATTTGATTTATTCAAAACTTATCATGATTTGTATTTGACAAATGAAGATCGTGAGAATAGATTGAGACAGGGCATATCTGATGTTAATATAAGGAAAATTAGAACCAATGCAGGTAATAAAGATACATCAAATGCAAAGCATATTACTTTGGCTACGATTCATAATACTAGATATGCCATTCCATTAGATCACACAATACTCAAAGATCATGGAATATTTTATCCAAGAGGATTACTACATCCACTTAGATTTGAATTAACTTTGGCTAAAGTTTCTGATGTTGTAGTTTATTCAAACAATGAAACACCTGCTAATTATAAATTAATAAACATGGAAATGGAATACCAGTGCATATCAAATGATTATTTAGCAAGAAAGGCTGTTACGTCTTACAAAGTTGGTAAAGGATTCACGTATGAAAAAGCACTTCTTCACAAAACTTTTACAATCTCTGAGGCTAATGATGCTGTGATAAATCAGCATATTAACATGCCAAGGAGATCTATGACTGGTATACTATGTCTTTTTACTGCTCCTCATGCAGAAGGCCTTAAAGATTCTGAGATTTTTGTAAACCCAAAGATCACATCAGTCAAGATTGACATAGATGGAGTGCCCAACAAAGTTTATTTGAAAGGTATGATGGCGACTGATTTGTGGCAATCCATAATTAAACGAGTTGGTCTCAGTGATTCAATTAAGGAATTTGATTTCTATACAGATAAATTCACTTTGTGGATTGATTTGAGGACTTATCCAGATAATGATATCCATGGAAATGGTTTGAAAATTGTTGCTACTCGTGATGGTGTGACTTTAGAAATTAAGAGAGAAAAGGTAGGAACTAGAGTTCTTACATGCTACATGTTCGTGGTTGCGGATGCAAATATGGGTGTTATGAATGGTAATTTAGACGAGATAGTATATTAGGCCATCATATGTTTTCTTCTCACATTGTCATGAGAAGAAACATTAATCTAAAGAAGTTAATGTATTGAGTAATGATGAATGAACTAAGAGATATGATTCCATTCAATTGTATCATAACTGGTCCCACGAATTGTGGAAAGACTCAATACCTGGTGGAACAGCTTCGAGGCCACTATAGGCAAGTATTCGATTATATTGTGTTGATTTGTCCAACATATGCCCATAATAAGACTTATAGAGGCTTTGCAAAGGGGGATAAACGATTCTTTGTATTTTCACCAGATGCGAGTGACCATGACGAAATCAACAATTTATTACTGGATTGCTCATCGTTCTTCTCAGATGTGAATGCGCTCATAATATTGGACGATTGTGCCGTTTCAAAGGATCTGAAGAATAGATCCAACAAATTCATCGATTTAGCGTTCTCAGGGAGGCATATAGGGATATCAGTGTGGGTTCTCACTCAACAGCTAACATCTATAGCCAAACCATTCCGTGAAAATGTAGCTTGTGTGGTTTCATTCCATAATCCATCACAAACGGCGATGAAGATGCTTTTCGAGGAATATGGTGGAGACCTGGATGCTGAAACTTGTAAAAAATACAAGAAGTATCTTAAGAATGAAAAGTATGCCAGGCTTTGTTTCTCCCTTAGACATCCATTCCAAAATTATTTAGAGATACCAGCTCTTACGGCATAATCATGACAACTCCCGAAGATATCATGAATGGTGAAACTGTTGTTGTAAATGATCAATCAACAAACACTTCCACCGATGATGATTTGAAATCTGAAAGAGAAGAACTCTCAATACTAGCTTGCCTAGGCTCTACCAAGGAGTATATTGGTATGCAAATGACCCTGTATGATATACATAAATTATCAGAAAATGATGTTCAAAAGTACTACAAGAGATATAAGATGGTGTCTGGTAAGAATCTAGCTGATGGACTAATAGATCCTCCTTTACATCTATTAGCTAAATTAGTTAATTGGTGTATTAGTAGTTATGGTGGAATAGATGACTTTGATGCTCTAGTAGATGAATGGAAGAAGAACCAGGTAGTCAAACAGTGGCTATCAGAAATATCTGGTTCAACAGTAGTAAAGGGTGGAATAGCTGCTACATTAATAATAATAGCTATTACCACCATCAAGCACTTCAAACTAAGAGAGCCTACTACTGTTGATGATTCAATTAATACAGATCAAGTTGTTGGAGTTGATACTGTTCGCTAGAAAAAATTAGTAATACAAAAAATTTAAAAATTAACTTGTCCGTGCCAGGAATTGGTATACGCAACAGAAAGCAAACAACATGTCACAATCTTCTGGTTCATCTTCTATTTCATCATTATCATCGACAACAACTCGTTTTGTACCAATTGATGACACTGATTTTGATTGGGATTCTATTGTTATAGAAGCTCCACAAAAACGTGGTCAATGGTCTTATTCAAAGGTATTTGTGATTGAAAATGGTGAGAAGAGGAATCTCGCATTCCAATTGGATGATGCTAATATAGTAGGTTTGTCTTATGGTTACAAGTATAAGAAACCAAGAACCACTGAAAACATAAATGGCATCGCATTTTACTACAATTTGTATGGAGTGGAAACGAAAAGAAGGATTGGTATTATTATAGACAAAGTAGCTGAAAGCGTACAGAAATTTTACAATGATGATCAAACAAAGAAGCAAATGCCTGATTTAAGTAAAAATAAAAATGCTCAAAAGGCGTTGAAGAAAACCCCAATTGATTTGGTTAAGCCGCCATACACAACAAATCCTGATTATAATTCAGATTCTATGTGGCTTGATTTTAGTACCAGTGGATCAGGTTCCAATTTGAGATGCCATACAACTTTTCATGGTCGTAAAAGGAATAAAAAATATATTGATTATTTATATACCAAGGGAAATCAAAGTACCAAATCATGTGCAAACATTTCATTAAAATTGGATAAAATATCTTTTGGATCAAATAATGGCTATCTTGCATTTATAAAATTTGTAGTTCAAGGAATTAGATTGACCAAACCAATTGAATATGTGCCCAAGGAAGAGGTGAAAGAGGATGAAGATGATGTTTTCGGCCATCTTGGCTATGATGAAGACTCAAGTGATGAGGATGATCAACCAGATGAAGTGGTTCTTGAACAAAATTTTACAGAAAAGAGTGGTGATGATCATTATGATGAAGATATTACAACTCCATCAAAAAAATATATGGATTTGATGCATGAAATGAAGAAGAAGAAGATGAGTGGTAGTAAGAAAAAATAAGTAACTAATTAGACAAATGGGGGTGGGGGTCAATAGTTTCCTAGTATGACTCTTACTAGGAGACTTAAAGGTTATACTAGATTAACTCAACATGTCTACTGAAGAAGTTCAAAATACTGAGCAAATTACTAGAGAGCCTTCTGTCAAAACAAAGGTCAAAGACCCTAAGAGAGTAAAGGCTGGTAAAACGTTATCAGAAAAAAATAAGAGGGCAAGAGAAGCTTTGAAACGTGAAGAGGAAAGGGAAAAGGAGGAAAAGGAAAGGGAAAAAGATAAGGGTACTACTGATAACAACGAATCTGGTGGAAAGGGTTGGATACCATCGAATATGTCATCCCAAACTATTTTTTTGACTATAGGTGCAATTGGCCTCACCGCCTATGCCTTATTCACAAACTATAGAGATAGAATACCTGATTTACATATTCCACCACCACCAACAACTAGTATATTTAATCCACCACAACCCATAATCACAAATAATAATATAAATCAGACCGTAAACCAGGAAGAGGAAAATAGATTAAAAAGTAAGTGGATGTAATTAATAAATGGCTGAGAATAAGCTTGTAAAGACAGTTAGTGACTCTACAGTACTCATTGGATTTGCAATTGTCTTCACTGCCTACGCCTTATTCAAAAACTATAGATATAAAATAGCTGATTTACATGTACCACCACCACCACCACAGCCCAGAATCATAGACAATAATGTAAAACAACCCGTCGAAGAAGAGGAAAAATACCTTAAAAGATGAGTTGATGTGATTCATAAATGGCTGAGAATAAGCTCGTAAAGACAGTTACTAACTCTGTAGTGCTCGTTGGATTGTCGACTGGTATGGGCTGGCTGGCAAAAAAGGCTCTTCGGGAGACATTCACCGGTGACCCATCGACCAGTATCATGAATTATGGAAAATGGGTAGTTGTATTGACTATAAGCATGTATGTCAAAACCTATTTAGAGGACCAAAAGATATTACCTACAAGTGTTTGAAAATATGGACAATGAATTATATTGGGAATATGTTGAAAGAGGTGTGAAAGAATTCAATATGGATAGGTTTGAATACTTAAGAATTTAAAAAATACGTTACAACTTAGCATTAATGGATTATATAAGACGTGCATACATTGACATGCGTCATACTGCGGAGAAATCAGATTATTGTAATCCTGAAAGTGGGAACTATTGTGAAATTGAATATAATGAAATTCCAAGCAGAGATACAATAGTAAAATGGTATTATGAACATGGACATTACTATTATGATAATGAACCAAAATTTATTGATTTCTTAAATCCGTCGAATGATGATGAGAAGAAAGATCTAAAATGGTATGAAGGTTTAGTTGCCCTCATAGGTATTTCCGGATATTTATATTTAGCTAAAAGAGTTATTTATGATTGTGATACAATTTCTGACGTATTAAAAATTGCCTCTGCATTATCTGCAATTCTACTTGTAGAAAACTATTTAGACACTAAAGAAAGTAAAGAATAATGGCAACTATAGCAATCATGCTTGGAGGTGCAGTCCTCAATGCAACAGCCTTCATTGGTGGAAATTATTTAGCAAAAGTCATCAGTGGTTCATCTTCAACTGATCTCCAACTTGAAAGGGAAAGGCATGATAAGGCAATGGAGAAGTACCAGAAAGACTATGCTGCGTACCAAGAGAAACGAATGGCTTATATCGACTTTATGAATAAGAGGAAGGGTGATGAGAATCAAGCCTCTGAGAACATATCGAAGACAGATGAAGCGTTGGAATTATACAATCAAATGGGCAATCCACCAAAATTCTCTGACTATTACCGACCTAATTCAGATCAAAAGACTGGAGAAATGGTTTATGTTTCTGGCGGTATGTTAGCCTTGGGATATATTGCTAGCAAGTGGATATGATGTTCTACGGAGAGCTTCTGGTTGGTAAAAGGCCGCAGCACAAACCAAGGAAACGTTTCAAGGACGTCGTTAAGTCCAATCTCAAAGCCATCGAGATTGATGTAAGCTCCTGGGAGAACTTGGCAGCCAACCGCCTTTCCTGGAGGCAAGCCATAAACACCGGCTGTCATCTGTTCGAACAAAAGAGAGTTGAACATGCAGCGTTGAAAAGGGCACTCAGGAAGCAGGACTATAGTGCTGTATCAGACGATATTCTGGAAGGCCTAAAGTGTGACATTTGCTCGCGTCTTTTTCTTTCTAAATCTGGCCTGCTGAGCCATTTAAGAGCTCATGCGAGAAGAGCTGAAGTTTCAAACCTTTAAGAAGTGGCCACCCTTTGTCAAGAGGAGGCAATCATATATATTGCTAGCAAGTGGATATGATGACTGACAAAATAACAGATAACTCCCCATGAATATATTCGTTTGATAGGATTACGAGCCGAACAACTCAAAATGGGTAAGAAGCCAGCCATAAACTGCTGGAGAGGAGATTTTTTTGATCCCATAACTATTGCCAAAAGTGAACTCAAAGAAGGTGTTTTGCCCCTTGTTATAATTAGAAAAATCCCAGACTGTAATTCAAAGACTGGTTTCCGCGATGAAATATGGAACCCAAAAGACATGAATATTTGAGACTTTTGAATCAATTTAGAAAGTTCCCATATTTAACTTCAAATATGGCAACTGCTTATGATCCTACTGATTTAGATCCGACTACACTAAATGAGCCAGGTGATGATGATGATGGGGATAACACAACCTATGAGACCCCATTAACCACATATACATCAACCACTCGTCCAATTGACCCTTATGAAGAAGAGGAAACCTCATTTGGTGGTGGTGTTGATGAAACTCTGCCCTTATTGATAGAAGAGATGGAAATTGAACAAGATGAAGCCTGGGCCAAGATTAGATCAAGATTCCCCAAAGTTGATACTTCGAAGTTTACAGCTAGACTTGATGAATTCAAACGAGTAGTTGTCAAATTGTTTAGGAAAGGATCAAAACCTTATGTGTTATTCAAAGGTGATGATGAATTGAATGACAAATTACCAGATACCATCAAAAATAGTCTAGGTCCAAGCGCAGAAGAAGTTGTGGAAGCTAATGATGGTGAGATATCTAAGAAAAAGACCATGATATCCAAAATGAAGGATAAGCTAAAATTCCACAGAGATAAACCGCTGAAAACCCCGGAGGAACGTAGCCAAATAGAGACTCTGGAGAGGGAAATTGGTGAGCAGGAGGAGGAGATAGCTAACCTGGAGGGTGAGAATGAGAGAATAGAGGAACTAATGTCATTACGGGATCGTGTAAAGGCTATATTCAAGAAATATGGGTTCACAGTCTTTGCTGTAATCTCTCCAAAGGCCTCTCAAGATTGGGTAAAGGGGTTGGTGATGGATTGAAAACCCTTGGCAAGAAACTTGGTGAATTACTGCCTGGGATGGTGGGCGCTATTGTAAGCTTTCTGTTCAAGACTGCTGGAGAGGTCATCTCATTCCTAGGTAAACATGCTTGGCTATTAATAATGGCAATTGTGCTTTGGTTTATAGAAGAATTAAAGAATAAACGTAAATGAATCAAATGAAGAGTTATTGCGTCAAAGAGAAAAAGCTGACTGATTGTGTGCCTGGTAGTGAAACCTTTACCAAAACATCCAAGGGAAGGCCGATGATGAAGTGTAAATGTTCCAGCTGTGGCATCATCAAAACTCGATTCCTCTCAGATGCTGATTATAGAAATTTAAAGGTGACTAAGGAGTAATCAAACAAAATGTTGAGCATAGCTATGTACGAGTCTGAAACTAGGGTGTATTTGGATCCTCCACTGGAAAAGGTTCGAGAGATACAACTCCTTCATTGTAATATAGCCAAATGATTAGTGAACTTCAAAGACCACCAAGCTTTCATTAATGCTAATGATATTTCGAAAAACATAAGAATTAAGCCTAGTACATACTCTTTACGAAGTATACAAGAGATATTTCTGAACGATACGGATAGGGCTAAGCTATCAATCATTGAGACTGACACTGTTGATTACCTGTATTCCAATAAGAGCTTCAATATTAAACTTACGAGAGGGATACAAGTTGGTTTAGGGGTGCCTGAAATCATAACCCCTGGAAAGTTATACCCCATAAATATACAGATTAAGGAGCCACTAAGACTTATGTGTAGTATAGTGGACAATAAGTCGTCATATGTGAATAACAACACTCAATCTGGAGAACCTGTGAAACTCTCACCCTCACACCTACTTGCCAACATACCCTCGCAGGATTATCCAGCCATTCCAACTCAAAAATATAATAGCCCCATAAACCACTTCGACTTAAGCATCCTTGACATTGAATGGAATAAACTTGATCTGAGGGGTTCTCCCATAACTTTCAGTTTAAGATTTAGATAGCATTTTAAAAGTAAGCGATAATCATTCCAAAATATGAGTGAATATAAGTCAATATATCCCAACTTAGAAGCAACTGCACCTCCAGCAGAAATCCCCACTGATGGACCATCATTCAGGCTTCAACAATGTTGTGATGCCTTGAATAAGCTAAAGTCTGAATTAAGCCACTATGAAACAGTACTCAAAAAATATAACCGATCCAAGGGTGTACTAATGAATGCAAGCTCGACCTGTGGTATATTGTCTTGCGTTTTAGCGGCTGGTGGATTGGGAATATCTCTTAGTGGAGTTGGAATCATTGCATCTGTGCCATTGGGTGTAGTAAGTGGTGTATTTGTATGCGCATCCATAGCATGTCAGCACATATCCAAGAATCTGTCCAAGAAAGCTGTAAAGCATCAAAACACCATTACACTGGCCAAATCTAAAATAAACACCATTGAAGACCTGGTTTCCAAAGCCCTTCGTGACAATAAAATCTCTGATGAGCAGTTCTCATTGATTATAGAAGAACTTAAGAACTTTGAAAAGCTCAAGGCTGAAATAAGGGCTAAAGCTCAAAAAAATATGAATGTAGAGGATCCAGTGGTATTGAGGCAGAGAGTACGCAAAGAAATACTCAAAGAACTAAAAGGAGGACAATAACTATAATTTATGAAAATAATAAATACTAGCTTAAAGTTAGAACAATCTCTTGGTATAAATGGGTATGTCTCAAACTAAAATACACCCAGCCCAAGCTAAATTTATCAGAAGATATACAAGATGTAACCCTGAAAGATTCTATCTCACACATAAATATAGTGATGATAGATCATATAGATACATTGATGTCTTTCAGTGGAGATATTATAGTGTTTCTCCCAAATTTGAATTTGAAATAGAACTTGAAATACAAGATGATGGTAGTGTCTCACTTAATGAAATCCCAAAATATTTCAGGGATAAGATTCTTAAGGATCTTGGTATTGATAATGCAAACTAATGACTTAAAAGTTTGAACCCTTCTACCCAAATTCTCTGGATAGAAGATGGGCTTACTTAATGACTTCAGAAATAGGTATCCAAAGGTTGATCGTAGCCAATTCGTATTTGTGGCTGATCAATATGGAGGCTACATTAAATGGGAAGTTAATGGAACAACAGTCATGTCTTATGATGACCCCACTGGTAAGACATGGACTGATAGCCTGTCACCCCGTTTGAAAAGGCTGTTATGGATAGATTTAGGATTGAATGATAATGAATTGAATCCATTCCCAAAGAGTTTGACTATGAATGATAGCTCTTACCCAATACCTGCAGTTGACTTTGATGACTTCACAAGTAATACCACAAATATGCTGACATCATTAGACATATACGTATCCAATACCAAAAAATTCACCGCTAAGATGCGTAATGTATTTACATCCCAAGTTGTCACATTCAAGTTTGGTAAACAAAGTCGAAAGTGGTTGAATGCACCCGATATGAATTATTGGCCTCAACAGCTGAACTTTGCAGTGTGGTGCGCTACATCTGGATGTGGAATAAGCCCTTTCGAAAGTCTCAACTACCCCAAAGTTGTGAGTAGCTTCATTAAGTTTCACGTCTACTTCACCATAAGACGAATATTGTATGAATTGAGTGTGCCTCTACCTGATGAGCAAGCATTCACCATAGATAACAATCCTTACAGTAAGGTTACTTACCAAAGATTATGCGCTGAATTTGGAATTGATAATAATTCTGATTTCAGATGGAAAGGTGGAAGAAATGAGGGTTTGGGCGATATATTCATTGATTATGGAGCTGGATACCATGGAAGGGGTGGTGGATACCAAAATGTTCATATGGTAAGGAATTATGATGAAGAAGCTGATCAATGGCCTGGTGGTGAAGGTGGTAAATTCGTTGATGATGGGGGTAAGAAGGAAAAGGGTGACCTCATCTCATTCATCCGTAATGATGACTTTGCTGCCTATAAGTATGCCTGGTTCATTCCAACTAGTGGCTATGGACTCACTAAAGCTGGACTTGGTAGATTGAATCGATCTGCTGAGGCTTTTGTTTACTGTGTATTGGGAGCGCAAGTCAACACCAGAAATTCAATTGTGGGTACTGGTGGCGGGGCAATCGAGACTCAACAAGAATTCTTGGCTCTATTTGAGAGTAGCGTGATTGAGAATGAAATCTCAAGTTCGATTCAAAGATATCAACTGGCCACTCAGGAAGCTAAGTTAAGGCTTGATTTACCAATTGCACCTGGAGTGTGGTTGATGCCAAGTAACATGATCATAAATACTGAGAGTGTTGTTGGCTATAATAACAACCTTATGAAGGCCACTGATGATATGAAATTTGGTGCCAACACAAATATAAACCTAGAGACTAAAACTGTGGGAATAAGCCATAATCTAGGATCTTCAAAAGTTAAATTACCACATGCAGCTGTTGTAAATCCTAGACAATCAACACCAAATATTGATTCTCAACCTGTAATCAAAGAATCTTCACCAGAAAAAGAAGAAAGATCTACTAATCATGAAATTAATCTAATAGCATTAACCATTGCAGTCGCAACTATAGCTTGGATAGTTTTCAGATGAAAAATGAAATAATAAAATAATGTAATGCCTGTTGTTATGTAAAAATGGCATCATTGGCAATTGTTGGCAGTAGAAATTTTCATGACAGTGAATTCTTGGAAGAACAAATAAGAAAAGCTCTCAAGAAGTGGAAGCTGGAACTTTCAGATATTGAATACATTATATCTGGAGGTGCAGAAGGTGTTGACACTATGGCTGAAGACTTTGCACTTGAATATGAAATACCATTCAAATCATTTGAACCTCAATGGGACTATTATGGCAAAGCGGCTGGACCAATTCAAAATAGAGCCATTGTAGAATGTGCAACTCATGTATTAGCTTTACCTTCTCGTGTATACTCACCGGGTACTAAATCAACCATTAAGATAGCTAGAAAATATAAGAGAGAAGTTATAGTGGTCTATGTGTAAATGATTAAATTAACTTTTTGTAACATGAAACGCGTGTTACAAAATGTTTCATGAATAATTAATTATTTATCGGGTGTGGTCATTAAAAATTGAAAAAGATTATTTAGTGTTTACAGATGTTGACACCGTGTCTGAAAAAGAACAAATGATGAATGAATTTTTGAGTGAGTTTACTAAGTACATCATATTGGATTCTCCACATATTTCCGATAAGTTGAATGAGAATTCATATGTCAATGAAGACTTTGAACTTTTACTAAAATTTGAGTGTTCTATTGCTAATTTAGTTATTAAATTGTTAAAATTAAGGTCAAAAATTAAGTCTTGTTGTGATGTTGTTGGAGCGAACGAGTTGGTGATTCTATTGGATAAAAAAACGCTTTTCAAAGTAAATTTGGATGAAAAAACGATATATGAAGATGTTTACAATTGGTCAGAAACTTTTAGGAAAGTATATGAAGAAGAACCTGAAGAATTATTGGAACAATCAAAAAGATTGATTGAATTTACTATATTATTCAAGAAATCAAACTAAGCAGCTTAATTTTAAACCATCATAGTACATTTTATAACATGAAACGTGTTATAAAATTTATATGGTAACTAATATATACAAAATATGAATTGGGGTTTAATAATTATAGACATTTTAATTTTGATGTTGGTGATAGCATTGATTGTTTACTTTCTATTTGTTTATAAAAGTAATGGTTACAAATTTAATAACAACAACATGAGAAGATTAAGATTATACAATAGAAGAAAAGCTTCATCAAATGGAAAGAATAAGTATGAAGAAGAGTGTAGAAGAGTATTAGAAGATATATTCAATGATGAATTTCCAACAATTCGACCAAATTGGTTGAGGAATCCTGTAACTGGTAGGAATCTTGAATTGGATGGATTCAACCCTTATATAGAAACATATATAGGCTTCGGATTAGCATTTGAATATGATGGACAACAACATGTTGAGTATACACCTATGTTTCACAGAAATAAGAGCGATTTTCATTATCAACTATTCAAGGATTCGCTTAAAAACAATATATGCAAATCAAGAGATGTTGTATTAATTAGAGTACCACATTTCATACCATTCAACAAATTATATTCATATATTAAATCAGAACTTGTTAATTGGTGTGATTTTTGAAAAATGAAATTTACCACTCATTAGTGTAGACTGATTGATATTTAACTGATGGAAAGGTTACCAGTCAAAGAACTAAAAAAAGTAGCAAAGAAGGCTGGAATACATGATTATAATAAATTAAGAAGGGTTGAGCTACTCGATATTCTGAATAAAATTCAACATACCGCTACTGATCATGAGGCTGATGATGATTGTAAAGATACCACCACTACAGTTTATAAGAATTTAAAGTCTCCAGTATCCATTGTATATACATTGGATTTAGGATTATTATTCTTAACTATAAGTGTTATATTTATACTTTTTATTTTGTTTTACAAACATAATCCATGTGTGATTGAGATTCATAAATCTATGCAAGGGTAATTAATTATTCATTAGATGCCTCACCCCACCCCCCACAAAAAGATACATTTTTTTTTGACACACCATAACTAATTAATTATTCATAAAACATTTTTTGACACATCTTAATTAATTATTCATAATGATTTGAAAAAATTAAAAATCATCGACACAAAAAAATCGATTGTGCCAGAATCCGCAAAATACAACTACTAAAGGGCAACAAGCCTGAACCGCTCATCATAACACCTTTACCTGACCGTCCCTGGCAAATTGTAGCCACAGACCTCTTCTAGCTGAAAGGTGATGACTACCTTATTGTTATAGACTACTTCTCAAGATACGTGGAAGTAGCCGCTATGCAGAAGACTACCAAGTCAAGTGAGGTCTTCAGAGCACTTAAGTCGGTATTTGCAAGACACGGGATCCCAGAGCAAGTGCGATCTGACAATGGTCCTCAATTTGACAGTGCAGAATTCTCTTACTTTGCTAAGGAATGGGGATTCAAGCATAGCACAAGTAGTCCTCGATTTCCCAAGCAAATGGAGAAGTTGAGCAGGGAGTTAGAACTGTGAAGAGTCTTGTAACAAAGGAAAAAGACCCTGCTAAGGCATTACTAGCCTATCGCTCAACACCACTAGCATGCCAGTTCTCTCCTGCCCAGTTGCTGATGGGAAGGCAGATTAGGAACAGCGTCTCACCTGAACCCACAGTGGCCTGACCTTAATAACCTGCATGCACGAGAAAGCATGAGCAAATTGAAGCAGGAAACAGTGTTCAATACCAGGCACAAAGCCAAGCCCTTGCCTTTAATTGCACCGGGTACTGAGGTTTTCGTCAAGACCTCCAGCAGTCAGGAAAAGTCATCGAAGCAGCATCAACACCTCGGTCGTATAAAGTTGAAACACCAACCAGCACAATAAGAAGAAACCATATTCACCTCACTCCACTGCCAAATCAGCAGGAGCAACTTGAGCAACCAACACCGATGGGGAACCAAGTTCACGCAGAGGACAAAGCGGCAACACTTGTTCGGAAGAACATTCCCGTTACGAAGGGAGACATTCAAATACCCCCTGTAACACCCATTCTTGCTACTAGGCCTAAGAGAATTATAAAACCATCGCTTAAAGTTAGAGAGAATAAGTTTAGTTTGAGATGACACTATGTTATAAGATTCTATATATTGTTTGTCAGACTTCTCATGCTCAGCTCGTTCCCTAGATACTCTTGAACAATGGGGGAGATGTTGTGTTAGCTTACATGAAATATTGTTCAAGTTGGGTATGTGCGAGATGCATGTGGGTTATTAAAGTAAACACGTGTTGTTCACTGAAGACCATTGTAAGCCCAAATAACTCAACAGCATCCTATTCTCAGGCCTTCTGGTATTACGCGATGGTGGGATTTCGCACAATCGGCCTAAAATCGCGTCCGATCGCACAATTCACGAAAAATCGCATAATTCAAAAAATAACGCACAACATTCATAAAATAAAGCATGAATCAACAAGTTTCTTTGGAATTCCTGCAAAAATACGCCATTTTCAAGATGATTTACCTTGGAAAAAGGCTAACAAGACTCTTTCACCTTCGATTTCGTATTCATTCGAAGTTAAGGCGTTATTTTGAATGTCAAGGACCTGGTACGAGTCTCATTCTCAAAGAGTCACCTATTGGTGTAACACAAACACGCCCCTTGTTCAGATTAGCCAATCTGAATGGCTGTAATTTCCGGCCGTTTACCCGCACGGCGGATTACCCCCACGGGTGATTTTTGCCAAAAGGAAAAAAGGGAATCGTCACAACACGCACTTGCAGATAACCCGCACACAAAAACAAAAGAAAGTTATGCAAAATAGTTAGAGAACTCACAAAATTTGAAGCAATGGAGCGCTTTGAAAATTGCTCTGAGCCTTTCAGGCAATTTTTAATTGAACTCCTATTTCTCGTAATTGAGTCGTGGAAACACTTATCGTAAATAATACATGTTTTTTAAACTTATTGAGTCAGTTAGCCTTCTATAATTATTAGAATCGAAGAAAACTTTATTCCTTGCTTTTTGCTTATCAAAATACTTTTCAGCGTGCTATTAGCAAGTTTTCAGAACCACTGAAAACTATTGAGAATTGAACAAACTTGTAAAATTCGGTTCGCAATTTCCTCAAGAAACAATATCTCGGGATCTTCCCGGTCTTAGAAATTGCTTGAAACGGGATGCGTCGAGTATTTTGGTATTATTTCTATCCTTGCAGGAGCCCATTACCCTGATCCTGGGCTCCTGATCCTTGTCAGTGTTTTGTTTACATGCGTGCCGACAATTATATTTTTATCGCCTTGAACTAATTATGCGGCGCCATGAATTGAACGGATCACTAAGACATTTATTTATCTCAGGTTCTACTTGGTCTAAAAAATCACTTGAAACGGGAATATACTCCACAACGTAAGGCAGTGCTAGCTAGGAATATTTTGCTGATGCGTTGAGTATTCTTACATTATTTTTTTTATCACAGACAATGTTAGGTTTGCACTGCACGTGTGCCGACAGACGTCAGCATCGTGTTTCAATTTACCTCCACCTCGTTCCCAGGGTCCTCTCCTACTCGGGGGCCGAGTAGGAGAGGACCCTGGGAACGAGGTTGAGTTTAGCTTTGCGTTTTACAGAATAAAATTAATTGTTTCATATAAAGCAGAAACGCATTAAAAATGTCTTAAGAGCAGCAAAAAAGTGTTTTTCTTATCCTGAAACCTTATAAAACAAGCTTAAAATTGCTCAGAAAAAAATCGCATAATCTTTATTATTTATCGCATAATTGGCCTCTGTAATCGCATAATCTGCCCTGCAAATTTCGCAGAATTTGCATTTTTTTATCGCACCCTATCAGAAGGCCTGTATTCTGTAATGTTTCTTTCTATTTTTGTGTTCACTTGTTTCACCAGTAATAACCATTAATAAAATTTCATTTTCTAATCCAAATAACAAGATTTACTGAATCATCAAGCATTACATAAAATGTGTTATTGCATATAATTTAATATATTTCTATGTTTATTGTAAACATTGTTGTATCCATTTAAGACAACAGCATTGAGAAGGAAGTGAAAGATAAAACCGACATACAAGTCCACTGTAAAGACTGTAAAGCCAAGGAAACCTGACCTGAGGGAAATTGTTGATCCTTGTGCACCCATTACATCTGAATCAGGGGAAGGGGCTGTGCTGTTGTCACAGGCTATTTGTTCCACAAAGAAAGCATCAAAGAACTGTTAAATTAATCAGAGGGGACTAAAGACGTGCCTACATTACACAGTACAGTGGAACCCCGATATAACGATATGCCAAGGGAGCAGTGATATTATATTGTAATATTGCAGGATTGTTATATAGTGACTCCTGATATAGCAATATTGCTGTAACATAACCGAAAATATTGTTATATCAGGGGTAAAATTGACATATATTTTTCTTACTACATATTGTTTAATTAAATTTGTAATGAGTATCAATGACTCTCAAACATAGCGTTTCAAGCAACAACTTGCAAAGCATTAGACATTTATCAAGGTTACACAACAAAGTCTGTGGTATGAATCATACAAGGGAAACACAACAAAATGTAAACAATTGAAGTTGCGATTGTAATTGTCTTTACTTTTCACTGTTTGTATTAAATTCAATGGTTTCGATTGTAACTGCATACTGATACTGTCATAACGTTATATGGGGGAAGATTTTGTGCTCAATGTGCTAAAAAATCATCATTATATCGGGAACATCGTTATATCGAAGATTGTTATATCAGGGTTCTGTCCCATACATTTTACTGTAACGTTTGCCGGGACATAGCATATTTAGGGTTATACCAGGGATATTGTTATATCGAGGATCGTTATATCGGGGTTCCTCTGTAAAAACCTAAAAATCTAGAATAAGATAGGACTCTAGTGGGTACAGGCCTACTTCAGATTACATAACTAAAATGTCAACTATTGGGTTTTCAATTTTGGCATACAATTCATAATAATATGAGCAGTAAACTTGTATGTATAATCTTGAATACATGCAGACAGTAGTGTTAAGACTTGGCAGCTTTTTCAAGTAAGAAACTGGGTAACTCCAGAAACCCATAAGACATTATCTTATGGGTTTCTGGGGTTACTTGAAAAAGCTGCCAAGTCTTACACTACTGTCTTATGTCATAAAAAACAATACTAATTTGCATATAGCTGTACTGTGGGGATTGAATTTTAAAAACGTACCGTAGAATTTCAATTAAATTTTCGAAAAGCTGATTCTCAGAAGACAGTTTGTCGACTCAAAATTTTAACTGTGGGTAACTTCCTGACATTTCAGCAAAATTGATGAAAAATTTAAATAACAAGTTACATAGGAATTACGACACGTACATGTATATCTAGAGACCTGTTTCCTGTTGTAAACTACTGAAATAGTGCAATAAATAAGACCAAAGTTACAGTCCATGTAGGAGCTATCGATACTAAAGGATTCCCCTCCTTGATTTGGTTGATATCCAAGTCAACAAAAGAAGGACCGAGGTGACTGCACTGCACCTCCGTTTGAAAGAAAAGAAACGGCCCTGTGTAATTATCTTCAAAGAATAACTATGTTACTTACTTGTAGATTTATACACAGGAGACTGACCAACTTGACACGGTGATAGTGATGTAACAGGTAAAAAGTATAAAACACCAAACGCAAACAGTGTAAATTTTACTTGTCTTCGGTTGATAAACAACCTGTGTTATCCCATAATTCAGTCGGCACCAAGCAGGCCTGGTTTGGTTCGGTGGCTAAGCTACCATTACAGAAGTTAGTTTTGTGAGTGCTGTATTTTGGTCTTTGTGGCCTCAAGGGTGAACGATTTTCTACGACTTCAAACCAACACATGTTTTCAAGAAAGGCTGTTAAGGTCCGGAAAGATCCCTGGGAACGTTTCGAGGCATGGAGGTACCACCCGGATATCAACTTTCGCGGAAACCTTCGCAATTTTCTTCCCGGGTTTTGGTGGGGAGTTGGAGCTTTCCTTGTCGCCGTTGCACTTGAAAAAGCGTTCGCTAAACCGGACGATCACGGAAACCACCATTAATCTTTGGCACAATTAGCGATACATTGCCATTGACATTTACTGAAGGAATAACTTGGTAATTGTGGGGTGAAATGTTCTAAAAAGTCAACTTAATTTACTAACTGTGGATATGTGTAGTCTTGGAAGAAGTGATGGATCCCAGGTTGAAGACGAGTTGCAAGTTCCCTCTTGATAGTGGTGATGGTCACTTAAAGAACTCCGTGTTATTCTCATATGCAACAATCAAGCAATTTTAAGTCTTTAATTGTCATTCTCTTGTTATTAGGTACGAAAATCAACCCACCATTGAATGATTTTGGCTTGTGATCATGGTCTAGGGAAATCGCATATTAAAAGCTGTTTTTGTGAAAACATGAGTTTTAACTACTAAAAGATTTTTTATCGATGCCTAGGTGTGTTTAGCCAGTGCAGCTATACTCAGACTGGGGGGCATCAGTGGGAATTTCCCAACAACATTGCATTGCATTTTCTAAGTGTTTACTGGTCCAATAAAACCACTTGGGATGTTGGGCTAATATTAAAAAAACTCTTAAGTTGCTTGCAGCTATTTTCATGTTTTTTTCCTTATATGCAGGGTGGATTATTACATGGCTAAACCACCAAACTAAAATAACTACAATCATTTGGAAATGCATGTATTGTTTGTGATCAGTGTAATCTGTTTTGCATTGATCAGTGCAGTCACAATTTCCATTATGTTGGTTGTAAATTTCATCTTTTTCTAAGTAAATTAGAGTAGAACACTCATACCAAATTGGATTTCAATACTTGTTATGGTAAGATTTCCTCACGGGTCTAAGGGGCGCCAATTGTAAAATAATTTATTTACCTTAACATTCTCAATTTTTTCATTATTTAATAAATAAAGTTTTGTGATATGATACCAAACATCATGGCTTTATTATTTGATATAATAAATCCTGATTTCAAATCAGTCATTTATTATTTGGTATAATAAATCCTGATTTCAAATCAGTCGTTTATTATTTGATATAATAAATCCTGATTTCAAATCAGTCGTTTATTATTTGATATAATAAATCCTGATTTCAAATCAGTCGTTTATTATTTGATGTAAGAAATCCTGATTTCAAATCATGTGTTCATAATTTGATATAATAAATCCTGGTTTCATACCATGCATCTATGATTTGAAATCACGACTTCATGATTTGATATCAGTGAAATCATGATTTAACTTAATAAGTATGATTTAACTTAATACATAACCCATGCGAGCGAGTTACTTGTGACAAGTCACATAAGCATCTATTGCGCGGGAAAACACAATCATGTCGGACGAACTTTCAATGTCAATTCCTTCTGCCATATCCCAAGCAGTTTAAGGGGTGGTTGATAAGGCTCTATCATGTCTTCCAAGTCAGGGAGTCACTTCAGCCAGTTCAAGCTCCACCTCAAGCTCGACCTTGATCTCCACATTGAGCTCAAATTCAAGTTTTCAAGAGGTACGTACATGTGCTGGCCGGCCAACAGTCATTGTGTTTGTCTTGAATCGAGTGTGTTATTTAATACTGAATATTTCACCATTTTTCCATTTTCCTGTCTTACTTTAGTGTGTGATGATGATTCCTGGGGTTTGCATGCAACGGTGATGTCAATTGCCTTTTTAAGCATGACATAAAACCTTTGCAGATTGCGGTTATGTGTGACGCAATTCAACAAGGCAAGGGATAGTTTCTTTTATAACCTAATGTCATCGATGCTAGCTGTAAGGTTTCATTTCAAGTCGTTGAAGAGTGATAACCTGGCGACTATAAACAAAGTCACGCAACGGTGACAAAGTACAATGTGTTAAAGGTGGGGGATTTCTGTTCCAAACGCAACCTCTATAAAGCTTCTGGAACAACATGCAAACCACAGGAATCATCATCAAACACTAAAGTAAGACAGGAAAATGGAAAAATGGTCAAATATTCAGTATTAAATAGCACACTCGATTCAAGACAAACACAATGACTGTTGGCCGGCCAGCACATGTACGTACCTCTTGAAAACTTGAATTTGAGCTCGATGTGGAGATCAAGGTCGAGCTTGAGGTGGAGCTTGAACTGGCTGAAGTGACTCCCTGACTTGGAAGACGTGATAGAGCCTCATCGACCGCCCCTTGAACTGCTTGGGATACGGCAGAAGCAATTGACCTTGAAAGTTCGTCCGACATGATTGTGTTTTCCCGCGCAATAGATGCTTATGTGACTTGTCACAAGCAACTCGCTCACATGGGTTATGTATTAAGTTAAATCATACTTATTAAGTTAAATCATGATTTCACTGCTATCAAATCATGAAGTCGTGATTTCAAATCATAGACGCATGATATGAAACCAGAATTTATTATATCAAATTCAAAAACTCATTAATAATTAATTAGGTTTTTGGCCGATGAAATTAGGGAAATCAGTCACGTGCAGGAACCTTTATATGTGGTAAAGCTCAGCATTCTTAAAGCCCGGGGAGGGATTTGAATTCGGTGACAGGGAAATATGGGGTATACAAAGCAAATGCAAAGAGATGCAAATTAGGATAAGAACTTTATATAAAGAATACTAATGAACATGAAGTTTTATATAAAACTTTATCCTAATTTCCATATCAAAATTAAAGATGCAAAACAACCAACATTCACTCTGTTTAATAACATGATGAAAGTTAACCTTAATTTTAGGCTCACATATTGAAAGTACAATTATTGAATACACAACCTGACATCACTGGCATTGCATTTTTTCAGGTTCAAATGTGAACGAACACTGCTCCTGACTAGGGTCTTTGTTTTCTCTTTGCCTTTGCCACTCCGAAAAAATTTTATACGACCACTTATTAGCATTTTTGGTTGATTTTGGAACACACTCCTCAAATAACTCCCTCTCCTCTTGAACATTCTTAGCTTTCCTGAATACTCTTTTCGGTGGCATGCTGAAATCAGAGTTCCAAAAGCAACTTTCACATAAGTTTTAAACGAGGCAAGATTAGCAATTCAAATCATGCAGTCTTTACTGAAAAAATTGAAAAGATCATTATTTTAGCTTATCCCAAATAACAATACCCATTGAAACTAAAATAGAGATAAAAACCCGTGTGCATTTCAGGAAAACAAACAAAAAAGTGTGAAATGAACAGAGACTCCACAAATAAGTTTTTGAAGCCGTTCAATAAACTCGCAGATCGTGTTTTATCAGCTCTAAAAGCCCTCGGCTTCGCCTCGGGCTTTTAAATCTGATAAAACACTCCTGCTTGTTTATTAAACAGTACTTATGAACACATGATTTGAAATCAGGATTTCTTACATCAAATAATAAACGACTGATTTGAAATAAGGATTTATTATATCAAATAATAAACGACTGATTTGAAATCAGGATTTATTATATCAAATAATAAACGACTGATTTGAAATCAGGATTTATTATATCAAATAATAAACGACTGATTTGAAATCAGGATTTATTATATCAAATAATAAAGCCATGATGTATGGTATGATATCACAAAACTTTATTTACTAAATAATGAAAAAATTGAGAATGTTAAGGTAAATAAATTATTTTACAATCGGCGCCCCATATGGGTCCCTACTTCATTATGCATGCTGTAGCTGTACGGTTTCGTTCTCATAAATGTTTGTACGCTTCCCAAGACAATTCAAGTACAGCATGCATAACAATGTAGGAACCTGTGCGGAAATCTTACCCTTGTTATAACCAACCAATCAAATTGCACACGAAATGAGCAAAATAAGAACATTCCTGGATCATCATTCCTTTTTTTCTTAAAAAAAAAATAAATAAATGATACTGCATTATACTGACCAAAGGCAGTAATGATTGAACTTTGCAATTTCAAAATGGGCAGTAACAATAATTGCTACAATGATTATTGTTATACTTTGAGTTGTGGGATGTTGGTCAGTCACACTTGTGAACTCCCCCTGCATGACGATCTCAGAAAAAATTGCATCCCACTCAGTTTTTGTGATGCTGCCCTTTTAAAATAATCACTCTACAATTTCACAGAAACAAGCAACCTTCAGGCACCACAATAGAAGTATTTTTTCATTTAATGCAGATAGCATTCCTTGTGGCCCTACATCAGCTGCTACACATACTGCATATACTCTTACAGTTCACATCTAAATATTCTCTGATTCTTATTGGTGTAAATCTATCATGTGATGCACTAGTGTTTGTCTGCAGAGAGACACTATTAGCTCATAGTGCCCTTCCAAGGAAAATACCCAGATGGATAATAGTTGTCGATAAAAATTTTAATAAGTATGGCTACTCACTTCACTGAGGTCAGGGAAGAACACATACACTGTATCTATCCTTGTCAGTGACGTTGTTTCCCAAGAAAACCAAGGTACCATACTCATAAATAAATATTTGATTTTATCTGCATTTAGTGGGTTTTGACTGCTTTTCAACTGGTGCATGGGAGAAAATTTAGTGGTGAACAATAAAGACAATAGAGTGTTTATGTCTCTGAAGTATCAGTCTGATAGTCGCCCTTTGGAAATATGATGGTCTTAAAACTAGCATACTTGCCCTTGAAGCTTCGCTTCTCTGGCAAATATTTGTTTTAAAACCATCAAATTTCCGCAGGGCAACTATCAGCCGATAGTTCCTCAACAGAAACACTGTATTGTTTAAATAGTGGAAGTCATTACAGCAATAAGCTTAAGCACTGTCACCCTGGGCAACATACTGTGATAAATTTACTGACAAGTTTACTTTGTTCTGTTGCAATAAAGTGCTTAGTCTCCTGGAAGGTGAAGCTAACAGTTGTAAAAGTTGGCTATGAAGTTCTGTCTCTGAAGGTAACTTTGAATATTCAATCACCTGATTTCTTGACAGAAGTTGGTTGTCAATTTTACCACCTAAAAGTTCCACTTTGGGTTGCTTCTTCATAGCAGATAGTAAAGGCTTGACCTTGGCTTTTTTGGAGTAAGTTACACAAGTAGCAGCCAAAAACAGAGGTGCCATGTTGCTGTATATTGTATCCTCTAAGGCCTTACATGTCACTTTGTTTGGGACAACTTTAACCTTTATTTCATCTTTTCCAAGAGCAAATCTTAGGTCTTCCCAATCAGAAGTATTCATGTCACTGAAGTGAAACACTAGGACCATTTCATTGAATGTAAAGATGTCTCTTACTTGATCAGCAATCATTAGCTTCTTGGGACTTGGCTGCAAATGCAAGACAAGTAAAGAATTCCAGGATTATATAGGATTGTCCAAGCAGAGTGTAGTCAGGGGGATCAGTGGCACATTGACTCCCATTCTGCCCAAGAATACACGCATTTATATATTGTCTACTGCTTTCAGATACACAGATTTCACATCAATTAAAGGCTTACTTAACTTACTTATTCATTCACTCACTCCAGGGCTGCAGACTGCAGTACGACTCCTGTTTAATACTTAGTTGATTTACTTATTCATCTATTATGGGACTGTGGACTGCAGTAGCACTCCTATTTAATACTTAGTTAAATTAGTTATTCATCCACTACAGACTGTAGACCACGGTAGCACTCCTGCTTAATACTTAGATCAATTATTTATTCATCCGTTGACCAGGGTAGCACAGACCACAGGTTTGAGGGTAATGCACCTTCAACGGGTATTCTGAAGTTACTCCCTCCCCCCTTTCCAAGAAAAATGGACAGAACTTGACATGAAAAGATATTACACAGTATGTTGTACCTGTTAACTTACCATACTAATATAATAATAGTATAAACATATAATGACCACCTTGCACCAAGCCTTGACCCTTGACCCTCCCTAACTCTAGGAATCCACTTCAATTTGGCTTTAGCAAAAGTGCTCGACAAATCATGCACCAGTTGATACAAATTACTGAATCAATCCGTAACTCAATTGACAACAATGAGTTTGGCCGTGGCATTTTTATTGATCTTAAAAAGGCATTTGATGCAGTTAATCATTCCATTCTTTTATCAAAACTGAATCATTACTGTGATGCTCATCACACATGTCATGCCGCACTTCCGTTTTCACTTGTAACTTGATTCATTTACTGATTGTAATTTTAGATGCCCTACGAGTTTTCCTCTGACATGTAATCACTATCACAATTGCACAATTCGACAGTCACACTATGCCCAGTGTAGCTTTTCGTTTTGTTCTACAACTATCTCAGTCTGATTGTGAGCACTTGCATGCCCGCAGCGGAACAGCGGAAGTTTTCTTGTTTGTTTCTTTTAAGTTTTCTTGCCTATCCTTATTTCACTTCCCTTGTATCACTAGTTTTCTACAGTTGTACCTCGTGCCATGAGGGCAAATTGTTAATAAATCAAGTTTAAGAATCTGGCACACACTGGTTGAAACGGTGTTACCTGGCTCACCGCACTCGGGGTTGGGAACGTAACAATTACCAAGTGAGAGGTAAAGCCTATAACTGGTTTCATTTGTCTCTGTCCAATAGAGAACAATTTGTATGTATAAATGGCCATAACTCTGATTCTCTCTCAATTACTTGTGGTGTACCTCAGGGATCCATTCTTGGACCCCTCTTATTTTTGCTATTATATTAATGACTTACCGAATGATGTGAAGGACATTTCATGACTTGGTATTTTACGTAAAAACTGCTTAGGTCATGGGACTAGTGGTGTTGAGTTTTTGGTCGATTACGAGGAATATCTGTAATAGTTTGTTTGTCAAAGATTCCTCTTAGAAATCGTTTCAATAAATGGTTAACTCGAAGCCATATTGGTAGCAGAGCGAGGTTCCAGTTGTGGGAATTCACCGAAGCTGCGAAAATGCCGTTGGATAAGAAGAAGAAGCGCCGCGAAAGAGCGAAGATCAAAGACGAGGGTGAAGATACCCGCGATGAAATTGTAGATCAAATAGAAGAGCAAAAGATCAAGAAAGCCAAGTCGAAATCACTATTCACCAGACAAAAAAAATCAGCTGGCGGATTTATTAGACGATGCAGTGGCAACCAACCACGAAATAAGAGCTTCGAGGAAGAAACTCGACGAAGCCCAAGAGAATGCTATTGAAGATTTGACATCGCTGGCTGCGTTGTATTCAGAAGCTAGGGATCGGAGTGGCGTTCAGAAAACAAGCTGAGAGCTTGAAGAGATCGGGGAAGAATTCAGTAAGGCCCAAGAAAGTGTACAAAAATATTTGGATGTCAATAGGGAGGAATTATCGAGTCAAGTGTCGGATTTTTCTGGAAAATTACGTAATTTGCATTCACAAGAAACAAAAGCTCGCCAGCGCGTGACCAAGCTCGAGGAGCGATTACGCGAAAAGGAAGAATTTGTCAAGCGTGCACGAGAGAAAATGGAAGATGAATATGCCCGTCGTCAAAAAGAAATGGAAGACGAGGTTAGAGAAGCAAAGGAGGAATTAGCCAGCGCAAAAGGAGATTGCGAAAAGAAATATTCGAAGCTCGAAGGTGCCATAGACGAGGAGCTTGAGTTGGCGCCTCCAAGCCCGCCAAAAAGGGATACAAGGTCGGAAGAAGAAGAAAAGATCAACGAAGAATCACCGAAATATGAGCTCGGGAAGGACATGTGGAAACAATTAACAAGGGTTTCTATTCCGGTATTTAACGGAGATAAGAGATCCTATAGGGGCTGGAAGGCAGCTTTTATGGCTTGTGTTGACAAAGCACCGGCCACCGCGGAGTATAAATTGTTGCAATTAAAGAAGTACCTGTCTGGAGAAGCGTTGGCAGCAGTTGAGAGCTTAGGACATTCAGCCGAGGCTTATGAAGTGGCTAAGAGCAGATTGGAGAGAAAATTTGGTGGTCAACGTCGTCAAATCAATTTGCACATGGAGGAATTGGACCAGTTTCGACCAATTTGCCCTGGAAACGCCAAGGATCTAGACAAGTTGGCTGACTTACTGGATATGATTGTCATAAATCTGAAAGAGGCTGGAAGAAAGGGGTTTGGGTAGGAGGCTTGGCAATGGGTCCCTATACATGAAGGTACAGAAGAAGATGACCTGTACAATGCTTGCTAATTACAATAGATGGGTGTTTGAGCAGAAAAGAATGGAATGTGTTGAGACACTTCATGAGTGGATCATACAAGAAGCGGAGTTCCAAACTGTTGCAGCAGAGACACTATGTGGGCTGACTGGAAAACGAAGAGACGGCTCACATACATTCTTTGGTCAACCAAACGGGTCAGGAAAGCCAGCTAGCACAAGGTGCCCAGTATGTAAGAAAGAGGATCATCCAGTGGGGAGATGTCAAGAGTTCAAGAAGATGGATGTACAGAGTCGTTGGCAGAAAGCTAAGCAACTGAGACTGTGCTACCGATGCCTGGGAAGAAACCACAGAGGAGAGCAGTGCTCACAGAAAAGTCAGTGTGGTATTGATGGCTGTCAAAAAACACACAACCGGGCTCTGCATGGGGGTCAGTTGGTCAATAGTGGAAGTGCTAGCGAGTCACTAGTCCAAGAGCCAGAGAGGAGCTTACCTTTGAATTTGAGCATGAATGAACCCAGCTCTGGCACCGAGGAGGAGCGAAGTACCCTTCCTGAGCACTCCCTCACAACAACCATGGCAGCCACCAAAGCTCCAGAGCCAGCAATGTACCTCGCCTTGTGTACAGTGCTGGTGGTGGTGGCAAATGGCCAGCGGAGAATGATAGTAAACTCCTTACTAGATGATGGAAGCATGAAGACCTACATCAATGGCGATGTGGCTGCTGAGCTAGGATTAGAGGGGAGTACCCAGAGGATCACAGTTAATGTGTTGAATGGTGAGGAAGATTCCTTTGAAACCATGCCAGTTGAGTTTGACCTACAAAGTACTGATGGCAAGACTTGTGCTAGAATTTCAGCATTTACAGCAACGCGAGTGACTGGGAACATGCGACCAGTGAACTGGAAAGGGCAATCAGCAAACTGGAAGCACCTGCAAGGCATCAAGTTCCCAAGTCTTGGCCCTCGGCCAATCAATGACATGTTGATTGGCATAGACTATGCTGAGTTGCACTATTCTATTAGGGATGTCCGTGGCCAACCTGGGGAGCCTGTGGCTCGACTGACACCTTTAGGCTGGACTTGTGTTTGTTCATCTAACCTGATAGGGAGCAACGTGCCGCAGACGAATTTCAACATTGCCTATTTCGTTCACCCGCAGGAGAAGGAACTGAGCTCTGTACTGCAGAAGTTTTGGGAGGTAGACTCATCTGGATCAGTCACAGAAAGGGGGCTGCTGACGGAAGAGGAAGAGTCGCCAATAAAAGCATTTGAGAGCTCAGTGGAGTTCAAAGGGGAGCGATATGAAGTGGACATGCCATGGAAACCAGATGCCCCAGAGCTACCAAACAACTATGAGATGGCAGTGAATCGGTTGGTGAGCACAGAAAAGAGACTTCTAAAGGATTCTCAGCTGGCAGAGGCATATTCAGATGTCATCAGCAAATACTTACAAAAGGGCTATGTTACCAAAGTGACACCTGTTAACACAGAAGATAAAGCCTGGTATCTCCCACACTTCGCAATTGTGAGGCCTGAAAAGACAACTACAAAGACTAGAGTGGTTTTTGATGCCTCTGCAAAATTCCATGGACTGTCATTGAATGACGTCATCTGTCAAGGACCGAAACTCCAAAAGAATATCTTTGATGTTCTGCTCCGTTTTCGAAAGTTTCCAGTAGCTCTGGTCTGTGACATTGCAGAGATGTATCTTAGAATTGGAATATCACCATCAAGCAGACCATTCCACCGTTTCCTGTGGAGAGACCTAGATCAGTCAAGACCTCCAGATGTGTATCAGTTCAATAGCCTTGTTTTTGGAGTTAACTCGTGTCCGTATCAAGCACAATTTGTTTCTCAGAAGGATGCGAGGGAAAATCAAAAGCACTACCCAAAAGCTGCAGAAACAATTTTGAAATCCACATATATGGATGACAGCATGGATTCTTCCCCTAGCGAAGAGGAGTGCATGGAGCTTTACGAGGAACTATCAGCACTGTGGGGGTCCGCAGGTATGCACGCCAGAAAGTGGCTTTCCAACTCAGAGCAAGTACTTGATAAGATACCTGAAGAAGACAGGGCTGCAGAAGTAGACTTAGACAAAGGAAATTTACCGTCAGTGAAGACGCTTGCTGTGTTGTGGTTGGCTAAAGAAGATCTGTTCACTTACAAAGTAAATCCACCAGATGAGAAGTTTCACTTGACCAAGAAGAATTTCCTGCGCAAGACAGCCATGCTGTTTGATCCCATGGGATTTCTGGTGCCGTATGTAATCCGAACAAAGATTCTACTGCAAGAGATGTGGACCTCAGGGTTAGACTGGGACGACCCACTGGACCAGAGCCAAGCTAGACAGGCCAAGAAATGGTTTGACGAGCTCGCAGAGTTGTCAGATGTGCAAGTGCCTCGCTGCCTACAGTTGAGGTCAGATGTTGAGACAGTCACCTTACACACTTTCACAGATGCAGCAGAGAATGCGTATGGTGCAGCAGCGTATACCAGATACCAGTACAAGGATGGTACAGTATCCACCAACCTGGTAGCCTCCAAGACACGAGTGGCACCACTATCAGCTACAAGCGTTCCGAGACTCGAACTCATGGGAGCTGTTTTGGGTTTAAGATTGGCCCTGAACATAGCCAAGGTTCTTACAATTGATCAGAGCCAACTCGCATTCTGGAGTGACAGCATGAATGTCCTGTGGTGGATACGAAGACCCAGCCGCAGTTTCAGACCATTCGTAGCAAACCGGATAGGCGAAATACACGATTCAAGCAGTCCCACTCAGTGGCGTCATGTTAGCACAAGCCAGAACCCTGCTGACATGCCAAGCAGAGGAACGTCCGTGGCTGCGTTAAAGAGAAATGATATGTGGTTTAAGGGTCCGGATTTCTTGAGTATGCCTGAAGATTCGTGGCCTAAAACAAAGACTGAGGCAACTCCTCAAGCAGCTCTTGAAGTCCGTAAGAAAGTGAGAGCGACATCTGATGGACCGGGCAAAGAATCAGTACTGTTCGCGCTGACCCCACAAGCAACTTGGCGTTTACAGCCCAACCGATATTCAAGCTGGACCAGACTAATGAGAGTTAGGGCATGGGTGGAGCGATTCGTGAACAATTGCAGAATGCCTCTGAAGGAGAGAAGTACTGGAGAGCTTTCGGGTCAAGAGATTGCAGATGCAGAGATCGACATCATTAAGGAGGCGCAACAAGAAGCCTTCCGAGAAGAATACAAGGCATTGGCCAATTTCAAGTCTATTCCGCGAAGCAGCAAGTTGTTGAGTTTGAACCCTATCCTAGACGAAGATGGTCTACTTCGGTCAGACGGAAGACTGCGTTATGCGGACTACTTGCCTTTCGATGCTAGATTCCCAGTCATTCTGCCAAGGAAGAGTGGAGTGACCAGACTCATCGTGAAGTCCTACCATGAAAGAGCCAACCACGCAGCAGGAACCAATCACACACTATCATTGCTGTCAACCAGATTCTGGATCATGCAAGGAAGAGAGGAGATTCATGACTGGGAAAAACAGTGCTCTGAGTGTCAAAAAAGAAAGGCAAAGGCTGCCAAACAGATAATGGCCCCTCTTCCAAAGATTCGCCTGAAATTGCCCTTACGAGCATTTGCTCGAACAGCAGTAGACTTTGCGGGACCATTTGTAACTGTTCAAGGCAGAGGCAAGAAGAGAGCTAAACGATACCTTTGTTTATTTACCTGCCTAACATCAAGGGCTGTTCACCTAGAGATGGCTTATGGGTTGGATACAGATTCCTTCATGAACGCGTTTTATCGCATGACCAATCGGAGAGGGCTGCCAGAAGAGATGATTTCTGATAATGGAACTAATTTTGTGGGTGCGCAAAGAGAGCTAAGGGAACTTGTCGAACAACTGGATCGAGACAAAATTCAAAAATCAGCTGCA
Source organism: Ricordea florida (assembly GCA_949710005.1). NCBI lineage: Eukaryota > Metazoa > Cnidaria > Anthozoa > Corallimorpharia > Ricordeidae > Ricordea > Ricordea florida. Next base: position 22,609,350 of record OX453273.1, on the reverse strand, counting down.
AACAAAGGAATCAAGTGGAGTTTCAACCCTCCGTGGGCACCTCATTTTGGTGGAGTACATGAGACAATGGTTAAGTCAGCAAAGAGAGCAACCTATGCCATATTGGGAGAGGCAGATGTGACTGATGAAGAGCTTGCTACAGCATTTACAGGTGCAGAGGCACTAATAAACTCCAGACCTTTGACCTATCAGTCTGCTAATCCCTCGGATGACACACCCATTACTTCTAATCATTTTCTGATTGGACAGGTAGGAGGTCAATTTGCTCCTGAATCAGTTGATGGTGGACAGTTCAATCCCAGGAAGCGATGGCGGCAGGTACAAGAGCTAGTGCGTCATTTTTGGAACCGGTGGCTGCAAGAGTGGTTACCAACCTTGAATTGTCGGCCTAAGTGGCAGAAGGAAGAGAAAGACATCCAAGTTAATGATGTAGTCCTAATGGTGGCACCAGACACACCCCGTGGGCAGTGGCCACTCGGTAGAGTCCTAGCAGTCTTTCCAGGAAAGGACAAGCACGTGAGAGCTGTTAAAGTCAGGGTCGACCGTAAAGAATTTATAAGGCCGATCAACAGAATTTGCCCCTTGGATCTCCTTGCAGAGGATGAGGCAGAAAAAAAGAATGATAGCGAATCTTAAGAGGACTAGAACATTAGAGAACTTTTAAGATAAAGCATTTGGAACCCCTGTTGATAGGTCGATGAGCCACTGGCCCATCGAGGAGGGGGAGTATGATGTGAAGGACATTTCATGACTTGGTATTTTACTAAGTTTACTCCGTCGGATGCGGTTTCTCCCCCGGAAGCAACTGGAGGACTTTTACATGAAGGTTATATTGCCATCGGTGACGTACGGTTTAGTGGTTTGGGGATCATGCAACAAGACACACTTCAACAATCTGGAAAAACTACACGTAAGGGCCGGACGTATTGTATACGGTCTACCATGGGACAGTAGTGCTAAAGACGTCTTAAAGCGTACAAAATGGGACAGTTTGGAAACAATATACAAGGTGCGATTGACGGAGTTTGTTTTCAAATGCTTAAAGGGTTACACCGTTCCGGAATTCAAGGACTTATTTGTGCAGAGGAACTCAAGTCGCGAAAGCAGACGAAATGGAGACATCATCCTTCCAAGACCTGAAATGAATTTTATCAGGAACTCTATACAATACAGAGGAGCAATAGCCTGGAACAGTTTATTTAACAAGGAATTAGCAGCAAGTAACGTAAATGAATTCAAGCATTTACTAGCTAAATTTGACACTGGAAAAATATGTTTCGATTCCATTGCAGCTGTCATTAAGCACAAGGACAATTTTTATGAATATTATTAATATTAATTGATTTAAATTGAATGCTGCAAACCTTTTGAAGTGAAGATATACATTGATTCGAAGAATTGTATATATATTTAAACATCTTAAACGTTTTTACTGATATTTAATAATAATATTTAATAATATTATTAATAATAATAATTTAATAATTTAATTTAAATGTACGACCCCACCAGCTATGCTGAATAATTTATCGTGCTTAAATAAAGTTATCATTCATTCATACGTAAAAACTGCTTAGGTCACGGGACTAGTGGTGTTGAGTTTTTGGTCGATTACAAGGAATATCTGTAATAGTTTGTTTGTCGAAGATTCCTCTTAGAAATCGTTTCAATAAATGGTTAACTCGAAACCACAGAACACCTCGAAACTGCTTAGTTTTCACTTACTTGCTGATGACACTAATTTATATATTGTTCACGTAAAAACCTTAATGATCTTGAACTAATCTTAAATCAAGAGCTCCATGCAGTGGCTGAGTGGATGAAATCTAATAGACTAGCTCTCAGTATTTTGAAAACCAATTTTGTTCTTTTTCATTCTAACTTAAACTGTACAAGTCATTTAATCTAATAATTGATGGTGTGAACATCCAAGAAGTTTCCATGGTCAAATACTTAGGTGTCACTTTTGACTCAAACTTGACTTGGAAAAATCGTGTAAAGGTAAATGTTCCTCATTAAGGTACTATGTTAATGTTGATATACTTATTATGCTTTACTATTCCTTTATCTACCCCTTTCTTACTTATGGTATCCAAGTTTGGATTCTCACATACCCAACCTACCAAAAACCAGTAACTACTTTGCAAAAACAAGTTGTCAGATTAATGACATTTTCCGACCCTAGATCTCATTCTGATCCATCGCTAAAGTCTTTCAGACTCCTAAAAAATGTAATTTTCTGATATAATTCATCTTGAAATTCTCTCTTTAGTTTATCAGTGGTATCATAAACTAAGCGTTCTTGTTTTGTTATTTATTTTAACCTGGTATCTTCAATTCATTCATACAATACTTGTCAATCACAGATTGATAATCTGTTTGTTAAATCTGTTCATACAACTCATTACAACATTCGTTCTCTCAGTTACACTGGTGCAAAACTTTGGAATTCTTCATCCACTGATGTTAAGAAAATCAAGCCGTTTTCCAGTTTCGTTGATATATCAAGAATTCTGTGATTGATGGTTATAATACTATTATTGATTTCTTAAGTAATGTTTTACGATTTATATTATCTTAACTACTATTAAATTAATGGAGTTTTACTTTTTATCTAAAACAACTATTTTGTTTCCTCACAAAGCGAGGCCAAAGGCCGAGCATAGCGAGGTTACTAATCGTGTTGCTTTCGGTCAGACCACGTGGCTCGCAAGCCCGAGTAAATCGAGCCGAGAGTTTTTATATATGTATATATATATTTATATATATATCTATATTTTAAAGGTGTCCGTTCGCAGGCCAGGTTACCTGGCAACATTACTCAATGTGAATTTCGGCCATTACAAATTCCTTGAGTGATGTTTTGAAAATAATGTGAATTTTGTGGGAACCGATTTCACTCGTCTTGAAAGTACATCTTAGGAAAAAGATCTCCGACATAAACAAGAAAGAGTGGCGAGAGATCGTCGTCGAGTAAGTTGGAATGCCGCAAAAATCGGCACACGGGAAGCGGCGACTCAAAGTAGAGATTGAGAAACGACAGTAGGGACAATAACAAGAGACATCGCAGCTAAGACAACAACTGCTCGCTCAAAAAAAAAAAAGGAATCGGCAAGGAAAAGGACCAGGAATACCATCAAGTTACCATCAAGTTAGATTGGAAATTGAATTTGTTATCGATAGAAACAAAGACTCGTTTTAGGTATACAGGACATGAGCGAGCGATTACATAACTAAATTGGCGAACAAAATTTAGCAAAATGACTCAGAACGGAAAACGAGTAGGAACGACTTCCAGCATACAGACAGAATCAGAAGACGAACGACAAAACAGATTACCTTATCGTCGTGAAAAAGTGCCAGGAAAGGGTAAACAGAAACCAACCGTAAAGAAATGAAAGATGACAGTCACGTAGTGTAACACTGCAATGAGAATGCAAGTAGGTAATTTTCGTAATGAAATGATTGCCTTCCATTTTAAAGAAATTCCCGATACAGAGGTTGCAGTTGTGATAGCAATTATTTATAATTATGTGATCTGATATCATTGCAACAGTGAAAATATATTGTAGATTTGTTTGATGTACCAGCTATGTTCAGCATTTTTAACAGAAAAGATAGCAAACAATAAGTGACTGGTTCTGCAATATTATCAGTGATCAATGCAATTATTTGATGTTATTACTGACTTCTGAGTAGTATTTCTCTTTGCTATATTTCTTTGCTACATACAAGTATTAAGTAATTAAAAGGCTTCGTTGGGACAGACAAGTTCTATAGCCATTTCAAAATGCATGTTTACCTTTGAGTTCCATGTATCCCTTGGAATTACTCTCTTAGCCCCCACCATTTTCTCACAAATGAAAAGTTAAGGCCTACTTTGCAAAATGAAGCATAAAATCTTAACCTTTTTCCTTAATGCTGTTTAATTCATTTTTATGATGTCAAATACAAATATTTAATAACAACCACAATATACAGTTGACCTTTTACATTGGAAAAACTCCATAAGGGAGAAAATAAAGTTTGTAATGCCAAAATTTTTACGATCTTTCTTATATATTCCTTGCAAGGTTGCTGTATGTAATAACAAATCATTGAAGTTTCCTAAATGCCCTATGCTTTCAATCATGATTTTCCAAACTAACTGCATTAACATGATTGCCACAGGTCAGGAAATGGTAAGGGTAAGAAAATTCTTTAAGGTCAGGGAAAAGTCAGGGAATTTCAAATAAAGTCAGGAAAAGTTTAAGTATTTGAGAGAAGTCAGGAAAATGTGAAATTTAAGAGTGCTGATTTAATTCTTGGCAATTCAGCGATGGTTTGGTGTAACCAAGAATGTGACATGAAATGTGTTGGATTGATAGAATTACATGACTGATTAAAAGCTGATTTTGGATTTCCAAGAAAATCAATCCTTTTTCCATGACTTTGTTATCTTAAGAAACTATAAATTGATGTTCACTGTGTGTGACTTTCTGAAAGCATATTAAATAAATGGGTTTAGGGGTTGGCTGTGAGGAGAGCTTGGAGACCATTACCAGGACTAATTTGTGACTTTTCTAATTTAGTTGGTAAGGGAAATTTTACATTTTCCAGGAAAAAGTCAGGGAATTTCAAGATCTTTTGGCTGTGACAATCATGACTAGATTCTAAGCCTAAAAGAAGAAATGGTATTGTTCAGAGTTGAGTAATTTTTACCATCTCTGATACAAACCCTATTCAAAAGAAAGCTGTATTGCTTGAAATAGCAGAGGAACCTTTTCCCAGATTAGGACATACACCCCCACCCCATAACAGTATATTATGTTTAACATAAAAAAAAAATGATAATAATAATATCAATACCAGTAATTAGAATAATAATAATAGGAATAATACAATAATAATAATAATCATTTCTAGTATCTATATTCCTTCTACTCATACTCTTGTTTGGGTCACCTATAGCTACTCGGTTAGTTCCATGAACTATTTACGTGTCCCAAACTCTGCACAATGAATCTACAATTGAAATCTTCTTTTCCTTCACAATCTCTCGATTTTATATTTTAAAGCACCGATTTGTATTAGTTTGAATAAAAATTGATTTGACTTGACTTGTAGTTCCACCTTTTAAAAACTATCTCCTTAACCCTATAAGCCCCAATAGTGTCTTTATAGATTTTACTCTGGCTAATGCCAGACGATTTTACTCGTCACAGGGAGACCCCTCGGGGCTTAAAGGGTTAAGACGATCTTTCTTTTTATGCATAATGAAGTAAGGACCTGTGCGGAAATCGTGCCGTAAATCCGACCCACGATCACAATACAACGACAGCTTCAAGCTAATCTTATCATAATTTTTTTCACCTTAATTTCCCTTGTCTTGTTTTTACCAGATTTGCAGCGTCTAGCCATCTTGCTTATGTTGCGAATTAGTTCTAGTTTTGTGTCGTGAACCGCTAAAGGCGAAAGGAACGAGCCAACACCACTTCGGGCCAGCATGGAGGCCATATTCCTTCCGAAGACGACCGGGTAGAATTGGGAAGTACTAACGGTTTGTGCCTAGGGCCCAGCCCCATCTCGTATATTTTTCAAAATGGCGAACTTCTTGTAATCTCAAGAGGAAACCTCCTCACTGTTTTCTGGGGATTACTCAAAATTTGTGGTAGAAGTTGACAAAACCTACGCTTTTCTGGAGAGGGGGAAGCCTGTTACATATTATGTTTGGCGCTTTCGTAGTCTTATGAGCTAGAGCACTGAACACTGAGAATGTTTATTGTCAGAGATGAAAAGAGAATTCTAAACCTGGGATATATTTGGTTTGTATAAATCTTTGCTCTCTCACATGGATCTCAGAAAAATCAGCGAACTCTTAGAGGTAAGGATGTGGTAAGCGACCTTGTTAAATCGGCTCAACATAGTAAATGAGAAAATACTTTAAAACTGAGTTTACACTAAAATATTGAATTATGTATTGTAAGAGTACAACATACATGATGTAACTTACATATATACGTACCCACATGATATGGAAAGTATTTTCTTAAAAGCGGTAGCATGTCTACTTGCTAAAAGGTAAGACGATTATTCGAAATATTCCATTAATCAAGACCAAATTTAAACCACTACGAACGAATAAGATGGTGTTTGCACAGTGGGACCCTGCTGTCACGAAAACCCTGTTATAATGAGCAAAATCTGAAAGCCCGGCAGAGTTATTGTTAAATATGTGGAAACTTATTGTAGCGGTCTCAAATACTCAGTGTTCAGCAACAGACCTAAATGGTAAATCTAAATGAAGCGAACCCCTCTATAATATAACAAAATCTCCGTCACAGTGTAAGATATCTGGTTTTGGTAGCTGGTATGGTAACTGGTTCAATAACTGGTTTGGGTTTGGTAACTGGTATGATAAGTGGTTTAACTGGTTCAATAACTGGTTTGGGATTTGCGCAGAATTTGGTGCGTGTATGGATTAGAATTGGATTGGATATGGTGTTGGTATGAAAAATGATTTAAAATTTATTTATGGTTTTGTGGAAGGCATTTGGAGATTTGTTGGTAGATGGATGGTTTTCTGGATTAAGTTTAGAGTCTGGATTATGGGTGGCTTGGGGATTCTGAGCATGAATTTAAAAAAAATGATAAATGTCTCAGGATTCCCAAGGCTCATCTACTTGAGTACCGAGTAATATCATGGGTGATAAATTATTCCTTCAGTTAATTTTCAAATCTAGTCACCATTTTGGCACTGTAGGAGAATTGCCATGACAACATTGTAATTTCCAGGGCTGGAAATAATTTTCGGACATTCACCGGTCAAGATGACCGGCCAAATACATTTTAGCTCGGACATACCTCGTTTCTGGCCGGACAAATATAACATGTAATTTTCCCCTAAATTATATAATTTTTTTTAACGAGGACTAGTGAGCAGCACAAAGGAGAACTTTGTAGTTGTAACTATCAGTTTTAATTCCAACACGTTTCGTCTCAAACGCAGACTTCTTCAGGGAATGAATGTTACAACTTAGGATAGCATATATATACACAAAATAACGCTACGTAATACACACGTGTAAGCGTGAAACTTCCCGTGGTAATGACTAATAGCATATACATGCTGTAGGCGTATGTTACGAAAAACGCCTAAATTGCGGAATTGCGTGTTTTATATTTTGGGGGCCAAACGATTAGCGCTAATCGTATGGCCCCCAAAATATAAAATATTTTTAATTTGAGACTGGAAGTTCGCGAACCCCGCACCCGATGTCTGTTTCAATTCGTGAATTGTAAGTAAACAACAGTTTAATTCAGTTCTACTTCATTTTTTTAGATCAAAGTTCCGCAATATAGCGAGGTGTATACCGGTAGTAAACAACAGCATAGAAACTTTAGTTCATTTCAATATGATCGAGTGTGACCGGTCAACTTGACTGGCAAGGCTAACGTTTGACCGGTCAAATCCCCAATCAGGCCGGACATTGTCCGTTGACCGGCCGTTATTTCCAGCCCTGAATTTCATGTGTGAAATTATAAATTAGTATAGGTAATAGCATAGTTTGTAGTGATATTTGGTATAAATACCACAAGAGATATCTCAAAATTGCTGTACGTAATTTCAAGAGCTGTTAGACGAGTGAAATTTGAGACAATTTTGAAATATCTCGAGTGGTATTTATGCCAAATATCATGTACAAATCATGCTATTATTTGTTTATACTACTACTTGCAAAAGGTTTGTAATTTTCACATGTAGGTATTTCAAATTAAGCAGAAATACCACTGCTCTTAGCCAATCAAATTACAGAAATTTCTCATGTAGTAGTATAAACTCTGAAATTTCACGCCAAAATTAAGGAGTAATTTGTCATCTATGATACTTGAGCAGACATCGCAGCTTGCTTTATTTTGTTTTTGACAAAATGTGTGTACTATTTTGTTGAATTAATACTTCTGCCTTGTGACACATCTTTTTTATCTTGGATTAGAAAAGAATGTTCTCCACCCACAGTATTGCATTTGTGATATCGTATTTACTTGCGTAGAAGTCAAACTTGTGTATAAGTCGAGCCCCCATTCTCAAGGTCAAAAATAGGATTTTTCATCATTTCTGGTTAAAGTAGTGAAATTCAGTCTAATAGAAATTTCCCAAAAAAGTTAATCTTTTCTTTGTAAGAATATACTGAAAACACAGTAAATTAGAAAAAAGCAGAGCAAAATGCAATCATGTGCTGTGATGTTTATTGGGACTTGTTTATATCATCACGATTTAAGCACACACGAGCACTTTGATTTACTAGAGACGTATTTTACGATATTTGGAAGTACTGGAAAATCACGTTGCATTTGACTACCAGTAATCTTTATCTGAATGTTGAGTTTGAAAGGAGATTTAGAAGACCAGAGGAACGCCGAAGAGCTTTGAAGGATCGCTTGATGAATATACTGCTATCTTAGGAATCTTGGTAACCAAACTACAAATTTGAGGAGTACTGGAAACTAACATAGCTGCAGGTGCACATTTGATTCATTGTTGGTCATTGACTTTTGTTAACTTGGTGGCTTGTAAAAGAGCTGTTTGTTGAGTAAGCAAAGTCCCTGCTCACTCGAAGCCTGCAAATCCTTCATCATCGCTGTTGCCAAACAATTTCTGCCACTATCCTGATGTTAGGTGGTCTGCATGCACTCCATGTTCATCCTCATCATCAGCTGGATTGGTAGGTACATCTTCAGTTTCCTCCCAGAGAATTTCGTCCACTGTGTCATCCATCAAATTGGAAATGCTGCACTTCTTGAAGGATCGGGCTACCATCTCGGCCGGAAGACTATGTCAGGCGTCCAGGACCCACAAACATACAGTGGGAAGCGATGCTGCTCTCATGTTTCCAGCAGGAGTGAAACTCTTCTTGCCTTCAATTATCCAGTTGCTCCATTGCTCACACTTTTTTTTGACGAAAAATATGCCGAAAACTGACAAAACTCAAGTACAATTAGAACTGGTTTTGTAAACTCGGTTTTCATAATGGATTTCAAGCAATTGTTATGCTAATTTCTTGGACTGCTTGGTCAGGTCTTTGTGTATGACTCGTGTATAAGTCAAGGGCGATTTTTTGGGATGATTTTTTGGTCATAAAAGGGCAACTTATACACAAGTAAATGTGGTAGTTGTTACTCACCCTGCTATATCAAATATTTTTGCTGTTAACCCAGTAAATCTTTATAACACGGTCTTTGCCATAATGGAGACCCTGCTATGATGAACAATTTCTTCAGTACCATATTACACTTCGTTATAGTGCTGCAGGGTTCCACTGTATTAATTTTCCTTGAGACAGATATAATGTTCGGTTTCCATGGTATTATTTTCTCTGTATATGATGCAGATATGTGTCTGTATGTTGGAGGGATGTTTTAATTGTACAGGGCCCTTTTTTGCGACGGACACAGCTAATGCCAAACAAACAAACAAACATGTCAAAAAACAAACCACGCATTTTCATCTTTCTCCCTTCTCATGGCACAGAACATTCAGTAGGAGTCAGTGTACAAATCAACCATACCCTAAATCAAACTTTCAGTTGTCTGCTGTTGAAATAGATCCCGACAGAAAATACTTAATTGCACAAATCCAAATGGAGAAAACAGTCTATTTTGTGAATAATATAATTACAAATGATTACTGGGAACTCAAACAGTTTACGAAGTTCGAAAGCATTGTCATTGAGGCTTGGCCTATCTGAACTGTTGAGACCGGTTCCTTGTTCTTTGGGTTCAGCCCACACGCTCTTCTCTAATTCTTTGTTGCTCTGCTCGCTTTCCTCGTCACTATCCAGATTGAACTGCAGCATTTCCGCCTGGAGAAAGTCAGTACTTGATAAAATAAAAAGTGTTATTGTGCTGTATTTTTTGCTTTTGTCTTCTTTTTACGTGTTCAGTACAAATTCATTAGGTGTTCCTGCTGGGGTTATAGCCTTACTTTTATCTGAGTATACTTTTCACACCACCTTTATAACCAGATAAAAGTTGCACTTTATTTACAACATAATCTATTAATACAAGAAAGGTAACATTTACTCAGTGAAGCCTAGAGTTATTTCACTTCGGGCCATAACAGGGTGGACGCAAATAGTTTAGCTCTTCGATTTCCGCTTTTTTCTCACTGCTGGGACCTTGGAGGTGCTGCAAAATTGAAGTGAGCTAAAGCTAAGGCTACAGTGTGTCGGCAACTGTGAGTGTTTAGAGATTTTATTTTGAGACAAGCTAGCTGTTGCTGATTTTTGATTGGATTTTTACCATCTCCCGAAAGTTTGGAATTGAAATCCGTTGGTGGTAGCTGCATTCGTCAAGCAGCACGAGAGCGAGGAGCGTCTATCGACAGCCAACAAGAAACTTTGCGTCAGCAACTCTAACAATCGCGAAATTGCGCGAGCTACTCTTAACGAGCTGCACGTGTGACCTGCGCTTACGCTTACAGCCGCAATTCTGTGGGCGAGCCAGAGAATTTGAATCCGATCTGATAATGATGTCCATGAGACATATTTGCGTTCTACTATTTGTCCTGACTGTTGTACAAAGTTTATGGAGCCCAGACGTGAAGTCTCTCAAGCTGCTCTTCTCCTCGGAAGAAGTGAGCAAAGTTCAAATACCATCTTTCCAAAATCACCTGAGAACGGCACGAAATAGACCTGATGTTCCTTCGAGGTTTGTCCTGGCTCGCGCTGGTTTGGTCCTTACTCAGTGAGCGCTGTTGGCACTTATGGTGCTACAGCTATCCAGCGATGTAGAACTGAACCCTGGTCCAGCTGCCCCTAACAACATCTCCCTGGCTGATAAAGGTCTGCGTGTTTGCCACTGGTATGTGAGAAGCCTCAACAACGAGAAGTATGAAGAAATACGCGCCCATCTTACCACCGATAATCCCCAACTGGATGTGCTTGTACTCACCGAGAGCTGGCTTGACGAGGGTCGTGGAAACTCCGAGATTTACATTCCTGGATTTAACATAGAACGGAAGGACAGAGTCGGTAGAAGCGGCGGAGGCGTGCTGATGTACATTTCTACTGGGTTAACCTACAGCCGACAGGCAATGTTCGAGTCAGATGAGTTAGAACTTCTGTGCGTCAAGATCACCCCCTTCAAGTCCAACTGTCCATTATTTCTTGTTGGACCGTACCGTCCCGAGTCTAACGTTGAGTATGACCGGAACATTGAAGCTGTAACGCTTGTACGTTACGAATAAGGAAACTATAGGCCCATCAGCGTCCTACCAGTGATATCTAAAGTGGTGGAGCGTCATGTGCACCTTGCAGTGTACCATTTCTTTAACAGCCATGACCTTTTTTTTAAGCACCAATCTGGCTTCAGACCATTTCACTCGTGTGAGACAACTCTTATTGAACTTGTTGATCATCTGCTAATGAATATGGACAGCGGTTGCATGACTGGACTGACACTGATTGATTTCATCATGTCGATCACGATGTCCTACTCCAAAAGCTGCAGGTTTATGGCTTCTCTGACGCGTGCCTATGTTGGTTCAAGTCATACCTTGAGGGGCGACAACGAAACGTATGTGTCCAAGTAAAGCTATCGGGCTCTCTGCCAGTAACATCAGGCGTACCACAAGGATCGATACTCGGACCACTCCTGTTCATTACTTTCATTAACGACCTACCTCTTCACACGAAAACGACCAGCATGTACATTTACGCCGACGATACGACGCAATTCGCAGCAGGCCTTAGCGTGGAAGAAATCAATTGGCTTCTCAAAACAGAAAAATACTAAAATCTTGGAATTTCACGAACAATGATGCTAACGTTTACCAAAACTCGACAAAATAAAAACCAAAGTAAACCTCTGGCAAACACAAGACCTTACATTGTATGGCAAATCTCTTCGAGCAGAAATGCTAAGTGCCTCTCAATTAATCTACACTACTTCAATGATGGGCGTTCCTTGTACAGTAATAACTGCCGTCCAAGGCCTTCTCTTTTCTTGTGGAACATCAAAAAAGATAAAATTAAGAGAGACATTGTGTGCCAGCCACTTGAAATTGATGGTCTTAATTTATAAACTTTGGAATTATGGTAAAATCCTTGCTCTTAACTTGGATAGGTAGGTTGCTAAGTAGTTTCAACCACATTACTTCTTCGACAGATATGGTGGCCTTCCCTTCCTTCTTAAATGTAATTATGATACTGCAAATATTGAGAATCACTTACCTATTTATATTGCAAATTGCTTGATTACTAAGAACTAACTAAATATTCAGAATACAGTGATAATAACGACCTCCTTCTTTGCAATAATACAAAAAATGACTGTAGGAAGGAACAGTGTTTTTCCGGAAAAAGTGGTTTGATCGCGATGTTTCTTTTTATTAGTGACTTACTAAGCCAGATAGAAAATTTCTGACCCTTGAAGAATTTCAAACTAAATTATTTTCATTTAATTGCTGCCATTCCTCCACATTTGAAGCAAAAGGCTCCTGATTCTCTTGTCCCTGATCTGCTCATTGCACCAGCAACATACTATCCGTTGCTTATTATAACCTGTTTACTGAAAAATAAAATTCCAAACCCTCCGCAATAAGGTCTTGGAAGAAGTATTTTCCAGAATTTCCTGATTGGAATAACTGTTTTGTGGACACTATGACTAACAGAATATTTTACACAGGCTTGCAATATTGCTGGCAGATGTTACGGACCTCAGAATGTCCACCTTGAAGTATCAGCTGTAGTAGTCTACGATAACAAATACATACTCCCCAGATGGCAGGGGCCCCAGCCAGATCTTGCCAGGGCTGACTGGGGAATTTGGTATGCTTCAGGGGTTCCGGTGGTATGGGAAATCTGCTGGCAGCCATGACAGCTCTTACATCTGGCCTCCACTTGTTTATCAATTCCAGCCCACCAGACCTTGCTCTGGAGTCTCTGTTTGGTCTTTGTCAATCCCTGATGTCATTTGTGTGCCAGGTCTAGCACCCTGTCTCGCAATGTTGTTGGAATCAACAGCCTTGTTCCTCTTAGGACTAGCTTGCCTAATACAGACAGTTAATTTGTTATAGCTTTGTACTGCAGTGGGCCATTATCCCATTCTCCTTTTGTTATGCATTCTCTAAGCTGCAAAACGTGTCTGGGTCAACTGCTGATTCTGTGTCCACTATCTGTGTACACATTGCTTCTGGTGTTGCCGATTCTGCCACAAATTGAATATACTCTTCGGCATCATGAGTTGTACATTCCCCTTTTCGTCTGCCAAGACGTTAAAGTGGGTCAGTAATGTTTTCTTTACCCAGAATATACTGCACTTTGAATCTGTAAGGTTGGAGTCTCAGTACCCAGCGTTCTATCCTTGCTGAATTGCTAGCGTTGGCAGAATAGATAACTTTGAGGGGTTTGTGGTCGGTCAGCAGGGAGAACTTTACTCCATATAAGTACACGTGAAACCTTTCACAACTCCAGACGAGACCAAGTGCTTCTTTCTCTATTTGAGAGTACGCTCAACATCTGTTAGACTGCGACTCGCATACGCGATCACTCACTCGCATCCTCCTTGAACCTGTTTGAAGACTGCTCCTAACCCCACAGGACTGGCATCTTTGATGACCTTGGTTTCTTCTGCATTGCTATCAAAATACGCCAGAGTTTCTGCGTTTGCCAAGATGCCCTTCAGAGAGTCAAGTGCACTTTGTTGCACTGTGCCCCACACAAAGGGAATGTTCTTTCTTGTCAGCCTGTGAAGTGGTTCAGCAATGCTTGCTAAGTGGGGGATGAACCTGCCTCTAAAGGTCAGTAGGCTGAGGAAACTCCGCACGTCCCCTATCTTTTGAGGCTCTCTTGCATTCACCACTGCCTATGCACATGACTCTGTTGGCCCAATGCCTTGGTTGGACAGTAAATAACCCATGAAAGTCAGCTTTGGCATGCTTAATGCGCACTTGTCCCTGTTCAAGGTAAGCCTCTTTTCTTGGATACGCTTGAAGGTTTTCTTCAATCTGGTATCATGTTCTTGAACAGTACACCCATGAATAATGATGTAATCATGGATTTTGTAGGTCCCCTCACCTCCCTCTAATACCTGCTGGATGGCGTGCTAGTATAGCTCTGGTGCTGAACTGATACCAAACATCAAGCATTGATATTGGAAGAGCCCCTTGTGGGTAATGAATGTGGTGATGTTCCTGGATTGTTCTTTTAATTCAATTTGATGAAATCCTCACTGTAAGTCAAGCTTGCTAAATACTGTACTTCCATTGAGTTGATACAGAACGTCATCTACATGAACATGACTACAAACACTACCACAAGCTAAGCTTGTAGTTGTTGTGTGACTTAAGTCGGATCTGGATAGTTAAATTTGCCCCTAAGTGGAGGGAAATGTCAGTTGGTACCACGGCTTACAGTCATGACTTTTAAAGCTTCATTCTCGGGCCGCATAAGGTTGTATTTTGTTTGAAGATCGAATAAAACACAATTTGTATTACATCCATTTCACCGCTATGAAAAAGCAATTAAATATTCTACTTGAGTCCCTCAGCTCGCGGGTGACGTCATTGTTAACCCTTACATTGGCAATCTTGCACAATAATCAATTTTCTAACTGGAGAAAAACAGGAAAAAAAACCAAGGCCAGTTTAAGACTGGGATTGCCACAGGCATCCCGGTAATGGGTGACGACAGACAGGCTTGTATCTATATATTTTTATTGTTTCTTTTTTCCCATGTGTACTTACCGGTAGTTTTTTCATATAGTGTATGTATATGTTGGGTAGAATGTACATGACAAAGTAGTAGTGTTTAATGTATCTAAGTAAGAGTATTCTCTTTTTTTTTGCAATGAATTGTAAGTATTGGTGAGTGTGTGTTGTAATTAAAAAAAGTCTTTGTCTGCCAACCAAAGCAAGAGTCAATGTATATGCACTGGAAACATAAATAATCTGGATCTTTCATTGTTGTTTTCTAGTCTTTTTGCAAATCTGAATCCCCATCAAGAGTTCAAAGATTGAAAAATGACGTAAATCTTGTAAATGGTATTATTCAGAATTTGCCAGAACACTTTGCACATCAGGTAAGAAGTACCTTATTTTAGTTGATGGTTTTCATTTTCAGTGAAGTTGAGCCTAGAAGGTATGGGAAGACTTTTGACTTTTTCTGTCTATTTTCCTTCGGTACTATTCTCGAAACGTTTGATAAAACCCCAAACCTGATCTATAGTCTTTATGTAAAAGATGAAAATTAGTTCCATGAATGAATTGAGGTCATCACTACTTTCATTACAGTGCCTGTGCTACATGTAGTTAATAATTATTATATAATAGAACAGATATAATGCACGCTCTGATTGGTCAAGACAAGTGCATTATGACACTGTAAAGCACGCGGCCTATATCACGTGCATGCATTACAGTGCCACATATGAATGCATGCTACGTCACGCACAAATCTTCTTGTGCAAGCTTGATAGTAATGCTTTTATTTTTCACTGAAACCATTTTGAAGAATGACTCCCCATTTTATTGATCGCCTTACATTAATTTTAGCCAAGAATATGAACGCTATCTGATAGGTATAGCAGGCTTTCACTTCTCTTGCACACTCTTGACACTCCCATGGCAAAATAAATGTTCTTTAATTGGGTATTTATAAGGAATAAAGAACTTATTCCTCATGCATTGTTGAGTTATATAAGAACTTGGGAATTTTTTGAGAACACCCTGCGAGAAGTACTTCTTATGTTCTTATAAATTCCTGCTTGCTTATATAACTCAACAGGGCACTTGGCGCATTTTTTATTCCTTTATTGTAATGATAATGATATTGATGGTGATGGTGATAGCTAGTGAGTGATATTGATAGTGATAATGATAATAACAACAATTATAGTAAAGGCTCTTTACAACTTAATAGTTTAAAAGAAAAAAGAAATTACAATGTTTGTTGCTGTGTTAGTGTTCCTCATCCTATTATACAAGCTCTTTTGCTGTTGAGGAATGAAGTTAGAAACTCTTAGTACGGCATACAACTGCCTTGACGTAAGACGATATTCTTTGGGA
This sequence comes from Ricordea florida, assembly GCA_949710005.1. NCBI lineage: Eukaryota > Metazoa > Cnidaria > Anthozoa > Corallimorpharia > Ricordeidae > Ricordea > Ricordea florida. The sequence continues at coordinate 22,593,305 of OX453273.1, read as the reverse complement.
GAATGCCAGCAACTTTGCGAGCAAGATATCCATGGAAATCATCCATTTGCTAAGAGCTATGGACCCAAAAGACGTGAAGGCTCTCCTTCTCGACTCACCAAAATAAGGAACAAGTCAGCTCACCCGCAACATTTGTCAGCAAGGCGAGATTAATGCTATGCTGTAGGGTTGTGATTTTGGTATCCTAGACGGGTCTCCGCACGGTCGTGTTGGGGTTTGGTTTCACAGCAGCGGCGTGAATAAGGCTCACTTTGGAAGAGCCCAAGTTATGCCTTATCCCCACCACCTTTTTCTTGTCGTTTCATGAGCATAATATTATTGGATAACCCACCACGCTCTCTATTTATAATAAGTAGTAGACAAACGCTTCAAGGGAGCGGTTCAGTTGACCCCGACCGGCCCGGGTCAACCTCACACCCTTGGTTAGTGTTAGGAAGAGCGTGACTGTTTCCGCTAAGTACTAGTTTCGTTGAACCTGTCAATCAAGTAGTTTTACAAAAAAAACTTGATAACCACGCGGTGGTAAGTTGTACCTTGGGCGACACGCGTTTTACAAATAAATCAGGTTGAGTTTATCTCGTGATGTTGTCGTATCGTCCCAACAGTTAGGGTGGAGCAACGATGGCGGATGTCCTTGCTCCCATCATTGCACAAGAATGAGACTAAGTTCCCCTTCTCCTCTTTGCCACCCTCATTCGAGAAGAGGTTCAATCGATCAGGCTAAGTATCCGCCCCCGTGTCGTACCCACGGATAACATGCACATCTTGGTCCCCTGACCCAGGCCCAGTTCCAGGGTAATGCACAAACACATTCCCTAGTTCATGGTTTCTACCTCCCTTCCACCTAGAATCTGAGCTATTTCCAAGACCAAACTCACTGCACAATGTATGGAACGCCACTTTATTATAAGGGTTGTTCATGCGGTTGAAGGCTTGCTCATCGGGTAAGGACAAACCCAATTCCACTGGGATACAGCATATGGTGAAGTTGATGTGGAATTTCATGAACCCATATACAATAGGTGGATACTGTTCAGTGTACGCCCTTTCTGCCCCACCATCCCATTGGAAAAGATTCACATGGAACCCGCTCATATTCGCCTTTCGCTACTTGAACTTATCAACTAGATCACCCGAGATGGTTTTAAGTTAACACTGCTCTCGTTTAATTGCTAATTCATAGGTGCATCCAGTGGGTGTTCTCTCGAAGGACATCTTTGATGTCCAGGCGCGGCCTTGAGTTGGTCTTTCGCGTCTTGCATGTCGGATAGGATCATGGACAAACGATGGCTCTTTCCCCTCTCCATTTCTTTTTTTTTTCTATCACGATGGTAAATCTCAAGCTTGAGCTCATCAAACTTGCCCACCTTCCCCCTTCTTCACCTCCGCCTACGAAATCTTCCACCCAACCAATCATCTCATCTATGACTGTATCAACCATGTGGGAATATCAGTTGCCTCCATCACCTCTTTTGTCTCCAATCTAAAGTAATGTCTAGACTCCACCCTCTCCCCCGTTGAGGGGTTTTCATTGGAGAATGTACAAGTAAGAATAGGACACCTTGATAGGACCTACACTTCTCTCTTGGTCAATAAAATCGATAACCCTTTGTTAGTTTTGAAACACGTCGTCCATTTTTTAATTTCCTCTAAGTACCCTTTGATTAGTGACTACAAGCAACTATTATTTAGTAAAACGTGCTCCTGAAGTAATGCATTAACTAGAGAATTTTTAGTTTCCCGCTTACATGTATTTTACCGCTAAGTCCGCCGCTAGGAAATAGAGTCACATTTAGATCACATGCGGTCAACAACACCCTGAGCAGAAGCACAAAGTGCGATGCAATGAAAGGGGTTTGCATCTGTTGTGAGAAAGTAGTAGTTTCTCGCTACCGTGCTGCGGTCACTCAGTGTTGAATCCAGGTTTTACTGGAGAGGACCCCTTGGACAAACATTTGGGGGTCCAGACCAGAATTTTGGGGGTCCTATCTTGAATATTGCTTTCGATCACCTCACCACGTTATCGGTGACCGCCATTTTGAAAACTGCGATTACTGGTTCGAGTAAACGTTTTTTCGTTCCCCTCTGCGTGACGCTACAGCGGGTGTCCCTAAGACGTGGAATGACGGAATGGCGGAACGGCGGAAAATAACCCCAAATCTTAAAAGATGGAACGGCGGAAAATTACGGCTAACCCTAAAAGATGGAACGGTGGAAAATTACCTAAAAGGCGGAATAGCGAAAAAAAGCATAAAAATGGTAATAATGGAGGAATAAAACTACACTTAACATCCCCATGTATGTGTTAATTGTCAAGTGGAATTTTAAACTCGCTCACCCCAACGATCTGATTCTTTACTCGAAATCTCTCCTGCTTGGGACAAAAAAAAATCATGCAACCTCTCATAAGAAAAAAAAAACGCATTTTTAACACAGAGCGAAATGATACAGTAAAACCCCCCTGGTCTGCGGCATTAAATGTAAAATGTAAATGTGGCTGTGATGTATGAAGGTTGGAAATCCAATTGAATACGGTGGGACTCCAGCAATGTTTTTACAGCTTATATTTTCACTTTCTAAAGTGGGGGAAATTAACTGGAGGAAAAGCAAACGAATCAAGCCTCCATGCAACAGCCTAGTCGCGTGAGATCGGAAGTACTATCATTAATTAACAATTAATGATGAGGCTGTGTAGGATATTAAGAATTAAGCGGATCGAGGAAGGTGTTATCGATAACACCCTTCCGAGATCCGCTTAATTCTTCATATCCTACGAAAGCCGAATTCATTAATTGCTTTATTGTTTATCAAAATATTTTCAAACACTTAAAGGAGAAAATGAGCTTTATTTTCACAAATTTCACACCCACCAGCAATATAACAAAACAACAAAATAACACAAGCTTGTCCCCAGGTCTTCTCGGTTAACGGTGCCTTAACCTGCGTAAACGCTGCATTTTTGACGTCATTTCCTCGTTAAAGTCAAAATTCTTCCAAATTTGGTCATCAGTAACTGGTTATGGTGAATTAAACGTGTGCTTTTAGCCAATCAGAATCGGGGAAATATTTTGAATGAATAATAACTCACATTAACACGTTTTACCAAAGATAATTGCCCGACAGCTGGCACAGCAATTCCCACGTCCCAATTACAGTCGCGCCACGTGCAGATAAATTTTGTAGTCGATATTGAACCAGAGTATAGCTTGTCTCGTCGTAATTGTTGGATTCTATGGCTTTTAAATTGCCCTCCCCAAATGGGAGGGTAAATTCCAAAAAACCCTCTATCGAAGATTATACGGGCCTAACACTGTTTGACATTTTTGTCCAACCATCGATTAAATAAACAAGTTAAGTTTAATTTGCTGTTATCTGGCATGAATGGTGGTGACCGTCTAAGGACCTGAAAAGATTAATAATAAAAAAATAAGTTGAAGGAGAAGCGTGAATCTCTGCAGACGTCTTTTGCAGTGTCCTTCGGTATGCTTCGGAAGGGGACGAAGTGTGGGAATATCAAAAAACTGCCAAACTGATAAAGACAAACAGAAGTCAAAATTCATGTCGTATAAGCCCGAGCGAGCGGAAATTGGCGCTCGCGCTTGAAGACAAGACCTCGCAAATGTTACACGAAAAATCCTTCAAAAACTAAAACTAAAACATCTTGTACGGAGGTGGGAAGTAAGAATTAATTTTCTTTTTTCTTCTTATGTTTTTTGTTTTTATTATTATTTTAGGATTTGCAGTAGTAGTATGTTAAAGTAAAAATAAGTTGAAATTCATTAAAATTGAATTTAATTTTTATTTTATTTTTAAAAATAAGTTGAAATTCATTAAAATTGAATTTAATTTTTATTTTATTTTAAAAAATAAGTTGAAATTCATTAAAATTGAATTTAATTTTTATTTTATTTTTAAAAATGTGTTGAATTGATTTTAATTTTTAATTGATTTTAATTTTTATTTTATTTTAAAAAATAAGTTTGAATTTCATTAAAATTGATTTTAATTTTTAATTGATTTTTGGAAGGTTTTTTGAAAGTTGGTTTTTTAATTTTTACCAGAAATTTTATGAATGGATTTAAAAATAAAAAAATGAATTAATATTTAAAGATTTGCGAAATTATTAAAAATGGAACGACTAAATAGTTTATATTATCATCAATTAAAAAATATTGCAAAAGAGTTGAAAATTAAAATGCGATCAAAAATGAATAAAGAAGAATTAATTAAAAGTATTTCAAAATTTTCAGAGGATGAAATTATTAATCTAATTAAAAAAGATTCTATCAATAATAATTATTTTTGTATTCATAGAAAGTGTAAATATTATTGTAAAGAGTGTTGCGGATCACAATTATGTATACACAATAAAATTAAATATTGTTGTAAAGAATGTAAAGGATCAAAATTTTGTAAACACAACATACAAAAAACACATTGTAAAGAATGTGGAGGGTCTCAAATATGTGAACATGATAGACAGAGAACACATTGTAAAGATTGTGGGGGGTCTCAAATATGTCAACATAAAAAACAAAAAGCACATTGTAGAGAATGTCGTAAAAAATAATTATGGTTAAGGGGAGAAGATTAAGTTATATAACATAAGTATGTGTTACATAACAAAATATATATAAATTTATCGAAATAGATACCATACTAATCCACCAAACGCAACTATGATTGTTAATAAACGAACTTCATGCTCGCTTTGTGTTGATTCAATATTATTTTCCTGTTTAATTGGATTTGTTTGAGTTGAGTCTGTTTTGGTTTGTGGTTTTGGATTTGTATCAGCTATATGAGGTAACTTTACTTTTGAAGATCCTAAGTTATGACTTATTCCAACATGTTTTGATTCAGTGTTTAGGGAATTATTTACTCCAAATTTCATATCATTACTCGCTTTCATAAGTTTGTTGTTAAAACCAGTCACGCTTTCAGTATTGATTATCATATTACTAGGCATCAACCATACACCAGGAGCGATAGCTAAATCAAGCCGTAATTTCGCTTCCTGTACAGCTAATTGATATCTTTGGATAGAGCTAGAAATGTCATTCTCAATCACACTACTTTCAAATAAAGCCAAGAATTCTTGTTGTGTTTCAATCGCTCCACCACCATTACCATAAATCGAATTTCTAGTGTTAACTTGCGCTCCCAATATACAGTAAACAAAAGCTTCTGCAGATCGATTAAATCTACCAAGTCCAGCTTTAGTGAGTCCATGACTACTTGTTGGGATAAACCAAGCATATTTGAAATCAGCAAAGTCATCATTACGGATAAATGAAATTAAATTACCTTTTTCTTTCTTGCCACCTTCATCAGCAAATTTACCACCTTCACCAGGCCATTGATCTGCTTCATGATCGTAATTCCTTATAATATGTACATTTTGATATCCCCCTCCTTTTCCATTGTACCCCGCACCATAATCGAGGAATATATCTCCCAATCCACCGTTTCTTCCACCTTTCCATCTAAAATCTGAGTTTTTCGATATGTTAAATTCTGCACACAAACGTTGATATGCTACTTTACTATATGGATTATTATTTATTACAAAGGGTTGTTCATCAGGTAAGGGAAGGCTTAATTCATACAATATTCGTCTTATTGTGAAATATATATGAAACTTTATAAAGCTGTTCACTACTTTAGGGTAATTTAGACTTTCAAAAGGACTAATACCACAACCAGATGTTGCACACCAAACTGCAAAGTTAAGTTGCTGAGGCCAATAATTCATATCAGGAGCATTCAACCATTTTTTACTCTGCTTTCCAAATTTGAATGTTACAACTTGAGATGTAAATATGTTTCTCATCTTTGCTGTGAATTTCTTTGTATTTGACACGTATATATCCAGAGAGGTTAGCATTTTTGTTACATCAGTTGTAAAGTCATCAAAATTAACAGCTGGTATTGGGTAAGATCTATTTGTTAATGTTAAACTCTTTGGGAAAGAACTCACTTCATCACCATCCAACCCTAAATCTTTCCATAAAAGTTTTTTCATACGAGGCGACAGGTCATCTATCCATGTTTTTCCAGTAGGATCATCATTTGACATTATTGTTATACCATTAACTTTCCATCTAATGTAACCACCATACGGATCAGCTACAATTATGAATTTACTTGTATCAGCATTTGGATACTTATTTATGAAATCCTTGAATGTCATTTTATTACTTTTAGAATAAGATGAAAAGTCTTTAGATAACCTCTTTTCTAATACCTGCAAAACAATTACATCCTACATCAGTTTTCTCATATGAAATTTTTAATGAGCGGGAGTGGTTAACTCTTTTAATAGATCTGCGCGAACTTCTCTTCTTATCTGCGACATGTTTAAGTTTTTTTCTGTATCTCTCCTAAATTTTTGACGAACTTCTAGTTTTAGTTTTTGAAACTTTTCCAACTCTGCTAAAATTATAGAAAATTCTTGATCAGATATAACATTATCTTTCAAAGCCTTTGAAACCAAGTCGTTAATGGTGTTTAATTTTGATTTCGCTATAGAAGCAGTTTGTTCGTGTTTACTAACTTTATTTGAAAGTCTTTTTGAGGCTGCACCGAATCCAACAGATACTCCACCACATATTCCACCGACAACACCCAAAGGAACACCAATCATGGCTCCAAAACCGGTGAGAGAAGTTCCAAGACCACTTGCGGATAGAATAACTGAAATCACCCCACTGAAAACACTGATTTTTGTAAATATTCCTCTTGCTCTATTGTATTTTTTCCTTACATCTTCATAATGTTTAATTTCTCTCTCAAGATTTTGTAATACTTCACTTGATTTTTGTAGTCTGAAATTAACTGGATCAACATTACTATGTAATTGCGGATAGATACCATTATAATCACTCATTTTTTTACTACTCAACATGTTATCTTTAAATTAATACGAATGTTAACTGAATTAGAAATTATCTTTGTTCCATTTTTATCTAGAATCCATAATTTAAAGTGGTTCACTGGATTTTTAGTTTTTGTAATTCTTAAACTTGGATACTTTTTGGAGGGGATAACAGCTAATAGTTGCGATGGGTTAAGTTCCACATTTTCACCACTATGTATACGATTGTAATATGAAGACTTTGGTTCAATAAGATCACACATTAAGTATAAAGGATTTTCAGAAGTTGCCTTTGTACCAGAAAAATCTAACATTTGTATATCTTTTACATTATATAATGATGGATCAAGATAAATCGTTGTTTCTGTAGTTAACATTGTTATTGATAAAAAAGTTATTATATCATCATTACATCGATAATCCATTATTTTTTAGATCTACTTACTCTTCTTTTTAAATTGTTCCACAAAATATAGAACTACAGCTAATATCAACAACCAAGCATTCTTACCTAAAAATCCAATAACCTCACCAGCTGTTTTGAATAGAAAGCTAACTATTGCACCAACCATTCCTGGTAATATTTCACCTAGTTTTTTACCTATAGTTTTCAACCCATTACCAACACCTTTTCCCAATGTTTTTAACCCATTAGAAAGATTAGAAACTATAACACCAATGATTATACCAACAGCACTTACAACAGCAAAGACTGTAAAACCATACTTTTTGAAGATATACTTTAACCTCTCTCGTAATGGTAGATTTTTAAGTATTTCATCTTTTCGTATCTCGATATCTGATATTTGTTCTTCACTTGAGATTATATTCTTTCTAATTTGTTCTTTTAATTTATCAACCTCAGATTGTAAACGTTCATTACTTTGTTCCAACTTTGTTAAATTGGATTTACCCTTCTTATATTTATCTATTTCTTCTTTGTATAATTTTGTTTCACTCAAAAGTTTTTCTCCTTGTATTTTTAATTCTATATTCTGTTTAACTGTTTCATCAAAAAGACTTTTATTTTCTGCTTTTTCTACCTGTTGTCTCTCAATGAATTCACGCAGTTCTTTTTCTTTTTCAGTATATCGATCTATCTCCTGAGGATATACTTTTATGGTTGCCTTCAATCCCTCTGCTATATTATTTAATTTCCTATTTTTTTCATTAGCTTCATTCAATTGTTCCTTTAGATCATAATTTTTTTCAAGCATGGTTTCATAATCAACACCTAGAGCTTTTCTCATTGTTTTCGGTAACTTTTCAACCATCATATTACTATCTTTATCAATCAATATATGTTGTACAGCGTTATCCCTATTACTAAATTTTGCTATTACATTACCGTCTTCATCAATTATTACATTAAATGGTGAATCAATGGGATTGTAATTTGGGAACAAACATTTGATATATTCCCCTGCTTCTCTTCTTCTATCATATTTGTCATGTGTTGGTATAGGTCTTTCTTTTAAATCCCCCTCTTCATATTCACCATAACCAGGATATTCTATACGATTTGTGGATGTATTTGGGCTTTGATAAAATGTATTATCTTCATCATCATTATCATCATCATCAGATCCTTTTGGTAAATCTTCTAATGGTATATCTTCTGCCATGATTTTTTACCAATTAGTAAGAAATCTTTAAACTAAACACACAAACATGAAAAAATATATACTTAGTTTAATTTTTTACTTTATTCATCATCTTTGGGTGAGTTAGGAGACGCTTAATCCCCGTATTTTTAAGTTCTACAATTGCCTCATAAAGCTTTACTTGAAGAGAAATACGAGAACCAATAAATATAGATTCAATCTTTATCGCACATTTTGCATAACAGTGTTTATTAATTATATTTTCAGCTTCAATTATTTCATTATTTTCTTTATCATAGAATTGAGTAATGAATTTGTTTTGTTTTTCAGAGTGGATTAATTTTGTGTATAATGTTGGACCACGACCAGGAACTTTTCGGAGAATAGTCTTACCCGTTTTATCATCTACATGTTTTTCTGTTTTCCAATATAACGGATTCAAACCACCTTTAGATTTAGTAAGATCACTTCGCTCTAATTCAAACTTGTCGATTTCCTCACGGTTTTCAACTAAATGATCAATACAACATTCTACAATTCCATTGAAAGTATCTATCCATTTCTTTTCTTCGGTTGTGGCTCCATCTCGATTCCACAAACACAAAGGAAAAGTATAACCAGTAACTTTACCAGATTCTTGACTAATATTTTCTGAAATTCCAAATGAATACAAACGTTCAGTAGGAATAATAAGTTCACCTTCTGTTCCATCTTCATTGCGAGTAAAAATATTAATTCTCTTAAATTCAATTTTTGGTTTACTATCTGGAATCTCTCCTAAAGTAGGTTCAGAAAAGACCATACGTTCTTTTGGGATATACCAATCAGCATTGGTTAACTTTGTGTTTTCATTATGTGTCATTTTTTACTTTACTTTATTATTTTTTAAATCTATATCACCTAAAAGAATTTACTAACTAAATAACCTAATGATAACATACCAACACCAACATATGCTATTTCTCCTTTCTTTTGATTTTCACTAGGTCTATAATAATCAGAAAATTTTGGTTCATGTGTCTCACTATATAATTTCAAAGCTTCATCTGTATTGGAAATATTTTTTGAAGCTTGGTATTTATCATCTTTTTGTTGTACTTTCCAATCAATGAGTTTCTGTCTTTTTTCCTGATATTCTGCATAATCTTTTTGATATTTTTCTAATGCCTTATCGTGTCGTATTTTTTCTGTATCTGTTTTATCACCTGAGAGATATTTTGCAAGATATGAACCACCAACGAAAGTAGTCGCATTCAAAATAGCTCCACCAACCATCATTGCTAATGCTGCCATATTTCTTCGCTTCGCTCAGGTCTATAAATCCTTTATTTTGGGTTCCTCCCTCGCTTCGCTCAGTTCGGTAAAATCTTTTGATCCTCTAAATATGTTTTTAGGTACGTACTACCTGATAATACAGCTACCCATTTTGCATAATTTGTAATACTTGAGGATGGATCGTTCATAAATGATTCTTTCATAACCTTTTTAGCTAAATAACCAACACCAGCTGCTAATCCGATAAGGACTGCTGAATCAGTAACAGTTTTCACAAGTTTGTTTTCGGTTGACATAATTTTTTACTGTATCAGTAAGAAATCTTTAGATACCTTTAGGCCCGCGAAAAAAATCATATCATTCCCATTTTCAGCGTTTGTTGGGGTTGTGGTTGGGAGGGTTGTGTAGTAATATTTTGGGGTGGAACTTTAGTAGGAACTTGAGATAAATCTACTATCCTATTTTTATCATCCTCCTTTTGTCGGTATCTCATAAACATATCAAATGCTGTAAACCCTATTCCAACAATGGATAATACAGTAGTAAAAGATAGCTCTGGAAGCCATGCTTTTGATTCACTCTCTGTATTTTTATTTTCATTTTGCTCTTCTATATTTTTTATCTCTTCTTCACGTTTCATCTCCCTAGCTAATGCTTCTTTTGCTTTTTTATTATATTCAGCTAATTTCTTACCAGCAGCAACCTTTTTAGGATCTTTCTCCCTCTTTTTTGAAGTATTACCTCCAGTTTTTTGGTCTTCTTTTGGAGGATCTCTAGTAATTTGCTCAACAACTTCTTCTGACATTATTTAACATATCATTAAGAAATCTTTAGATACCTTTAGGACCGCGAAGCAAATCAGTAGACAGTATCATACCCATCAGTAGATTGGTTAGTATCCTGCTCAGTTTTATTTGAATCATCTATATTTTTTCTTGAAACTTCCTGTACTTTACCTATTTTAACATGTTTAAAAACCTGTAATAATCCGCTGGCAAGCGCTAAAAATCTCCCACCTTTTAATGCTAATAGACCTACAAAGTTTGCAAGTTCACGATTAACCAACTCATCATTTTTTAAATCAGAACAAAGAGATTCTATATCATCAACAGGAACCATGTAAGAAATTACTTGAGAAATTAATTGAAGAGATGAATCCAATAACCCACCATTAATTTTCTTACCCAATACTGCCTGGTATCGATTAAAATATTTTTCAACATCTTTTACTGATAGTTTTTTGATATCACCCAAACTCATCTCTACACCTAAATATTCTTTTGTGGTTCCAAGAACTGTGAGAATAGATAGTGATTCTTTTTTTATTTCAATTTCCTTAATTAGTTCGGTATCATTATGTTTTACCTCATCTTTCACATCACTAATATAATCTTCAACTTCTGTCATCTTTTAATTTTAATTTTGTAATAACATATTGATTCTTTTAAATCACTGAGTGAGATGATAATATAGTATTAAAAGATAACTCTGGAATACAACAAATTTTATAAGTTCTCTATAAATCAACTTTTCCAACTCATCTTGGGGTATATCATAATCACCATCTTCAAATTCATCGTATTTGGACCATTTTGGGGTATTGTCTGTCATCTTTTTTTCTTTCTTTCGGCAATACATGGGTTATTTTTAAATCAGCTTTACAGGTCTGAAGGGATTTCCAAATAGCAATTAAATGGGTGACGTAAAGATAAACAAAGTCTAGAATATTTTTCATTTTTTAATAATTGCATAAATTTTTTACATAATTCATAATTCAAATCACCACCATAATCTTCAAAAAACATCTTCATACCTTTTTGTGATGGGTTATGGAAAGTAACAACACAAGCTACATTTTCGCGGAATGGTTTTGCTATTGAAGTTAATTGCTGAGTGAGAACCCAAACTGATAATCCATGATGTCTTCCAGAGAATGCTAAATCTATAAACTTGTTTGATCGTTTCTTCAGATCATTCGAAACAGCACAATCATCTAAAATTATTAGTGTATTTGTTCCAGAGAATAAAGTTTGGCAATCAGTTAATAATTCATTAATCTCATCTATATTACTAGCATCTGGTGATGAAACAAAGAAACGTTTATCTCCTCTAGCAAAATTATGATATGTTTTATTTTTAGAATAAGTTGGACATATTAAAACAATGTAATCAAAAATTTTTAGGAATGGACCTCTGAGTTGATCAATGATGTACTTTGTTTTTCCACAATTTGTTGGACCTGTTATAATACAATGGAATGGTATTTTATCTCGTAATTCTTCCATGATTTTGTATCATAACATGAGGTTTTTTAAGTCGCTTCGCGGCCAAAAGGGTTTCAGATTCTTCCCTCACTATGTTCGGTCGCTTCGCGGGCCCAGAGGGTTTCAGTACTTAATTGATCGCAAACCAGAATTCATAATCTCCATCATCGCATCAGCCACAACAAACATATGACAGGTTATGGTACCAGAGCCACTTTGTTTTCTTTTAATTTCTAGTTTTACTCCATCTTGTGTATTGTTTAATGCTAGACCACCTCCATGAATATCATTATCAGGGTGAGTTCTCATATCAACCCAAAGAGCAAACTTATCTGCATAAAAATCCTTTTCCTTTACCGACCAACGGGAGGAACCAGACTGAAGGGGTGAACCACTGAATCGTTTCTTTACCGACTCCCATAGATCTGACGGTATCATTCCCTTGGAGTATAAACGATTTGGCACACCATCAACATCTATATTAATAGAGGTTATACCTGGATTGTAAAAATTCTCAGAGTTACGTGCTCCTGCTGCAGTTGGTAATGTAAACAAACATAATATACCTGTCATTGATCTTCTAGGTAGATTAATATGTTGATTTATAACACCATCACCACCTATGGAAAATGTAAAAGTTTTGTGTAAAGTGACATTTTCATAAAAGAATCCTTTACCAACCTGATAAGCTGCCTGAGCCTCACGAGCCAAGTATTCACTTAAAATTGAAGAATATTCTAACTCAAGGTTTTTGATTGAATATGTTGGAGGTTTAGTAGCGTCAGAATAAACAACAATATCATTAATTGGAGCAAGTGTAATCTCAAAGATCAGATGATTATCTAGTGCCTTTGGATAGAAAACCCCATGATCATTTAGAATAGGATGGTTTAGTGGTATACGATACTTGGTGTTATGTACTTTTGAAAGATCCACTTCCTTTGTATCTTGTGTTTTTCCATCACCTGCTTTTGTTCTAAGTTTTCTCATATTTACAGAAGAAATACCTTGTTTTAATTTATCTTCACGTTCTTCATCTGTTAAAAATAAATCATGATAGGTTTGGAATAGATCATATCTTTGAGTATCCTGTAATGTTTCACCCCCAAAAAGAACTCTAAGTCTAGATACAAGATTACTACCTAAATTATTCACAAGTGTATTATTAGCATGCCCATCAACATCTAAATCAAATAGTAGAGATACACTCCCTGGTACAATCACTAAATTCTCAGAAAGTTTTGGAATATTTATATATAATGTTTCCCCGGGGCTAGCTGAGGATGGGTTTAGAGTAATTCTATTCATTGTTGATTCTGCTTTCAAACCGAATGGCTCTCGTGGAATTCTGTTTGGATTAATTTTTTCAGACGTCATATTTGATTTATAAGATACTTTGGTTAATCTTTAAATGAGTTCCACCTTATCTAAAAAATTAAGTCGGATATATTATTCAACTTTTGGATATTGGAAAGGATATTCTGCAATTCCTAAATTAGCTGAGAAAGCAAAAGTAAGTGAAGATGTTGCTAAACGATGGTTAAAAAAACAGGCAATATGGCAAATATATCTACCAGCTCCAAAGTACATACCTAGGCCTCATTGGACTGTGGATAAACCTAATCAGATTCACCAAGCAGATTTATTATTTTTACCAAATGATAGAGTAGGAAGAAAAACATATAAATACGCATTAGTTGTGGTTGATGTTGCCTCAAGATACAAAGATGCCGAACCATTAATCTCAAAAGAAAGTAGGGAAATTTCAAATGCTTTTACAAAAATATATTCCAGAAAATTAAAATATCCCAAAACATTAATGGTTGATCCTGGAAGAGAATTTATGGGTGAGGTTAGTAAACTTATGAATTACCATAATGTGAAAATACAAATAAGTGAAGCTGGAAATCATAGAGCACAAGCATTTGTAGAAAACGCAAACAGAATATAAAGTGAAAGATTATTTAGTCATCAATATGCGCAAGAAATGATTGGTGATGTTCGATCCAGAGTATGGGTTAAAAGATTACCATATATTTTAAAAACTTTGAATAATACACCAACTAGAATAACTGATAAAGAACCTAATGATGCTATAAAAATGAAAGAGGTTAATATTGAACCGAAAAAATACTTAAGGAATGTGGGTCTTGATGAGGTTAGACTTCCAATTGAGGTTATGGTTAGATATTTACTTTTTCCTGGTGAACTTGAAGGTGGAGAAAAAAGAAGAGCTACAGATCCTATTTGGAGTATTAAGATTTATTATATTTCAGGTAGTACTATTTCTCCTAATCAACCAGTTTTATATTTTTTACAAGATGGTCCTAAGCGAGGTTTTGTAAGGGAGGAGCTTCAAGTTGTACCCGATGATACTGAGTTGCCTCCTGATTCTGTTTTAAAATGATTTAACGCAAGGGTTTTGTGTGAATTCCATCCTCATAAACTATTCTTTTATCATAATATGCGTTCAATCTTTTTTTAATTTGAGTATATGTCACAATTTGGTTGTCATTGACTCTAAATCCAGTATTTTGTGCCATATCAATTGCTCCATTCAAAGCTGACATGTACCTATCCCAGTTCATCTCGTTTTGTCTATGAATTGTACCTTTACAACTATACTTTACTTTTCCATATTCATCCTCCGCGTAATAACATTTTGATGAAAGTGCAATCATTCTAATACCATCAAACTCTTTCTTGAACAACCCTGGAGTTTTGTCGTGATATTTTGATGTTGATAGGAATTTTTTTTTTCCTCCATTAAAGTATTCTTTTTGCATTTCAGGTTTTATAATATTATCCAATTTTTCAGCCGAAATTGCCATGTACATAGAATCTGTATCCATTTGTATCAGTTCAAAATCTTTTCTATCTACATACTTATCAAGAAAATCGTAATAAAATTCTAACATCCGAAGTTTGGCTAGCTGATATACCGCGATACCACATTGATAGGGTCTGTCTATTTTTATTTCTTTTTTTCGTTTTATTATTTCATATGTTTCATTTATTTCTGTAAGATCTTCAAAGAGTGGGGATCTTAAGTCTATATTAACCTCATTCTCATCCTGAGTATACTTTGTGATTTTGTGTTTTTCTTTATCTTCTATCATTTTTCCATAGAATGAATTTCCTTTCAGTTTGTAAGTATCACCCATTGCTTTACAACCTTTATACTTTGGTTTTAGTTTTTCAATCAATACTTTAATGTCTTTGTGTTCTTCAATAAATGGTACGACATCAGGAAATTGTTTTAATTCATTAATAATATTTTCAACCTCATCTTTTTCATTTTTATTAAAAGCTATACTTAACTTTTTTACCATATCCTCAATATCACCATCCCTTCTCGCGTTACTAACTTCTTCAGGAAACCATTCAAAAGGTCTTCCTGGTTCATACTTTAAAATATTATGAATGGCTGTAATCTCCAAACCGTGCTTAAGATACCATTGTATTAGTTCTGTGTATAAAAGTATCTTTTCTGCCTTTGTAACCCCTAGTAATTTTTTATTATTATTTAGGTGCTTTCTACCTGTAGCTTTTTGATATTCTTTCATATGATCTGGTACCAAATCTTCAGGAACACTATCTACAACAAATAGTGGTGAGAACTCTTCAAACTTTTCTTTTAGGTTTTCAGGTACATTTATATCAACTTGACAAAATCCAAAAAGTTTTCCATCAATAATATCTTTACAAATCTTCTTAATAAATTCAGGATCTGTTGGGTTTTCAACCTCAATACATTCTCCTTTACCACATGGCATTTTTTGACCCGCCACGAAAAGATATAACCCATTTGCATCATAACCAACAATTCTTACACAATTTTTTGGAAATTTATATTTATGGGAACGAATCTTTGTTTTCCCCACCTCTGCATATCGCATGAAAACAATACTAGGGCCACCAACCATACCCGTTTTCAATAGTTTATAAATCTTGTTTTTGTCGCATGTTTTACAATTGTACATTATCTGGTGGCATTTTTTACAAAACACTTTATTACAAACTTTATTACATCTATGAGCACAGTATTTTCCAGGAGCAAATAATCCAGGATCACCTTTCTTTTTAATTTTTTGGTATTTATTTAGAACGTACATCATTGATACACCTGGGATGGATACGGCATCTTTTAATATATCAATTTTGTCAGGATAATAAATTTCACGTGTTTTTTCTAACGCTTCTTTGAAAGGAATAACATCATTTAGGTTATACTCTCTTAACCAATCCTTCTGGGTGACACAACCTCTCTTTTTATATTCCATCTTATATTCTTCATATTCTTCAAAGGATATTGTCATTTTCTGGTGTAAGCTTGAATTGCTTTACACCACTTATCAAAAGAAAGTCCGGGGGCCAAGTACGACATTACATCCAAGAATTTAAAATTTGGTGTTGATAAAAACACATGCTTATTTCCATTTCTTGCAACAAAAATATCTTTGGTTTTATTAGTCATGTGCTTTACAAATAATCTTTTAATCGCATTTATATCATACATTCCACTATTGAACCCTAAAACAGGAACTTGATTACACCATTCTTCATACTTCTCTAAAACTGCTTTTGGTATAGAATCTTGGTCAGGTAGTGGATATTCTTTTTTAACCTTTTCAACAATCTTTTTTCTTCTCTTTTCTAAATTTTCAACAAATTCTTTTACAAGCTCTTCAGGGTTTTCATTTATAATAAATGTTGGTTCTTTTTCATAAGTATCATGGATTCCAACGCTAACTGGGATATGTATTTGGTTAAAAGATAAATCATCAGTAATCTGTTGAAATTCTTTTTGTAATATTGACTCAAAATCATAAACAATAAAATCTGGATAAGGAATAAATTTCTTCTCAAACCATGTATCACTCAATTTAGGGTTTTCACACTCCCAAACTGATACAACATTATACCCCAAATCTTTCATCATATTTTCTCTTTCTATAGTTTCATTATATTTTATTTTATCGTCACTCGAACATGGACAACCGTGCCATTTACACCCCTTAAATTCAAAAACAGTATTAGTCTCTGGTTCGTATCCATCCACCAAAAAAAAAAGCTCATTCCCTTTTCTATCCTTAACACACCTTTTACCACCATGACCACATAATGCATGATGAATATGTTTACCTATAATTTTAGATTGTTCTTCTATCCACCTACAAGCTTTATAACTAAATTGGGTATTACCACCATAAAACACCTTTTCAGAGCTGTTGGGAATGTGATTTATCTTTTTACCATTACATATTACTTCTGTTTTTTCTCTACAGGTGTTTTTTTTTACATGATCATGATAATTACCATGTCTGTTAAATATTTGTTTACATCCTGAACATTCCCATTTTTTTGTTAGCAACTCTATATCCTTTATGAAAAAACAGTGACCCTCAAGAAGTCCAATATTTAGACAAGGTAAATTATCTTTGAAATTGCCTTTACCAAAAACTAATTTCCAAATTTCATTGTTCCCTTTTTCTTTTTGCTCGTAAAGGCGAATGTTAATAGAAAACATTTTTGCAATTTTCTCAAAATCAACAAGTTTTGTTGCCCTAACTTCTGAAGCTTTCAATTTTTGGTTATTATAAAAATCTCTGGCTAATTTCAGTGTTTGTCTTTCAATGTACTTTTGGGGTGTTTTTTTACCAGCAAGAATGTTTAATAGAATTGCCAAACACCTCCAAAAACATAGATTATCATCCCTATCATCTACGGCATAAAGACATTTTTTATCTTTTAGAGAATCTGGTAATTTTCCACAACCAAGTAGAGGCTCGTTACTGTCAATAACTTTTACTTTTACCTCTGTAAATTCAATTATACCTTCATGAGCACCTGGTTTATCAATTATCTTTTCTGGAGGTAAGTATGCCTTAATCCAAGCAATACCTTCTTTACTCAATCTTTGTTCCTCACACCGATCAATATAATCTTTTATTTCTGAAAGCATTGTAAAAGTCCCTTCACCCCTAAATGTGTGGTTGAAATTAGCTATTTCTCCTTTACCCCTATGAATTAAAGCACTAAAACTGATAACAATTCTTGATCGCATTTCTATGAGTGGTTCCAATTCATTGAAAATCATTTCTGATAAGTTAATATCTAGATCTCTCCTAAATTCAAAAATTGTTTCATTTCTTTCAGTTATATTTTGAATTTCTTCATGCTCATTAGGTCTTATTGGAAATATTCTAAGGGTTGTTGTTCTTTTTCTTGTAGTTTTTTTATCACCCTCCCCAACATTACCCCCTTCATTTTTTGTTTTAGGTTTAGGTTTAGGTTTATCACCTTTCTTATCATTATCCCTTTCTTTAGGTCTTGCACCCTCCTTCTCATAATCTCTAACTTCTGTAATAGTTGATTTAGTTTGGGGTGTTTTTTCTTGATTTTTATTTTGTTTTATTTTTTCTCTTTTTTGTTTCAATTGTTCTTTTTGTTGTTTTATTTGTTCTTCTTGTTGTTTCATTTGTTCTTTTTGTTGTTTTATTATTTCTTGTCGTTGTAATTTTTCTTCTTGTCGTTGTAATTTTTCTTCTTGTTTTTTTATTATTTCTTTTTGTTGTTTTAATATTTGTTCTTGTCTTTTTATTTGTTCTTGTTCTTGTATTTTTTCCCATTCTTCATCTTCTTCATCTTCTTCATCTTCTGATTCGGGTGTTTGTGGATTATCATCAATAAAATTTAGTTTTGCATATTGTGTTGGTGTGGTTTTAGTAGGATTACGCAGTGATTCCATAAGTTCTGTGTTTGATAGGGTTTGAGGAAGGTTGCGTAACACTTCCACAAACTCTGGAATATTATTCAACTCTTTAATAAGTTCTACTTTTCGCTTTCCAGACATCCCTTTAATTTTAAACATTTTAACAAGTTCATACAGCTGTTCAACATTCAATTTTTGTAGTCGTTCCATTTTTAATAATTTCGCAAATCTTTAAATATTAATTCATTTTTTTATTTTTAAATCCATTCATAAAATTTCTGGTAAAAATTAAAAACCAACTTTCAAAAAAACCTTCCAAAAATCAATTAAAAATTAAAATCAATTTTAATGAAATTCAAACTTATTTTTTAAAATCAATTAAAAATTAAAATCAATTCAACACATTTTTAAAAATAAAATAAAAATTAAATTCAATTTTAATGAATTTCAACTTATTTTTAAAAATAAAATAAAAATTAAATTCAATTTTAATGAATTTCAACTTATTTTTTAAAATAAAATAAAAATTAAATTCAATTTTAATGAATTTCAACTTATTTTTACTTTAACATACTACTGCAGTAATTTTCTGCGTTCCGTCTTTTAGGATTTGGGGTTCATTTTCCGCCATTCTGCCGTTCCGCTATTCCGTCGTTCCACTATTCCATCGTTCCTCGTTTTAGGGTCTTCCCGCTACGGCTCCCGCAAAATAAAAAGCTCTTGTTATGAGAAGTCAGAACTCAAAAAAGACGGAGCGAATGAACGCAAAAATCCGTCATCGGTAGTAATTGTCCATCAGTAGGCTTGACACTCCAGTCTTCATCTTCGGAAGTTCGTTGTTCCACATGTGGTAAGCGGATTGTTTTTCTTCGCGTCGATACAAGTGGAACAAAACATTTCACCATCTTTGAACTCGAGCCATTTGAAATCGCTGAGCCATTGGCGGCAAAGGGAATTGCAGACTTTGATTTCAGGGATCGATTTGGAACTTTCGTCGTTGACTCCGCAAATCTTCAACAACGTTGACTCCGTCATCTTCAGGATTTTAAAATTACGCGAAAACGTTTTTTTTTCAAGTTATACTGATGCTAAAAATAAAAATACACCAACCAGAATAGACCCTTCCACGGTTAATGGTCGCCATATTGACTGGGGGGCAAACAAAACCTGGTTGCTACGCAACGCGCCATATATTTCCTTTCAAAATAAGACGCGGTTCGCTACCCTCAAATAGTTATTCGCTTTTTTTGTGAACAAACGCCTATTTCTATAGCCGAAATTTTTTGGCAACAAAAGGAAAGCATTATTAAAGGTGAGTGATCGATTGCTTGGCCGAAATACGTCTTCTTCTTTGGGTTGCACGCGTATGTTGTGATAGATTGTTCGAATGTGAATCGCGGTCTCCATTGTTGTGAGAAGCACACAAGAAACAGTCCTTTCTGGGATTTACGCGGGCAAAAAAAGAAAAACATAAAGAAGAGCATTGGAAGTATGGTTTGTCTCCTGTTTCTCTAGGTCCAAAGTTAAAAAGTATCATACTTTCCGTGCATAAAATTTAGTCGGGGAAATGGGATTTGGAGACAAGTGTTGCGTTGGAGGTTGCGACAACGACCGAAGGTATCCAGGGAAATGGGTTATTCACTCACATGTGGGGAGGTTATCATTTCACAAACCCAAAAACGAGATGATAGAAGCGTGGTCTCGACAAGTTCAGAAGATTTTCGATCGAGGGCTCTTTTGAGACACGAGTAGCCATGCGACCTCGAGGGAAATTAAAACCCTAAAATAGAGGCAAAACCAAGAGTTTTTAGCTGCGTTAATCGTGATTTCAGGCCTGCAATCTACCGCTTCCCGGTATTTATGACTAAAACGTCTATTTTATTCCTATTTGAGAGGTATGTCATTGGAGTACATCCACAATTTACGTCTTGCAAAAGTAGTTTTCTGAGCGATTCACATTCGAACAACCTATCACAACATACGCGTACAACCCAAAGAAGAAGACGTATTTCTACAAAGCAATCAATCACTCACCTTTAACAATGTCTTCCTTTTGTTGCCACAAAGTTTCGGCTATAGAAATAGGCGTTTGTTCACAAAAAAAGGGAATGAGGGTAGCGAACCGAGTCTTATTTTGAAAGGGACTATATGGCGCGTTGCGTAGCAACCAGGTTTTGTTTGCCCCCCAGTCAATATGGCGCCATTAACCGTGGAAGGGTCTATTTTCTCTTTGTTATGCATTTTCTTGATGGATCAATCATCGTTGAGTATGTGAAAATTAGTTGCATTGTTAAGATAAATATAGTAAGTGCATGGTTTAAAATAATGCTTTCAATTTAGAAATGTGCATATATTTCAAGCATGATATTTGTGCGTACACATTATTTTAGGGGGTCCAAATGCAAAATATTGCGTTTCAAGACTCAATGACGCACCTGGATGCAACATTGGACACTGGGCATTACGTTTCTGCCCCGCTACTGTTTAGTACGAGTCGTTGACCAAAGTGAATTTTTTAAATGAATTCTTATCATTTAGCTTGTGGCATAGATGTTATCCAATAAGTATCTCTTTTTGAACAAATTGTAGGAACAATGACGGGAAGTTCATGATTATTGTGTCGTGCTCATGGACCAGAAATTCGCACTAGCTATGAAAGTTCTTTTTGTATTGCAAGCATCTAGTTAGTTCATAGGAGCAATACTGGCACCCTTGCTTTGTTGTAGCCTTCTCTTATTCTCGAATGTTGTTAGATTTTAATCTAGGGAATCATTATCTAAGTCAACAATCAGTTTCTCTACAAGTGTTATTGTCACGTCTTGGCGTTATATGATTACTATGCTGTTAACATCTAAGTAGCAATGTACTTTAATGTCACTTTTCAGTTTGAACCCACTCCTACTACTACCAACTCTACTACTATCACTACCACACCTATTGCTATGCATGCATCGTCATGGCTTCGTGCGATTGTTAAGTAATGCTTGAAACTGAACTTTGATTCGTTAATAAAATGTATTAAAACAAGTGGAGTTCAAATTGTCTATTGCCTCGCATCTCGCTACCCTGTGATTGTTTAAGATTGGAATATCATGCAACCTCCAGAGTCTTAACAATTACACCCTTGACCGACTCACCTTCAAGAATGACTTTGGGTCATACCCTGCCTGCCCATCAATCCCATAAGTTTTTAAATACCCTTTCAGTGATGCGGCCTTGACGTGAATCGATTCACCTCCTCCCGCAGGGTGTTAGCCTACTCCTTGAAGGCCTCTATCAGCCCCTCCAGTTCATCCATCTCCTCATCCCACCCAGTGCCAACCCACTCCTCAAAAGCTTGTATTAACCCCTCTAGTTCATCCATCTCCTCGTTCTGCTCACCAACATGTCCCCTCACCCATTTTGGAAGATAGGATGATAACCATCCAGCGAATCTATTCACACTCTCCCTTACTGATGCGAATGCTGGTGAATGATGGTGTAGCAGGCCTATAGATAGGTACATTCACCTCAGGTATTAACTCATTTGATAAGCCACTTATCATGACCAAGTTATGTCCTTGGGTATCTATATCTCTAATAGGTTGTGAATGTATGTTTAACCCACTGACCATTCTTGTGTAACACATAAACCACTTGTCTCTAAATAGGTGTACATTTTGATAGTAGCTCGTACATTCAAACTGCCTCCTTAGATGACTGTATGTTTAACCCACTGACCATTCTTGTATAACACATAAACCACTTTTCTCTAAATGGGTGTACATTTTGATAGTAGCTTGCACATCACACATTCAAACTGCCTCCTAGCCATTGCCTCTTTATGGTTAAGACGGTGCAAAAGAGCAATTCCACTGCATGCTCCTATGTTCAGCCAGAACACAAGCACCGCATTTGCAACAGGGGCTGGGCTTTCTCATCCCCTTTTTCAGCTGCCAATTGTACTGCAGAGAGAACTGACTGATACTCCTCTTACCACATCTATCCTTTCGACTTAGGATTAGCCACCCACACTTGTGCGATCCCCCTTTTCGAGCCATAACTATGGTAATATAACTAACATAATGTGAGCATCTAACAGATCGAACTACCAGCTGGTAATACAAAACATGCACAAACTGCTCCAAACCAGTCCAACACTGCCCCTACCCCACCCCACCTTAGCATCACCCCACCCTGCCCTGGCACCACCCCTGCCCCTACCTCAGCACCACCACACCCTGCCTCAGCAACACCCTACCACAACAACCACTTGGGGAGGAGTTCTGTCACAGAATCGGCACTTTTCACGTTTTTACACAACCTCAAAAGGCAATTAATTTTGTTTACATCTGAGAGTGACATGATTCCTTACTGCTTCACTAAAAGGCAGAAGTACTCTTAACTTATGATTATTTTTAAGTTAGTTTTCAAAGAAGAATAACTGTCTTCTCAGTTTTTAATTGTGAGGATCATTAGTAATTTTACACAAAGCTTTTTGTGCCATTAATGTTCACAGTCCAGTGATCCAGTGTACAGCTGCCTGTTTGAACTGTATCGTCACAACACAAAAGGAGGGCAACAGTTTGTACTCCAGTTTGTTCCTGTAATGGTATGGACTTATTTGTCAGTAACAGCACGGCAGGATGAGCAGGTATTGTTTTAAGTTGTGCTACATGCTAGTATGTTATGTTTGTCAGGTGTTTTGGCTTAATGATTTTGAAACATGTAGAGAAAGATGTGCTTACCAATCGTCATGGTATCTCCTGACACCTGTAGGCTTATGGCAAGTTGGAGGCTCTTCTGTTGGCTATCTACAATGCTGTAAGTGCAATAAAGCCACACCACCACAACTGTATGTGCTGCAATATTGCAAAACCTCATTAAGATATAGTTTATAAGTACAGTACATGTACGTGTCTTACATTGAGCATAATAGTTATTTGTTAAATGAAAAGTGCATTGTTGGCCAAGTTCATATTAGCAGTGCAATATGATAGCTTTGTTCAATCTCTGTGAAAGCTATTGAGTGTTAATTGATGTTCAGAAGAAATACATAAAGAGAAGAAAATAAAGGAACATGTTCTGGACTGATTTACAGTGTAATTCCTTGGCACATTATGTCATTATTTGAAATAATTTTTCATTGATGTCACAGCCAAGTCACACTTTAATGTATAATTATGATGAAAGAAGAATAAGCGATTTTGACATGCTTGTTCATGGTAGCTCTTACGGTGATTTTAAGTAACTGATTATATAAGTGTAGGTCTATACAAATGATACTGGAGATTTACAAGCAATATTGTGTACACTTGTACCCACTTACTGGAAAATTTTAATCAGCTACATCGTTAACTTTGGTTCTACACTATTGGAGGCTATTTTACTAAATTTCTTAACACCAGTGGAATGCCAGGTGAACTATCATGCAAACACATGATATCTTTGCACTTATTTCTACACATGAAAAAATCATGTTGCCATGGTAACTTAATAAATTGCACCTTAATTTGTATTTTATTGGTGTTGAAATGATAAACAGAATATTACATGGCAACTTGGAGATACAAAATTTAGTGTTAAAAAGTACTTAACTGGTTTGCTGAGCTCACATTATGCTGGAAGAGAAATTCTCTGCATGACCATGTAACATCCTCTATTTAATCAATGGCTCCATGTGCAATTAAGT
This sequence comes from Ricordea florida, assembly GCA_949710005.1. Taxonomy (NCBI): domain Eukaryota; kingdom Metazoa; phylum Cnidaria; class Anthozoa; order Corallimorpharia; family Ricordeidae; genus Ricordea; species Ricordea florida. The sequence goes on along the minus strand of OX453273.1, from coordinate 22,568,899 downwards.
GAATAATTTTAAATGTTGTTGGTTTTTTAGGAAGTTACTGACGATGTTGGAGACCAAAAGATGTACAGATTTAGAATACCTTCATTATCACGGCCTTCTATTTACCATGAAGTACTGTACTGTGTTTTATTTTAATAAGTTTGATTTATTATATAGACACCAGTGAAATACTAGGGGAGCTTTCACACAAAAACATGATATCTTCATACATAAAAGACAGGTTTTTTTATAGACTCTTGAGTTGGGCGCACGTAGCACTCTGTATTAACATTCTTCTCGGCGTCTTCTTTTCCACTTGTGCTTGTGTTCCTAAATTCTTGGTCTTGTGTCACAACGTTTCGGCAATCCTGCCCTCCTTAATAGGGGCGAAAATAGGATGGAGTATGACAATTAGACATGATAAAAACCTGTGTGCCTACATGCACAGGCCTGGAACCAGCACCATTGTACCTACCAGTACCTACAGGTAAAGGATTGAGAGGAGGCACCTGCAGACGTTCCCAGAGTCAACTGGTATGATTCTGGGACACATATAGGGAAGTTGGTGCTGAGGGCTGAGATTCGTGAAAAGAAGGCCCCCAGAGGAGGTGGTATTCATTTTCCATTATCTTTTTGTTCGAACCGGGCACTCTCCTGAGCTACCGACACAACTGTGCGTGACGTCACAACTCACCTTGTAAGAGTATTTATGACTACGGTAGTTGGTCCTTTGCTGGAACCCCCGAACGACCAACACAGCGGTGTCGTGACGTCACCATCCACCTTGAGAGCCACCCATAGGCAAGTTAGGGCTGAGGGCCGAGATTCGTAAAAATAAGGTACCCAGAGCAGGTGATATTCATTTTCAGCCCATATACTACTATATGAGTTGATAAAGAGCAAATGGTGCATTTACCCTTCACTCAACAATATTGTTGTCTCTTTACTTTTTAGCCCTCTCAGAGTGTTACCACATCATCAACACTGACAGAAACAGCACTTAGTCGACATGAACAGATTGAGACAGCTGTATCTCTGCCGGGACTAGGAAGGCAACTAGACAGGATCACAGCTGCGCACAGGTTTTCAAAATGGCAATGCAATTAATAGCCCTGTAGTTACAAATTTACTCCTGTAAGGACATGTTTATTCACTGGTTTTCCAATAATTGACATGCTGTGTACATGCACTGATAGATTCCTGCATGGGTTGTTGAAAAGCAGTGTAGCATTGTCCACCAGATAAATCACTACTCGTTACAACCTTTTTGCTTCTACTTGATTTTTTTTTTTCATTTCTTATTTATGTCACACTTTTGGTCTAGGACAGACAATTTACAGAAAACAAATCCAGCATCACTACAATATTTACACCGTCTACATGTACCTTATTGTTACGTGTTTCCATGAATTTTCAAAAAATGCTGCAACGGTTAATGCCCTATTATATTATTAGGACCCATTTTAAGAAATGGTCAATGCACTTCAGCAGTTAGTGCAAGTCGATGGTTTCATGTACGTAGTACTCCTGTATAGCTCTACTTTATTCCAAAGGAACATTTACAGGTTTTTCCCTTCTTTGCTTTATGGTTTTGTTCAGTGTAATCGAAACAATCGCTGTGGAAGATTAAAATGAGTCGTGCCAATTCTGAGACTATTTGTTAATGCAGATCAGTATTTTGAAAATTTTCGTGAAATTTAGGTCTGTTGTAATGCTTTTTTTGAATACAAATCACGAGATTTATGTTCCGTGAAATATCCCTGTTCCGTTTTCGCGAAATTAAGTCCTGCGAAAATAAGTAACAATAAAGTGCATGATGGTGAAAGTTCTCACACTGCCTACATATTAGATGTACGTAAAATGCCAACACAACTCTACTTCACTTTTCATACTGCACTTTAAGATAGTTTAAAATGGTTATAGTATGTTACTTATAGCATGTTACTTACCAGCATCCTACAGTATCTATTGATTGAATGGAGACATACATGTACATTATGTCTACTGTATAACCACAGAAAACGCCAGAAGAAAACCTTAATGTTACTATCAATTCCTAATCTTTGCGGATAGTGCTTTCAATACTCGGTCAAAATTTCATGCAAGCCGTACTTATACAGCACTCTCCATATATGGGTAATAGGTAATAGAACACTATTATAATTTACATATTCATTACCTTTCATGCATACACCTTCCTACAACTTCATTCATTTTTATACACCCTCATTCACCTTCACACACCTTCATAAACCTTCATACACCTTTCTTTATCTTCATACACCTTCATACACCTTCACTCACCTCCATACACCCTCATTCACCTTCATACAAATCCATTCACCTTCATACAGCTTTATTCACCTTCATTCACTTTCATGTACTTTTATACACCTTCATACACATTTATTCACCTTCATTCACCTTCATTCACCTTCCTGCACCTTCATTAACCTTCATGCAGCTTTATTCACCTTCATACAGCTTTATTTACCTTCATGTGCCTTCATACATCTTCCCTCACCTTCATACACCTTGATACTCCTTGATACACCTTGAACTGGGGTCGACAGGCCTGCACGGCTCTGTAGTACGTGGTCTGGTGCCATCTTTTTGCCTTTGTTGTAATTTTGTTTTCATGAGTATGTTTATGCAAATGTTTCCTTTGAAGAGTTTGTTCTGAGAAGTATAAGTGCTTCACCTTTAATGAAGCCTTACTTTACTCCTGGTAGATGGCACTTTCTGAAATACGTGCACTGGAATGTTTCTGTAGGTTTGAAGTGGGTTCTCTTGTCGAGAACTGACTCTTTGTTGAAGGTGTATGAAGATGAATAAAGGTGATAAAGGTGTATGAAGGATTATGAAGGAGTATGAAGGTAAATGACAGTGAATGAAGGTGTATGAAGGTAAATGAAAGTGAATGAAGGTGTATGAAGGTAAATGAAACTGAATGAAGGTGTATGGAGGTGCATGAAGGTGAATGGAGGTGTATGAAGGTCTGTGAAGGTAAGTGAAAGTGAATAAAGGTCTATGAAGGTGCATGAGATGAGTAAAAGTGTATGAGGGTGTACGAAGGTAAATGAAAGTGAATGAAAGCGTATGAAAGTGTTTGAAGATGTATGAAGGTGTCTAAAGTCATATGTATGTGAATGAAAGTTTATGAATGTGTATGAAGGTGTATGCAGGTGAGTGAAGGTGTATGAAGGTGAATCAAGGTTTATGAAGGTGCGTGAAGATCTATGAAGGTGTATGAAGGTGTATGAAGGTGTATGAATGTGAATGAAGTTATATGAAGATGTATGAAAGTTAGTGAAGGTTGAATGAAGGTGTATGAAAGTTCTTGAAGGCGTATGAAGGTGTATAAAGTCGTATGAATGTGAATGGAGATTTATGAAAGTGTATAAAGGTGTATGCTGGTGAGTGAAGGTGCATGAAGGTGTATAAAGGTGTAGGAAGGTGCACGAACGTGAATGAAGATTTATGAAGGTGAGTGACGGTGTATGAAGGAATATGAAGGTGTATGAAGGTGTATGAAGGTGTATGAAGGTGAATAATGGTGTATAAAGTGAATAAAGGTTTATGATGATGTATGAAGGTGAATGAAAATTAATGAAGGCGTATGATGGTATCTGCAATTGTATGAAGGCGTATGAGGGTGTATGAAGGTGAATAAAGGTGTGTGAAGGTGTATGAATATATATAAGGTATAAGGCATATGAAGGTGAGTGAAGGTGTATGAAGGTGAGTGAAGGTGTATGAAGGTGAATGAAGATGAATAAAGGTGTATGAATGAGTATGAAGGTGTATGAAGGTGAAGGAAGATGAATAAAGGTGTATTATGGTCAATGAAGGCTTATGAAGGTGTTTTAAGGTGAATAAAGGTGTATGAAGGCGGTTGAAGGTGAGTGAAAGTGTATGAAGGTGTATGAAGGTGATTGCAAGGTGTATGCAGGTGAATGAAGGTGTATGAAGGTGAATGAAGGTGTATTAAGGTGCCCTGCAGATAGTGAAGAAGAAGAATACGAAGAAGAATGAACTTTATTTGAGTGTCAACTGTATCTAGCACTGACGTACTAATTGGGGACACTGTAAAGCTCAAGTCAAATCAAATTATATCTAATTAAATCAAATCAGATGTTGGTTTTTGTGGAGAGGGGAAAACCGGAGCTTTAGCGGGGAACTTTCCGGGAACTTTACAGCTTTCGAATACAGCCACCTCTCGGGGAGTGATGAGAGGCGGCTGTATTCGCAGGCTAAGAACTTTGGGACCAAGAAAAACGTGATGGCCTTCCGTGACATAAATACGCTGACCTCCGATAGACTAAAGATAGATAGAATAAAGTCCTCAAGTTTAAAGATATCAGAGCAAAGCTTCGTGTTTCAGTTAAATTAAATTCCTTAGCTTTCTTGCGACGAATAGCATGCAACCAACGTTTCTTGAGGTTCACATCATCTGGAAACTTGAAGTAGCAAATTCTCTTCCCATTTTCAGTCCTGTACAGCTTTCTGGTGCAGTTGGGAATACAACAAGTTGCCGGCATCTGTAAAATCTAACGCCCTTTGCATCAGGCGGCCTTTTTTTCTTGGCCCAACTGGCCTCGTTTTCTCGGGTGTCGCTCCCAGTCCCTTTTCATTTTGCATGTGGTGTGTTGGGCTCGGTGAAATCAGAAAAAAAGTTATTGTTGATCAAAGATAAGTTAGAGGCGTTAAGTTTCATAGCGTTGGCAGACAATAAACCCCTCATGTTGTATGCCTTCCCATCAGTAGGGTTTATTTGATATTACTGTTTTACTTCTTTTGTTAGGCAATCTGTCCTGAGTGTTGTACTGAACCAGTACAATGCAAACATTGCATTCATGACTGAGGCATCACACCTTAGCTTCTGTATTATGGCTCTAAAGTAAGTGTAAATCTTTTCATGTACACCATCAATAATCAATATCGATGGAGAAAGGGACGTTGAGTGGCTATTTGAATACCATTTAATAGAAGGACCTGAAGCCAAATTGAGAATTTCCAGACATAAGGAACAGGTGCTTGTTCTGTATCAGTGCAGAAATTGCTAAAAAAATATATTTTGAATTATGATCAGGGCTCTTGGTTGAATTTTTTTTAAACTAGACGCACATCTGCGCCAACTCGGGCTTCCTATGTGGCGAACCCTGTGCTTTCTTAATTGTCCCTCTTCATTTCGTCCTAGTGAACCTTCATCTTAACGCATGCACATTAGGGTTACGCATGCCCATCGGGATCTCGACGGCGCTTTTTGACTGAACATAAAAAAAACGAATTTCAAATTTCAACTAGTGCGTTTACCAGTGAAACAAAGTGAATCATAATTTTGAATTGTGTCTAAATTATCTGCCTGCTGCCATGAAATCTAGAGCCACAGAAAATATCTGGTAGACAGGACGAATAACAGCATAGAAAGCTAGGTGTGGCTTACATAGAACGTTTTTTGGAAAGTAGCTAGTGGTTTGTGGATTAAAAACTTTTCACTGGTTAAACCAAGATCGCATGTTTCATTGCTTGTTTTAAGAGATTTCACTGGGCAGTCAACCATGCTGTGCGTATTCAAATGTTTCTCTGACAGATTGGCCAAATGTGGATTTTACAAACTTTGCCGACCAAGTAAAGAAGAATCTAAAGAAAAATCTGAGTCATACCTCATCTCGGAAGAACTGACCAAGTTGGCGAACCACACAAGAATTACACTGAGCACAGAACTTATTCAGGAAATAACACATGGACTCCATTTCCTCATGTGGGTTTACAGTACTGTTTGATAATAATGATAAAGTAGTAGTGTTCAGCATCAAGCAAATACCGTTTGGGTAGTATACATTCAAAGGGTCACTCCCGTCGCTGCACTCCTTCCGCTCATACGGTGGGTGCTATCCCTCCTCTCATGTATATTACCCACCCAGTATTCGTTTGATTCCGACACTAGTACTTGAGGCAATCCATCATAGTCATCGTGTCACTTCCCAACTGTGATCTATCGAGGCTACATCTCACGATGTGTAATTCCCCCTCAGTTGTGATCGCAAGTCTGTGGTAGCAGAACGGGCGCACTGTTAGACAAGTGTAGCCCTGGTGGTATATAGAAAGCACTGCAAATGGCATACAGTAATCGATCCACTCTAGCACCTTGATGGACAGGAATACAACGCCAAAGACACAGGTTATCCTTGTAGGTATCAAACACCACCATCGCCCGACTATGTCAAGGTTACGAAGCCAGTCGGGTAAAGGACTTGTGCCCAACAATGGCTGACGGTCAAGAATAACCTTCATATCAGCGATAAAGTGGTCTACAAACCTCCACTTTCTCGTCGGCATTTTGATATCACCAAGGGCCAGACGCCTCCCTCCTGGCCACCCATCCAATCCTCGGCCTCCTAGAGCTGCTCAAGCTAAGGTGATCTGTATAGTTTATACCACACAATGATCGTATCGTCCTCGAGGGTTTGCAGCTGACACTCATGAATGTATTTGATAAAGGACACGTGGACCTTTTGCGACTGCTCTCCATGAAAAGAGGTGTGAAGTCCCCCTCCAAACCTCGGACAAAACGTCATCTTATGGTGCGTCGCCTCTCCTCCTGCCCATCTACACGCTGCTCCTTTCATATTCAGCCACGTCATACTTTGGACCTCGGCCTGGTAATCCATCGCCTCCCGCGTTGCCTCTGTTTGGAAAGAATCAAACAATCTCCGAGGTTCCCGTCGCCTCCTCCTCCTTGGAGGGACAGGTGGGCCTTTGTTTGGAACAAAGGGTCGGGGGCGCAATGGCCTGCCTAATCACTTCTCCACTTCCCTTGGGATAGTCTTTCCCAATACGTTCGCGGAGGGGCCCTGGTGGTGGTTCAACGCTAGCTCTTGTTTGGTAATGTTGTCTGCCATGATCAGACTATATACACTGGGAGAAAATATGTGTTCAGTGGGAAATGATTTCGTGCCCGCAGTGGTACTGATAGGCTTGCTCAGTACGCCCTGGACCGTCTCGCTGATAGGACCTGACTCCTCGGATGACAATTGCTTGACAATGCCCTGCTCAGTTATGTCCTTTGCCTTGCTTTTTATATACCACCAGGACTACACTTATCTAATAGGGTGCCCGTTCTTCTATCTCGGGCTTGCGATCACAACCGAGAGGAAGTACACATTGTGAAAGTTAACCTCGATGGATCACAGTTAGGAAATGACACTATGACTGTGATGGATGGCCTCAAATAGTAGTGTCAGAATCAAACAAAAACTGGATGGGTAGTATTCGTGAGCGGAGGGAGCGCAGCGACTGGAGCGAGCCCGCGAAAGTATACTACCCAAACGGTATTTGTTTGATTCTGACACTACTACTGATAATAATCGTGATAGCAACTAAGTTAATTTTAGCTGTCAATTTCTTCAAATGGGTTTTCCAACTTGGCGTGGTTAATTTTCGCGGGACTTATATCTCGCCATTTGTTTGAAATCGGGAAATTCAGGTCCCACGAAAAAAAAATAACAATAAGGGGTGACTGTAGTAATTACCATAACAATAACGACAATGATGGTTATGACAATTGTCGTGGGGCTGTCAATAGTAATAATAACGATAACGATAGTTATGTCTGTAGTGATGATGATAATGAAAATGGTACTGCATATCCGTGTACAGCCCACACATTCTCTACTTGCTCGAGGCCATTCGCAAAATACGAGGGTTAATTAAAACAATGATTATACCCAAGAATTTGATTACATGTAAGAAGCTTAGATAGTAGGACTGCCACCAAAGTCTAGTAAGACCCATGACCATTGGGAACTAGCAGTGTTTCAGAAGCGACTGGATTTTGTATTGCAGGTACAACGGACAGAGAATCCTGGCCACAAGAGCATTAGAGGATGTTCACTGGCGTGCAGCTCACAGTCTGCTGGCGCCTGCTCATGTGGTGAGTCTTGATAGTCTGGTTCTACCTGTGTGAAAAACTGAAATGAAGTTTTCCCTTGCTTATATTACCGATTGAAAGATGTTGTATTCAATAAAGACAGTTAAGGTGACTCTGAAATGGCCAAAATTAATAACAGAATTATCCAGTTATCCACGATGAATTATCCGATCAAATTTAGATGGCCTGGGCTAGTTTTTAACTCAGACGTGGAGCCCTTATGTAGAAGACAATTATCGTTGGCGAAAGTGGTGTCGTTTTTCCAAAAATGATATAGACGGAATGTGTTGAACAAATGATTCCTCGTTCACATGTGTGCGTCGTTGTGGAGAAAGAGCTTCGCTCTTTCAGAATATTCTCTTGTTACTTCCCACAATTCTCCTGCTACTACATTTCTTATTGAAAACCCTGAATTATCGCACGGAATTTGAATATCTTGTTCTTAACACATAATTACTGCCACAGTCACCAAAGGTGCGGGTCGTGAAAAGCCAGTGCAGTCTCTTCTCTGAGGCAGTTTCTCAGTACAGTAGATCAAGTACAACTGTTCATCTATACACGAGTACGCATTATTAGTCGGGCAACCGACTATAGGTTTACACTCGAGTTTCATCGCAAATCGCAGTCACGTGCAATGAGGAATACCGCAGACACGTAATACGGGCGCAAACTTCTTTCTACGATGTCAAAGTCGATGGCGAATATGTTGAAAACAAATGGTGTCATCTTTTCTACGCTCAAACATACAGACCCACAAACCGTTCGTGGTAGACCCACTCTAAAAGATGGCGTGTGTAATGAGCGTATATTTCGAAACGGGTCGTTCTGCGAACTGAAAATAGCAAAAGAATAAAATGATTTAACGAATGTCTCACTAGAATCAAACCAGAAATCAAACGAGTTACCAGTGAACAGAAAATGTGGACAGAGTGACAGAAGAGCATTTGCTGATAAAGGCAAGGTGCCTCGCGATGAAACTCGAGATAACGACAACAAAGATGCCACGTTGGAAACCAGGACCTTGGTACCCTTAGCATTTCTTTTTTTGACCACGTCGCACCATAAGTGGTCAACACTCATAACAGCACGTCTACCTGTTGTCCGACTTACGATCTTAGATCGTCTTGTTTACAGTTCAAACAGTATACTTTCCTATTCATTGAATTTCTGATCACTTGTGTATTGCCTCCAGCTTACCAATTCCATTAAGCATTCATTGGAGCGAACAGGAGGTCTACCCCATGCTGGTCCTCTGGGGCTCGAGATGTCCCTGTCTGGCCAGCAACCACAGGCTACCCAAGATTCCAGTTTAAGGAAACACTTGCCACTGACCAGTGGCACTGCGCTTGAAGCACCAGGTATATATAGTTCAAGGGTGGAATCATATGAATCTTGTCTAGAAACAAATGGTGATGAAGAGAGAGATAATGATACCGATACTGAGCCTTATACTGATACGGTGGACTTATATCACCCAGGTGATAAATATCTTAACACATGGTTGTGAATTATGAAACATGCACTGCATTTTTATCAGCCCCCTGTTTTCTTCCTATTCAGTTAGTCAGCAACTTAGAAGTCCAACTCGTCGATCTTCATTGTAGAGGTTCTCTCCCGTTTTTTTAGAACAAATATAGCTTTCTTAGCGCAGAACTTTCTCATATGCTGAATTTTTCTCGGTTCGAAAGCTATTTCAAAAAAAGACTTTGTAGAAAAGGTTATTGTTTTCACGAGTCGAGCTCGTCTTCGGAACGTTTCATGGCCAAAATTGCTTCGGCGCTTTCAGAGAATATTCGCCAGCCAAGTATTTCCGTACGCCCGTGAAAGCATTTCAGTGAGGGCGATTTCGGATTAGGTCTCCAAACAATGGGAAAATTTTGACAGGCGAAAGTAGGTCATTAATGGAGAACCGAAGACTAAACTCATTCCAAAAGAACAGGTTGTAGTAAAATTTCTACACTCGATTCCAACTTCCTGCACTGTTATTAACTGGCAGGGTCTCAGCCAATCAGCATTTTTGCATGTGTATTATTACTACGTATACCATGCATTTTAATTTATTTTGCACATAACTACACACTACAAGACGCAGAAACGGTTATCTATGTGGTACAGAATTTAGCGATCTTTAGTGAGATACGCAGACGTTCTAGAATGGAATAGCGAAATTGTTTTCTCTTTGGAATTTATTAGTAACGAATATTATTAAGCTATTTATTCTTCTTTGTATGGCACAATTTTATTGGACAAATAATTATCATCAATAATCTATTACAGTAGCCTTGAAATTATTTAGTTATAATTTGCCATGTAAATGAAGCCAAAAAGGAAACAATTTCTTCGTTTCCTTTTCCACTTGGTAAAGTATTTAATTGAAAAATCACTACTATTGTTTTAAAATAAACTATTTATTGATAATTTAGCACGTGTTGACTACTAGTAAATAACTAGGCCTTAAAGTAAGGGAACAGTTGTATTACAGTGTGACCTGTATGAAACGGCCAACCTCCGCACTTTGAAAAGTGGCCGCGCTTAATAGAGGTAATTGGGCAGAAATGGCGGTCAACGTGATTTATTGATTCTATGTAGCAAAATGCTTTTTGAAAAGAGTTAAATACTTGAAGATACATTCAATAGAATCCATGAAACAAAACTTAGACCTTTTTTTCACGCCAACAGTGTGTGTAAAATCAATTGCTGTTCAAATCCTTTAAATTGTTTGACATTGTGTGGTGCAAAGCTGTAAAGATCAAGTCATTTGCCTTTCCAATAGAAAAGGCAAGTTCCTCATAACCATGAAAACTGGGCAGAAAGTCGGAGTTGATCGTTGATTCGCATAAGGCTGCTTATAGAGGTAAAAAAGCAATTAATACTTGACCTTGTAATATCAGAAAGGTGGCCGTGGCACCTTAGTGGAGGTGGCCGTTGAATAGAGATATCGAATACAGCATTTTAGGCACAAATAATTCAGGACTTTAGAAAGTGGCCGTGTAATGGAGGATGGCCGCCTTAATAGAGGTCACACTGTATACAAAAGTTAATTGCCATTGAAATATTAACCAAACAATGGTGTACAATCTATTAATATAGTGCGCCATGAAAATTGAAAGCTTATAAGAAAATAATTTTTTCCTTTCCTCAACTCTTACTAACTAAACGATTTAAAATCCCTATAACCTGAAGTTTTAAAATACGCTGTAAGCTTCTTTGATTTGTCAGTACGAAGGTATCGACTATTAGTATCTAGGCGGTTTAAAGTTACTGTTATTTTTATGAGGCGTTCAGATTAAGCATTGTGCAGTAGTAAAGTTTTGTCTTAAATTCTGCGGCACTGCATGCTCTCTGTTCCTAGAATAACGAGAGGTCGGACGCTGTTCCTTCCTTCTACCTGAGTAACCGGTTCTCTTTCAACTTTTGACAAACCAGTCCAAATCTAGCGAGCCAATCGCAGCGCAGGTCGTGCTCTGTTGTGCACCACTCATGGTGTCAACGTAACACCAGGGCTAACGTGGATAAAATCACGTGACCAAGTCGCTCTTTATTGTGTTCCTCGTCTTTGATTGGGTGAAATGCCAGAAACCCTTTAGCCAATCTTAAAGCCTGGCTGATGTAGAGTCAGAGGATCTGCGATTTTTCTTACAATAACCGGCTATGGTTCTTTATTATGCTTTTGTTCTGTGTCAATTATCTCCCTTTTTTCTAATTTGCTATTTCCCTGTGAAAGAGGTGTTCTCTTCAATATACACGTTGGATAGTGTAAACCTAAAGCTTTGAAAATATTCAGCCATTCAGCAGGTAAACTAAGTAGAGAAGCAATAAATGACAAGTTGTACTTGCTTGCGTTGTTTCTTTGCTTAATCTCCTTGTTCTTCTTCCCTTTTATCTTTTCTTTTCTTTCTTTCTCTCTTTCTTCCCACTCCTTCCATCTTGCTCCTTCCATCTTGCTCTTTTTTCTCGACTCTTTTCATTGCTGTTAACCCATGCCCTGTTAACCCATGGACTCACTGGAGTGATCACTTTTCAAATTCTCTCTACATTAACGTTACGTGGTCAACAAAACACATGACGAGAGTTTTATCAACTGAAGAGGTAACAAATTAATCAAACAAGAAATTCTTCAATTTAACTGATGTATGACACTCGGAGGAATTGCTTTTCAAATCTTTGGAGTAAAAGAATTAATACGCCCTGCGACACTGAGTTCCTGGCAGAGTAACGTACATTCTCTACTTTATTATACCTTTACAAACACTGGACAGTTCCTGTTACACGTAATTAACATAACTTGCACGGCCATGCAATACCACAAGAAACTATGTCTGCGAACAAATGACCTTCGCGACATTACTTGCGCTAGTTACAAAAAGGTACTTGCATCGCTGACTGGTTAGCATACATATTATGCTACGACGCACACTACAGTACAGTATCTCTAATTCATTTTGTTAAAGACTTATTTCTCCGTGGTGCTTTAAAAGGTTTCTGCTGCTCCTCGTGCTACTATGTTATTATTACAATTAAACTGTTTGTTTCACATTCTTCCTGGACTAAAAATGGCTGGCCGAGATATTCTCATCGGTCGTTTTTTCATAGCATTTTCTTCTAACTTTAATTGCTCACGTTGTACTTTACTCTTCTTTAAAAGCGTTCAGTGTAAAGCATAATAAAAGTCCTCTGTCGCTTTATGTAAAGCTTAAAGCCTCAAAGCAAATATTAAAAAATGGATAGTGCATCCCTCGAAAATACAGTTCACATTGGACACTTATCTTCACCAGAACAAACAGTAACACATGCAAGGTTTGATCCACACATGAAAAAGTTAGAACCGAACTGTATAGTAAAACAAACTACCGCCATAAAGTATTGTTAAGCAGCTTTCCAAGAACTATTTACAGAGCGCAGTCTTGTGTATCAATATGTTAAAGCGTTAAATTAAAGCTTTAAATTAATTATTAAAACAGTGTCTCGCTATAATCTTCCAAACTTAATACATTGCGGTGATGCAGTTCTAACCAGTATCGTATGCGACAATTGACAATGTCATAGTATAGTATAGTGTTCAGTGGCTTTCCAGAGAATGGTCACACTGCATGGTTTGATCCATAAACAAAAAAATTCAGTAGATTCGCACTGCATAGTAAAACAAATAGTACCACATTACAGTACTGCTCAGTCGCTTTCGAAAGAACTGTCACGCAACATGGTTTGATCCACAGGTGAAAACGTTAGCAAAGCATGCAGTAGAAGTAACAGTTCCTCAGTACTTTGGTGTTCAGTAGCTTTCCAAAGGATGGTCGCACTGCTTAGTTTGATCCAGGGATAAAAAGTTGGAGCCACACTCCACAGTAAAACAAACACTATCACAGTACAGTACTGCGATGTTGATGTCAACAAATTTGTTTCACTGCATGTCTTCATATGTAATAAAAAAGTTGGATATGTGGTCTCATTTTGGCAGTGACGAGGGGCGTGAGGTTGTGGTGAGAGGGCTTGTATGTTCCGATTTATTAATACAACCCTGAACAGAACCGCCAAACTCGTTCTTACGCTTGCAAACAATGGAATGATGTTAGGCTTGAAATTAATATCGAGGAAATATAGTACAAAGTCATATGAAAACGTTGACTACTGAATAGTGTAGCGTCGAGATTGTCACAAATTGTTTTAGGCTTACACTTGCCTTTCCAGCGTCATTTTCACAAGAAAATATTCAACTCAACGCTTTCAGAATGGGTTGCAGTAGACTGTCGAAAAACAAAATGCATGCATCATTGCTTTGGCTTTGTGTGGCTTCAGAAAGTGATTGGCAAGAGAAGCTCACGTCACTTTTTCGACCAATCAAAAGTAAAACAATAACCAATCGTGATTGGCTCGCAAGCGTTTTCTTGTGCTTAGAGCAAACGAAATGAAATTGATTTTATTTCTTGTTGTTTAATTAGCCCGTGTGCAGTTGCTGTGCTCGGCCAGAGTAAAAACGCTGCATGGTTGTGATTTTTGAAGTCATTTAAGAACGTTTCCAATGATTTATTAATCAGCTAAGGCTAATCACGTGTTATTCTGCTTTTGGACACCGGCAGCCGAGCCTGCGAGCCTTGTCATGACGACAAGTGGAATGAAGATGAGGCGCTGGTATCCCCCACCTGAAGACGCCGCTGAGTCAGCTGTGGATACCGCAGATGTCGAAATTGAAGTTGTTCCTCGGAAGCATAGCGCTTCTTCGGACCATGTGGTTAAAGAAACGAAGAAAACACACAAGAAATCTCAAAGCACCGGTTATTTTAAGCTACCTTTCTTAACACAGAAGGGAGATTTGGAACTGCAGCCTGTGGTACGAAGTAATGGGAAAGGTTCGGCCAGGCGTTTTTCGTCAGACATAAACATTGGTTCTAACCGAGTTGATGGTGTTCAACTGATATCAAGCAGTTTTAGCGACGAAGTACTCGATCACAAACTGTGAGGAGTCTTCGAAGTAAATAAACAAAACCAACTGCATCGTTTCAACCACGGACAAAAACGATCACAGAACGGTCACACTGCATGGTTTGATTTACAGATGAAATTGGAACCACACTTTATAGTAGAGCAGAAAGTTCCTCAGTGCAGTAGCTTTCAAAAGAATAGTCTCGCTGCATGGTTTGATCTACAGATAAAATTTAAAACCAGACTATATAGTGAAACAAACAGTACCACAGCTTCATAAAGAATGCTCACATTGCATGGTTTGATCCACAGATGAAGAAGTTAGAATCACTTTATAGAAAAAAACCGGTACCACCATACAATACTGTTTAGAAGTTTTCAAAAGAATGTAATCAAACTGCACGGTTTTGTACACATCTGAAAATAATAGAAACATATCGTACACTCCAAATTGAGAGCGAGATCCATTTTCTAGCTGGTACCGTGTAAGTTACTTTCTAACTCAGCTTTTAATTTCTAGATAAGCAAATGTATGTAAACAGAAATCAGACGTTTTTGTTTCAATAACTTCACTGGAACTTTAATATTAATACTGTAACGCCATCTTCAACCGTATCCATGCTTGTAAAACTCATTTTGTTATTGCGTTACTTCTGCATTTAGAATGCTGATGTAACTCTTTCTTGATACTCTCCTTCCTATCAGTGATCAAGTTTTCATTTTTTCTCCTTCATACATGAGAACATAAGGTACCATACATCTTGACAATAAAGGAGTGACCAGTTGTCAGTGACCAGCGTGCATCCAGCCCAGAACATGTCAGTAAGACATCTATCATTCAGTTTTTTGAGAATAAAAGAGGTATATCACTCGTAGGACCTGTTGATGTAGGCTTATTACCTCCATATTATCATGGTATGAAAAGTATGGAGATCAATACCGGTAACTGTGTCTTAACCGTACCTAAGAGAGTGATAATATTTTCTCTCGTGGTCTCAACACGTTCAATCAATAACACTTGTTCCACCGTCATTGCTTTCATCCATCGTTTCTTCTCGTTGTTTTTAGTCTGATTTTATTGGCGACAGTGATGTTTTGTGCACCCAACCCTCAGGCGAACGAAACGGCACCATTTTAGTTGTCCGTGGAGGGGTACGGTTAGGACGGCCACTGCAAGGCTAAGCAGCCGCACCCAATTTTTTTCTCTTATTCTTCTCACGCCGTGTAAGCTTCACGTTCCAGACCCGTAAATGGTACTCGGCTTGTTTTTTCCTTGATCGGGAATCAGCGGTTTCTCCCCAGCAGCGTTCATCGCTAATAAATAGGACTCAGGACGAGATTGCAAGCCAGCCGTCTGTAATTGTGTTTCCCTTAGCGCCTAACTCGATGACCCTCCTTCATTTACCGGCACTGATCTAGACGTATTCGAAGTTGGATATCTCCCAGTCGCGGATTTTTCAAATCTTCTATGCATCTCAGCGATCCCTGGCGAAATTCGGCTAACGTTCGTTATTTCCGAAATGCCAAGACCTTTTCGAAGTTTTGGAGAATTAATTGCCATTTCCTCTAAGTTTTGAGTAGTATTTTCAAGCGGTGTAGGAGGAACTACGACCTCGGCCGTGGGGCCCTGAGGAATAGTGAATTCACATGGCATAGTCTTTGTTTCAACTGCCGTACTTATTGCTATTGTGGGTTCACCGGGGCTCGCGAATGAGTCCGACAAGCCGGAAGCACTACTAAGTGAGGAGGTATCACTTCCGGTCTCGTCCGCTTTGTCGTCCTGACCTGGACCGAACGCCTCGACGTCCACGTAAGACTTGAAACTCTCCACGGACTTTCTTTTTTTCGCGAAAGTTTTCATGAGCTTGGTGCTTAGCGTTCGGCGCTGCACGCCTTGGTCTGGAGACGCAAAACTACGTAACATTTGTGAGCCGGTGGTGGCCACTATACTTTGCTTGCTCAACTCTGACTGACCCGCAAGCGAACTGGGGCGTGGTCGGTCATGTGCAGATTGGCGATACTGTAGAAGGCTGTCATGCACCTCGGGTGATTCCTTGGAAAATGAGCTTGTCAGTTCAGTCGTGTAGAGATAGGAGTTGATTTTGTCGCGACTGTGGATCAATTCTAGGCTTGGCAATGACAAGTCAGCGCCTCCTCGACCTACAAGGAAACAAAACAATTTATTAGGAACTGGAAGATTTATCAGATCCATTTATAGGACAGGTGTTACTCCTGCCTCTGCCAGTGTTTCTTTTAAAGCCTTTACCGAGTTCTTTACAGGTCTTTCACGAGGTCTTCTAAATCGATTCGTTTCGATGACACATCTTCGGCCCAAAACTGATTGACCGCAACGAAACTATTAAGGCCTAGGAACTACAAACTGCCAAAACGACTAACCGATTGCGTGCTAGTCTTTGGCGATAAACATACGGAATTGCTTCTTCGATCGTGGGAGTAAAAAACGTTAAGACGTCCTTGCCCGGTACGCATACTAACACAGTTGGTGTCTGTTAAACGTAAACTGATAAAAACGTTCCCTATGAAAGCAAAGCAAGAAACAGCAGTGTATAGAAACCTTTCAGTATGGCATCTTCCTTCTGACACAATTCATCGAATTGGGCTTCTCTATTTTCCAGCTCGGCCTGTGAGGTGATAAAAAAATTAAGACAAGCGGGAAACAGCAGACAGACAGACACACATGAAAGGGAAAATGGCTTGCATCCAAATAAACGAGCAAACGAAATGTAGAATATTGTGACAGCGGCAACATTTGTTATATTTCTAAAGAGAAGGCTATTCGTTTCGTATCATTCTCAGCTGCGGCAAAGCATTGGTTAAATCTGCCATTCACACCTACATTAAGTACACAACTAAGATTAATTAACGCAAAAAAATTAATAATAACACAGCCTTCTATGTTATTCTCAAACGCAAAATTAGGCGACTAAATGTTTCCTTTTTTCCAAAAGAATTGTTCAAAAGCATTACTTCTAAACACCTTTAGAGTACTAAAGGAAAAAAAGACAAAGAAAACAAGAAATCAGAGCCAATGAAAGTTTATAAGTGAGCTATCAAAAAATTAATATATTTCTGTTCTGTTTACCTCATGGTATGTGTCATACCATGAGGAATAGTGATGGTTGGATTTGTCACTCCATTCCCGTTAGACAATTAATTTATGCATTAAATCTGCATTAAATGTGAATTAAACAGGTTTACCCCTGTCTCCCCTACTAGGTTTGGTTTTGTCCACGAAGTCGTGCGATTGTTCTATGTTCACATATGTGGGGGGAGGGGGTAAGACAAAGCGGCAGCACATGTTTACAAAATGGCGTCTGTTGTGTCGAGCCCGACGCAAAGATTGTCAAGGCGGGTTT
Source organism: Ricordea florida (assembly GCA_949710005.1). Lineage (NCBI taxonomy): Eukaryota > Metazoa > Cnidaria > Anthozoa > Corallimorpharia > Ricordeidae > Ricordea > Ricordea florida. The sequence goes on along the minus strand of OX453273.1, from coordinate 22,551,190 downwards.
TCGTTCCTTTCGCTCCATCTTTGATCAAAATACACTTCTGAAGATCTCGCGAACGAACAGGAAATGTGTTCAAGAATGCTCGAGTGGAAAGAAATGGGTTTTAAAGTCTTAAAAGTGACAATGTCTCCAATTTGGACGACGAGTAATCAATCAGCCGTAGCAAGAGTGCACAAAACGAACTATTCGGAATGAACGCTTTATGGTCTGGAGAAAGGACGGCACTTCATAGAATAATTACCACAGACCATGAGGTAGCTCGAAGGGGCCTTTGATTTTTTCAGTTATGGAGCCGATATTCTGTTGGGAAGTTTTGAGAATGAAGTAATATATTAGACAAAAGATGCAGTTTTTGATCATACATCGACACCGAGAAGCGAACTGAAAATACGACGCGTACCGGAGCATTTTGGCAAAATTCGAAGTGTCTGTTAAGAGATGAAACACTATCTCGTGTTTGATATAGCTTCTCAAAGGGAAAAAACGAGCCCTGGTTTCATCAGGTCATATTCTCTGTCATTCGGTTACGCGTTATTAATGAGTTCTAGAAGGACGATTGACACTCTCACCGAAAGTATCTTGAGCCTTGTGTTCAACTTCATTCTTCTGAGAGCGTCAACAAAAACCACAACAAGTCTGAGGATTAAAGCGTAAACTGTTTTTAAAGGGAGAGAAACGGAAACTTGACTACTAAAACAATAAACAACTAACAACTAACAACTGCTGAACCTAGGCGTTTAACCACACAGAGGAAATCAACTTAAGGCACAACAGATACCGATTCGGAAGGTCGCGATGAGAGCCGAAAAAGATTGCCGATGTCTTCCGACCTACCTGAGGGATAATGACGCTTGTTGGATGAGAGTGACGACGTCTTTATGGTCGACGTCTTCCACGTTCTTTCCGTCTGCTTCTAGAATGATATCTCCTGTTGAATTCACAAAAGATTTAATTTACGAAAACATCACGTAGACTGTTACTGGGAACTTCGCGATATTTTTAAAACCAAGGGGGATAAATGTCGAGTTTTCTTGGTGAACCTTGTCCCTTGTCATTTCGTTCCACAGAATCTTCGAGCTTATTACGATCACGTATCCGCTTTGGGAACTCGACGGCAATTTGTGACTTAAGAAGCCCGAGTAATTAAGATTAATCACTTCACTCCTAACATTTCAGACAATAGTTTTCGGATGTAAGGAAATTATCAATAAAGCACTTGAATGTTAAGACCACTTGCGGTGTCTCCAGTGAAGGACCTTACCTGGTCTGAGCCCCGCCATGTAGGCAGAGCTATCCTCTTGGACATTAAGGACGAAAGTCATATACTCGACTTGGCCATCTTGCTGGACGATCCCGTAAGTCTGTTCACATGGAAAAGGAACCTACATTAGTGATCCACTGTACTGCACGCGGTAACGTAGCTGGAACATTGTAGTTCGGTTGGCAACAGTAATTGACTTTTACTGATATTTCGACAGCCTGAGCGGATGACACCTTCAGAGTCAAGTTATGGAGGTATATCCGTGAAAAAATGCAGTCCTCTCAAATTTATAGAGTAATTTCCAAATAGGGAATGCATCGAGCCGAAGGTGTATTGCAAACACCCGTATCATGCAGATAATCAAAATGCAGAAAGGCATAATGGTAAAAGTCGTCACGCAAATAGGCGTAACGCGAATAGGCCTAACGCAAATAGGCATAACGGGAAAACGCATAACGCAAACAGACGTAACGAAAAAAAAACGCACAATGATAGGAAATATAATCACTTTCGAAACCATTTTCTTCCTGGCGTAATAGTTCAGTAAGAATTCTCAAATATTGAACCAAGGCATTCTGAGGGGAGAAGAAGGTATCGCCCGCTCTAACACCATTTTCTCAAAAAGGATACGAAGGTTGAGCTGGTTCTAGCACATGCCCAGGTCCTTCCTATGACCGCTGATTATTTCGTGTTGTGATTATTTGCGTGTTGTCTATTTGCGTGATGCCTTTTCGCGCTGTGCCTATTTACGTTTTGCATTTTTGCGTAATGCCTACTTGCGTTATGCCTTTTCGCGTTATGATGTAACTGATACCTGAAACGGGTGTTTTCCATTCAGCTACGGCTCGATGCACTCACGATTTGTAAATTATTATTTAAATTACAGGGGATTGCATTTTGTCAAAGATATACCAATATCAGGTGAGTTGTGTGTCGTGGGTTGATGGTATTTATGACCCTATCCAACTTTGTGATTGGTCGTTTAGCCTGTATTGTTATTGGACAACATTATCGCTTTATCGCGATCTCGTGAATAACGCTGCGTTTGAGAGAATTCGAGAGCAGATCGTACAAACACGAGACCGAAGGTCGATCTAGAGTTGGCACCAGCTCAAAAATTATTCCCAGTGACGTCTACTGTAAATACACAGTAGATGCGTTCTATTTTTAGTATAAAATACTGTCGCACTTAGAATTATGCTGTAGGTTGCTTTGACGGTGACGTGGAAAGTACAATCTTTGCCGAAATGCACTGGAACGATTTTCTGAATTCATTGTTTTTCCCTTCAAGCAATACTGGTATACATTTCCAAACGTAATTACTTGGGGATAAAAATTAAGATGATGTTTTGTTGGTTACTTTACATTGAGAGGGGGAGAACTTAGATGTAACTATTGCCATTTGTTCTGAAGTGGAGAAAATGCCTAAAGGTCCTACATTTTTGGCAAAGATTGTATTTACAGGCTGATAAAAACTCAAATACTGACCAATTGCAGCGCGAGTACTGTCTCTTATTTTAAAGAACTGAAAAGTTCACCTGTAGGGTGAATCCAAAGCCTTCCAGGCTTCCTTTGCTCAATTGTAGGGTGCGCCTTTGGTTTATAGGAGGAGCATTTTCTGGTGAGCTAAGAAGAAAAGAAGTTTCAATGGCAAGTCGCTTTAAAATTCTTTCGGAAAAGCGACGGAATAATTCAGAATGACAGTTTGGTTGTAAAATAATGAAAATTGAATTCAAGCTAGGACGCAAACACACCAGGTTTCATTTACCAAAACGCAGCACTATAAAGTACCTTAAAGTGGCTTTTTAAAGAATGGTCACACTACATGTTTTAATACCCTGAAGAAAAAGTTAGAGAGACACTGCGTAGTAAGACTAACAGTACCAGAGCACAGTAATGTTAAGTGGCTTTCCAAAGATTGGTCACACTGTATAGTTTGATCCACAATTGAAAAAATAGAACCACACTGTATAGTAAAACAAACAGTACCACAGTACAGGACTGTTCAATAGATTTCCAAAGATGGGTCACACTGAATGGTTTGATCCGCAAGACAGTACCACAGTACTGTAGTGTTCAGTAGCTTATGGTGTATGTTGTTACGCACATGTGCAGTTAAAACCACAATGGATGAAAAAAAAATGCAATAACAATAATATAAAACAACAAAAGAATAGTAGACTTCCAAATGTTTCACTGTAAACAAACAGTCACAGTTTCACAAAATGCTGTACAAAATTGTTATTCCTCAGTTGCAATCATGAAACACTAGCTGCTACGTTTACCAAACAAACCATACTTTCAAATGCCTCACCTCCAATCTCCGAGTTTCCCTATCTTTGTACAGGTATGAGAACGCTGAACCGGCTGCTTATCGGAAGACGAAGAATAGTCTCGAAGAAGTTCGTCTCTCATGCATGTGCGTGGCGCAAAATTGGGCGACCTGTAGCATGCAAAGATAAACTGACTAAACCGTCTTCTGCTACCCGTTGCATATAAACGTTAGGAAATTTCGAGTCATCAAAATTACACTGGCGGAAATAGCCGGGGACTCTTTAGAACATATTCCGAAAATATCTCGACAAGATCGTTATGTTACGGCTACTCGGACTACCTTCGGTAACCAGATTAACAGGTAAGCAAGCAGTAAGAGGGTTTTTATTGTAGTCTCTTCTGAGTGATTTTTTTGGTAACATACTAATATTTTAAGAAATGAATGCCACTTTTATGTTATGCCTTATCTTCATTAACTAAAATATAGAAATTCTTTAAAATAACGAAAAAGCTAACCCTGTAGAGAGATTGATTCCTGCTCGCTTCCTCGTCACAAAGGCGGAGTACGGCCGAATTTCTGTACCTTTAACAAACAACAAAGAGAACGAGATATTTCTTGAGAGTTGTTTCTGAAGACCACGAGACAGACACACGACATGCCTAAAGTAAAACAAATGTCTCCTGATTCGCTAAGTAGTGACAATGTAACGAGTTAAAAGAAGTTCTGAGTTGAAGACTAAACATATAAAGTGTATACAAGTAACCTACCCTTCTCTGCTCGTTCTTCGTCAAATCTCGTGAATTCTTTTTCCAGCTTTCTGTATTTAGAAGATAAGGATACGTTTTGTCGCTGTGAAATCTCGCACAAAAGGAAAATGACTATCACTGTTAAGCATTAAACAAGCCTTTGTTGAGTACATTAACGAAAGAGACCACGATGCAAGAATAAAAAAAAATTATGTTGCAACAACACAATACTAAACTGCTGGTGGGTATTAACAGTCATGTGACAAAAGATTAAGGCACTTCTCTTATCAGACATGTGTACGAGACGTTGCGTATTAGGTCCCTTTAATTGCAGCTAAAAGAGATACACGCACATCAAACATCTACCGATTACAATAGACCTTATTTGCTTGTACATTTTGTTTTCCCAATACAGATCATGTGATGATACTCAGGAGATATGATCCTTTGTCTTGTTCATTAAAAAGAGTGCATGCAAGTATGAATATAATTGCCTGCCTGCACTCTTTTTAATGAACAAGACAGAGGACCAAATCTTCTGACTATCATCACATGATCTGCATTGGGAGAACAAGATGTACAAGCGAATAAGGTCTATTCCACTAACAAGCTAAAACTCGAATCGAAGACACGTAAGTCTCGATGTCTAACAGTGTGTTCCTAGCCACAACCCTAATGTGACGTTACATGCATCACGCGCTGTTATTCGCGATTGACGGTAATCAAACAGTTTATAAACAACTCTTATTAACCACAATTTGTTGAAGTCCCTCCCAATGTCCAATACACACAAACCGGTTGGATTAAGCACAGGTAGATAACAATTCACCTTGCCCAACTTCTACTCGCAAAACCACAACCGGAAGTGGAACGATGTGGGTCCCGCGGAAGTAAATTCACGCAGAGATTGCTAAACTCGAGTAATTGTGACTCGTTTCACTGGTAACTTGGCGGTGATTCTTAAGTCTAACAATAACGAGACCAAAGCAACTCACCTTTGCGAAATTTTCTCACAGAGTCCTCTTCCTAAAGAGAAAGAGAGGCTACGTTCTAAAAACTATCCTGCAGACTCTAGTATTTCACAAAGAACTGCGACAGAAAAAGAGCAAAAGTCGAATTTTTCTCTCTTACCTTCACCATCATCTCCTTCGTCTTCTGTTTGCAAAACACAAAACAAGTTTATTTAGAAAAAGATTTCAAAAACAAAAAAGAAAAAATGGCGGCATTTTCTCTAATTTGGAGACAATTGCAAATTATACTTGGGAGGGGAGGAGCCTTGATAAATCTCCTCAACTATAACTATGAACCGAGATAAATCTCCTCAACTATGACTATGAACCTTGATAAATCTCCTCAACTATGACTATGAACCTTGATAAATCTACTCAACTATGACTATGAACCTTAATAAATCTCCTCAATTATGTCAACTTTGATGTTCACATTTTCCAAAGCACAGATTTGGGAAATGTGATTATCATTTTGCATTTCGGTACAAAACCTACGGTGAATATCGTAGTCGTACTTGACTCCAATCATAAGGTTTCTCATCTTTCCAGGTTTCTGTAAACTAAACCATCATATCAGGCCGAGCCATTTTTCTTTTCCTATTACAAAGCCCTACCCAAGTTTTCAGAAATTCCGCTCTGTTACTTATTATAACGAGGCGTCGGTGCACATTGCCAAATATTCAATACTTCAGTTGGCACAACTAAGTAGTCTTGTTTCATTTTGTTCGGTCTTTTTTCTCCCCACTTGTTTTATTGCATCACACTTGAAAAAAAATGGCTGTTTTGGGTCTATTCTGATGTTTATTTAGGACCACCGTCCTCAAAAAAGCTTCTATTTCAAAAAATACACTAAACGGGAGCAAACATGAATTAATATAGTCCACAGACGTAGACAAGCTCAAAGTCCAAAACACTTCTTGTTTTTAAACAAAAGCCATTTGCCGAAAGAGACTCTTGATTACCTATAGGCCGTTTTTAAAGCATCAGTGTTTCCAAAAAAATTGGTTAACAGTTCGCTCTCGTATCGAATTTAAGCTTGTTTTGATAACTTTTTAAGTTCTTACAGGGCTAGCACCTCTGTATCTCAGTGAGATTATTTCTCTTTTGCCCCCATCTAATTATAATCTTAGAAGGAACGATAATGGTTACATTGCTGTGCACTCCTAAATTTAATTCTAAGAGAACCTCAGGGGATCACGCATTTTTCTCAGCTATACCCGCCCTAGGGAATTCGTTACCATTAGGAATTAGGAATGTTGACCAGTCTGTCGAGTCATTTAAGAAGAACCTTAAGACTCACTTATTCAATAGAGTTTTTACTGAGTAACAGTCGTAACAGGCTTTGTACATTTTGTATTTATATATGTTTATATATAAATTTTATTTATCTATTTATATTTATTTATATATCATTTTATTGCACTATTATTATTAGCGTTGTTTTAATAACAACGTGTTTGTAAATAGCGCATGTGAATATGTATATAGATACTTACAAGTCTACACTAATAATAAAGCGATCTATGAAACATGATGCTACGGCAAATAATATATCCCGTCTAAATTCGTCTGAATAAGTATTTAAATTTTCCCTAGAATTTCCTGAAAGTTGTAGTCAAGTTCCAAAAAAAAATATGGCTAACCTGAGCTAGACGAGCCAACAATCAAACTAATTCCACGTTGACGAAGCTTCTTTGTGACGAGAAATGCATAGTTTCTTGGTTGCTCCCCAGGCGAATTATCTGCCGAAACAAAATAGTTTACATTTCAGTGGTTGTTAACGGCTTCGATCACCCACGTACATGCAACCCTTTGAATTAAGAAAAAGTGCTACATGTACTGTAGAGAAAAAAAATATTTCGTGGTACATTGATATCAAAGAACAATGAGTTCACGGGAGTGGTAGACAGTCACGCAGTATGATTTCGTTAGACCATTCCAGAAACTCTATATTTTAAACACTATTTAAGAGTGACAATCTAATGGCCCAATGATATCATTTGCGTGGCTCTGGCGGTGAAAGATTTTTAGTTTGTCAATACTGTTCCTAACCCAACAACACAATACACGACAGTTATTCTACACGGTGCACTATTTTCTTTTTCGTTTCAGTACACGCCGAGACAAGCCCTCATCTGGCTGTTCTACACCGCTGCCCAGCGACTGTTATGCAAGAAATAGTGATAAATTCAGCCGAGGTCAACTGAATGGCTGAACGGTGTAATTAATTAAGATCTGATCTGTTTATAAAGCTATAGTAGCTCTTTATAACCAATATGAGGTAGCCGAAAACTTCTGTTGGAACATAACTATAAATTCTAGCAATAAATCACAGCGCCACAGAATAGAGTAAACATCAAAACGTACGAGGTCTTTTTAGCTTCCACACTTAAGTCAAACATTGCGTCACGCTCAGTGGATTAAGATATTCAGTGTGACCATTGATTGGAAAGCTAATGATCAGTAGCACTGTACTTCCATTCAGCGCAGCTGTTCAAGAAAACATTGATTTGGCGGACATTTGTGCTCAATATTTATTTTGGGGTAGAAAAAGAGAGAAAATGGTTAACATTTTAGTCAGCTTAAGCTAACACAACGTCACCAGTCATGAACAGCGTCATAACTCGACTCACCGCTTGCCTCGTTCGTTGTCTGTCTTTGCTTTACTTGCATCTCGACTGTTTCATGTGCAAACTCTTCAGTGACAGAAGGTACGTCTTCCGGTGGAACCACGTCTATTACTGTCACCATTCTATCATAATATAGTTGTGAATCGGTACAATTCTCCACCGAATTATCCATCATGATCGCTTCTCTGTGGCTCCTTGTAATTAAACCGTTTCTTCCTCTGCGTGCATTAGCACCGGCTCTGAGTGTCACTGGAGAAATATGTTCGTTCCCTTCCACCGTCGCCGACCATGGCGAACCCTCTCCTGTTGTTTTCGCATCGAAGTCAAGCTCCTCCAAGGACCCAATGCGAGAACCCGACAGGGAGAGCGACGGGGAGGTTGAACGTGAGGTTGCGGGTGACGAGGGAGGGGAGGGAATGCAAAATTGTTCCCAGGCATCATGTTCGATAAGATTCTCACTGGCTATGGACCTGCGCAATGAGCTACGATTCTGCAATGAAGTCCTGTCACCCTTGTGGGGTGAATACGGCGACAGAGGAGGGCTGGGCAGGGGAGACAATTGTGGGGTCTCCCCAGGAGAGGCTACAGGGGTTCCGTCGTCGTATTTCAATCCAAGGTTTGCTGCGGTTGGTGAACGTAGTTCCAGAAGTATGCTACTCGGAACACTTCCAATTAAGGTTTCTTTTTCTGTTCTTAGATCTGAACCGCTAGCATCACTAATGTCAAACGACGATGCGCTTTCCACCTCAGAGGAAGCTTCGGAATGAGATTCGTTCACACAACCCGTCGACAGATTTCGTGGTACTTCAACAAAACATCTCCACCGATTGTTCGACAGTTGTCCAAGTATGGTCAGTTCTGATCCTTTGGGGACTAAACTGTGTTTGCTTCCGGGCACCAAGTAGTAATCCCTGTTTGTCATAGATCGGAACTCGCATCGTTTGACCACTGGAATGAGAAACAGACAGAGAGAAACATACCACGCGATCAGTTCGAAAGGAAAAAGAAGGCCTTTTCGAATGTCTTTTATTCCCACCCACACCATAATCGCATGGACTGTACAGAGTTCTAAACCCGTCTAGCCACAAAAAAAAAAACACAACACCATGAACCACGCATTCTACGAAGCCGTTCCCTCGAGAGAAGAGTTTTAGCACTGCTCTGTTTTCCAAAAGGTTTTGTTTAACTTTTATGGCTTTTAAATTAACACTCTAAAGGTAGGAGCGGAATAAAAGAAAACCTTCTTTTCTCACTCGCACAACGGCAAAGCGCTTGGGTAGGAAAAATCTCTGCGTGCTAGAGTATGACTAAACCGGAACTTCATCTTCGATGACACCGCCAAGTAACTTCAATACCCTCATGGCACTACCCTGCCCGTCTACATTCAACTCTCTCTACAGACCACTCTATTAAGCGACCACTTCTCTTAAGTGACTACCTTGTGAAGGACCATTTTTCTTTTCAGTCAAACACAGTTTCAAAAACTCTCTCTTGAGCGACTACTTTTTAAATTTCTTAAGCGACCGCAACCAATTTCGTGTCCTGAAGTTACACAAGTTACTTGCTTTGGGTTTCCGATAAGCCACCACCCGAAATCCTTGCGTTACTTAGATGTTACAAAGTTCAGTTTATAAAATAGCGCTGACAAACATTTTACACACTACTAAAAGAATATTGATAGATCATGGTCACATAGCATGAAAAATTCTACCATTGCATTGTATGATAGAAATTCCCATTTCACTTTAAACATACCAGTGCTTTCAATATTTTCTCACAGCAATGGAAAAAAAAAATAAGAATTATTTTTCTCAGAAGAGCTTTGTATGTTTGCCTTATTTCAAACGATAAGATAATAAATAGAAATAATCAGTGGATCCACGCAGGTTTTGGCTTATTTTCTTGACTCTTCTATTAAGGCGACTACTTTTTCTTGCAGCAAGGGTGGTCGCTTGAGAGATTTGACCGTAATTCCTATACATTGGGTACAAAGTATATCTGTTTTAAAATGCAGTGTGGTTCTACCCTTTATTGAGTCTGGTCTAAGCCATACAGTGAACATTCTTTGGAGGGCCACTGCGCAGTATTTCTTTGCGGTACTGTTTGCTTTCCTTTACTGTCCGGTAGTACCCCATTGCACTTTGGATAAAGCGGAATGCGACCATTCTCTGGAAAGCTAAAAATAGTACTGCGATATGATACTTTTTATTATCCGAATATGTTCTATCTTTCTGCAAGTGGATCAAATCTTCATTGTAACTATACTTTCGAGAGCGCTGAAAGGTACTGTCATGTGGTATTTTCGTCTTTAAATCAAAGGTAACCTATGGTAGCTCGTGAGCATTTTGCGTTACGATGACAAAAAATTAGATACATTTAGTGACCTTGGTAGATTGTATCAGTGGAAAAACGGTAACATTTAGGGCGGGGGTGTCGGATATATTTTTTCTGATTTTACCAAGAAATCATCGGGAAGAATCCTGTCTCGATTTGTGTTCAGCCACGAACTTTCTTCCTGCGACTGGTTTACACTTGAATTCGAAAATCAGTCTCGAAATTGTAACAGTTTTAACAGATTACAAAGCTTGAACTTCTGTCTTTTCTTCTGATCTCTACTGAGGCGTGATTATTTCATCTACTCTTTGAGCAAATTATACAACAAATCATGGAGAGAAATGTGGGAAGGTAAAAATATCTTAAAACAATCTCTTAAGGAACGCAACATTTTTTAATAACACAACAGAACAATGCATATTTCAACGATTTGATGATAAATTGAAAGCAAAATAAACAATAACAAACAAGGAATTTTAGGATTGAATCTGTCAATCCTGTACGTGCTTGTGTCTGATAATTCAGTCCTTAGGATCGAGTCTTCGATCCTGCAAAGGTTTCGCTTTCGGTTTGTCTGACGAACCAGGTGGTTTCGGATCGAGTATTCCAAAGATGTTTTTTGATAAATGCGAAAAGCAATTGTCAGGGCTCGAAATTGCGACCAATACAGTCGCATTTGCGACTTAATTTTTGTGTTTGCGACTAAAACTGCCGGAGGAGTCGCGAGTAGTTTTCGCCTTGGCCAATAACGAAATAAAAAGGCTAGCAGTCGCTACTTTGCCACTATTTTTGCCGAAGCAAATAAAGAAATGAAAAAATATACTGTTGTGTGCCTTGATTATCGTAGAAATTTGAAGATGTAGGATAAAATTGTACCTAATTTACCCGCAATGTTACGTACGCAACACCATTCTCACGATCACAGGCGGTCCAAGCTCATTTCATCACAGGCGGCCCAAGCTCATTTCATGAACGCGGACGTGACTCCTGCTTGCGAGCGGTGTTGTGTTACAAACGGTTATTACAAAGGTTTGTATGGGATGTAAACGGTTTTTCTTAAAAGACAGAAAAAATGTAATTTTTTTAAAATAAAATCAACTTAACTTATTGCTTTGTTGTATTTTTTGTTGTTTGCTCGCGTCTCAGGCCATCTTGAAGCGTTTTCGGCGAGTTAGCGCTATTTTGGTGTTCCACTGCTAAAAGAAAGCAGTGGAACACCAAAATAGCGCCAACTCGCCGAAAACGCTTCAAGACGGCCTGAGACGCGAGCAAACAACAAAAAATACAACAAAGCAATAAGGTAAGTTGATTTTATTTTAAAAAATTACATTTTTTAAAACTTTTAAGAAAAACCGTTTACATCCCATACAAACCTTTGTAAATAACCGTTTGTAACACAACACCGTTCGCAAGCAAGAGTCACGTCCGCGTTCATGAAATGAGCTTGGGCCGCCTGTGCCTCGATCGTTGGGGGATTGATCTCGACCCAGGCCCCCATGACATCTTGCAAACAAACATGGCGGTCGCAAAGTGTTCGTCTTGAAAGATTCAAAGTAAGATTTGACAAAGTTCAAACCTTTCAACTGGATTAATTATTTTATGCTACACCAGGTGTAAAGCTAGGTAAAACGCCCTAAGCTTGCTTGTTCAGACATAAGTTGAACACCTGCAGTGCAAAAGGTAAGTGGAAAAATTCCAAGCTTGTATCCTTTCTTGAAGCTGGAAACCTTTTAATTTCACCAAAAATATAATTTTGCGTTGTATGGGATTAAACACTAGTTTCAGGATGAGAGAAAAACGTTACGATTGAGGCGGCCAATTTTCGTCCTGTACACACTCATCATTAGAGATAACGTGAAAGCTGTTGAAGTAATAAAATCTCGTTAATCATTTCTTAGTCAAAGTTATTTATTAACTAATTGTGATTTATTAGTTTTGCGACTAAAATTCGTGAACTTGCGACTACATTTTTGTATCTAGTCGCAAAATGGCGACTGAACTTTTTTTTAATTTCGAGCCCTGAATGGTTCGAAAAACTATAAAGCAGACTAGAAAATATGCTGAAACTCAACTCCAGTCGATGAAAGAAACCAATATGGCCGTGCTTCCAGTCACGTTCCAAAGCAAATACAATGGTTTCTATAGTTATCCGAATTAGCCAAAATGATTGGCTGACAAGCGTTACCCCCAAACCCAGAAGGAGAGCTCACGAGCTAAAAAAAACTGAATATTTCATCTTTCAGGAGCCAATATTTTCTCGGGCATTATTTCTTACTTACAACTTGAATTTTCTGGGCCTAGAAATGATCTCTCCTCCAGATCAAGTTGCCTTATCAACTGCTCTTTCTCTTGCAACCGTTTCTGAGAAGAGAAAAACAACAACAGTAAAAGCAATAATGATAACGAAACCTAGAACGATAACGTCAAAGGTCACGATAATGTAAAATATCGTTTTTATGGCACGAAAAAAAAATATTGTGCAATGCCCTTTCTGTGTAAACAACATGACTGCAGCAGTTGATAATCAGGTCAGTTATACCAGCCAAAACAAGAGAGTGTACCAACCTTCAAATCCTCTAAACGAAGTTCCTCAAACGTTTTCTTGGAGACTTCATAAGCTTCTTCAACATCCCCTAGAAAGGAAACAACATGTCTAAATATATACATTGTAAGCTTTTTGCGGTTCCAACTCGTTTTACTTAAGGAGTGCAAGCTTGTCAAGTTATAGTCCTCAAAAATTAGGTAGTTTAAAGTGCCTATGAAGTAAAAAATGATTGCTGCTCATTTCAAAGGCTTTTCAAAGGTCAGAAGAATGGCGCTTTTCTTTTTTTTTTTTGAATACCTTTTTTCGTTTTAGAGATATTTGTGTTTTTGTATTATGCAAATGAGGGAAGTGGTGACGTCATAAATTGTTCCACTCAAACAGTACAAAATTTAATCACGGATATCTCCAGAACTATTAGAACAGTGTTCTTTAAACTTGGCACCAGAAATGTCCATCACGAAAGAAACAAAATGACGCCTGTCTTGCCATTACCATGGTAACAGTTATGCCGCTGGTCCTGTTTTAATTAAGACTAAAATTCCCAGATTTTATTTTAAACAAGGATCATACACTCCCAACAATCTAATGGGAAGAGTCAGGACAATATGGGAACCATGTGTGTTCTGAGCAAGACTCTCTGTTCCCCTTGAAAGGGTTGCAAATGGGGATATTTGGTTTTTCACAGAAAGAGACTGGAGCCAAGAGCGTTGCCATGGCAACAACACAGTAGGTGTCATTTTGTTTCTTTTATGATGTACATTTTTGGTGCCAAGTTTGGAGAACAGCGCTCTAATATTTCCAGGGATATTTTTGATTCAGTAGTTTACTACTTGAGTGGAACAATTTATGACGTCACCACTTCCCTCATTTGCATTATACAAAACGCAAATATCTCTAAAACGAAAAAAGGTATTCAAAAAAGGAAAACGCCATTCTTCTGAACTTTGAAAAGCCTTTCAAATAAGCAGCAATCATTTTTTTACTTCATAGGCACTTTAAACAAACACGAGGACGACGTCGACTAGGATGGCACAAAAGAAGAGCGCTAATGAAGGAACGCAAGTGCAAAAAAAAGTCCGGTAAATGGAAAATTCTACAGTTTAAAAACATTGAAAAACAAGGCTTGCCACTTAAAGCTTTCGAACTATATATTTTCAATCTCAAATGGATAGTGCTTACCGCAGGTCAATTTTGAAAATAAAAGTGGACTCTGGCATAGGAAACACCAAACTTTGTTGCCATTCAAAATTCGACAAAATCGACTTTGTAACAGTTGTATTTCCCACACAAATGGATACCTTTTTTACTAGTTTTCGAACGCAAAAGGAAAGTATTTAATCTTCGTTAAACTTCCTTTTATTTGTATTCAGTAAAAGCTGAAGCATTCCTTTTCAAAAAGCGCGGTCGTGAAAATTTAAGTTTAAGTTTAAGAAAAGAGAGTTCTGCCAACGCTGTTTAGGCAAAACCGGGCCTTTTCTCCTGAGCTCTTACCTTTTCAAAGAGCACACGTATTCAAATTTGCCGCTTCAGTGCTCACTAATGTTTTCTGATGTCGCGCTATTCTACACGATGTGCAGGAGCAATACAAAGAAAAGTTTTCATTGGATGAGGACGACGCCTTCGTCGTATTTGCCGAAGCTTCCCATGAGAGAGCGAGAACTTACCTTCCATTCCAGAATCCGCATCATCCTTGTCTAGGTAGCTCCTATCACTGAAAAGGTTAAAGCCAAGATATAAGTAGGTGGGCAAACAAGAACTCTAACGCACGTCAACGAAGTAATACTCTGGAGAGTTGATGACGAGTGACGAGTACGAGTTAGAGAACCAGTCCACCTCGTACTTATACTGGTCATCGTTCTTGAAAAAATTATGTTAACTGGGATCAATTCAATAAGACTTTAACAAGTAGAGATATTGTTTTAGAGTTTGTAAACGCTTTTAAATTACACTATTCACTGAATTGACCCTTGAAACCTTACACCTTGGACATGCCGGCAAAAAAGTATTAGGATGCGTTATCATTGCAGGCGAAATTTTTGGATGTTTTACGAGCAGTTGCGTTCGGCAAGACTAGGGTTTTCCAAAAATTCTCCAAATTTAAGATCAGCATGGCTCTAGGACGTACCCAGTAGTGCACTTCCGAGTTTTCTTGAGAATCTCATCTTACACAACTCACCAGAACAAGTTGGGCACGTGTTCTGGGCAAGGAGCATGTATTGGAGCGAGTATTCATACTCGTTTTCAGGGCTAACATTGTCTAATAAGTAATAAAAACTTGCGTACACTACGAGCACTACCGAGCCAACTGAAGAGCGGGCAAAAGTTAATACAAAAAATACTGAAAATTGGGGACGTTAATAACAACAACGTATGGTTTATTTGCCTATTTTTTAAATTAAAGTAGGGAGCACACGTTGCAATGCTAAGGATAGCCTCATACGCGGAGGTTCTTTCGGAAGAACGCGTAACAAAGCCCAGAGAAGGTCTGAGTACGACGCTACGCATAAGACAAAAAAAAGCGTTCCCTTCAGCTCAAACGAATTACGCAATTTCTTTTTAAACCAAAAGTCGTTCCCAACTGAATAATTGGCTTTTTATGTACAAATTTCGAACGCATTAGAAGTCTCAAGTTTTTGTCATGAGCCCCATAAACCGTTTTCAATCTCGCGATCACAAAACCACACGGCCATACAGGAGTAAACCATGCAAACTGTACTACTGACGGACAAAGCTCTAACATATGACTACTTACAATTTAGGAGCCCTGTTAAGTCTCCGTTGTTCCAAAGTAAGAAGTTTAGCTTCACTGAGTTTCTTTTCTGTTTAAAGAATTTTTAAACTGTGTTAAACCACTGCATAACCATCTCAATTTTTTAAGTGATAATTTGCAGGGTTTTCAATAAGAATCAAAGTAGACGGCAGAAATGTGGAAGTAGACTTCTAGGGGGGTCCGCGGGCATGCCCCCCCCCCCCCGGAAAGTTTTTAAGATCTGAGCCTCTAAAAGTGCATTTCCTGCAGTCTGGGGCAAGAAGTAGGTCATTTTTGACAGAACCGTACATGCTCTATTTTCCAGTTTTATTCAATGGTGTAGGTGTATAAAAATTTACTCAACATTTTGACAAAACTCATATTCTAGGAAGTAGACGTGACCATGTCATGCATGACTGGTTTTCAGAGCACGTGGAGATGTGCAGCTTTCGGACCCAGATCCCAAGGTTTTGAGTAAAGCCAGGCTGCTCAGTTTGACCTCAATAAATGAACAGATAAACACGATGTATTGTCGCTAAATTAACCAAGAGTTCAGGCAAGTTTCCTTTGTGTTTAACAAATTAAATGTTGACCGATCCGCGGCTCATGTTGTGGCAAATTATTTATCATGCTAATTCGTAAAATTCGAATAAGTTTTTAATCAAAGTAGGCGGCGAAAACGTGTGGAGTAGCCGGCGACTTTCGCCGGCTGCCGGCCCTTATTGAAAACCCTGAATTTGCATGCAGTCGTGCCACTCATATCAACTGACTGAACACTAACGTTCGCACAAATTCTAACTTGTGTCCGCAACAGAGCGAACGACAAATGTAGCACTCCAAAAGTCTTCTCCGTACATAGTACCGCAGAAATACACAGAGGGAGACAAAAAACAAACGTTTTTCGTTTACAGCTGTTCGTTTGCGTTTGCGAAACCACATAACTCACAAAATCAGACTAGACAGAAAAAAATAATTGACTGGTAAGTGCTGTGCAATTTTACTTTTTATCGTGATTATGGTTAGGCATCATTAAAAAGACTGTCTCGCGTTATTGAATGTTATTTTCACGGTTAAAGTGAATTTTGTGTAAAGGAACAAGTTTAAAGTAAAACAACAAACGTTAAAACCCAACATTGAAACAGACTGAAATTTAAAGAAAAAGTGAAAAACCGTTGTGTTCAATTCCCAAACTTAATGGTAAACTTAAAACTTACGAAATGAAAAGCTCCGTAAGAAAGTTAATGCTGATGTTAACGCTGAAAGAGCTACAAACAAAATATGACCATTAATTTTACTGATGCGTTAGACTGCGATTACAAATTAAATTTTCTTAAATTTAATTACCACAATGAGTTAACAAGTTGTTGATCATCAAAGCTTAAATGTGTTACAAAAGATGTTTCAATGCGATAATTTCAGATACTGGACTGTTTAGACACTAATAGGTCATAGCACTTAATCCCACCAGGGAATTGTGCATGATATTTTTTTCCTCACGGGAAGGGGGTTGTTTAAAACAGTTCTTCTAATGAGGGGTGGCTAATAAGAGGGGAGTGGCTTATTTGAAGGGGGTAGCTTATTAGACGACTTACGGGTATTACTGGTTTTCCATCTACAACAACAAGGCATTTTTGAAGCGGAAAGAGTTTCCGTATTTTTGAAGGTGATGTAAGAAAAACGATACAAGCGTTATTGACCAAGCATGAGGTCAAGATGGTTGCATATCGGTCAAATATTTTTTACGGTTTTAGTGACCTACACAAAGTCGAGGTCAATCAAAATGCGAAAAAGAACAAGGCCAAAATCCAGCCATCTTGACCGAATAAGCTTGGTCAATTAAGGATTTATGATTTGGGAATTTAGTGTTGCTTTATTTCGCAGGTAGCCAATCAGAACTCAGGATTCACCTCATCTTGACCGCTCAAGGAACTAAATGTAATTATACAATAACAGCTAATAATGCTGTACTTGGTGGACCATGGAACTCTACAGGTGCAGTACGAAATTGAATTTAAAGAGACTTACCTGTTGCTGATTCATTCTGTGTCACCAAGAATAAATACAACCCAAAAGAGAAAGAAACAACATCGACATCAGTGAACGGCGTATGACCATGAAACACAAGACTAGTGCCAAGACTGAGAAGTGCATTGCAGAAAGAAATGAAAATATCAGATTCTACACATGTCAAAAGAAAATGGGGCAAATTGCCTTTAAAGTACTTTATGATAATTTCTTACTTTATTCTTCAACAAAAATACAATGTATTGGTCTAACTATGTTCTTTTGTTCTGACCTTGTCTAGGGTCACATCCAGATATCTGGATGTACACTAGTTCACTTTTTTGCTGTTGCAGTTGTTACATTTATTAAAAAGAACAACAGGGCCAATAACTAGGCACCTTTGCCTACCATCTGTGCCTAATAAAGAATGAAAGCAAAAAGGGTCCATTGCAAAAATGTCCAGCAAATCAGCAAGCAAAATTCAATAAAGTAAATGTGTCACTTAGAAGTGAAACCATCGCACACTTTAACATAATGCTGTAGCTATAATTTTATACACTAGTCTTAATAAATTACACTGATGAACATTTTATTGAATTGACCTAAGGATTTGGTTCCTCTTGACCACCAACTGACTCCCTCACTGCACTTCTGTACAATATTTATTGTACATTGAATCAACAATTACTTCTTGAAGTGACAGGGATAAAAAAAACTAGACAGAGAAAATCTCAATTTATTACTGGTACACAGCCAATAGAAGAACTGTTAGTGTTCTTGTATTGGCACTCATTAATTTTGGTACAGAAACTACAGTGGAAATCCATTTAATAATGACAGATATCTTTACCTGAGGTTTGTCTGCCATGTCTATGCCTTCTTCAATTTTACTGATCCTGTTGAGAAAAAGAGCAGTTCTTCATAATAGAAAAAGAACAGCAACAAATACAGTAATGTAAAAGCAAAAGAGGAAACAAACTGTTCAATCTCTTACCACCGATACATGCTGCCTTTTGAGGGTGCCTGGAAAACATATGCAGGGTAGCTACTTCCTTTCTTGGGAAAAGCAACCTTGAAAGTGTGCCTCTTGTTGATCCTCAATCTTTTCCGGGACTTGTAAGGCTAAAAAGTAACAGATCAATAGTGTACAGGAAGGTGTACAGGTGTAAGGTTGTAAGAGGCTAGTGGAATGTTGTCTAGTGGAACGTTGGTGTATACTGAGATGTAAAATTGTAAATTAAGTTAGACCAGGAACCCCTAAGGCTTGAAACATGCAACCCACATTCACAGTGCTTGTCCAGATTCAATATCCTCCAAGTGCCATATTTGGAAATTGCTTGCCCCAGTCTTTGAGCTTGTTGGCACTGTCCCAATTCCATGGCGCATCACAACCAACATGCATTTGCAACAATGAGGATACATGTTTCAAGTCTTATGCATTTCTGGTTGGCCTGAAGTGTTGTGGTACACATATGGCAGTGTTGAGATGTCAACTGATAGTAAGAGTCATATCTCTAGTACACTGTACGTAGATTCTTTTAAACCAGGGATAATCAGAGCATAGGAGAGTGTGTTTGATATGTTTGTAGACTTACAGGTAGCAGTTGAGGGGGAAGGGTGGATGGTTTGTGTGATAAATACTGTAAATATGATTATTACATAATTATTTGAACCTAAGTGTTGCGTACAGAAAAACGTCTGTTTAAACTGTGTATCATTATGGAAAGGTTCTGAAGGCTTGTAATATTGTATGCAGGGATTAAGAAGAAAAACAGGCAAATGAGCCTTTGGTCCCTGTCCCTGGAACGTTATGGGCCATTTATAAAACGCTTTTTTTAGGAGGCATGTTAACCTAAAACAATTGCGGTTAATAAAAGATGCAAATATATTCAAAACACGCAAAAACACTGAAAGCACTTGGAACTCCGAGCAAGAACCTCGTTTGCAAGTAAAGTCTGAGTTGAGGATCTGGGGACAAAAATTTTGTAGCTTGATGCGCCATATGTGTATGGTGCATGGCTTTCGTAATCCCTGTGCATGGTTGGTTTCAAAAAAAGATGATAGTAGACCTCCAGCAGAAGTTTGAAAGATGAACACTTTGGAAGCTTTAGCAAACACAGATTGATAGAAGACCTTCAGCAAACTCTTGAAATAGAAGACCTTTAGCAAACTCTTGAAATATGATTGTATGCTTTAGAAGATTCAGCAAACTTAAATTTAAACTGTGACTTTTAAAAGATGAAAACTTTACGAAGACAGAATATCAGACCTCAGCAAAATGTCTGAAAGATAAGCGCCAAGGACACACAAATCAAAACATGAGTAAGCGTGTCGAAATGAAGCAGAATGTAGGCAAGCACCTCAGAGCGAGACAAATGTGTGTTGACACAAATGCAATCTCAAAAAAATCTCGCTTATTAATTGAACAGGACACCCAGTAATGCACAGAACATCCAACACAAATTAGGGGTTTAATTAAGTTACAGACCAAGGTGTAGCGCTAAGTTGGTGTTGAGTTGCAAAATGAATGGAAGTGTCATAATTATCATTCCAACTATTTTTGATAAAGAAGTCATTGTGAACAGTACTGTAGCAGCTCGTCCTGAAACCTAAGCCAATTGGTTTGCAACCCAAACCTCTAAACAATAGATTTCAATCGTCACTATTGTTTTAGCATTGTTTGGCGGTTTGGGTTGCAAACCAATTGGCTTAGGTTTTAGGACAAGCTGCTACATCACCCATTGTGAATGACATTATAGGCTAAGGTGTAGTGGTACAGTGTAGACTGTTCCAATAGTACTGAGATGCAAACTGACTATACAGGTGTAACGGTCATATTGTTACCTTTCTGTAGAGGTGTCACTGTAAATTAAGTCATTCACTATGGTGTAACAATCTACGTGTGCTGATGGTAGTGTAGTTATAAGACTTTATTTATATAGGGTAGCACATAATAGCAAAAGGTTAATAAACTTGTGGCCCTGATTAAATGCAACACCAGGGTCTACATCCCCTCCTCTTTTCGAAATGTGTTGTGGGATCTTTAACGTCCCATTGAAACAGTGCTGTGCGACGGGGCCTACTGTTTTTTGTCCTTATCCGAGAAGACTAGAATGTCTAACCATTTGAAGATGCCATAACAAAGGCAGCACATTCTCCTCTGTTATTTTAAGACCTTGAGTGTTGGTCTGGCCGAGGTTTGAACTAATGACCTCCCGCTCAACAGGCCAGTGCCCTACCAAGTGAGCTAACCGGACAGCGGTTAGTTGTGTAGAGGGTACCATTAAATTGTTATACTGAGGTTTGCTTGTACAATGTATGCTATACATATATGTTATTCTTGAGGTGTCCAGCCAGTAGAGTCATATTGGTTGTGGGGCCACAGGTTAGCAGGTGAGGTGTCAGGGAAAGGGTATGTCAGATGGTACTGTATAGAGTATCAGTACATTCTATACATGTCACCTCCAGTAGTCTTTTGCATGTAATGTAGAGAGGCACTGTCAACAGCAAATTGGATAAAAACAAGAATTTAAGTGATAGGTGACAATTCCCAACAATTTAAGAGTGCAAACCACAAGCAATCCTATAGTCAACATGTGCACCACCAAATGAATACTGAAGCTCTAAGTCAGTCATGCATGTGCCCCACTGGACACTTTAACATAAGAAAGGTTACGGACGGTTAATTATCAAACTGTACTAAGAATCTGTCTCATTGAACACATGTACTACATGCATACCTAAATGCATACATCAGTACTACATGCATACCTAAATGCATACATCAGTACTACATGCATACCTCAATTTCAGGCTCAACAATTGCAATGTCTGTGCCTTTCTTCAAGATAATAAAAGCTTCTTTCTTTTCATTCTATAAAGAGCAAACAAAGTGTTTTTTTATAGATAGTGTTAAAGGTCTGATTTAATTAGTGCTAATTACAGCAAAGGTTTGTCTTTATGCCCTACATAATTATAGGCAAAAGACATGTTGTCTTGTAATAATGAAAGATTATTATTTTTTGTGGGGACAAATTAAGCAGTTGAGTACATTTGCATATTGTATTTATTTCTATGTGGAGAAAAGTCAAGACACACTTCAAACCAAACAATCAGCAATTCTGAACAAAACATCCCCAAGCAATAACGAACACTTTGTGCAAGCATCACCCTTCTTATTTCAATCATATAGAGCCTACAAAACATGTACATGTACTTTAGACAAAATGGGTACAGTGTGCACTATAATGCTGAAGAAACAAATACCGTATTTACTCGTGTATAAGTCGACCTTTTATGACCAAAAAATCATCCCAAAAAATGGCCCTCGACTTATACACGAGTCATACACAAAGACCTGACCAAGCAATCCAAGAAATCAGCATAACAATTGCCTGACGTCCGTTATGAAAACCGAGTTTACAAAACCAGTTCTAATTGTGCTCGAGTTTTGTCAGTTTTCAGCACATTTTTTGTCAACAAAAAGGTGTGAAATTCTAAATGTTACGTGGTTTAAATGCAGACCTACTGGAGATGATTTCTATTGTGTCTTTTGATCTGTATAGCAGACATTTTTCTTAACGCTTCGCTGGTGTTTACGGTGCTGAACTTTCGTTTTCATCAAACGATTACAGTAGCTTAGTGACCTGGCAAATGCTGTTGCTCGTGTGGTCTTGTTGTAAATCGAAGTGCTTGTGTGTGGAATCGTGATGATAATTTTAAACAAGTCCTAATAAACTTCACAGCACATGATTACCGTGTTTTCAGTATATTCTTAGGAAGAAAAGATTAACTTTATTGGGAAATTTCTATTGGACTGAATTTCACTACTTTAACCAAAAATACTAGAAGATGAAAAATCCGATTTTTGACCTTGAGAATGGGAGGTCGACTTATACACGAGTTTGACTTATACACGAGTAAATACGGTAATTCATCCTCACTCTTTCATACAAGTACATATATGTGTATAATATTGTACATGAGACTTCTACAAGAATTACATGTAAGTCCAAAACCTGCACTTCAAATCCAAACAGTGCATCTAAATAATCTAATGTACGGTATTGTAGTAATCACTGAACAATTCTAGGATGTATATAGGATCTTCCTCAAAACTGGACTTAAATTATAGATGGCATGTACAGGACATGTACAGTTGAGAAACATTTAAGGACAATTAGAAAGCTTTTAAATACACTTTCCCTCATGAACAAAATGTACACTGTTGTCAATGTACAAGGTCATTAAGTACTTTGTTTATAAACATAAAATAGAAACATAGCATATGCCTGTACTGTACCTCATTGGATGGTCCAATGAGACTTGAAGGAGGAAGTTTGGTAGCAGAATCTGGTGGCAGAGATAAATCCTGTGGGACAAAAACAAAAACCAAAAATGTTTCCCTTAATAGTTAAAAGTAAAGGCAAAATAATTAAATAATCAAATCTGGTAACATGGCAATAATTATAAATCAGTAATAATCATTTTAGTTGTACTGACATTGACTTACCCTATACAGGCGAATCGTTGATCCACAAAGATCAACCCAATAAGTCTGCCATACATTCTCCTA
This sequence comes from Ricordea florida, assembly GCA_949710005.1. Lineage (NCBI taxonomy): Eukaryota > Metazoa > Cnidaria > Anthozoa > Corallimorpharia > Ricordeidae > Ricordea > Ricordea florida. Next base: position 22,528,064 of record OX453273.1, on the reverse strand, counting down.
CAAATTAACAATAATCAGACCATCATTTTACAGCACCATAATTTGTCCCCTGTTACAAGTTCATTTAGAGGAAAAGTTCTTATCAACCATTTCTTAACCAGCCAATGGATAATAATTGGAAACTTGATTTGCTGGGAAATCATGGAAAGGGCATACACGTACATTCAGCCAAGTGGAGGAGTAAAAATAATTGTATTTATTTAATTTTTCTCAGCATGACACAGGTAAATGGAAAGTCACAGAAAGGAAATTCAAATACTTGTGAACATAGGAAAGCAACTTATGACCTTCCAATTAATCCAATTTACTTCCTATCTTAGCATAATTTATTTTAATGCGGAAGTACAGGGACAAAACTGTTACAGTCAATGGCGTATTTCTTGAAATTCTTCATGAAAATTACCGCCAACCCCAAGAGTCTGCTCATAGAGTACACTGTGAACCATTTTACGAGGTATGATGATCAAATCAAATCTTGGCACAATGGCAACTTACATGTATTTTGACAGTGAAAAAGTCAACAATATGGCACTCAAGGCAGATTAAATTGATCAACGTAAATATCAGGGCAACTGTGCACCTACCCCTTCCTTAACCCAACATTAATACTTGCTTTTTCAACTTATTATAACTTAATTAATTGCTGGGTTAGGGGAGGGGTAGGTGCACAGTTGCACAGATACTTAAAGTACATTGATCCAATTATACTCTATCAGCGAGATCTGTGACAAACGCTGAAGACCAGGAGTCCTCAGATTTTTCTTTATTGTTTACCCTTTAATCACAACAAAATGTAATCAATGTTGTGGTTCAAATTTATCCTTGCTTCAAACTTGGTTTTCTTTCGTTTTGATTACGGTAATTTGATGATAATAAGTTTGAATCAAAGGGAAATATACATGTAATTTGAACCAAGGATTAAATTTGAACCAAGGATAAACTTGAACCACAACATCAACATTAAAAATAGAGCAAACATTATTCCTCAGACCTACATGGAAAGAAAAGTATGGCACTCACAATATACAAAATGTTATTTACAGTTATAAAATAATTATAATGTTGTTCAATTCAAACAGTCTGCAGGCATTATACCTTTATTTTTTTAGGATCTGTCACAAGGGTACAGTTCAGATAGCCCCACTGAAAAAAAAGAAATTTGAAATTGAATAAACTTGATAATAACAATCAATGTAATTAATATATCAATCAAAGTCAAATCATGCTGTTACAGTATGTTATTACTGGAAATTATTATTAATGGTACATGTATTCATACGGTGTCAAATTCAATAATTGTTTGAGATTTACTTGTACAAGTGAGTTTTTCAAAAAGCTCAAATTGCCTGAGCAACTTTTGTGAGGGCAATTTGAATTTTTTGAAAAACTTTTACACTGATAGGGATTGACAAGCTCTTAGCCAGTCAGCATGATGAAATCTGTGCATGTATATTTTAAGCAAGAAAACTGTACGATTACTTTTTAACAGTTTTACATAAAAACATTTTTAGTTTTAATTTGCACTTGTGTTAACCATTTTGCAGTGGCATTACACTTTTTGCAATGCCCTAAGCCAATCACAACCAAGTAATTATTAATTAATGTCACTTACAGTTTCAGGTATTGTGAGTTATGATTCCAGTACTAGTCACAAAGTACAGTGTATTAAAATTAAGAAAGCATCTAAAGGAAAAAATACTCAAAAATATACTTCTCGTGGTACAGTGTAGTAATACTATTATATCAAAGTTTTTACATTACTTACGTGGATACAGGACAAGTCTAGAGATTCAGAGGAACCTGATACTTCAGATGTCTAAAAAAGGGGGGAATTTAATAGGTTAGTGTGTGACACTGGTAGTTTGGGATTGAACGTTGACTGCAGAATCAAAATAATGCCAATTAACAGTCTCAGAGTCTTGCAAAGCCCCAGATTATTCTTAAGTCCTACTAACAGATAACCTTCATTTTCCAACTATTTTTCCACGTCAAACATTCTATTTATTCATTCTGTAATTTTTTGAAAAAAATTCTGGTAATAAATAAAAATTAATGCCATGAACTGTTGAACATATAGATTACTTCATGGGGAGGGCACGCATACAGCATTTTGCACAAGTTCATGATGTATCAGAAATCAAACATTTGAGCACAGTGAACAAGTGAGATTTCTGATACAAACAAACAAGTGTGAAAATGCTGTACAAGTGCCCATCCCATAAAGTAATCTATAAATTATGTTCAACAGTTCATGGCATTTCACCTAATATATAGATTTAGCCAAGCCTAAAAGCGGGGCTCCCGTTAGTACTTTCATTTCACTTTAAACTGTAAAAGCATTCTAAAATATTGTGAAGGAATTCACAAACGTTTTTAACTATAGTTAAGTGTCGAGGTCGGTTAACTTGCTATGATTTTTGTCTAAACTTTTGTCTGCCATTAGTACGGTCTTTCTACCTACAAAGTCATGGAGTATATTCTACAAAAAACACAAATTATCAATGTACTGTATTCTATTCCTGATGAAATTAACCATTCTATTTGCGTAAATATATTTAAAAGATTTGTACACGCTACTGGGAAATGCAGGACACAACTCTTGTCATTTTCATGTTAAAACGAACACCTAGGTAAAATAAATGTTTACTCCAAGCAGGGTGCAAAGAAAATTAATTTTACAGATTGCCCTTCGGGCAAGCTGTAACCAACATCTACCAGCCCGAAAAACATTTTTCACGAGAATGAAAAAATAATTCCTCGCGAAGCGAGGCCGAAGGCCGAGCGTAGCGAGGTTACTAATCGTGTCGGTTCCGGTCACACCTCGTGTCTCGCAAGCCCGAGTAAATCAAGCCGAGAGTTTTTATATATGTATATTTATATATATATATATATATCTATATTTTAAAGGTGTCCGTTCGCGGTCACGTGTCTCTGTTTACTGGTAACCTGGCAACATGATTATCGCGCTTGCGCACAGCAACTGATATTGTTGGTTACCTAGCAACAAGACGCATTTTTGACCGGCTTGAACCGGTTAGAACCGGTTTCATACCAGAGGTTATATATAATGGTTACGTGCCTCGTTATGGCGTATATCAATATTCACTTATTGAGGACCGGAGTGTACCTGATTACTCTCTTGAAAATTATGCAAAATTTTGCTGAAACCGATTTCACTCGTCCTGCAAGTACATCTCAACAAGAGGAACGGCGACAGAGAATAAACCAAGCAGCGAGAGATCGTCGCCAAGCGCGTTTGAGTGCCGAAACATCAGCACAACGACAAGCGCGACTCGAAGCAGAGAGAGAGAGGACACGGCAGCGAAGACAACAACAGACATCGAAGCAAAGACAACAACTGCTTGCTCAAAGAAGGCAAAGGAGACAGCAGGAATCAGCGGAAGAAAGGAGCAGGAGACTGGATTACCACAGGCAATACAACCAAGGTATGTTTGAAACTGAATGTGTTATTGATAGACAACGAAGACTTGCTTTAGCTAGACAAAACGTGACAGAACGATTGCATTACGAAACTAACGAACAGCGACAACAGCGACTACAAATACTGAGACAAAATTCAGCAGAACGACTTAGGACAGAAACTGAATACGAACGATTTCAACGATTGGAGAGATTGCGGGGAAATATTTCTAACAGACTACAAACAGAATCGGAAGACGAACGCCAGAACAGGTTAAGGATTTTACGCGAAAATACTGCTAACAGATTACAGACAGAATCAGAGGAGGAACGGGAAAACAGATTAAGAATTTTACGCGAAAATACTGCTAACAGAGTACAGACAGAATCAGAGGAGGAACGGCAATACAGATTAAGGATTTTACGCGAAAATACTGCTAACAGAATACAGACAGAATCAGAGGAGGAACGACATAACAGATTAAGGATTGTACGTGCAAATACTGCTACTAGAATTCAGGCAGAATCAGAAGACGAACGGCAAAACAGACTAACGATTTTACGTCAAAATACTGCCAGGACAAGGGGAACAGAAACAGACCATGTACGACTTGAAAGATTACAGTCACTTCGTACTTATAGCGAAATGAGATTACAAGTAGAAACACAGAGTGAACGTAACAGTAGATTACATAATCTTAGATTAAACACCAATCGTGCTTTAGAGATGGAAACCGACGAGCAAAGATCTTCGAGGCTCGAGACGTCGCGACAATGCAGCGCTGCTCGTAGGCAGGAAGTACAATTAAACAGACAACACGAGGAACAGACTAGAGAGGAATATCTTACACATGGATGGATGAATTCGGAACAGCGACTGCACCAGCAGCAATGGGTTCAAAGTAGCATGGCAGCTTTCCACAACAACATCAACAGCTTGGAACACAGACAGTGTGTAACATGTAAAGAAACATGGCCAACTGTGCAAGGACTTACTCTTCAGATATACCAGTGCCTAAGATGTAAGAGGGATAAAGAAACTACAAAACTGTTTTCAGCAGAGAATGATATGGATCCAGGAACAGTACCAGATGAACTACAGAGCCTTACAGATGTAGAGGAGATGCTTATCGCTAGAGCTTGCCCAATAATGTCTATTTATCGTAAGCATGGAGGACAGCATGGCTACAAAGGACATGTGTTGAACCTTCCTCAAGACATTCAAGGATTCATCACAAGACTGCCACCCAATGTAGAAGAACTCCCCTTCCTTGTGATAAGGCAACATGGTGCAGACAACAGCAGCAGGGACTGCAGAGTTCGAAGACACAAGGTGATGCAAGCACTGGCATGGCTAAAGGACAACAATCCCTACTACTCAGACATTGAAATCAACCATGAAGCTATTGAGTGCCTTCCACGTGATGGAGTTCCAACAAATTTGCCTACAGTTCATGTCCAAGAGACAGACGAAGAACAGCAGATACAAGAAATATGTGAACAGGTACCTTACCAGAATGAAGCAAATAGTAGTGAACAGGAAAGCAGTTCTTACCTTCCTTTTCAACAGGTTCAACAACAGGAACAAGACGCTATTCGTGCCTTTATTAATGGTGAAGACCCACTGGACTGGCCATCCAATGAAGGAGATCCCATCAATGAATTTCAGACAGAAGGACTGGCTACAATGGCCTTTCCCACACTGTTTCCACATGGAAGAGGAGACCCCACAAACAAGAGAAGATTGTATGGTATTATGGTAAGTACTGTAAATTTCAGCTGGTAAAGTACAAGCCATGGCATCAATCAGTAGACTCTGCCTGGGATGGACTTGAGGAAAGTGATGAAGTGTTCATTGAATGCTATAAGAACTTCCTAAATTCTGACACTGGACAGCAGTGTATACCAACATTTGCTCAGGAGCTTGAACAAGCAATGGTGCACAATGGGAACAGTGAAAATGATGGGGATGAAAACGATGGTGAGGATGATGAGAATATGATGCACCAACAGCAAGAGGAAGTTGAAGAATGGATGCTGCTTTGTAGGTTTAACCAAGACTTCAGTAATAGCACAGCTAATGATGATGCACCTGATTTTGACTGGACATCTGCCTCAAGAAATATGCCTCCGGACCTCCTTCGGGAATCAGAGAAGTGGATAGCAAAACAACGAAATGAAGTGAGAGAAGCTGCAAACATACAAGAAATGGAAAGGCAACCTGTGGATTTAACAGCACTGAACCACAGACAAAATATTGCATACAGCATTGTTCAGCAACACAAAAGACGCCTAAATGAAAACGTACCTACAGAACCTCTACACATGATTATCACAGGAACTGCTGGAACAGGAAAGTCATTTCTAATTAATGCATTGGCTCATCTTCTGGGAGATCAGTGTATTCTAACAGGAACAACTGGAATTGCAGGTTTCAACATTGCTGGAAGCACTCTTCACTCTACCTTACAATTACCAGCACGCACTCTAAACAAAACAGATTTGCAAGGAGCAGCCTTACAATGTCTACAACTCAGATTACAGGGTAAACATTATCTCATTATAGATGAATTCTCAATGCTTGGACAGAGAACTTTGGCATGGATTGACAAGCGTCTACGTCAAGCCTCAGGAAAACTCAACACACCTTTAGGAGGATACTCAGTAATCCTTTTTGGTGACTTTGCACAGTTACCACCTGTAGGAGATAGACCACTTTATTCATCACCACCAGCTACTATGTTAGCACAACAGGGCTATTCAGTTTATACACTGTTTGAAAATGTGGTTGTATTGAATGAGAATGTTCGACAGAATGGAAATAACCCTGAAGCAGAGGAATTTAGAGAACTACTATTGAGGATGAGAGATGGAATAGTAACAGAAGAAGACTGGCACAAACTTCAAGAAAGAGCACCACAAAATGTAAACATGGAAGATTTCAAAGATGCGGTACGACTGTTCTACGATAAGGAAAATGTTGCAAGGTACAACTATGAGAAGCTGTGCAGACTTGGTAATCCTATTGCAAGAATATCAGCAGTTCACTCAGGTATAGGAGCCAGTGCTGCAAAGTCTGATGATGCAGGAGGACTGCAGTCTGAAGTTTTCCTTTCTCGAGGTGCAACTGTCATGCTCACTTCTAACCTTTGGCAAGAAGTTGGACTGTGCAATGGGACAGTTGGCACAGTTCAGGAACTCCTGTTTCACTCAGATAAACCACCACCATGCTTACCCATAGCTGTACTTGTACACTTTCCCCACTACAGAGGTCCAGCCTTTATAGATGATGACCCCCTTTCTATACCTGTACCACCTCAACGGTTTGAATGGGAAGATGACAACAAGAAACTTTCTCGTCTTCAATTGCCACTTCGATTAAGCTATGCAATGACTATTCACAAGTCACAAGGACAAACACTAAATAAAGTAGTCATAGACATTGGAAAATCAGAAAGAGCAGCTGGATGTACCTTTGTTGCAACATCAAGAGTTCAGTCTTTACAGCATGCTGTAATTCAGCCAATGCCATTCCAAAGACTTCAGGGCATAGGTAAGTGTAAGCGTTTGCAAGAACGACTGACAGAAGAACAAAGACTACTTGACTTAGCAGACAACACTTCCAGGATTTACCAACACTTTTAATTTTTTAATGAACTTATTCATTTTCAAGCAGTAAAGACAGCTGTTACATGTAATCATGCATCCAGGTAAGTTGGAATCTATTAAAAGTAGTACAATGTGTTAAAAAAAAATCACAACAAATTTGGATAACAGGACGTATATTGTAAACTCTCTCACTTCCTATAAATGAGCAGTTCTTCTCTTTAAATCAATTTGTTTTTAAGTCAGTTGGCAGAATTACGAGCTACATTGAAATTGGCCAATTTGATCTTAAGTATATTGATATTATAAAAAAATACCAAGTTGATATTTTTCAGATAATAAATACATTATATTTCCATTATGAAGAGATTTCCAGTGTAGAGTTGGCAATGAACACATTGCAAATTTTACAAGCACTGTTTGTATAATACTGTTAATAGTAGTTTCATTTATTGGAAAATAAAGCATTTCTTGTTACAAAAATCTGAGTAGTGCTTCTGATCGTTACTGTATATCATTGGTTACAGCTGCGTTTTGCGCAATTGACATTTTGGCATTATAGTTTGTCATGACAACTTCAATAACTCGAGCTGCAATGACTGTTTTTATGAAAAACCATACTTCTATTAAATTTGTCTTCTGCAGTTTTTAGAATTGAAATTTTCTTATATTCAAAATCATATACTATTCTCTGGTTGGGTAGGGATATTTTGACTATTTCTGTAACAGCACAATTAAACTTTCCTCTGGTGTATACTGTTGACTACTTGATGTTGATTTCACATTAATTTTTTTACAGCAATATGTAGTCCAGCCATCTTTTTCAGCATATGAGCATTTAAATAACTCTTTCTTACACTGTTTTTATGATATGTTCTAAAAATAGCACAACAACCTACTATATAGTCGGCACTCACTATTACCAAACCTTTATTCAGTCTTTGTACAATTCAATTCTTTCCTCCCACCCCCACCCCCCCCCCCTCCAATTTTTTTTTTTTTAATGTTATGACATTGGATCTCACACTTCTGTTGATATGGCATATCTTTTGGGGAAAGAGGAATTTTCTATCTACCACAGGGGGGCACCAATGTAACTAAAGAGAGTACATGCACTATTCATTATGTTCTCAATTCTGGTTTCCTAGGAATGAATTAAATAATGACTGCAGTAGACAAAATACCTAATCAGAAGATTCTTCTTACAGTGAATCTCATGCGCAGTGATAACAATAGAATATAAACAAAAAACAATAGGAGCATTCAACTCATCCTCGGTGTAATTAGAACCTATTGCGTTTAAAAGTGATGTACAACAAAGCAGACAAAGCAATAGAGACTAAGAAAATAAAAAAAAACACAGGTTTTTACACTGTGGTAAACACAAGAATTCATATAAATTCTTCAAGACCTCACCTGCAAAAGATTTACAATCATTTTCAATTTCTGGTTAGTGAATCTTATTGTGATACTTCATCGACTCTGTATTCCAGGTAAGGACAATAAATAATTTTAATTCTATTCTCTCTGGTGCACTCTCAGTGGCAGTAACAGAGCTAAGTGAAGGCAAATTTATAACCACTGTGTTCAGCGGTATACTAATCATGTAATGTGCACAAGGTGTCACTAATTGAGTACCAAACATGAAATAACAAATAAAATAATGGGGATTAGGCTGATAGCTAAAACCGTTGTGACTTCTTCAAAAACTAGCTTCGCGAGGTTTTGCGGGAGTCGTATTTCTAGTTATTAATTATTCTTTTCTTAATTACATTGTAAGTTCTAAAAATTACTGCCTTCATTTATTCACTACAATCAGCTGTAGTTACTTAACAAAAGAAATAAATAACCATAAAAGTGTGAACTATAAGTAGACCTGGTCCAACGCAACACGTGAATGACTAACATGCATTTGAGACATTTTACAATTTAGAAGAACATTTTTTACGAAAACAACGGCGTTGAAACCAAAGTTCTCAATCAACACACTAAATGACAACGTCGACAACGCGAAAAGCTGCCAGTGAAAGCGCTACATTCTGCAATTTGCCGCCAAGAGAAAATTCCCGCGGGAGTATTTCTTAGCCATCGACAGGGGAGATGTTTATATGATTAAAGGACATAAAAATTTGAAATCTTTCATCAGTTTGCTTCTCATTCAAAAGTAGTGCATTCAGAAGATCATTTTTCTGAATAAGGTTTGTTTAGAAGTCGGTTTTCCAAGTCAAGTGTCAAGTTTAAGGGAAAGTGGAAAGTGCCAGTGCTGAGTCACGCATCAGTGAGCAAATATTATGCAGACAAAACTTATGCAAATTTGTGGTCCATAGCACGGAGTCTTTCCACTTCTCGGCTTTCTTTGCTACAATTTTGTCTGTTTTCCACAGCACGGAGTCTTTCCGCTTCTCGGCTTTCTTCGCTACAATTTTGTCTGTTTTCCACAGCACGGAGTCTTTCTGCTTCTCGGCTTTCTTTGCTACAATTTTGTCTGTTTTCCACAGCACAAAGTCTTTCCGCTTCTCGGCATTCTTCGCTACAATTTTGTCTGTTTTCCACAGCACGGAATCTTTCCGCTTCTCTGCGTTCTTCGTTAACATTTTGTCTATTTTCTCGAGCCCGGACTCTTTCTGCTTGTCGGCGTTCTTTGCTATAATTTCGTCTCCTTTCTCTTTCCCGAGTGCGCCTTCTTTGGCGATCTACTTCGCTGATTCTTCCTCAGTTAATTCTTGCTCTCTTTCCCGTTGCTCTTCACCTGAACCCTGTGTTCTGCAAATTATATTTTCTCTGCTATTGTTTGTTGACATAGCAATAGAAATTGTTTCGTTTATCCTTTAGTAAAACTTTAACAGTGTAGAGTAGTAATATTGTCTCAAAAAGACAATGAACTGAAAATTTCTTTTTCAGTCGTCAACGCAATTTCCCGCCAAAAATATGCTGGCTACCAGAACAGCTTCCAAATAAATCACGTCACCTCGATGAGTTGACACATGAGCCCACAATATGGTCATGTGATGCTGGTCAGTGGCTATCCCGTTTTAACAACTGTCAATTGACCATATTGTGAATGTCCAATATAAAAGATGTGGATTTGCCAAGACAAGCCTGAGATACCCCTCCCTTCCTTTTGATAGTCTCCCTACCCTACCCGTACAATCTGTAGACGCATACGGACGTACGTACGTACGCTCGGTCAGTCACGTGACAACCAAACGAAAAGAGGTTGACCATATTCCATGAGTATGGGGCTCTGCTCCACGCGCGCTTCGCGCGCGGGAGCCCCGCTATTACTACAATTTTTTTAAAAATTATATACACTGATTAGGATTTGCCTGTTGTTTTATTTTAGTTTCAAATGAGCTTACAAGTCATTCAAAGAAGTGAAAGAAGAAGTGCTTTCACTTGCAAAAAGTAACTCTAAATGTGAAAAAATTAAATTAGCTCACTTCAAGAATAAGAATAATTAAAAAACAATTATTGGTACACTCTTTATTGCAGTGGTGGGTTGTCATCATCCAACAATTCAAGAATTCATTTGATTCGCTTGAAGCTTTGTACAATAGAAACAGAACCATCTGCACAAGTGCCTGGTGACTTGTCTACAGAGTTTAAAGTTGTGTTCAATTGTACACCAGGAAATACAGCTCCACTCAAGGGGCCTGCTGCTGCAGGAAATGTTGAGGATTTCACGAATGAAGCCTCTGCTTCGGCCATCAGAGTGGTGGTCGCAGCAGTAGCCTGACATGAAGCATTGTTGTTAGTATCACTTGCTGCACTGCATGTACCGCCGACCAGTTAGCTCAGTTGGTTGAGCACTGGACTATCGTGCGGGAGGTCGTGGGTTCGAACCTCGGCCGGACCATCACTCAGGGTCTTTAAATTATTTGAGGAGAATGTGCTGCCTTTGTAATGACATCTGCAAATGGTTAGATTTTCTAGTCTTCTCGGATAAGGACGATAAACTGTAGGTCCCGTCTCACAACTCTTGGTTGTAATAACTTCGTGGGACGTTAAAGAACCCACACGCTGTTCACAAAGAGTAGGGGACGTAGTTCCCGGTGTTGTGGTATGGCCTTTGTGAATGTAATTTCACACACGTACGTATTATGAACGAGCTTATATAGCTCCTAGACGTTACGTGTATAAATAAAGTATTGATTGATATATATTGATTGATTGATTGATTGTTGTAGGCTTTGAGCTCAGTATCAGTGACATATTTTTCTGTTGCTCTTTGGAATTTTAGTTGTTTACACTTTGCACAAAACAATGAAATGATAGCTGCATGATGTGAGTGCAAAGAACAATCCCAAGTCATGCTGTTCTTAAGTTTTTGTATCATCGTTTTTCTTGCGCTGTGGTTTGTGAGTTATAGCTTTTCGTTAAGTCCACCTTTCTTTGCCATGGTTCTCATTAACGAGTTCAGTTTGTTTACCCCTATTGCACTCGTCTTAAACCAACATTTATGAGAATCCTTTGAATATGCAGTGTTGCATCCAGAGCGCGTCATTGCGTCCTGAGACGCAATATTTTGCTTTTGGACCCCCTAAAATACTAAGAAGGGGTCCCTGTGGACGCACAAATATTATACTTGAAATATATGTACATTTCTTCCACTTCCAACACGAAGAAAAACAATCCGCTTGCCACGTGCGGAACAACGAACTTCCAAAAATGAACACTGGAGCGTCATGCTTTCTGATGCACAATTGCTAGCAATAGACAGTGTTAGCATTGACAACGAGTACGAGAACGAGAACGAGATTTTGCCATTGACCATACTACGCATGCGTTCTGCTCAGAACACGTGCTCAACTCGTTCTGGCAAGTCGTTCCACGACGAGATTTCCACACAAACTCGACGTGCGGGGAACGAGTTTTACACAGGTAAAGTTTCTCTTTTGTAGCGGTTATCTCTGTCATATGTGTATCCAATAAGCACTTAATCTCTTCATCGAAGGCCTAAGGTGGTATTTTGCGGCATTTTATGTTTAGAATGGCACATTGATCCTCATTCCTTTCTGTCAACATCTTCTCAAAATTTTAAACATGAGAAGCTCTCATGGTCTTTGTCTAGCGTGCTCATAAACTTAACTTTTTCGTTTCTTTTTACAGCTTCTCTCAAGATGACTCAACCAGAAACGTAAGTATTATACCATTACTGTTTCTTCGATTATTTTCATTCACATTATTTTATTTGTTACAGTTCATAGTCCGTACGAATCAAGTTTGTCACATCGATAGGTCGCATTGTTTACATAAACCTACGAATTACTGTCTCAGATTTCAAAGTATTTCCGTTTATGTTTCAGGAAAAGTAAACTTTTTATATGGAAGCGTCAGCACGATTCTTGTCTTTTACGTGAAGTTTTACATCTAGAACCCTACAACCAGAAACAGTTTGATAGAGGAAGAGTGTGAAGAGTAATTGCAGAGAACCTGAATGCCAACACGCAGCACGATTTCAAGACAACAGACCGATCGTGCAGGGATAGACTTTAACAAGGTTATGGAGGAATTCGAAAAGAGAGATAAAGAAGAAAAGAAAGCCTCGGGAGTAGATGCCGAATATGATGAAATCATGCAGTTGTAGGGAGACATCAAGGAACAAATTGAGGAATATCGAGAAGTGACGGAAGCTGAGAATAAAAAGCAAGAAAAAGAAAAAAGCATGGCCAGTGATATGAGACAGATAGCTATGGAAACCCTTGCCGGCAAAAAGAAGAGAAAGGACCCAAGCGGTGAAGAAAACCCCAAGAGATCAAGCCGCAGAAAATCTGAAGATACTTTAAAGTATTTTCGTCGCCATCTAGCAGATCTTGAGTGTAGCTTAAAGCAAAATGCACTCCTGGATGCTTTTGAGAGCCATACGAGCGTACATACGTGAGAAACTTAACAGCAAGGAACTCACAGTACACAAGAGCTGACAAATCATTCGAAAATGGCGCCGAAAAATGATAATAATATCCCCGAATATTTTTTCATGAGGTCGTACTCGTATGTCCTGCTTACACATTTTTTGTAAGAACGGCAACGAGTACGAGTACGAGAGGGACTCGTTCTCGTACTCGTACTCGTTGTCAATGCTAACACTCTCTAATGACGGATTTTCGCATTCATTCGCTCCGCATTTTTTTAGTTCTGACTTCTCGCGGAGGTGGACGAAGAAACATTTACTCGGCCCAGTAATCACAGTTTTCAAAATGGCGGACACCGACAATGCGATTTTTCACTCGTCTTCATCATCTAATTAAGAGGTGATTGAAATCAATATTTATGATAGGACCCCCAAAATTCTGGTCTGGACCCCCAAATATTTTTCCAAGGGGTCCAGAGGACCCCTACCTAATAAAACCTGGATACAACACTGAATATGTGTAGTTGATACTCAAACAGAATGGGGCCTCAGCAATCAGCATTGAGCTTGGTCTTTTCTTGCCACAAATTTTGCAGACAAACATGGGGTTTCTCTCATCTGGCCTGTCTTGAGTAACAAAAGCCTTAGACTTGACTGATCTGATATTAATTTTCGTAATTCTACTCCAGTTTGTGTTTTGGTCTGTTATTCAGAATATTCTCAATGATCAGTTCCATCCACATTTCTGATAAGTTGAACATCTCCCCAATTCATTTGTCAGTGCTCCTCTCAGCCTCTCAACCCAAAATGAAAGGAGTTCATAAAACACAACATGTTCAACAACACCTTGGCACCCATGATTCCAAGCAGGTTTTTCATGTATAAAATGCTGACCTCCTCATCTGTTATAGCCTCTTCAGCATTTGGCTTACTGCCCTTTTCTTCTTTTTCAGTTGCTTGTTTCGAGCCTCTAAAGCTTTTTGAGTTTGCTCAAACTCAAGGTCCTCCATATTATATTCTTCAGACATTTACAAGCTTTAAAGTGGCAGTTTAAGCTTGAAAGAAATCCTCTCAGACTTGAAGGCTCAAATTCATCTCCGTCTTTTGACAGCTACTATAAATTCACTCAAGAATCATTTAGCTGCTCAGGTGGAATCTCTTCCAGTTTTCTTTCCTTAGTCTGATAGCATGTTCTTGATGCTCTAAAATAAACTCATCTAGAGCTTTTCTAAATCGGAAATCATTAAATTGAGGTTTTGGCCATCTCAAAAGTTAATTTTTGCAACTTCAAACCCCTTTCAAATTGTGTAAAAGGCCAACGACAGAGCTAAGTTACAAGCTGAGGAAGGTAGGGGAGAAGGCCTGAAAATACAGTACTTTGGACAGGTTCTTCGTGATTCGGCCCAAATGTTTTCACCCACACATGAAATTGTCATTTGTCTTATTTGATTGACCATAAATGGCTGTGAACTGGGTTTTCAGATGGCAGATTTCGTAGTGAAAATCTCAGTGTATATGGAATATAACACATTTCTACATGATGTTGATATTATACTTTGTAGTGGTTTTCAACTGAAAATATGAATGCAGGATATTACAGATTTCAATTCACAGTTAAGTTCTTTAGAAGAGCAAATAATTATATTTAATAACCAAGTTTTTTCAATTGGCAAAATTACTGTACATATTGGTTAAAATGATCTTATAGGGTATGTCACTCACAGATTCAAAAGATAACAAAGAGATGATTCAAACGAAATTTCAGTTTGTAATTGGGAAATGCATGTAATTAGACAAACTACCGCAAGCGGGGCTAAGATGTAAGGATTCAATGGAATTTGGTTTAAAGATGTTAAACACCATGTATTATATATTATTGTAAATACATGTAAAGATCGCCTACTGTGAACACAAAAACCTTTACACTGCCCTGCGAGCGACCTCATTGTGGCAAAAATAAACTCAAATTTCTTGTTGGTTCAAAACCATACTATTTATACTTGTCGATTTAAGTGCTTTCTTTTTTTATTTCTTTTAAAACACAACACAACGTAAATGGGATCCGTCCAGCTCCGCTTCATGATAGTACGTGTGAAATTTATCATCACGCAGCGATTGACTAAGTAATGCAAATACTACCGAAAGGACAGTTACAACCTTACAAACATCTGCAGTAATTATTGGTAGAGTTGTTTCCGATTAGACGAGACTAAAAAGAAGACGCCCGTTTCGACAGTAAGCGGTGCGAGCATTACTACAATGTTCAATGTTTCATGCATGCGTGCACACTGTAAAGCGTGCAGCTGATAGCTGTATGGCACAAGTTCGAACGCACGTTCCCGTTAATGGTTTCGTAATCGACAGCTGTATAGAAGCACTGAGTATTTCTTTAGAAAAGTAAAATTGTGACTGCATTTCCCTGTTGTAACTCGGGCTAATAGATGCAAAAAAAGAAAGGAAAACTATTTAAAGTTTACACAAGAAACTCACATGTGACAGTTTGACAAAGTAGATCAAAGGAGATAACAAAGCTATAAAAATAAACAGCTACGGTTATGTACAGCCAGAATTCCCCTGACTAGAGAACCACAATCAAAAATGATGGGTGTTTAGGTTTTCCAGCGCTTAATACGACATGATTATCATTTCTAAAATTAAGAAGTACACGTACGCCACTAGCGGAAAAGCAATGACATTTTCATGGATGTAGGGTTTTCACACCAGGAACAAACAGGTAGTTACAAACAATGAAGGACGCATCTACAACTGATAAACACTCTTAAGATAAATCGGTCGTTGGGAGTAAACATGGAAGGAAGAAACTTTAAGGACTTTACCTCGTATTCTGAAGATCTTTGATTGTCATCCGTTACTATTTCAGCCATGTTTAGATAATCACATGTTAATTAATGCACATTACTCCATAAATGGTAATGCAGCTTGCCTCGCCTCGCTTCCGTTTCAGTGTGTTTACACTTCCGGGTTATTGGAATGAAGTATGGTGGTAATTAAAAATCAAATTTGAAAACATCAAACAAATTTTCAAAAAGTTTGGTCGATAAACAACCAAAGGCGTTGGTCGTTTCCCTTTGGTTTTTTTCAGGGATCTACAGATAACAAATAGAAAGAATTTGTGGTCAAGTGATTCCGGAAATAGTGCTGTACTTAACTAGTGCGGTTCCCTAGACTTTTAGAGTCGATCAATTTAGAGCTTATAGGCTGAGAGAGAATCGAGAAAAGAACCATGACTAGATGATAGATTGCCTTCGTTCTTCTGTTTCTGAAATTTATTAAAACTAGACGTAAAGATACCTGAACTCGGGTTCCATCCGGTAGAAGAAGCTGTCCTACATTCTTGTACCTAGACCCTGCTAAGTTTTCCTTCGAAGAGTCGAAGGCTCTGGTAAGAGAAAAATCGGAAGACCCAACACAGGGAGTTCATACAAGCACTGAGAGCCGAAAGTTTCATTAAAAAAAGAATAAAGCCTTTTGTGCTTCCTTGAATTGTCGTTTGTATCTTTCTTGCCCAAATTTAGCTGAATTGAAGCCATGCCAGAAATGTCCCCTTCCCTTCCAAAGAAGACGACAAGGGAGGAATTTTCGGCTGACAGATCGAGTCAACACATTAACGATTTTCTCAAATGGTTTGCCCTTGAATGACGTCCGATTTCTTTCCGATTGGCCAAGGCAATAGAGGGATAGATTTCAATGTTCTATGAATAAAAGAATGTATGAGCAAGTCGTTTTACAGAAGCTAGCGACCGAGTTAAAGAATCAAGAATCCGCAATAAATGGCTGTTATGATACGCCGCCGCACAAAAGTTAGACCGGAAAATAACCGTTAGTGCTGGCGTAAACCTGAACACCAGTTACATCATGTTGGAGGATGCAAAATCAAGATGATGAAGAACACAAGCTACTAAAAGTGAACATCTGAAATCCAAACAGTCTCGAAAAAATGTACTTCGAAATGTTAAAAGCGACACTCAAACTATCCACAAACGCAGTTCAAATAGATTTAAGTTGATGTGCAAATATCGTACATATTGTACAGCAGTGTACAGTTATTTAAAACACTGAAATCAAATGCCAGACTGGAAATTTACACATGTGGAGAAATTGTGGACATGAGGGGGAGGAGTTTGATTTTAGGAGCTCCCGCGACCTGCCAATCAAACCAGTGAAATTCTCGGTTTCCATTGGATAAGCACCCTTACGTCATCGCGAAAGCTAAAATTCAACATGGCGGCGAGAAGTAAGAGAAGTCAACATTCAGAAGGATTCTTTCGAGCGCTTGACTGCCTTTCCACCGCCGATTTCACCCAGGAAAGGAAGCGGAGGCGGAAAACAATCGAGGGAGGACGACGTTTTACTGTAGAACGTATTATATCTTGCCGGGAAGGACGAGTTGTAAGTTTGAGTCATGAAGCTTAAGAGAGCTTGACTACAAGATTCGCATTAACTGCGGCGGATGTCAAAAAATCGAATTTCTTCAAATGACCTGAAACTTACGTTATGTTGAAAGGGTCCCAGGCGCTTTAGATTGATGTCATTTATTCTTAGTATTTTTGCAAAATTGCCTCAGAAAAGGAATTAAAAGATAGCGAGCTAATACTGTCGAAAATTACGATAAATTGCGTCCAATTTATGAGCAGATTTGTTGTATCAGTGACAGACCAATATTACTTTCCGATGCAAATAACTTTATTCACTATAAGTAACATGCTTTAACTTTAGAAATATAGCTACAAAACCAAGAAACAAGTTGTCAATGTCCATTTACATTAGTTCAAATAGTTCCTAGTAAGTTTCACTTTGCTGAAAACAGAAAAAGTCGCTCAACTGTTTGAGTGTTTAGGCAGGGTCCAACCCACTTCTAGGGATAAAAACTATACTGCCGTGTCCCTAGTACTTTGCCATTGATAGCCCATGTGTTAAAAGTTTGGGTTTCTGTTTTTCAAGGATTGTTAACGTGATAAGAAAATGACACTCACAGACCCCCTGTGAAGAAACGAAAAATATACATTTTTACCTTAATTGTGGTTTCTACGGCTTTTGGTGAGATGGATGTTTCTATAACAAGCAGCCTAGAAGAACTGAAGTTGTAAACGCGAAATTCTTAAAAAAAAAATTAAAAAATATAAATTGAGAGTATCTGAATTATTATTTTTCTTAAGTGCCTTGATTCATTTTATGAAACAGGGATTCCTTGTCCGGCTTTATGTACTTTTCAGTTCAACATTAATGTTAGCTATTGACAATGCTGTTAATAGCTGTTATTACGCGGGATGACGTAGTCAGCCAGCGTATAAAATTCGGTAGCGCATTCCTTTCGTCGTCTTGGGAGTCAAAAATTGCCTTGTCTGTTAAACTTTCCGGTATCCCGAGCCCGTCCCGCAAAAATTGTGTGATTTTTATTGGCTGTAACTCCGAATCACGTGCAAGTCAGGTTGGATTGCACCATGGACATCCATGATCGCACAATCAGCAAAAGAACACCCTGCGTCAGCAATTTTAAACCAACACATCCCGCGTTAACGCCTTCAGGCGTCTTCCTGTTTATTAATAACACACAACATAAACTCGCGTGACCGATTTTTCTAAACTACGTTAACACAAAAGGCTATTCAACTTTTTGAGATAATGAATTCGTTATTTATTTTAATTTAAAAATGTCTTGGCTTCTTTTCCCCCAGAAACAACAACTTCTCTGGCTTCATGTAAAGATTCCATCACCCCAGATTGTCCCAATTAAGACTTACGTGTTATGTTGAACATGAAGTCACTGGGCTGATTTTCTAAGTCATGCAACCACAATCTTGATCCAAATGGTAGTTACATACACCAAACTAAATTTCTGCTGTGTCCAAGGCAAGTAATTTAATCACATACGATCTTTTTTTTTCTCTTTTCATGAAACGTTTCTGAGCTTCAGTTGCATAAACCAGCATTTCTATGTAATGAACATCTACCTTAGTAATTTTAACTGAAACAGTTACATATTACAGCTGCAACTTCCAATGAGCTCTTTGATTTGATTAATAAAACCCTCCTTTCTGTTTCTGGAAACAGTGGCGATGTCTAATTCAAAATGCTCACAAATCCTTACAAGCATGTCTATGTTGAACTTTTTCAACTTGTTTTGTTGACTTAGTTCACACAGGTTGAAGCGGTCATAACAAATAGGGTGCTTCTCTGCGACCTCAGCGATGATACCTTCACGCAGCTCTTGCAATTCCGTCTCATACTGCTCCGCTTGAGTATCACTCTCTAGATCTCGTACTTCGTCCTCAATTAGATCTGCTGGGCTTTGCACCTTCTTTCTCTGTGCCGCGGCAAGCCTAGAAAAAAATGAACGGATCTGCTGTGTTTGAAGGCATTCGCTTGCGGCAAATAAACGCTTACCAAG